>OY365806.1:17846251-18257797 GCA_959347315.1 Bimastos eiseni | reverse complement strand
AGTAGCACTGCAACAAATATCACAACATATCTGCTGTGCAATGAGCTGTTACAACATTACTAGCGACAAACGGTCAAGATTTTTACCACTTCAACGGATAACATGTGGATTGATAGGTCCATACTGTCTCTAAGCTCCTGTGACTTAACCTATCGACTGTTAAGAGACCAGGAGTGCAGCATATGTGAAGAGATAGCCAGTCCAGAGAAAAATAATTTACACAATCTTATATGTGAATACTTCTGGACCCGGATGACATTCAAGTTACGTTGAACTTTCCTGCCATATATAATATATATATATATATGTATGTATATATATATATGGGCGAAATCAATTTCTTAATAAAACGCTGCTCTCGTAGAATGCACGCTCCGACACAAGTTATCTTCATACGTGTCTGAAAAATGCCTGATTCTTGAATCTTGGCTGTCGACTTTGATTTCACTGAGTATCTCTGTATAAATTGATTTAAGCGAATAGCTTTATTTATCCTTGTTATGGATGCGTCGTTAAACAAATTTATATAAGTCAGCTTCATTTATAGGCAAAACGAAAATGGTCGAGGTACCAATTTAGAGGACATCCGGGCTCGTCAGTCCGAGCCGTGTCCTTTTTGGCACCCTTGAGCGTATCCGTATAGCCTCTCTGGGGCCTTCGGGCTGAGTTTTTCAGGGCGCCACTTTAAAAATGAGAAAATGGCCAGAACATGTCAGTCAATTCTATATAACCAACTCGCTCGGAGCCCCCGACCTCGCCACCCTAAAGGCCGATATTGGGGAAGGTTGTGGTGGTTGACATCAATCCAAACTGTGCGTTTGACTTTGATGTAGGCCCTAGATGTCATTATTTTTCTTTCGGACTCTTCGCACATTTCAATCGCAGCTGTTTCCCAGGTTTGACCTCTGCATTCTCACCAGGTAGTAACGAAAACTGACGAACAAGAATGGATATTGCGACCTTGCTTTTATATAGAATAAGCTGTCACACGTGGTGCGGTTTAATATTATAATCTGGCGCCAAGAATTCTTCAAGAGTTACATACATGATTATAATATGCCAGTATCTATATTGCAAAGCTAATGGCGATCGTAGGCCTATTGGACTACAGGCTATGTGGCGAAAATGCAAGTGACCCGCAGCCTTAAATTAGGCCTAACAAACTTTCTCTATCTATGACACATATAATTCCGAATTCGTGACATTAGCACATGCTACGATATCAACAGTCGGTTAGACAGGTCTTATGCTATTCCTGAAAAACTAATAAAAGTGTTTGGAGATGACGGGATTTGAACCCGTGGCCTCTTACATGCGAAGCAAGCGCTCTACCACTGAGCTACATCCCCATGGACTAAAGCAATTCGCAGTCCACTTTATATGATATCTTGAATGATCATTTTTTCATCTTACAGGAATGTAATTTCTATTGTGCACTTAAAATCATCTAAGATAGAGAGAGCTCCCACGCGCGTGCCATTTCGCATACCAATGGTGGCTTAATATAATAATCTGATATTTAAATGTCGGGCTGGCTAGCGCGGTCAGAGAATGGGAAAAACCCAATCAAACGGTCCGCAGTCGAGAAGTAGCTCATCCGATCGATTCATTGAAGCATGAAAAGATTGAAGGCAAAGACGGTCGCTATAGAAAACGTCTATTGTAGGGCCTATATTAATCTTATGTCGACATTTGCTTCATTGGAAAATGCGAACAACGTAGCTCTCATTCGCTAGATGTCACTCAGATACAGATTATTGGCTCTATTTCGAGTTTCAACTGCAGTGGATAATGTTTCAGTACAGATAGGCCTGCCTTCCGTAAATCCTAGCGCTTGGCGCAAGGTTAGTCATAGGTGCTGCGTCAAATTACTGGGTTGTCTGGTTAGTCGCAAAAGAGCTACATAAAGCGCCTCAATCAGTTTGTGACGGCTGCCTGCATTCCCAGTGTTTCCCACAACCATTAGATGGGCTCCTTGTGGGCATTACCAAATTGCCATGGCCCTCTGGATTGACGCTTTACGCGGGTCTCAAATAGGCCCTATTAAAATATGGGTCCTGTAATGCGCCAGAGTGATGGAAATGATGGAAGGTTTCAAGGATAACAGGATGAACAACTTGCGTTGCTCGAAATCTTAATTATTTATCTGCTTTCTTTATTGGTTTATTCAATGATCTCATAACGCATTTCTTATTAATTCACCTCATGGGAATGGGCCATAATTCTGACGTGTCTTCTCTGAGTTGTAAACCACGTGAACGCAAGTAGACCCTATAGGCCAGTTGTCCAAGTTGATCACGGGCCAGAATTCCTTGTATGGTTTTTCGTACTAAAGACTATCCAGTCTTGTTTGGTCCAATGGACTTAACTGATTTATGTTTTACTACATCCTCTGTTTTTGTCTTACAATAACAATTAAAAGTTCATTGTTGATCTGCTTCCGAAAGTGAAATTCTACGTGTTGATGCATAACCAGACCGAAATAGATTTCTTTATTAGATGCCTTCTCCATGTATAGGATGTCCTATAAGTTCGTGAACGATTTTGCTTGCAGAAAGCAGAAATTTTTGCAACAAACATTAATAATTTTTATGTCATTTGAAAGAGCTTTATGTCCCGAAACCAAAAAGTGTAAAAAGTGCTAGTTTTTTTGCAACGAGGAAATGACGTCATCAATATATGCTGAAAGGCTATTTTTAGCGAATTTTATGCAGTTCGCGATCGTTTTTCGTAAACAAACTCAGAAATGTCGAAATTAGCAGACGTTCAGTTACGCTCGAAAGCTGCTATTCTTGCTGAAGAAGGATATTCATATTCTGTTATAGGCGATAAATTAGGACGGTTGGGTAGCAAAATGGGTTGAAAGAAGCAAGCAAGGCGAGTTAGGCGATCATGCACGATGCGGCCGACCAAAGATTTTGACACAGGCTGCTATTAAAATAATCAAAAAGACGAAATACAGACAAGGATTTGGATTGAGACAGATAGAAAAATCTCTCAAGGCAGGTGGACTGAAGGGCAACAAAGAAGCAATCAGAAATTACATGAAAGTGGAGTTGAAGTGGAGATGTTGGAAACGCAGAAAGGCGCCATTGCTAACAGACGCTCAGAGGAAAAAACGGTTGTTATTCGCGCGGCAGCATGGACATTGGAAATTCGAAGACTGGTCTAATGTTCTATTTAGTGACGAATCGCCGTATCAAGTGTTCTATGTTCCAAACTCACGCAATGACACCGTTTGGGGTTCGCAAGAAGAAAATGTTCCTGTCGCCTCGCAGGTCAAGTTTAGTCCGACTGTTCTTGTGTGGGGAGGGATGACAGCCTCAGGATTAACGCGACTACATTTTGTACCTCAGCATACATCAATTAACTCGGAGTATTATATCAATAATATTTTAAAGAAGGAATTAAAACCAGTTTACGCGAGACTGGACACTTCTGGAACGATCTCGAAACGTCGTCTCTTCACTGACAACGCCGTTAGCGTTTTCCAGCAGGATGGTGCGCGAGCACATACATCTGCTGTTTCGCGAGTATGGGTGAACGAAAATATTCCTAACTACATTGAAAACTGGCCTCCCAACTCTCCTGATCTCTCACCGATTGAAAATCTCTGGAGTATACTCTCAAGCAGTGTCTACAAAGATCCTGAACCAAAGACTCCTGCTCAGCTAAAACGTCGTTTGCGAAAAGCATGGAATTCGATATCGGTTGAAACTTTGCACAACCTCATCGAATCTTTATCCAGTCGAATGAAAGCTGTTATATCCAGCAAAGGCAACACTATTGCCTATTAAATTGTACAATAATTATTGCTCTTTGTTGTGTATTTTTTTAAACAAACTAGCAAAATCGTTCACGAACTTATTGGACACCGTGTATATAGGCCTAAATGTTGGCCAAAGATGAAATTAGTGATACGCCACCGGTTTAGATGATTCCTACTCCATCCTAACCTTACACAGGTCAACTAGGCCTACAGTTACAGCTGCGTCTGATTATCGTAGGCTACCATCAGAATCAAGTGGTACTATTCAGAGGCGGCGATCTCGTTTGGGAAGTGGGGGGACACCCAATGAGAGGGTTAGGAAATGTGGGAGGTCACACGTATAACGCGTCCCCTCTTTGTAAAAGGTGGGGGGACCTGTCCCCTCGACCCCCGGGATGGCCGCCTCTTGTGTTATTACTGCTATAGGATGCACAACCTACAATGCCCTACACGCTGCGCTCCAATGAGCATAATTATTATATGCATGTCTGCAAGACTCCGAGATTGTGATTGGAGGATGCGAGATCTGCCACGAGACATTTTTGAGACAAAACGTTGTTCAAGAGACCATCTTCATAAATTGCAACATTTTGCTTCCGGTTTTGATTCGACCTGTCATTATTCGTTCATGATGTTGACTACTTGCAATGATGCTGCGGTTCGTCAGTTTGAAATCAAAAGAAAATTATTATTACCCGCTCCATTCAACTGCTCCTCTTGCAACATTCATTCATCCATGGGACCTACCTCCGTTCATCCAACTTTACATCCAGTAACATAGTATCTCCCAACGCACAAATCAACCTACCCGTTGCTGCTACTATCGGCTAAAGCATGCCTCGCTTCCTGAACCATCATGCTGCAGTGGTCCTCGTCTACATGCCATACATTTGTCACTAGCAGATTGGATAACTCGCGCTCGATTTAATACAGTTGGTCCATGCATCAATTGGGCACATTGAGAACCTTCGTTCCTCCGTTCCGACAAGTGATGCAGTCAAGCATTCATGTATCCATCTTCTTTCGTTGCCTGTGCGTACGTACGTAACTTATCAGCAGACCTCTCCACTTCCCATTCACCCATCCATCTATCTATCCGTCTACATCCAATCAATTATCCATAAAATCATCAATTCAGTCATTAATCCATCCGTCAATCATCACACCCATTCACCTATCAACTCATTAATTCATCTACCCAACTATTATATAAAGACCAGCCGACAGCTTGACTGAAACCAAGCATGGAGATTCCAAGCTCTATATTGTCTCAAATGAGAAAAACTTAGGGGGCCATCGATTTAGTATCCACTGAAGAATCCGGAATCACTAGTCCCTTCCCTCATTGCGCGTACGTGGTGTACTTTTTACACCCCAACTATGTACATGTGCGCTTGACGCACTCCCTAATCCTGTAGAATGGAATGTGTAGGCCTACATCTAATCCACGCAGAAACAATCGTTTTTACCAGTCAGAGGCGTACGTATCACTTACAGGACACCACCTCTCCCACAGTCCTACTTCTCCCGTAGTATTTGTCTGTTAGCTGTATACAGCAGCTTATTTTAAGGCCAATAAAATAGACATGATAATTATTATTTTCGAGATCTTACCCTCTCCGTTTCCTATGCGTACGTACATTATCCGTAGACCCCTTCCCTTCATTTGTAAGTAGGGCCTACTATAAATGGTGGGCACTGTCAGCTGAGTTGTTCGAGAGGAAGATTAGTAAGAGTAGAATCTGGTTGAATAGATCAACAGGGAGTGGACATAGAGGTCGATGCCCCCAACATATGTATACCGTCATAAAAGTAGGAGCTACCAAGACACGCCTGGTTCAATGAGGCAGTTATGAAAATTGCAATCCGTTTACAATGAGAGGTTCATGCTCACTATGTTAAATGATTGGATGTTAGGCAGGAGACGTAGGCGGAGGGCAAAGGATGAAGTTCAAATTCTAGAACCTCGACATGTAATGGAAGCAGTCTAATATTGTTTAAGGCATGAAGACCATTAAAGCTGCAGGGTAAGCCTATGGGATTTCTGCTACGCCCTGCTGAGGTGGTGTAGAGCCCGGATTATTTGGAAACAACTGGTAATTGATTACTTATTGGTAAACCGACAGACAGAGTTCCTTTTGACGTCATTTTTAGTATTCTTCTGAGTGTGAAATATGAAGTTATCTTCGGTACCATAGGGTCTGTTGGCATATATATGTATCTATGTATATATCTACTTATTTTCATGTATAATCGTATGCATGTGTGTATGCATATGTGTACACATAATATGCATGTTTGACATGTCATATTTGCATATTTTGCATATACGCATATATATACGAATATATATATATATATATATAGATATATTTGCTATAGCCACTCGGTAGCTCATTTAAAGGTCAATATATGGTATGCATATATGTGGGTTGGTTTGCATATGTTCATGTATGTATGGATTATATGCACTCATGTACTATACACATACATATGCATGTGTGAGCGTGTGTAGCCATAATTTATATAGCACCTCTCAAGTGCCCCACGATTGCCTTGGATTCTTTAGAAAAGATGATGTTAGAAACCATAAGTAGCAAAAGACCATCTGTATGCAAATAATGCTCAGATAATTGGAGCAAGGCTCCACCGATGGGCTCTCGCTCAGTCGTAGACCTCACAAAGCATATTACCCCATACAGTTAGCTTCTGAGTGTTTTACGACATACGCTTTGGCATTAACATGGCTCTCGAGGGAATTCTCTCTTTGTCAAGATACTGCTGCGTTCTGGTAACCGGTCCAAAGCGTTGCAATTCGGTGCACAGTGATTTAGCGATTTATCTATTTTACACACACGATACATGTGTAGTGGATCGCGTATTGTATACACAGTAGGCCAGCATTTGCTGGTCGTTAAGCTATTACAAATCGGACAATGGTAGGTAGAAATGCTCCATATCAGCTTATCGAGTCCACCGTTCACAGTTATCATTCAAAGAAAAACAGCTGCTATCTGACCGTCGAATGAAACAAGCGAATGCTATTACGAAATGAATCGAATAATTTCTTAGACAAACTTCAAGGAGTCAGCTGCCTACCACAGTCGCATATTTCAATGAATAACACGCCACATCAAACCTCTGCTTTATACGTTAATCCATAAGCTTAGCTCGGTAAACATGACGGACGATCATACAGCTTCATTCAGAATTCATCCATTCATGGCACATCGATAGATCAGTTCTGAGCTCAGTTTTCAACAGAATTCCTCGAATGATGATTACAACACGAACGACAGCATTATGAAACCCCGATGCAATCAGCCATTCAGTTTGTGTGTATGTGTGTGCGCGCATGCATGCATGCATGTACTGAATGATGTATGCATGTAGGCCTACTGTATGGTGTATGCATGTATGCATGTATGTATGTATGTATGTATGTATGTATGTATGTATGTATGTATGTACGTATGTATGTATGTACGTATGTACGTATGTACGTATGTACGTATGTACGTATGTACGTATGTACGTATGTACGTATGTACGTATGTACGTATGTACGTATGTACGTATGTATGTATGTATGTACGTATGTATCTATGAGCGTACGTGCATGTGTGTATTTTTAGATTTATATAGATATATTTAGATTTATATAGCGCCTCTTCTAGAATAGCAATTCAGAGAATTTCTCAGTCAGTAGTTACAGGTCAATTCATATATAGTAGGCTGTTGCCTATTCCAACCCAGATCAGTGGAGTTTTGTGTTGCATTTAGGCAATTAGTCTGTTAGTCGACCTCTAAAAGTAAGGATCAGGCAAAAGAAAATCGATAGAGCGGGATAGAGAGAGTTGATCACATGATGGACTACGTACAAATCTGCATAAAGATGGTCATTAGCCCTGTGTTTTAGGAAATGAGAGCGATGTAGGCAGTAAAAGGAATGTTGGGTGGTGCCAAGCGACGAGCTCTGGCAACGCCAAATTTGATCCAAACCCACTGAGTACTGGAGTCTCCAAAGGCAACCATCTGCGAGCGGTGATCGAGTTTGGATTTAAACGATAGAAAGGGATATCAAATAGGCCACATAATGACTACATAATTACAATTGCAGTCATTGTGTTCGATGACCTGTGGAGACCTGATGATCCCGCGCTTCCGTAAGCAACTATGCGGGCACATCTCTTGCAACGGAACATTTCCCTCGAATAGTCTACCGTTAAACCAGCGAAATGTTCCTTTGCAAAGAAATACTTTGAAGCCAATTTTAATCGCACCTTTTAAGGTCTGATCGAACCTCTGTTGCTAAGTTTTTTACTAGACAGTTTGTCATCATTATAATTAGAAGCGATTGTCCGGCGATGAACTTTGTAACATTGACATAATTTTAAGCATTTCAGACTGGTTCAATATTTAAATGTTGCATAATCGATTTCACACTCATTGCTCCTGCCATGGTTAAATAAACAGTTCTTTACACCTACCTCATTGATGATAAGCGCCGACTTTTTTATTACAAGTTGTTCTTAATTCGTTATAATTACCTGTAGTAATTGTAATCTCAAGATTTTAATAGCGTCTACAACCGAAGTCGCTGAAAATCAGGTTATTCATCTGCGCTCAGTAAAAACAAAACCGATAGGCAGGCAGGATAAAAATTGGTTCCAGATGAAAATCAGAGGAGGTCAGAGTCAGGCAGCGCAGTCGTCGTGTGATGTGTTTGTATTTGTAATGGTCGACGATGATCATCGAATCTCGACTTCACAAAGCGCCCTAATGTTTCCAAGGCTATTCAGATCACATGGCGCATCGTCCCACTTCAGAAACCTATGCAGAACAAATACACCAACCTCAATGAATACTAAGCTAATAAATTATAATGCATGCTCGCAAAAATTTAATGCCATCTACTAGCAACCAAATATTCATTGAGCGACAGCGTCGACATCATAAGCGATAACTCGCTTATTAAGCTAAGTCCGGATGCAATTATATGAAACTGCTAAATTGCTTCACGAGAAGAAGAAAAAATGAGTGGAAGCATTAATAACCTAAAGCTAAAATTCCGAATTCTGCACTGTATCTAAATATACATGTGAGTCTGACGCATACTGTCATGTAAGATAAGTAGGCTGTGGCGAGACCCGATTGCATTATTTCTATGTATGAACCTTCCGGAGCGTGTAGTTGAAACTGCTTTTATTGCCTGTTGCAGAGCAATAAGACTTTCGTTGTTTGCTAATTAAAATAAATTGTATAAGCCAATTCTTGACCATGAATCAGGTTAAGCCAACATTAACGTCCGGACTACGTGCAATGTTCGCTATTATATGCATGGCCTGTAGGCAACATATATTGCGTCTTTTGTGGCCTGTTGCAACAATTCGCTCGTCTTTCGTGCATTGCTTGACCGACTGTCGACGCCTAATTTTCATGTCTTCTTATTCATTCTGCGTCTTCATTTGCAAACCACAGTCGCCAATTTTACGATTCCAACAGAGTCATACTCAAAGTGACTTGCACTATTCTAGACTAGGTTTGTTTTATTTTTTGCTTTTGTTGTGCATATCCCACATAAACTTATTTACATTGTTTTCGTCATTGACGTTTGGCTACGTACGACATAATAACGTAGGACTACGCGTACCGTACGTACGTTATAAAAAAAATAGTGTGCATTCCGTACTACGATGGTCAAACATACATGTATGTAGCAAGTATGCAAAAGAGAGATATCTGCTTAATGTAGAAGATAGAGGAGAGTTCCTAGCGCTGATCACTGAGGGATGCCAAGTTTCACCGTAACCATGCAGGGTGATCTAGAGTCCTCTGAAATTGCCATGTGTGTACCGTCCGTTTGGGTAGGATCCCAATCATATGAGGGAGGAGCCCCTAGATATAGACCGCCTTGGGTCTCATGGGGCTACAGGAGGATTTCCAGATCGACCTTATTATCATATAGACTGAAAGAAACATCGAACAGGACCGACAGCATGACCTGCGGCCAATCAATCGCAAAGTAGATATTCGATATAATTATAGAAGAGATAGTTAGACAGTTTCAGTGATTGGCTCTTATACTTGGGAAGGAGTGAAGACTGCTCAACATACGGGAGAAACAAATAACTACAGGACGCAGGACACAAGCCGTTCAAAGGTCTTAGAAAGATTGATAAGATTGGAAAAGGGCAATAATAGGAGTACAGACAAGGATCAAAGTTGGGTTTCTAAAGAGCAAGGAAGACGATTACCAGTTTTTTTAAGAGGGAGGATGACCTTTAGAAAGAGACATATTTCGCATAGACCCTATAGTATTATGAATAAGTTTGATTCTAATGATAATTCGCAATAATAACTAAGATCACAGGTCGTCACAAGTTTAACACCGTTGCCTTATTACAGCTCAATCTATTGCTTAACCATCATGGTTGTTATGTAACGTGGTTAAGAACCTCACAATCTAGACGACCAGATGCATGTCGTCCGCTGTGAGTCACATTTGTAGGTCTACAAGCCTAATCTGAGCCTAATCTGAGCCTAATCTGAGCCTAATCTGAGCCTAATCTGAGCCTAATCTGAGCCTAACCTGCCAGGTCTTGACCGCAGAGACACTCTTCATGTGCGAAAAACATGTCCTATAAGCGTACATGCAACTCTTATAGGTCATAAATAAATAACCTCATATATATTTATATATACATATATGTATATTATAGACATAACACCTATCCATATACAATACATGTATGGAATATGAATAAACATTGGCATGTTTTGATATACGCATGTTCTGTATGTGCATAATAAGCTGAAGTGTACGCTTACAAGACGACATTCAACTGGGCGCTATATAAATGCATCGATTGGTGGCTGTGGCGACGTGTGATGGGTCTCCAGAGGGTCAGTCGGTCTGGGCAGACGATAGCTGTTAGTTAATGCAAGATTAGCAGAAGAACAAACATCATTAGCTCTCTGTGCATCGACTTCTGCTGTTAACATGCAAAGTAAGAGACAGAAGTGCAATACAAAGCAGCTGCAACAGATGCACTCCTCCTCCTCCTCCTCCTCCTTTTCCTACTCTTTCTCCGCCTCCTTCGCCTCCTTCATTTTCCTCCGCCTCCTCCTCCTTTTCCTCTTTTTCCTACTCCTCCTCCTCCTTTTCCTACTCTTTCTCCGCCTCCTTCGCCTCCTTCATTTTCCTCCGCCTCCTCCTCCTTTTCCTCTTTTTCCTACTCCTCCTCCTCCTTTTCCTATTCCTCCTCCTCCGCCTCCTCCTTCTGCTGCTGATAATGATGATTGCAATGTCGTTGTTATAGCAACTACACCGACAACTGCATTGTGGGTAGACCGTAGTCATGTATATGTCACCGACAATCTCTGATTCTAAATAAGGCCAGCACAGAGACAGATATACTCATTGCCTGAAGTAAGGACTGCGACGTGTTATACGTCCACCGTAACATTACTATTGTAAGCAATGCTGTGTAGTAAAAACCAGATTGACTTAAATCTTGCAACGCGAATTTATATGTCTGCAAGCAACAGGAACAGGAACAGGATCAGGCAAGACGGAACAAGCGGACGACACAGCCAGTCACCCAACCGACATGCACAGATGCAGAGGCAGACACCAAGGCACAGACATTGTGCATACGTAGATGCACATTCAGACTCAGATGCCGCTATTGCTGTGCAAATCCGTGCGATTGGAGACGTGGTTTAATTCGGGTAAATGCGTTTTATGACCGCCCTTGATCCCAAACTCCATCTTAAGTCGATCGATGCCGTAACAGTTGACCATTGTTTTTATTTCGTCTATCAATGAATGTTGAAAGCGATAAGAATTCCAATACCAGAGATAATAAATTTATGAATATTAGAAATTCTTGTCGTTTCATGTCTGTCTTCTGTAGCTAGAACTGCGAGACAAAAGAACGCTTTCACCGAATCTGATTCGATGCCAATTATTGTGTTGTGTGAGTGGTATGCAATGTATTATTGTGCTTGGTGTAAGTGGTATGGGAGTGGCATGTGATATGTGGTTGTTTTGGTGTCGTTGTGTCATGTGGTTGTACTTGGTGTCATACGTGTGTGTGTGTGTGATCTTGTTCGTTTGTAATTGAATGCATGCAATCATTGTTGTCTGCAGCGATTGTTTTGCGGACTGAGTCATTGTCCTCCTCTCACCTCGATTCATCGAGACCATCTTTGTAAGACATATACAGACATTCTTCCGGATTGTAGTAGCTGAAAACAGTTCCAAATCAATGTATATACTGCAAATTCATCAAACCTACATTATTATTATTATAGGACGCATTGCATAAGTGCATAGGCAACACTAAAAAATATTTTTATCCCTGAATAAGGAATAGATAGATAGATAGATAGATAGATAGATAGATAGATAGATAGATAGATAGATAGATAGATAGACAGACAGACAGACAGACAGACAGACTGACACGACAGGCAGACAATAGATCGATCCCCAGATAGATACATAAACAGCTAACAGACAACATACAGATAGTATATATATGTATATTATATGTATATATGTAATCATGTGTGTGTATATATATATATAGTGTTCACTCATCCGTGAACCTGATGCAGCAAATATTTAGCTCTTTACCTAATTTCTATGATACATACACTGGTACTTGTTCTATTTGCCTTCCACCGTCCACCAGTTGTTGGTGTCTATCAGAAACCAAAGGACCAACGGCAAAGAATAATACTTGTTGATTATCTTTTTCTTATAAACGTAAAACAGTATAAGCATTAATAAGCCCACAGGTATACAAGTACCATCTGCATTTGCCCATATGAATGTCTAACAATGTGATTGGATGATTGCCAGAATTGAACAGTTTTGCAGGAATCTATATATTTTTATGTTTACAAAATTGCAACAACAACATCAAAATGTCAAGCATGGTAATGAGCCTTTGTCACCGAATGGCCTATTCAAACCTCCAACTGTGATGATTATGTAGCCCAATAGACTTACGCATAGGAATGCAAGGACATCAAAAGTACATCTGGTTCCATACTTGGCCTGCGTCATATAATTATATGAACGCATTTATGTATACATTTCTATAAACGAGATCTGTTAACGTGTCATATATATTAATACATATACGCTATACACTGACCTGATCACGCACAAACATGCATATAAAAAAATAAATACACACAAGTGCATAGATACATATATATGCATATATATGTATATACATATATTAGACTATGTTGTATATGATAGTGTTAATATTGTGTGGATTTATATCCATGGAATCGGGGAAATTGAATGCTGACTGCAAGTTGGTCTGTGGGGATTATAGAGGGATTTCTTAATAGAATCGCTGAACGAACAAACATTATATATATATATATAAATGTAGCGTATAATATTATTCTCCATTGGCGCAAATGCGCACAGTAGACCTAGGCCTATGTGTAGTAAATCCTGTCTCAAGGTCACTGTACCGTGCTAGCATATAATATACAAGTGAAATTTGAACAATGTGTTTAAGCAGCAGAGCAAAATATTAAGTCCCTTGAACTGATGGAGAGAAGAGGATTGATCAATGACATCCAAGAAATGCGTCTAGGTTTTGGAGCCAAAAATAAGCATACAGATTACAGAGGTTAGGGTCGTCATGGAGACAGCCGAATGCAATGGATTTGGAAACATAGCACCACATTTATACACCACGTAGGCTACTTTGCCACCAGCAGCCAACACTTGTGATTGCTGGCATACTTACAACAGCTTGGAAAAAAATGCTTGGGCCTCAAGCTTAAATACCGGTTATGGGCATCATTTGCTGTTTTCGTAATTGAAACGTTCGTTAGAGACATCTATTATATGCTATAGAAAGAAGTGATTCTATATGAGGTTCCTGAGACGCATTAAAAATTGCCCGTGTAAACGATTGCTCACATGTACACACATTATACATGCAAACCAAACATTTCCATTTATTTATACATGCAACATGCAACAACAACATCATTTTTATTCACATTCATCATCCATATATTATGCTCTTAAGTCTTAAGACTTTCTGCTGGCGCGGAATGCCAGAGAAGGCTCTTCATGAACTTACAAGAGCAACAACAATTGCGCGTCTGATGCATGCGTCCCCAGCCTGGTTGTGGGGGAGGGTGTATGAATAGTGGAGACTGCGACCGCTTGGAGCGCTTCAACGAGCGAATGAAACGAGCCGGATTACTGCCGACAAAAGCTCCGTCAATAGAGATGAGCGCTGAACAGGCCAACAAAACCCTCTTCAGGACTATCACCAGGGATCGGAGACACATTCTGCGCCCGCTGTGCCATGAGAGACCGCAAATAAAATACAACCTGCGAGAAAGACCCCACCCATTTATCTCCCTGATAGACACAAAAAACTTTATATCCAGATTACTGTACAAAAACATCTGTTAGGCACCCTTATGTTTCCTAAGCGTCCACGGTTCCAATAGACTGAACCTTTCACGAAGTTAGGCCAAATAAACTCAATGACTAGTTGACTGTTTGATTCCTCTGTAATATGAATTTGTAATGTCGCTGCGTTTTGACAGCGATATTTCATATCCAATAAGCAAATATGTATACATATATATTTTAGTGTAGGCCTATAACTCGGATTTCACTTGGCCCGAAACATTTCACCACTGGTGAGAACGTATACCATGACGAGAATGCAGCTGTTTACATGTAGTAGCCATAGATGGAGAGGTTGGTGAACAGAAACAACAGGGAGTGGGAATGCCATTTAACTCACTAGGTCTATACCCAGTATACCCGACAGTTCATTCGAAATGTTGGCTAAATGCATACACCAGTGTGGCTACGCTATCGCATATAAAAACATACATATATATTATATACAGCCTATTTTGTATTATATATATAGTCTAATTATTCTCAGATTTGTTAATTATTATCAGAAGCACTTATCTGCCATTTCAGATGGAAATAACATTTGAGAGACAGAAATGCTGAGTTCATAAATGACTGTAAATTTATTACCCGGATAGTCAGCTTCGGTCGGGTACCCGGGTACCCGTTGACAGCCTTAGTCACAATGCACTCCCGTGTTCTCTCGCCTTCTGATTGTTATTTTTAGCCGTTTACTAGAGCTGGAAGCGCCTCTAATTAGTTGTCTACTTCAGGCGCTATGTAAATGCTCAATATGAATGAATAAAAATGTTCTGTCATAAGATAGCAGTCATTTTGGTCTGCCTGCATAACCCATTATGTGATTAATCACATTGTTACTTGTTACATTGTTACATTGTTTCATTGTTACATTTTTACTTGGTCATTTACGTCAATGTTATATAAGTCCATTATGTATACATATTGCAACTATTCCATGCCTTCATTCTGTTCTTTAATTCAGGCTGTCTCATTTCTGCTTGTCCATGTTTGCCTATATATATACATATATTTGTATATATACGCAAGAGATGACGATAGTTTAGAACTTTTTAGCTAGAACCAACGGATGCATCAAGATATGAGCATAATGATAATCGCACTAAAATCTTCGCGATTTGGCCTCCAGTCCTGCAAAGGATCTGTTTCAGATTATGGCTTTTCCTATAATACTATATAGCACATTAAATTATTCTCAATCACAGTACTTCTGTTTCCATGTATCCCAATCTCTGACTCTGGCTATCTGTCTGCAGATGTGGTTCTCTTTACACTGACTACAGTCTACATGAAGCTTTCAATCCTTGTTCCTATTGCTACCATTCAGCTTGATCATCGGATTTTCCTACTCTGGTTGTACAAAAATAGCTGGAATTGTTCTTAGTGAACGGGGGCTAATCTGGTTGCTATACCTCATGCAGTAGAACTGTTCTCGTTCCTCATTCCCATTGTTCTTTTTAGTCTTCTTTTTACTTTGTTTTCTTAAGTAAAATGATTTTAGTTCTTCTTTGGTCAACATATATATTTTAGAAATTCCACATTCCGGGTAAATCTGTTGCTTTCTCCTGCAGTTGATGAGGTCGCTATCTTTTGCACAATGAACGAAGGACTATGTAATGCACCACAGAGCTACCATCAAAACCGTCTGTCATGTAGCACAGAATTATGGAAAATTATTCATACAGCAAGAATGCAGCTCACAATTCTAGACAGGGAACTCAATACTTTTAATGACTCGGCGGACTCGGTTAAGCCACTCAACATTCCAGATCATGGCCTGCGGACGGTTTGTTGGTTACCCTGATCTGCACATTGCCTCCACTCACTAGAATACTACACCAGAATGCACGACTGTATCGTGTACTCATATCGATATTGAAACTGCTCCTCGTCGTCTGCAAATAGCGCCCTGAATATCTGAACATAATCGCTTCAAGAGTGTCCACCTCATTTACCAAGCACATGCAAACCATTTGTCATCCTACTTACATGTATCTCCGCAACCTATAAATAAGTTAAAAGTATCATCCTGCTCATTTCTCATGGTTGAACCTATTGCTCCGTTAGAAAGTCATCTTTCGATCAATCCCTGTAACGGTTGGCAGGCGTAGGCCATTTATTGCCTTTGCCTGGCGTTCATTTGTCGCTGTTCAAGCTTTCCATCTGGAACTCTGCCTTCCTGTTAGCTCTCCGGTCGAGACTTTCTTTAGCTATAAGCAGAAAGCCAATCCGTTTATGACTTTTTAATGGTTCCTGTTGACTGGCTTCAGTGTGCCCTTCTATTTCATCAGGAGCGCATTAACAACTTACATCTGCACTGTATTGTATATGCACAATAATGATTCAGTATATATATATATATAAATATATAATACCTAATATTATACATAGGCATAGGCAACTGCCTCAAAAGCAAACCCATTACAACTGTTGCGATCGGCCCATCTTATTTCCGGTAATGCAAATACCATATATAGTCCATTAGTGAAAAGTCGATCCCGATTAATTATAGGCAGACGATTTTGAAGCCGACTATTTTGTTTCTTAGTCAAACTGTTCGTTTGATATAGCTACCTAGACAATCCTAGCCTAGCATTCGTCAATGTATGAGCTTGGGGTGTATTTGTATGTGCGGCCTTACATAGAGTCCATCGATGACTTTTATATGAGTTAGATGAGGTGTGCACTTACTTGTCTGGTTTTCCAGGTACGAAGGCTGTTTGTCCAGCGATGACTCCGAGTGTTCTTCCGTATCCATCTATCCATTTCCATTGGTCGTACATACATGTTCCATCGTGACTTCCTCTCGCCCGCTTTGCTCCGATCCAGTAACCAATTGCGTCCTCGCTCTCCGAAGAATCCCCTGCAGGACGTAAAGTAAACATAGCAACCGATGTAATGTAGTCATTTCTTTCGGCAATCTGCCTGTCTGTATAGGCTATAGCCTGCGTCTGCCTCTCTCCGTATGTCGCTATCAGCGTGTAACACAGAGGCGTAGCTAGGGGGCAGAATGGACATGTGTCTCCTGGCCCCAAGTTAGGGGGCGACACGATGAGGATTAAAAATATTAGTTTTTTTCCTTTCATGCAAACTAATTTATCCCAACTGAGTTAGTAAGATTTAATTTTGGAGCCCCCAAATATCCTCATTGTAAGCAGGTTGTCAAACATCAGTTTGGCGCTCCGTTGCCTCACTGATCAGTGATCGCAAGGGGAGACATAATACTCATGAAACAATAAGATGTTCAGAATATTATATGTACATATTCTTATAATTATCAAACAAAGAAATTATAACTATAATAATACTTGAAACTATATAGTCGAACAATGAAAAATAGAGAGAGCAGAATTATTACACTCATTATGCAGTTCACAAGATGAAAAGCTCTGTTAGAATCATTACAATTAAAAAAATGTTCGATAATAATAAGTTGAAACAATCCTAACTTTATGCTTCGCCATTCTCCCACGTAGAAGCAGAATGCCCTTCATGTAGTAAATACGTAGAGCTTGGACCTCATCATCCTGTTCAATAAATATTCCAATCCTCTTCAGCTCTTCTTCGTCTAACCAATCTACACTTTCTCCATTTACTTCGTTTGCGATTACTCCTAAACCATCAGCTCACGTTGCCGACGTGCAGTGACTCTCTGCGGCCGGTTGAGTTTTAGCGGAATAATTTATTCTTTCCTGTGTGTTACAGAATGGCTGTCTCACTTCCAAACCCCAAAATTGACACCGAGCGTTAAAGTAAACAATTCAAAAATTGAGAATGCTATAATCATAATTATTGTTGTTAAATTGAGGTCAACATTTACTGTTAATTAAATGGAACCTGTTTAATTGAGTAACTGTTTAAAAATAAAATTACGCTGATGCGATTGTGATGTCACATTTCTTAGACCCCCTCCTCCCTAGGTGCCTGACATCATTTATGGACGGCCCAAAAGGGCGCCAATTCTGTAGTTTGTCCGCGGGCACAAAATACCCAAGCTATGCCTCAGGTGCACAATATCTAGCCTACTATTCTGACAACGTATGTCGTTCGCAATCCTTGCTTCTGTCTCTGGCTTATCGAATACGGCGCTTTAGTCGGAAGGAAAGAAGTTGAAGTCGAGAAGGCGATTGAGTTAGCGAATGAGTGAGTTCATCCAGCTTGCAGAACCTTTAAAAGTATTGATATTTAACGTTCGACGACATGATTATTAATTGGACCCTATATACACTCATGTACAGGCATTATTAGGCCTAACCATTGAAGAACTAGCAATTGGCTACAAGATGTATTAGACTCCAGAGGTTCACTATCAAGCAAAACCCTTGGGTCTAACATCCTAAAATTAGATACGGAGAACAGAAAAATAAGTATGATATCCATGCTCGAGTAAGTCAACATAAGACTTTAGTGGAAATATATTGCTAGCATAATTTGTAATTCTTTCCAGTTCATCTGCTATGCGTCTTATCCTAATTATTGGTCGGCGCTAATTTGCTCTCAGCTGCATTCTCTTCATAGAAAACTGTCAGCCGCCTCAAGTTAGCAACTCTTCCATCAAGACAAACTCTATTCCTAGCCTTATTTAACATAGACCTATATTTAGGTTTCGGAGTGCCATCGGTAGAAACAGTGCGCAGTAGAAACCGGGGCAATGGGAGTTACTGATTATAAATAATTTCGACTGTCGCCTGCAATAAGAGGAATAATTCATCATCTTTCTTTTGAGTTTATCAGTGTAAAATTCGTAGTTGGCGCTGAGGGGAACCTTTAAGCATGAGCACAGCTGCTGCGAACCTCCATTCCCCATCACTAGTATCTGCTTACATAACTCTTCGCTCTTGGTGATCTTCTGACTGGATGAGGTCGCAATGCATCAGTGTCACGGACTCTGTCACGCATTCCGCTGGGTCAGACCAAAAGAACCGACCACAAATCTTTCTCTGACGCTCCAACTCTTTCCTCACTTCACAAAAACATCTCAGAACTCATTATTCATCACTGGCTTTAAAAAATATACATATTTAAAGCATTATCACCTGACGGCTGACTAACATTAACTGCATCTGAGTTTCGCACTTTGGTGTGATCACCAGCTAAGATTTAGTAGTAGTAATAATAACAATAATAATAATATAATAACGATAACAATAACAATAATAATAATAATAATAATAATAATAATAATAATAATAATAATAATAATATATAGTGGAATGTCACGGTGCCTGACACATTTTGCAGTATCGTTTGTGAATTTAACGTCGCAAAAGGCAGGCCGGGGTGCGATAATTTTCGGCTCATAACAAGCAATGTAAATGTGCAGCAATCACCCAGTCACATCACTTTACTCCGTTGTAGTGGAAACCGCAGGAAGCTAGCACACAGAGTCATTGGGACTCGTCACTGAACTAGGTAGCTAGATCACAGCAACAACAGGCGACCAACGCGAGACCAGTCATCTCTTTCAACGCCTGTCCTTCACCCTAAAGTCAGAAACTTTTTGTCAGTTCTGGGCACCTCAGTCTCAAACTGGAACAATAGTGAGACTAGAGACTGATTGACTCTTAGGTATAACAATGATGATATAATGAGTCTAAATCCATTTAAGATGGTTTGCGAATAAATAAATGTCTAATAGTAATAAAAAAATAAAAATACTAAAAAAATAATAGTAATAATAATAATAATAACAATAACAATAATAATAGGAAGTAGAAGAAGAATATAAGTAGGTCAAATAATATATCTCTATCATCAATAAGACTAACATCATAATAGTTAAAGAACTAATAATAACAACATTCACAATACAACTATTAAAGCTGTTAAGCTCTCTGGAAGGTTTTTATAGGGCACTTTGATGAATGGCCATATCATCCTTGTCACGGATGTGTCGTTAAATAAATTTATATCAGTCAGTCAGAATGACCAGTTACCTGAATCTGACCTTTGCAGCTGTTGGCTGAGGAAATCTTCGAGGAAGAGTTGTTCCCGCAAGGAGTTAACGTGGGCAAGATAACCCCCGAGTTTCAGACAGATTTCCTGAGCGGCGTGAAATGTGAAGGGTCGGTTGATGAGTACGTATTTCGATCCGTTGACGCTACCCCTCGGAAAATGACCCCAACCGGACGAACCATCTGTGAGGTAAACCGTAAGTCATCACGTGCAGTCATTGTAAGCTTACACTTTATTACGGGAATTGTGTTGTGCTTGCTCAAGTCGAACAGAAGCAGGGGCGGCGATCCCGGCAGGGTCGAGGGGGACATGTCCCCCACTTTTTACAGAGAGATGACTCGTTATACGTTTGTCCCCCATCCCACATTTCGTACCCCTCTCATTGGGAGTCCCCAATCTGTCAAACGAGATCGCCGCCTCTGAACAGAAGCGTCTTGTTGTGTCGTCGTGTAAGCCTTATAATGCCTTCTAGAGGTTCTAATAAGGCGCTATATATATAGCCAGATACATACATGTTCATCTGACTGGTTCATTGGCTGGAAAAGAAGCGTTTTATAAACTTCAGCAAAGCATGTGGGTGTAATTATTGGGTCGATGCACGGTGTCCAAGCTTACACGACTATAGGCCTAACTGATATAATTATACTAGATACACCATAGCGTTGGAATTTTACACTAGAATTATAATATTGCTATTCCTTGATAAAGTAGCACTTGAGAATCTGTTATTCTTCGGCATGTATCTCGCTCTTTGCACGTCTCAACCGCTTTTCCAATCCTCTGTCTCTCTAAATATATATATATATATATGTATATATATATATATATATTTGATTTAACCTAGTAGATCTATGTCACCAAGAATGAATAGATGACAACTGATTGGAAAGCAACAGAATATGGTAAGAGAAAAACAACGAAAATAGGGAGCTGGTGAGCGCGCGAAAGAGGGAGATATAGAGAAAGAATGAGAGACAAACAGACATAGACATATAGAGCGACAGATATAGATATATATAGAGAGAGACAATATATATATATATATATATATATATATCCGTCGCTCATTTTTGGTGACATAGATCTACTAGTTAAAATCAAGCGGGTGAGATTAATAACAGACCCTAATATGAAATCTGAAGTTAAGGTTAACCACAAACGCCGAACAGAAAGTTCGCAATAGAACAAGTCAAAAATTAGGTTCGTAAATTAGTCTCGTAATTTGCAACTCATGTTCCAGGCCAACTAACTGATCTGCTTGATCTCAACAGAAAACAGCAGAACACAGAAGAACGCAACAGAACATAGCAGAACATAGCAGAACACAGCAGCATACAGCAGAATACAGCAGAATGCAGAAGACCACAGCAGACCGCAGCAGAACACAGCAGAATACAGAAGACCACAGCAGAACACAGAAGAACGCAACAGAACTTAGCAGAACAAAGCAGAACGCAACAGAACACAGCAGAACACAGCAGCATACAGTAGACCGCAGCAGAACACAGCAGAATACAGAAGACCACAGAAGACCACAGCAGAATACAGAAGACCACAGAAGACCACAGCAGAATACAGAAGACCACAGAAGACCACAGCAGAATACAGAAGACCACAGAAGACCACAGCAGAACACAGAAGAACGCAACAGAACTTAGCAGAACATAGCAGAACGCAACAGAACACAGCAGAACACAGCAGCATACAGTAGACCGCAGCAGAACACAGCAGAATACAGAAGACCACAGAAGACCACAGCAGAACACAGAAGAACGCAACAGAACTTAGCAGAACATAGCAGAACGCAACAGAACTTAGCAGAACATAGCAGAACGCAACAGAACACAGCAGAACACAGCAGCATACAGTAGACCGCAGCAGAACACAGCAGAATACAGAAGACCACAGAAGACCACAGCAGAATACAGAAGACCACAGAAGACCACAGCAGAATACAGAAGACCACAGAAGACCACAGCAGAATACAGAAGACCACAGAAGACCACAGCAGAACACAGAAGAACGCAACAGAACTTAGCAGAACATAGCAGAACGCAACAGAACACAGCAGAACACAGCAGCATACAGTAGACCGCAGCAGAACACAGCAGAATACAGAAGACCACAGAAGACCACAGCAGAACACAGAAGAACGCAACAGAACTTAGCAGAACATAGCAGAACGCAACAGAACTTAGCAGAACATAGCAGAACGCAACAGAACACAGCAGAACACAGCAGAATACAGCAGAACACAGCAGAATACAGCAGAACACAGCAGAACACAGCAGAACACAGCAGAATACAGCAGAACACAGCAGAATACAGCAGAACACAGCAGAATACAGCAGAACACAGCAGAACACAGCAGAACACAGCAGAATACAGCAGAACACAGCAGAATACAGCAGAACACAGCAGAATACAGCAGAACACAGCAGAATACAGCAGAACACAGCAGAATACAGCAGAACACAGCAGAATACAGCAGAACACAGCAGAATACAGCAGAACACAGCAGAACACAGCAGAACACAGCAGAACACAGCAGAACACAGCAGAATACAGCAGAACACAGCAGAATACAGCAGAACACAGCAGAATACAGCAGAACACAGCAGAATACAGCAGAACACAGCAGAATACAGCAGAACACAGCAGAACACAGCAGAACACAGCAGAATACAGCAGAACACAGCAGAATACAGCAGAACACAGCAGAATACAGCAGAACACAGCAGAATACAGCAGAACACAGCAGAATACAGCAGAACACAGCAGAATACAGCAGAACACAGCAGAATACAGCAGAACACAGCAGAATACAGCAGAACACAGCAGAATACAGCAGAACACAGCAGAATACAGCAGAACACAGCAGAATACAGCAGAACACAGCAGAATACAGCAGAACACAGCAGAATACAGCAGAACACAGCAGAATACAGCAGAACACAGCAGAATACAGCAGAACACAGCAGAATACAGCAGAACACAGCAGAATACAGCAGAACACAGCAGAATACAGCAGAACACAGCAGAATACAGCAGAACACAGCAGAATACAGCAGAACACAGCAGAATACAGCAGAACACAGCAGAATACAGCAGAACACAGCAGAATACAGCGTGCCTTCGAAGAAATCTTGCCCCAGTAACTTTCATGTAGCTTGTAGACACATCAGGTAAGCCTATTTATATATATATATATCCATTTATTATTATTATATATATATATGTCGCTCGCTCGCTCGCTCTCTTCATCCATCCATCCATCCACAAATCCATTCATTGATCTATCTATCTATCTGTTTATCTATCAAGCTGTAGATCTATTTAGCCATCCATTTCTGTCTCTCTGTCTCTGTCTCTTTCTGTCTGTCTCTGTCTCTCCCAGTCTACCAGTCTCTCTCTCTTTCTGTCTTTCTGTCTCTGTCTCTTTCTGTCTATCTCTGTCTCTCCCAGTCTCTCAGTCTCTCTCTCTTTCTGTCTCTCTGTCTCTGTCTGTCTCTCTCTCACGCAGTGACTGTGCATGCGACCCGGTCTTTTAGTTTCTGTCATTTTGATCTGTGCCTCTTTGGCACACAAACATGACCATCTCTCTCTCTTTCTGTCTGTCTCTCTGTCTGTCTCTCTCTCTCTGTCTTTCTATCTGCCTCTCTCTCTCTGTCTCTCTCTATCTCTCTCTGTCTGTCTGTATACGTCTCTCTCTGTTTCTCTGTCTGTGTATGTCTCTCTCTCTCTCTGTATGTTCCTCTATCTGTCTGTCTCTCTGTCTCTCTTTCTGTTTCTCTCTGTTTCTCTCTATCTCTCTCTGTCTCTGTCCCTGTCTCTCTCTGTCTGTCTGTGTATGTCTCTCTCTCTTACTCTCGCTCTGTCCATCTGGCCGACCATTTTCCTCAATGATGGTCTCGCGTGCAGAGTTTTGTGAATGCTTAACTATTCTTTTGTCTTTCTTATGAATGATAAACTGGCTTTTTGTTACTGTACATTCTACAGGGTGGCTCAATAAAAATAATTTCCACCAGATAAAATATAATTTCTTTAAAAAAACTTGAAATCTTTACAAAAAAATTAAGAATTCTGAATTGCAAATTACACTGCTTCGAAGTTACAGAGGTCGAAATATTCTATTTCGTGTTTTAAAATGTTAACATAAAATCGACAGTCATTTGTAATTTTCAATGTCAAATAACATCGCCTTTCTTTATGAATATTCATAAAAAATTGAAAGGTTTATTTGAAAGGTGTCCATCCTATGCATTTTTCACGAAAACGCGATGTTCTCTTGTTGGTTGATCCGCAGAGGAACTAATCAGCGATCATGGATCGTCTGTTCACAGAATTTGTGAAACTTGATCTTCATCTGTCTGCATTTCGTAGAATTCCAGTTCAGATCTTCTCAGAATTGGTCAAAAACTGCTTCCTGTACCCGTCGGTTAATTATCAGAACGACTGCCTTTGGTCTGCCAATTAAAAGCGCGCTGTC
The DNA here is from genome assembly GCA_959347315.1 of Bimastos eiseni. Taxonomy (NCBI): domain Eukaryota; kingdom Metazoa; phylum Annelida; class Clitellata; order Crassiclitellata; family Lumbricidae; genus Bimastos; species Bimastos eiseni. The sequence goes on along the minus strand of OY365806.1, from coordinate 18,233,119 downwards.
CACGAAAGATGGTTGAGAGAATCACGTTTGCAAAGCACATACGGTTCACGGACAGCGCGCTTTTAATTGGCAGACCCCAAAGGCAGGCAACAGTCGTTCTGGTAATTAACAGGCGGGTTCAGGAAGCAGTTTTTGACCAGCAATCGTAATTCTACCAACCACCTTTCGTGGACTGTTGACGTGTCTTGCGGCGGTAAACGGAAGACTGCATTCCTTTCAAGGCCAAAGTAGGCGCTAAACTTTAGGTTGAAGCTCTGTTGCCCAGACTAAACAAAGTTTGTTCTACCGTCTGGTTTCACAATCCAGCAGTTAAGCGCACCCTCTAATACGTACAGATTGGCCCTTGACTTCATGGCCACCGACAGCGGTGAATTCTTTGACAAACATGAGTGGCCACCAAACTCGCCTTCTTGATTATCACACGTGGGGAGTCGCACCTATATTGCACACTACAACATATTTCATGCCAAGCTGAAGAACACTGACGAGCTGAAGAAAGTCTAGTAGATAAAGATAGAACAGCTGCCCTTGACCAAATCAATAAGGCCATATTCAGTTCACAGAGAGATCTAGAACATAATTATGTGAAAGCTTGGCATGGACACTTCAAACATGCTCTTCGATATACTGCTTTACAGATCCCTGAATTCGCCATGAAAAGCAATATTATTTGACATTGAAAATTACAATGACTGTCTATCTTCCTGTATAAACTTTAAAACACGTAATGAAACATTCAAACAGCTGCAAAACTTAACGAAAACACATTTCAGTCAATTTTCTGAAATTGTTGAATAAAGTTTTCCTTGTAGATTCTTAAATACTGGTGGAAAATCTCTATTGATTGCGTAGAAACTGCATATAATTATTCCAGTGGATCACTTATTTACTGAGCCACCCTGTATGTGTGTCCATGCTTATTTGTGTCTTTGAGCTTCGGTCCGTGTCCTTGTGTATTTTGGCACGTCTATATATGCGCCGGTGTGTATGCGTTTTCTACGTCCGTTTGCCTGTATGTGTGTCTGTCTAGACACAGGGACATATATACACGAAGACAGCGATACCGAGACGCTTCATTTCTGAGCTTGGCGTGACTGTAACGACGTCGACTGGCTTTGAAAGATGAGGAGGAATCCTGTCTCGTCCTTCGGCGACGACGGAAGCAGCCGACAACAATCTTCTATCTTCCGAATCTACAGAAAAAGAAACAGAACGAAACGAGACAACGAGGATAGAGTATCGTAGAGGCGCTAAGAAAAGGTTAATGACTTACGACCCCTACACATCACAAGAGGCCTACGCGGGACTATAGGTACGCATGCCCGTTATAAATGGGCCAACGTAATCCGTTTCTGGAGTATCATAGAATCTACTTTGAGCATTCTATGGGATCCTTTGGTGCGTCTATTGAGCAAGGTTTTAAGAACTATATCGATATCGAGTTCCACAAACTCAAGGAATGTAGTTATACCGTATATAGATGTATCATACATTACGTAGATAGGCCTTTAGGGTGACACAAAAGTTCGTTCACCGTTTTCAAACTTAAATATCTCTGTCAGAATGATTGGGATCTCTTAAACATTTTTCAAGCGTAAACAGGACTCACGTATTAAATGACCCTGAAACTGTGGAGTTGAACGTGCGTTAAATGACGTCACAGTGCACACTGCGGCGGGCTGCATTTCTGGTTCATGTCTGTGTGCGACGTTACCGTTATTTTCGCGCCGCTTAGCTGAGTAAAATCAGAAGCATCGACACTGGACTGTAGAAGACTGGTCTAATGTTCTTTTCGCCGATGATTCTCCGTTTAAGGTGTTTCATGTACCGAATGCATAAAACGTTAATATTTGAGGTTCCCAGGAGGAGAACGTTCCGTCTGCTCCACAGATGAAGTTTAGTCAGTCAATGATGATGTGGGATGGGATGATGGCCAGAGGTCTCACAAGCCTTCATTTTGTACGAAATTGTACCAGACGGAACTCGCATTACTCATACTACAGTACAAATATACTCTAACAGTACGAGGAGCACGAGTTCGAGGGACAACGGAAGTGTTTCGCAACGAAAGTTATTCGTTGGGAGTATTTCAGCAGGATGATGCAAGCTGTCATGCTGTGACGATGACTACAGACTCCCGTCACGCATAAAACCGAAGGATCAGCCATCAAAGCTCTCTGAATATCTCCCCTATTGAGAACTTGCGGAGTATTTTGTCTCTCAGAGTTAATAAAGATACTGAGTCAAAGACCGTTGATCATCTCGAACGTCGCCTCCAACGTGCGTGCAGATCGGTAGAAGTTGTTGTAGAAGTTGGTAGAAGTTGTTATATATATATATATATACAAACACACACAAACACACACACACACACACACATATATATATATATATATATATATATATATATATATATATATATATATATATATATATATATATACAACACACACATACTCATGCAGGCACTCATACACTGACACAAATACGTGCATGAACTCTTTGAGGATGCACCTTCTGAGGGTGCATAAAGCTGTCCGTCGGTGTCTGTCCGTCCTACTGTCCAGGCTTCGTGTGACTGCCCATGTGTCTATAGTCTGCCCGCTGATCTATCTGTCTGTGTCGCTGTATTGACGTTTCTCTCTCTCTCTCTCTCTCTCTCTCTCTCTCTATCTCTCTCTCTCTCTCTCTCTCTCTCTCTCTGTCTGTCTGTCTGTCTTCATTGCAGTCGGTTGATTATGTTTGCAATACAACGTAATGTAATGTCGCAATGTCTATTGTGGAGTGGCATTACTCCGGGTGAGGGTAATCAGATGTCTGTGGGTGGCGAAGCGAAGAGATTTGCGACCGTTGAGACAAGGAGCAGCGACGGCTGCGATATGCCATGGAGCGCAACCGCAGACGCAGTTCCGCATCAGTTATCATATCTTAAACTTGATTACTCGGAGGAGGTAACCATTCGAGCTCGCCTCGCATAAATCCAGAGATTGAACCATTGATGGACTGCAGCTCAGACAGCATATTTCAAAGTGAAACCATTCATTTCAGCGGCTCTTCAAGAAGGAAGCTCTGGAGGCTTTCTTATCATTATTATATCAGCCATGGATTCCGATTGCGATTGCTATGAATAATTGATTGGCAACAGAAGCGCACAGGCAGCTGGGAAATGATGAGTTTTTCATTGGTTGATAATTGCAATATAAAAAGGAGGTGATGACTTCCTTCAGATCTGCCTGTACTTTACAGCCATAGAGACTCTGTACATACCTTTTATAGGCATCTGAGACTGTTCTTTATCGCCGGAATTGGGCTGGAGTGTCTCTGAGCAGCTTATATTGGAGTGGTGCTACATATATCTACTGAATGAATGAATGAGTGAATGAAGCATACAATCCACAAATACTGCGCATGTGTTGAACGTAAAAGCACGAACATCGGCGAGAGTCTAGAGGTCCATTCGATCCACAGACATCTGACATTTCCATGACTATTCGACTTTTGTCGTGTTCTATAATTATAATTCAACAGTTAGGCCGTTTTAACACCGTCGCAAAAATTTAATAACGTTTACTGGTGAATAGGAAAACAGTTTTACAATTGATCAAATGCAAATCATTATGCGTGCTATATACTATATATTGAGAGGCACATGAAGCCTATACACATAATTAATGTCCCTATTGCATGCAATGCTTAGAGTGATTCTCTCTTATTGCAACAGTATCCGATGCAACCAAACAGCATGTTACGAGTGTAGCTGTTGCCGCTGTTGCCACTGTTGCAGGATCTTGACAGCAGATGATAGCTATTGTAAATTGGCCATTCTAAGTGACGACCAATATTCGACCAAATTCGCTACAATTTGTCAGGCGACGCTTCTTAAATATCGTGAAACACCGTCTAAATATAGCCTAGATGTTTCCAAATACGACATCACATTCTGCTGATTAATACATCAACGGCCTCGCGACGTTGTTATTTATGGGAATTTATTATACATGTAGACATGCTGTGCATCATATCTGTGTTTATATTTGGACCATCATATACATGTAGACTCATGACACAATGCCTAATTAATTAGTGACAAATAATGAGACAGTCAGAGATAAATATGCAGACGAATGCAGACGAGGACAGACAATGAAAGAGCCGGGTGGCATGAATCAGACGAGATAGAGGTCGTGACCCTAATAAAGATATCACGTGATCCTGAATCTTCATTAGTGAATCAGACGAAATTCAGCGTCGTCTGCCTTTCACTATTAATCGATTTCTTTCGCGGGAAACAGATTTCGCGTCAGCAGGTGCACGGATTTTAACGGCCACACAAATCCTGGCTTCTCCTCCCTCGCCATCCCAAGTGAATGCGAGCATGATGTTGGGTAGGACTACAGCTCACCCTCGCAGTCCTCCTCAGAGGAAATGCTGATTGATGCTATTGTTACCGCTGTCTTTCCACCGATTGCTAATGCAAGCGCACCTGTGCATGACGAAAGCCTTATATAGGCCTATAACTTACGGTCGTATATAGCAGTGGTTCTCGACCGGTGAAAGCCTAGATTAATTTTTTAGAATTTTAGATCACAGAAACATTTCCACTTTTCAATGAATGCATAATATTTTAGCTTCATTTTTATTTGTATTCGTATTAACACAAACATAACATAACATGGTTCAAAAGACGTTCAGTCTGTGTTAAAACCATCGCAACTATTCGCCGAATAGTTGGTCCAATTATTCGTATTCGGCCGAATAGTACAAATCACCTATTCGGTTCAGCCGTAGAATAAACCATAGACCCTAAAGCATATTTTTAGAATTGCGGGCATCTCAATTTTGGCAACAGAGACAAAAACAGAAATATATATATCATACAAGCAATGCCAAGTATACTTAAAACCGATTGAATGATCTCGCAACGTTATTGAATATCCATCAAAATTAAACGCGCCGTCGACAAGTCGTTCCCATGAGATTAAGAAGCAGTTTATAAACTTGTTCAAAATTAAACAATTTGGACGAGGTTGACAATGTTCCTGTAAGTTTGAATATAAAGATAAGTAAGTACTATCTTTGCTGTAAAATTGTAAACTTTCGTTTGAACAAAGTAACATTTGGTCCGCATTCGTTGGGTGGATACAAGGAAGACCAAATAAAACTTTGTTCTGCTCAGTGGCGTAGCGAGTGGGGGCTATGGGGGCGAACCGCCCCAGGCGGCACTTGTCCTAGGGGCGGCATTTTTGGAAAATAAAATAAATAAAAAATTATTGTTGTATAAGTTGCATTCTTCAAGAATCTTGTTGCTCTTGTCTAAACCTGGCACAATGCTTGTGGCTTTTTCTCGACATAAAACTAGCGATATACCAGAGTATCATCGAAATGATCGCATTGCGCCTAGTGTTTATAGACATCAGAGCAGTCCTCAGGTAATTTGGCGCCCTCAGCATACATCTATATAAGAGCGCCCAAACCCTCGTTGCATCAACAGTTAGATGTGAGAAATATGGGGTCAGGCACACACTGCACGGGGCACATACATTTTTTTCAAAATATATGTAGACGATTCTGGCATAGTAAAATTAATAGAGAAAGAGCGGGAGATTCAATGAGGTGTTTGGAGATTGAATATCGTTGTTGGAATTTACCTAAAACCAATAATTTAATAACTAATTTAAAAATTTCTTTTTGTATCATCATAACATTTTATTCCTGAAAACATAACCGTATCATCCCTAAATTTCGGCGCCCTAAAATTCGGCGCCCCAGGCGGCTTTCTATGGGTAGGAACCCGTGGTTTATGAGCTTATGCGATTTCGCAAATTTTCGCATAAACTGGCAGTTTTCGCATAATTCGTAAATGGTGAGTTTTCAAAAATGTTTGCATAAAGTTCGGAAATTTCGATCAATGTCAACTGTAATTGGCTTGTCCAGGCTATTATTAGCTTATAGAGTTTTTAGTTTACCGACCAAACGACGTAATTGTTGATGACTAGAACCCGTGGTTTAGACGATAATGCGATTATGCGATTTTTCTAAATATTTTCGCATAATTTACCTGGCCTACCTATGTGGCTATGTCGCCTATGCCAGAAGCCGGCTCTGATAGAAATGGCGCAAAAGAGAATCTAAACCAATACAAATAAATTGAAGGCTAATTACAATGACGTAGGCCTACAATGCAATACATCATCTGCTAAAACTGCTCTAAGACACATTTTAGACAAGGGACTTTGCGTAGGTTACCAGAATTTATCACCATAGACTTTGGATCATTTTGTATGGTTTTAATTTAACTATCATCGCATTCAGATGGGATTGCGCACAAAAGTATGAACCATTTATAAAATGTTGCACACACAAAATTGGTTGAGCACACAACTCCAAAATTTGGACGGAACATTGCGTGCCCAGTGCCTACAGCCTATAGGCCTATATCCATGTTGTTTAATATTTTAGTTTAGTAGGAATGAAAATAGGAAACCGTATCCGTATTCTGTATGATAAGTTACCAGTTACTAGTCTATTCTAATTACTATACACTATACTTACTACAGTCCCATCAGGATTAAATGATATTAAATGATTGCGTCGTCGAAGCATGTGTCCCAGGGGCGTCACTAGGGGGTGCGGGGGGTGGGGGCCGCACCGGGTGACACCATCAAGGGGTGACACCAAAATAAAAAAATTGCAAATTTGACAAAGCAGACATAGCTCTGTCTAGTCGGGTTTCATAACCGTTCATTGTTAAATACATGAGCAGGCACAGGGTGCCACCAAGCAGAGCGTCTGGTGCTTAAATGAATAAGACTCAGAGCTCAGAAGACCATGGTGAAAGTCTAGAGGGGTGACACCAAGAGTTTACCGCACTGGGTGACACCAACCCCAGTGACGCCACTGATGTGTCCCTTCAGAGCAAAAACGTTGAAGAATAGCAATATCAAATCTCAGTTGTAATTAATGTAATAATCATAATGTATATTATTGAAACACTCAAAACAGGCGTCTTATGCCTATCTCCCCTTGTGCATATCCGGGATATGCACAAGAATAAAGAGATTTAAAAATAGACGGGGGCGGCATTTTGCACCTTCGCCCCAGACGGCACTTTGCCTCGCTACGCCACTGGTTCTGCTACGCTAACACCAAGAAAATGAAGGCGCTAGCAATGCGTGTCCTTGACCATTTCACGGTGTTCTTGAGAATGCTAATGAGAAAGAGACGCCTAAGAGACGATCCAGAACCGAACCACACCAAACCATGATCAAATGGAATGGTTTCAGACGCTTGCGGAAATAGGGAATCTCTAGGAGAAGGTGATAATGTCTTACTAATTACTTTATTTAGAATTAATAAGCAGGCCTACTCATTGAAACGATGGATGTGCCAACTCTGATGGCGGATTTTATCTGCGTTCTTTGACTAATCAATTCATGGCAACGAGATCGATACCATCTTAATATCTGCAGATATCTTTACGGTTCATTCTTACACAACATAACACAAAACATGGTATAACATAATACACGTAGTTCCTAGTGTATCGTTATTAAACATTTCTCTAAGAAAGCAACTAGTCAACTAGTACGACTTATAGGTTTCGACGCACAAAGAAATAGATATAGGAAATAATAATCTAGAATTTGTTTATTTGTATCCAGATCTGTCTCTGTCTGCTGTTTGTCTATCTGCTTCTGTCTCACTCTCTCTCCCGCTCCCGCTCTCGCTCTCTCTGTCTCTGTCTCAGTGTCTCTCTGTCCCTGTCTCTGTCCATGTCTCTCTATCACACTCTCTCACTCTCTCCCTCTCCCTCTCTCTCTCTCTCTCTCTCTCGTACACTGCGCTTTCACGTGATTTCTTCCAACGTCTGTAATTTCTTTAACCCATCCCCTTTACGTGTGCATATCTTGCATCACGTTTCTTAATTGAATGTGCTTCTGATTTGTCTGGCCTTTCATATGTCCTTTCCTCTGTCTGGCTCTCTCTGTCTCGCTGACCTGTTTTGTCAATTTCATATCTGCACTTCTCATGTCTTATCCCGTCACTTAATCTCGAGCTTTGAGATCAATTTCACGCCTCGGAGTCACTCTAACACTTGGCGCTTCATCAATAAGCAAGATTCTAAATCCTCTAACGATACAAATAACGCGACCTCGTAGGCTATCGGTTCAATCCTTGATCAGTTTCGTTGACTCGTTTGGGCTTAAGCGACAGTCGATGGTATAAATATCACCGAGATGGCCTAGATATTCGTCTGTTATGGCCAATGAAGAGATGATGGCTTCATCCTGACCTGTGCTGAAATACGTCGCTCCTTTATATTGGCCATTAAATATATATATATATCGCGTTGCATATAGATGCCTGATATATCATATACAGAATGAACCCATTAAGTAAGTCGTAAGTAAGTTAAACACCAATGTAGGAAAATTACTATGTTACTAATGCATATCCTCTGCTAGCAGCTGCTCTAACGTGTGTGTACGATGGGCAATTATTGTTGTGCATAATTCATAAAATTCTGTTTCAAGTTAAAAGACAGTGCATTGTCTTAAATTGTACATAAAAGCTTTGAAAAAATCACTTTGGCATACATATTTAGGCACATGTTTATAGATATGCTAAAACGAGCAAGTAAGGAAGCATGCCTTCATTTAGAAGCATCTGAGAGGTGAATAATGCATTATTGCACTACTTAGCTCTGTGCATTCATCACGAAGATAAAATCTAGATATTGGAAGATGCGGTAGATAATTCGCGAAACAATTGGACGTATAGACAAGTTTCTCAAAGGTCAAGGAGCAAGTCGATCACGTGGTCTGACTCAAACCTTCGTGACGCAGCCGTGGTCCATTCATCCTCAATGACCAGCACAACAATTTCACACAGGATCGAAATACCAAAGGAGGCCTCAGAATAATCTGCATAATCTTTTGCACTTGATTAGCGTGGTTGTATTAGCAGCCAACAGAGGACATCTGTTTGGTCTTAAGTGAGTCGTCTTTCTCTGATTAACTGGCCACATTAATGTCCATCATCGGTCACAGTGATTGCCCTTCATTACAAATCAATGAACGTTCAAATGGATGATCTGATGCGTGTCTGTGTTCGTGTGATGTCAGTTCCAGTTGATGCCTTGTCTGCCTCTCTGTTACTGCAACCGAGGCCTCGATTCCGATGATACCTATGGAATGAGATGAGGTCAAAGACAAGGTCGAGACTGATCTTACCATGGCTCTGCTTCAGTCGACAGATAATTACTCCGCGCAGTGTAAATTAACTACCTCAGCAACTTAATTTTAGCGCCGCACGTGCATAGCGTACGGCTATCCGGCCAATTAATAATGCAGGCCAAGGCTGTTGAATCTCTTCAGCTCAGCGGATACACGAACGCATCAAATACTATACGTATTATAAAAGGATTTATATATAAATATAGATAGATAGATAGATAGATAGATAGATAGATAGATAGATAGATAGATAGATAGATAGATAGATAGATAGATAGATAGATAGATAGATAGATAGATAGATAGATAGATAGATAGATAGATAGATAGATAGATAGATAGATAGATAGATAGATAGATAGATAGATAGATAGATAGATAGATAGATAGATAGATAGATAGATAGATAGATAGATAGATAGATAGATAGATAGATAGATAGATAGATAGATAGATAGATAGATAGATAGATAGATAGATAGATAGATAGATAGATAGATAGATAGATAGATAGATAGATAGATAGATAGATAGATAGATAGATAGATAGATAGATAGATAGATAGATAGATAGATAGATAGATAGATAGATAGATAGATAGATAGATAGATAGATAGATAGATAGATAGATAGATAGATAGATAGATAGATAGATAGATAGATAGATAGATAGATAGATAGATAGATAGATAGATAGATAGATAGATAGATAGATAGATAGATAGATAGATAGATAGATAGATAGATAGATAGATAGATAGATAGATAGATAGATATACATAGATATATACACGCTCGCAGAAAAGCTGTCACATTCTTTTATTTCCTAAACTTACCTCACCTTGTCTCACCATGCCTTTGGTTATCTAATATAATCAGACATTACCTTACCTTACATCACGTGCCATCGGTTGATGCCATGCGCACTTGACACAAGCGCAGTATGAGCTGCTATTTACATATACAGTTACATTACCTTGCCTAAAATTATTTAGCTTACCTTCGATGCTTAACAGTCAATCTACACTGCATTGCCATACCTGAACTTACTTTAATTACCTTATCTTACCTCACCGTTGCCATTGGTTACCATAGAAATTCATGAATGCTCACTGCTGTCGAGATGTCTCGTTGCTGCTCTGCTGGATGAGACCTTAGACGAGGCGAGTACAATTCCTACGATGAGACCAGCAGTCAGAGCGAACAGACCGATGAATCCCCCGATCACAATCGCTAGAGCCTTTCTCCCTACGAGCACCTGTCCTCGAAGCGCACTCTGCCCCTCCTTCCAACTCTTTAAGGCCATTTGCTTCGTCGCCATCGACGCCGGCGGTTGCAGAGACAGAGACGGAACCATCGGATGCGGAGGCTCTGATGGGCGACATCTCTCGAGGGAACTGAGCCTCCTCACCCCACAGCAACAGCAACAGCCGAGGAGATGCCAGGGTCGATGCGGTCGACCGGGAGCAGCCACCTCACCAGTTCGATCGATCCTAACGACCTCTGTGGGCAGAATCTCCTTCCGGTTAGCCCACCATTGTAGTTCCTCAGCTGCACAGATGGTCGGTGGAGGTGCTTGGACAGTCTCGAAGTCCGACGAAGACTCGTCTGGTAGTCGTCTGCACCATGATCCGCTCCGAGAGGCAGAGGACCCATGGGCAGTGCACGGGTGGGGAGCAGAGGAAGCAGGACGACACCCGACAGCGCCCTCTTCCGTCGACCGACGGAAAAAGCAGTTGCAATCTGGATATCGTCTGTAATAGACGTCCATTCGACGCACCTTCTCTTCTTCTTTCCTACACGCGATGCACAGCTCCTGCGACAGGACTCCAGTGATACTGTTGTTGCTGCCGCTGAATCCATTGCATACTATGCTGCGCTGGTGCTGGGCGAAACCCGTATCGAAGGCGTCAACGCTCATTCCGCTAGATCCGACGAAAATTCCGTTGAAAGTGCTGAGAGTGGAATCAGGCGGTGAAAAGTCGACAGCTATAGAGAGATATGGTTGCGTCAACGGCGTCAACCAGGCGTGGCTGCGTAGGATGCTGCAGCTGCGGTGGCTGCTATACGGCATGCAGCGCATCAAGAGCCCGAAGCAGAAGGCGACAGCGTTATGGTTGCCTGGATGCGAAGGAGACGGAGATTAGGTCGTTGATCGGAAGACTCGTTTCTATACGTTAACAGGAATTGTGTCATTGAAATAGAAGAAGGGTTGAGTTCGGTATAGGCAACGTAATAATGGCTTAGGAGGAAAACGGGGAGAAAACGGAAATGGAAAGGATGAAGTTTTGGAAGAGGGAAAAGAGTAGGACGAAGAGGAGACAATGGTTAAAGAATAGGGGGAAAGTTAGGAGAACGGATATGAGGAAATGAATTAGAGGGAATAGGAATAGCTTGGAAGGAAAGATCCAGATGGTGAATAGAAAAAATCGATGATCAATCAATTTGAATTTGATATATCGCCCCTTCAAGGCATATATCTACTCAGAAGCGCTCCCGGTCTGACTTCGACTGAAACGAACGGATTCCCTTCCAAGCTATTCCTCTTCCCTCTGACTCATTTCCTTCTCTTCGTTCTCCTAACTTTCCTCTATTCTTTAACCCTTCTCTCCTCTTCGTCTCCCATTCTTTTCTCTCTTCCAAACGGAGATGGAGGAATGAAACAATAGAACGCAAATAATGAAGGAGTATTAAACATCAGAGGGTTAATCGTAACGTAAGGTGAGCATCATCGACCAACAACAGACATCGCTTCTCATATGACTATAATTGTTTAGTGAATAACGGAAGTTCTAGTTTGAGGACAAAGGCGATATTCGTCTGGACGACTTTTCGCTGGTGATTACACGGATTGGTCAATGATTGACAGTGTGACACGACGCTCCTGCAGATCCCATCTGGTACACGCACGAACGGAAGACGAACTCAACTGAATTCTGCTGATTTGTCACGCATACCTACATGTATGTAAAGACTCCTATAATGAATGCAATATATGAAGATAGACAATGAAGAGCAATGAGGAGGAGCTAAAGGCAGATGTGGCAGGATGAAGAATTTAGCAAAGAAGTGCAGAGGGAAAGTAGATCAAAGAAAAAAATATCCTTTGTTCTTTGAAGACCGATACCTTTGAGAATAAGTCACCGACTGAGAAATTCCTCGCGGATCATCTCTTATTTCGAATGAAGAATCCGAGAGGCCTTTAGCTGCTATCAGCGACTGTTCTGCCGCTGACCATAGGCCCTACATTCAACCGTTACCCACAACGCAGCTTAATACAGGACGATGATCATAAAGCAGATGATATGCCAATGAAACCCCTCGCGTATCGGAGACGTGTTAAATACATGCATTATACATATTTATGAATGATTATGCTGATGGATATTAATGCATGATGAATGGCTATTTGATGCGCGTTCATTTATCTTCGGTTATAACTGAATGTCACGAAACACAAAACACGGATCAATGCTGTCACGCGACTCACACACTCAGCGCTCATTCAATCATTCACCCAATCTCTCACTCACTAGCTCACCCATTCACTCTCTCTCTCTCTCATTGCTTGCTTGTTTGTCTACTGACTCACTAACTCACTCTCTTGCTCAATAACTTGATCGCTCACTCACTCACTTACTCACTCAGTCCCTCAATCTCTGTCTCGCCCTACATACTTTCGCTCACTCATTTGCTCACTTGATCATTTGTGGCCAAGTGGTAAAACATCGCCTGGCAATCTAATGCTGGCAAATAGATCATACCATATTCAAAGATGGCTGACATAAGGAGGTACGTTGGCATCCTTATCTGCTATTATTGACCAATATTGTACTTGCATAACGCAATAATTATGCAAGTCTGTATAATATATTTTTTGACAATTTTTCTGTTCATTAATTTAACTTAGAGTCTATGGTCAAAACTTCTGATGGAGTATGTTTCCCCCTCCTGTAGGGTTGGACGCCCACAGAAATCTTGTTCTTCGCCTGCAGAGGCGAACCTGTGTAAGCTCATATAGTTTCCTTTGTGCAACGTCTTTTCAGTAGTTGGACCGACCACATCAATCAAAGAAATCAAATCAAAGAAATTTATTTGGCTGATCAGAATTATAGATAACAGCTTACAGCGAATCCACAACAAAATATTAAATGAGTTTAATTCTAGATGAGAGACGAGAGAAGGAGTCATGGAGTGCGTAGGGAGGATGAGATTAGCCCAGGAGACCCAATTAGGGACCAAAGGTCCCGCAAGTTAGGGCCACCTAGTAGGATAGGTTAAAAAGAAAAGTGAGAGCCGGTAAGAGAAGATTAAAGGGAGAAGATAGTAGATTCAACGGTGTGTGAACATAAAACTAGTCTTAACTAACAAAATATAGCTAGCAGGTGAAGAGGTAGGTACAACAAAAAACGCAACAAAGGATTAAATGAAACGTGTTATGTAGAGAAAAATACATTCATGTAGCCAAGTAGAAAACAATTTTTCCAGAACGCCAGGGTTGCTCAGTACCCGAGCCAAGATTGAACCAGTACATTAATTTATTTTATTTTAACACTCAATCAGTCCAAAGATTGATTGATGTATTCATTTGACCCACACCCCATCACTCCCTAACCCCTCTGAGTTAAGGATCCCAGCCCTTCAATTGTCCTTGTTTTGATCGAGAATATGGGCAATCATTTTGGTTCTAAAGTATTGAATGCTGCATGACAAGTAAATGGTGGCTAGAATAGCATTCCAAATTCTGGCACCTTGGCACTTAATAGATACTAATCTAGCCTTAGTTCTGGCAAAGGGAATCATTAAGACGTGAGGACTTCTTATGGCGTGGTGTATGGAGCTCATGTTATAGCAAAAGTATTGGTAAAATATATTAGGTAAGTTTTTTCGACTATTTCGAAACATAAAAATGGCTATTTGTAATTTATAGATCTGGAGAATTGATAGAAGCCTATTCGTGTTAAATACTTCGCTTGTGTGAGCATTAAATGGCAACCCGGCCATAAATCTTATAGCTTTTTTCTGCATGATGGATAATTTATTGAGATTGGATGTGTATGCCGAGGCCCAGATTATAGTACAGTAGGTGAGGTAAGGATATATGAGCGAGAAGTAAAGAGTAGAACGGACTTTACCAGGTAAAATTTTGGTTAATCTAAACAAAATTTGGACATTTTTTGGAGATTGCACTAATATGCTCCTTCCAAGATAAGTACTGATCAACTATGACTCCTAGGAACAAGCACGAGGTGACCTGGGTTATTGGAAAATTCATTAGTTTGATTGGCTGCAAATTTTCATGTAAGGCTTTCTTACGAGAACGAAAGATTATGAAGTTTGTTTTAGCGATATTAAGGGATAGTTTATTTATTAGCACAAAGCCATTCAGATACCAAGTCCAATTCTACATTAAATGTATTAATAAGAGTGTGGAGAGATCTGTGAGAGGCAAACAGATTAGTGTCGTCTGCAAAGAGAATAAAGGAAATATTAGGTGATACATTTGGAAGGTCATTAATGTATAAAATGAATAACAGGGGACCTAGTATGGATCCTTGAGGCACACCCTATCGAGTAGGGTTCAGAGGAGAGTGGGTATGATTGCAGTAGACCAGTTGGTTTCTATTATTTAAGTAACTTTTAATCCAGTTAAGTTGGGAGCCACGAATTCCATAATGGTTAAGTTTCAGTAATAGGATACCATGATCTATAGTATCAAAAGCCTTAGCAAGATCTAGGAAAATACCAATTGCATACTCATTCTTATCCATAGCTTCAGTGACCATGGAAAGTAGAGGCATATATGTAGAGTGATTAGACTGGAACCCGTGTTGGGAGTGAAAGAGATTTTGATGCTTATCGATGAAATTTGTCAAACGGATGTGCATAGCCTTTTCAAATATTTTAGTAAACGCCGGTAAAACGGAAATTGGTCTATAATTTTCAGGAGAATTTCTAGGCCCCTTCTTAAAAATGGGGCACATGGTGCAACCCATAGGCCTATCTGCGTGCTCTTTCCACTTCGCTCTGCATAAGCCATTTACAAGTATCTGAAGACTGGTTTACATCGTAGATCATGTTGGAAGGACGCTATATATAAATCCTCTGAAAGAAAAAATGAATACAATGCAATATATTCTCGTGTTTCTGGATGATGAATGTCAATGAACGCAGATATCCACACAGAGGCATAAATTTATGACTGAGAAGAACGTAGATATCATACGTAAAGGCATATATCATTGGCCGGCTGTCAAAACCTCGCATCTTGCTTACTAAGAAATCCATGTATACTGTAATTGCCTGAGAATCAGTGTGCGTGTCACTGCGAAAGCCCCTTTATTTATTTCGCCATTCAACGCTTTAATGAATAGGGATTCAACAACACGGGAAGTCCAATATAAGTCTAATCCTTGACCACATTCAAAAACCGCTTAATCCTTATACTTGGATTTGCATTTGGAGCAATTTATTTCAAAGAATACAGTCCTCAAATGTATGCATAGAGTGGCTATTACTCGTTTCATCTAGTAGCTTGTTGGCATAGTTGACAACAATTTAAGCAAATTTCAAACGTTAACTGTCACACAGTAAATTATTAGAAACTAGCTGGGGAAACCGGCGTTGCACGGGTTGAAACAGGTTTTTGGCGGTGGAGAGCGTGACCGCGTGATTCACCAACCCCTCTACTGGGTGTCCCAGGTGTTCCCCGAGCGAACGGCTAAGGTTTCGAGTGTAAAAGTGTGGAAATGCAGAAACGGAATTGTGTATAGACACTGATGCGCACAAAGTAAATACCCACCGTGCAAACGATGGCCAACTTCTGCTACCTGTACTATATCTACCAAACCGTAAAAGAAAAAGAGGTGTGGCAGACATATATCACTTGCGCATGTCGGCAAATGTACAGGAAGTGTTTCGTCGACACGATCCTGGCGACTGAAAAGGAAACTTTCCTTGGGGTCCTGGAGACGAGGAAGAGGGCTGCCACCCGGGTTCACCAACCCCTCGACTGCGTGTCCCAGGTGTTCTCCGAGACAAAGCTGAAGTTTTCTAGTCAAACGCTCTAAACTGCGCAAAAGCATAGCCGGACAAACAGACTGAAAGCAAACACAGAATCCTCTCTTTCTATATAGGCCTAGAGATAATAATATTCTTGCAACTATAATAGTAAAATCACGTTTACAATTCGCAACAGGAGTTCTCATTAGACATTAATTGCATGAATAATGCTCTTTCTTTTCTCTGCACTGAGGGTTAATACGGATATTAGAGTACGGTACATGTTATCAAGATATATAAGCCTATTCCAGATTCACTATTTGTAACTACTGAATTTGCATGTGGAAGAACTTGCAAACCCAGCGTTGAAGGAATCGGTTGTTTTTTAATCTTTGATTCTTTTGTTTTAGTAGGCGACACAGAGTTATTTTACTGAGGTCAAGCAGTTGCTGACTAGATCTTGGACAAATTGCTTGAGACAACTCAATGAACCTCAGGCGGCCTAGTCCCATTTTATGACATTTCCTCTGTGTTATACATAACTTCCAGTGGTCAAGCTTTGGGAGTTGCGCAACGCTCCATTGACACATTGCAGCTCAGTAGACCCGGTTGACAAGTCAATTCAAAAGCGTGGACCTACTCTATCGCGTGCTGCTATGCCTGTTATTGGCTAAAACCGACTCCTCAGACATTCCATCGATTGCTGTTATACCCTTGGCGAAGTTGAATCTTCGGTCAGTTCATCAATTGCTTTTAGTTCTACCATTAACCAATCCCACTGCCTCGGGAATCCCATTTCCATCAGTGACTACTATATTTACATCGACCAATCCCATCGATTGCTTCTATATGCTGGTCCTTTTGGTCAACTTGAGTCTGCATGAGATGAGGTGAGATATTAGTTTATTTAGAAATAACACAATCTGACAATAACACAGAAATGCTTGCATGAGTGGCAGTAAACAATAACAGTAGATAGAATTAATGACAAACTAGTAAATGCTTTAGATAGGCCTAATGATCTGAGATAAATTGAGAGTTTTGGTGGTCTTTTGGTCTTTTGGTGGGAGAGCATGGCTGTGTGCTCCATAAGTCTTAATTGGTGAATGAAGTAGGAACATAGTGGAGACAGGGTTGATGAAGAACATGCTTGGGGTTATGGAAAATGGAGAAGAGGAGTTTGGCATTTGCTATGTTTGCAAGTTCAGAGACTGACTGTTGGGAAGGATTGTTCTAAGTAGGCGTTTATCTCTTCTTAGGAGTCTTTCCAGTAGCTCTTTATCCCAGGCTATATGATTAAACCACACCGGGATAGGGAGGCATTTAGCAATTTAGCAATTGTGGTGGTTTTGGTTATGTAAGGAATGGATGAGGAAGAAAATCCATGGTTTTGGAGTTTTCTGATGGCATAAAGATAGGAGGAGCAAGCGGTTGTGAGGTGATCAGTGTAAGCTGTGAGTTTAAGGTTATCTTTAAAGAAGACACCCAGTATTTTTAAACTGCTGCGGTACCTACATATATCAACACATAATAATTATGCATCATGTGTCATATGCATTCATATATTAGATATATGTTTATGCAAACATATACATGTTTAATAGTATATAATATACTGTTAAACATGTATATGTTTGCATAAACATATATCTAATATTATGAATGCATATACATGTTTAATATGCATAATGATGCATAATTATTATGTGTTGATATATGTAGGTACCGCAGCAGTTTAAAAATACTGGGCATATGCACATGTGCAATAATAATTATGTGATTTCTTTCCGCGCCTCTAATCGATTATCGTATGTCGTTCCTTTCGTGTCAACAGATCTTAACGTCATCTTCGAGCTACCTGTCTGTAAATAGACGAAAGAATGTCATAGCCAAAATTATAATGCATGGATGTTCAGAGTCTCTGGGCCAAGCTGCGCCAAAAGGGTTGAGCGACAACCTGCCGAGATTGAGCCGCAAACATGGGGTCGGTGTCGACGAGTAGTCCCTCACTGGTGGAAGATGACGCAAGTCTTGATATTCGTCGAGGTTCAAGAAGGATGTAGAAGAGGCATTCGTTGCGTGTTGGTTGGTAGATTGAATAGTCATTCCAGTGGCCGCGGCATCTACCCTCCACCGTATGTATGTAAACGCTAACAGAAAAGACGATCGGAGAAAAAAATACTAATTTTTCTCATCCTAAAAGTACAAATGATGATAATAATGTCTTACGATAGCTTGTTCAATCAACACAACACAGTCACATTATGAGGATTTATTCGTGCAATGGCTGATTTTTGTGGTCAAATGTTGATCGTAACATGCGAGTTAAAGAACCTTTGTGCAAGTTCTTAAGACACGCTATATATATATATCCTACAAGACCCTACTTACATACATGTGGAAACGTGCATTAAACTGCGATCTTTAATGAATGCATCCAGTTTTGCTCATAATTATGGTATTATTATGGTACTCAAACTGCTAGAAACAATTTGTTGCGTAACATTTGGTCTGTTCGTAAGCACATGCATGTTCTTTTAGTCTGTTCTTTCAGTAGACTATATTTATTTGTCTAAGTCAGTTGTCAAAGTCTGTTGTTTAAGTCTGTTGTCGAAGTCTGCTCTTTCTGTCTCTTCTACCATCAAGTGAGCGTTCAAGTAGTAATGGAGACCGAGTTCAAAATACAACGCTCGACGATTCATGTACACGTTTCTGAAACCCGTGAAGAACGATTAGAAGATTTTATGTCTTTAATTAGTAGGCCTATGTCATTTCGCTAATCTAATTAAATACTTTACACTTTTATAAAAATACACTTTTGTCACAATATACTGCTGTCATAATACACTTTTGTCAGGATACATTGTTGTCAATGGGCACTTTTGTCATAATATTCAGGGCATCAATCAGTAGACCTAGTCGCTTCAAGTGAAGTTATAGCCGAAGATCGTAATAATGTAAGAAGCCAGCGATCGAGACTCAACTGCGACCGATTTGAAAGTGATGAGTATTGAGTACGACAGCGAAAAAAGGACATTAAAAACGTACAAAGCGGATAAGAAAATATCTCTAAGGGTTCCAATTGAATTTCAATATGCATTCGTTAATATTTCATCTATATTTTACTCAGCATTTTATGTAGAGCCTTTCAAGTATCCACTCAAAAACATTATCCGAGTTAGACAGTTTTAGTGGTTAAGAATAATTGCATTATGTGTAAATTCAGTGATCCAGATGTAAGCAGTTTCAAGACATTTTCAGTGATTACGCGCTCTAACTATGTCAGAAGACCTTTACGCATTGTTTAACATTTGTGGCTTCTGCACGTAAACAGTTGAATAACGCACCAAATGTCACGGTGGCCGTTGACGGACGTTTGTCGTGACTCGTAAGTAAGTTCGGTTTGTATGGGATGATTAATTGGAATGGTGACAAATAATCACGATCAGACGACTCAGTTCTGTCGACCACGCACCAGCGCATCTCTATAGCACCAGTACATCTCTAGCACCACTGCATATCTACCACCGTTCATTTCCGTAGTCTGAGAACTAAAAATATTATGTCTGATGTCATCGCATTGATTTCATTTTGACTATGCATTTATCTCCATACGTTTTATATGTATGTGTGTGTATATAATTTGTGTATATGGGCTGAGGCTATAATATGTGAAGTAA
Organism: Bimastos eiseni; assembly: GCA_959347315.1. Taxonomy (NCBI): domain Eukaryota; kingdom Metazoa; phylum Annelida; class Clitellata; order Crassiclitellata; family Lumbricidae; genus Bimastos; species Bimastos eiseni. The sequence continues at coordinate 18,213,200 of OY365806.1, read as the reverse complement.
AGTTGTTCACATGCTTCCATTAGACCACTTAACCAACTACTTTGGATAATTGCAAGCACTGGACCATATCCCAAACCGACTTGGTTCGAAAGAATGCAGATTTATTGGGCATGCGCCTCCTCTTCCTCGTCCTCCTCCTCTTCCTCCTCCTCCTCCTTCTCATTCTTTCATCCCTTCATTATTTCCTCTCGTCAACTGCCTCCCTTTCACTACCCTGTCATTCTCTCTCTCTGTCTCTTCCTGCGCCCTCTGCTTCTCTTCTCCTCATAATCGATTCTTCATCTTCATCAACTGATGCATTTTCCTAGCCTTCGTGGACCAAATCGATCTCTCCATCTTCCTGATGTCTTCATTTAACCTTAAGTTTCCCTTAGGACCTTTCTTATTCAGCATCGCCTTCCATCGTCTGTCCAATCTCTTTTCTTACCCGCATTTTGTTCCACTTGCCGTCGTCCTATTTTCTCTCCATTCAATCTTCGTTACATTTTTCACAGACTGAGTAATTTTTACTTATATCGTTTGTTAATATTTTCCTCCGAATGCTATTCCTATTTTTGCCTCTCTTCTGCTTCAAGTTCAATCAATTTTTTTCTCTGAAGTTTCCTCCAAAACCGAGCAACAGATGGCGATATATGGATTACTTTTATAGCGCCTTCGCTCTGGCCTCAGCTCAACCAATAAATTTACGTGCATTGGGAGCAGAAGGTGACCGTGCGGAAAGCGAGCAAGTGGTCTGGCAGTGATGAATGAGATGAAAACATAATGAAAAAGATGGATGGTCGACGTGATCTCCGGGTTGGCACATGTAGGTGCACTTGAGGCATTGTGCGGCAGAAGACCCTTAATAACCCGATCACATCTCAGGCAATAACCGTTCTTGAAGTTGACGACTCGCGACCGTATATATATATATGTATATCCATATATACAATATATACATAGCCTACATATGCTTACATACATGGAATACAATGATACACATTGATCAAATTCCACTTCAAGAAAGTTTAAGATAAAATTAAGTGCGATAGAATATGGCTTTGATCTGGGTTATCACTCACTAGAATGCAAGGTAAAGACTTCTGAGGGTCAGGAGTACCACTCTTGCCCCCATGCCACTCTTGCCCTCGTCTCCCCGTTGATACATGTACATCTATGGAACCTACCTGCAATCAAGTGTGTAACCACGTGCTTGCAACTGTAACCGTTGTCATTGCGGCCTATGCTAACTTTGTCGTTTTAGAGACACTGATAATTAATATCAGTGTACCAAACAAAATAAATATGTTAAACAGCAAAATCAAAGGCCAGCGATTTTTATAAATTACTTCTGTGAAAGGTGAGCAACAATAGGAGCATAGTTTAAGGTTTATTGAATTAATTATTGTCTGCAACCTATTTTTCAGTCAGCCAGTCTGTCAGTCAGTAAGTAAGTAAGTGAGTAAGTGAGGAATTTAGGTACACTTAATTTCGCACTTAGCACTTAATTTCGAAAATTCGATGCAGGTCTGAAGCAAATATTACATGATATTAAACAATCTAAACACTATAAGTTCAGCAATAAATTGCGAACCTAAACAAAGTTTGCACGCCACGATTGTCTCGTCTAGCAGTTCCTCGTAGCTGCAAATATACTTCCATAGTATGTAATTGCACAATATCCGGCAATTGTTCGATCATCGGGATCCTTGCAACACAGACAAATTCATTATCAGCAGTAAGTCGATAGATCGTAGAACCTGTCCGTAGTAACCACTGGACGCCGTTCCAAAGACTTCCATTGCTCTTCCTTCATCGACTCCAAGATTTCCCTCGATGATCGACAGAATAAACGAGTATTTGGGTTTGAGACTTGACTGCAACACAGGGTCATATATACATGTAGGCCTATGCAATGTACCCCATGGCTTATTAGGCGCGGCCCTACTGTTTTCCAGTTCTCTAAGCATTTTACATCAATTAACATTCATACGCTCTGTGAGTGGGGTGACGGGTGAGAAATGCATTAAATGAGATATATGAGCACGTTGGGTCGAGATTAAGGCACTATATCCCTCGCGCAAAAGCGTTGGTAGTTTTTGAAATCGGTTGACTATATTACTGGTAGTTACAGAAGTGATTCCATTGCAGTTACTGTAGTTGGAAACTATAGCTAATGTATGCCTGCTCTCTTGATCAGTAATTAGAAAAATAGTCCAACTGTCACTGAAGTAATTAGTGTTTATCTCTGATAGCACTCATATCTACGATTCTGACCACCGAGATTTGTCATTTTTGACAATGTGATCTATATGGGGCCTACATGTTGGCGAACTCTAACGAAGGTGGTTGCTAGGTCAACTGACTGCGCAGAGGTCAAAGTAAAAGCGTCAATAATAGTTAGCAACCATATTAATTTTCATCGCAACGTTAATGCATTTGTATAGAGTTCTCCATTGAGGTACGAAAATGTGACTTAAACGATAGGAGATACCGTAGATAGAGATAAAAAAGAAAAGAAAAACTAAAGGCAGGAATGGAGATTACATACATACATACATACATACATACATACATACATACATACATACACACATACATACACACATACATACATACATACATACATACATACATACATACATACATACATACATACATACATACATACATACTACATACATACATACATACATACATACATATATACATACATACATACATACATACATATATTCATACATGCACACAGCGCATGGGGGACACAGTAGACAAATTCAGAAAGTCTGTCTACCATGCAATACTCTTCATTTTTGCTTCATTTTGCCATAACAATTGACCATATTCCATTTTATATTCGGTTTTTTAATAGATGAATTCAAATTGAAATTTTTGAATTGTCTTTGACTATTTCATGGCTATGATGCGAGACCCATCTTTGCATTTCTTCGAAGCGCTGCAGACAACAATGACTAAGTCGGAAATATATAACGATGGAGGGACTATGAGCGGACAGACAAACAGACAGACAGACAGACAGACAGACAAATGATGGCACGGAGGCAAAGATATCAGCTGACCAATTTATGGATAAACGGACAGACAGACGGAATTTCCACCAACAGACATCTGGACGAAAAGTGGAACAGGAACGCAAATAGACGGATACATGGGCGGCACATAAATGGAAAATCGGAGTGGGAAAATGTTATAGGGAATCGTATGTACTATAGTTAGACTAAGCAGCCATTCATCAGAGTCGATCACACTCGGAAACAGGAACATGTAGACAAGGGCATAGAGAAAGAAGAGAGACAGATGGACACACCGACATGGGCGCCCGCAGGAATTTTTCCAGAGGGGCGCAAAATGTCAAATTGTTGTCTTGACTCATTGGGCATAAACAGGATGTCGAGGGTAACCGAACAATGCACCTTCGATGTTCGATCCCTCGCTCCCTAATTTAAGTACCGTAAGCAGCCAGCTGCCACTATAGGCTGTACTTAGAAGTTCACCAGTTGTAATGATTATGCGCGTGCACGCGTTACGTCGCGCACACAATAAACCTCGCGCAAGGCATGTATTACATTTATTAGATATTTTTTCCTTGCATTCAAAGTTAAAAGCCGACACAAAGAGAAAAAACGTCAGTTTATTATATTTAGCTTAATTGTCACGAAACTGAAAGTTGAGGCCAAACACCGGCGGCACACTGTCAATTTTATTAAAGACCTAAGACTCACCAAGCTCATTTCCATATAAAGGAGCTGCAGATGTCATAATTTGATAAGATTGAGGCCTATTACACCCAGCTTCAGAATTGGAGTAGAGTTTGGCGCAAATATTAACCTAGGCCTACTCTATTTCAATCCCTCAGAGTAGGCCTAACATGAGCAAGCCTACCTTCTCAGTCGAAGGCGGAATCGGTTTCTTAAATTCCGGAACAGCAAGACAAGACACATAAAATGGCGACGTGGTATACTTTGTTGAGCGCTCACTTTCAAAAGTAGGCCTGCGTCGACCTACACAAATCTTACGAAATTGTCCTGCTCAAAAGTGCTCGTCTTCTCAGTTCCTATGATGTTACCCGTCTGACTCACAAAGACTAGCACTATAAGGCCTACGTTTCAGTTTAACGACCTGTTTGACAGCGAAGGTCAACGGATTTGCATTCCTCCCTCATCCATGCATGGACTGGTTCCGAAGCTGGTGGGGACTCGGGAGGTAGGCCTATATCTAAAATGTTTGGCAGAACAAGTGTTAGGGAAGAATACGGATAATTAATCAGTGACAGTCGCTCCAGCCAGGGTCAATTAGGCCTATGTTTATATACATATAAATTCATATATATATATAATGTCCTGACTACGCGATTCAACTGCTATCTCGCAACCATCGGCTAAAATCAACAACAATTTGTCAACAACGCGAGAGTCGCTGGTAAAAAAATGACATACCAATTGCATGTATATCCGATATGACTGAGTCACTGAGAGCATCTTGCCGTCTATGTGTTGACAATATGAATTTCCATAGCACCAAGATAGGACTCCAGTCTATGCGTTAAACTTTAGAAAGAATGCCTACACAAAGATAAGATATACATGTACATATGTAGGTCCAACTTGTACAGCGCTGTAGGACAATATTTCAACGGTCGGTACACCTTAGGGCCTACCAATTATTAATTCTACGCTTCTATTGCTAATTTTAAATAATTGCCTAATGACTTTAGAGGTTTCCGATCATCACGTTGAAAAATGTGTTAAAATAATCATTCTAACCAAATCATCAAATTTCTCTGCAATCTCTGCAAATATGCGCAAAATCCAGGGGGCGCACATGCGTCCCCTTGCGCCCCACTGCGGACGCCCATGCACACCGATACAAAGATATCAATTCACTTCACTTATCTATGAATTAACAGCCAGACAGCTAGACGAAAATTTACAGGGATAGATAACAAGATGAATATTGGAATAGGAGAGTGAGAGAGCGATATATATTTCTATATAAATACTTATATATATATATATATATATATATATATAGAGAGAGAGAGAGAGAGAGAGAGAGAGAGAGAGAGAGTATCTGTAAAACTGTGAATCAATTAAAAATTCGTTGCTCTCCAACTCTTCATACGACACTTTCTCCTCATTGTACACAATTTTACACTTCCGCTGTCATAGCTACCCTATCTGCTAAACTGTCTTGTCACGGGCATTTTGTCCTAATGAATATAAGCTATATGGTGATGGGACATATTTTTAAAGAAACTGATTGCAAACATTCGACCAACTAATCTTCATTAGCGCTGTCAACATAGCAGAGTTATCATTGACTGTTCCACTGTCCCACTGACTATCTGATTTAGAGAATATAAATATATTATGTACTGCATTTTTACCTTACATAGGTTTCTGCTTTTAATATCTTAAGAGCTGCGACAAGTGAGTGACGTCGGCAGACAATCTCATCTCACCCACACCTCGCAACACATGCATGTCTTCCCCAACTCTTCACCCTTTGTCCCCATTTCTTCCAATCTCTTCATCCCAACCCCTAATCCTCTTCCCATCTCCTCCTATTTCGATAAATATTTCGACTCAGATGTACATAATTATCATGAACTCGATTTCAGAGAGTATAATATATATCCTACTGGGGAAATGTAACACGCAGAGTTAATAGGCAATGGTTAATTAGGCCCCGTTTTATTTAAATAGGCCTGCTTAGAACAAAACTGGAGATTTGACCATCTCTGGGCTACTTTATCTGACTTTCATTCGGTTCACCTGTCATCTTGCTTCTGGAAGTACATGAAGACAGCAATCATAGGTATTAGGTAAGCTATATATATGTATATATATATATCAAGGTCGTCCTTGTCGTCCAAATGGATGTTGATCATTGTAGATCCTGGATCAAAGTCACTCCACGCTCTCCCCTTTCCATCCTGCGTCTGTAGTGAGACGACGAATCCTCCTCCAGTCCATCTACGAGAACCCGACGATGCTTGGCGAATGGACACCATCCCTCTGCGCTGCGCCCTCCCTCCCCTCCATCTCTGTCTGTCTCTGTCTGTCTGTCTCTATCGGTCTTTGTCTGTCTCTGTCTCTCTGTTTCTCTCTGTCTGTCTCTGTCTCTGTCTGTCTCTGTCTGTCTCTCTGTCTGTCCCTCTCTGTCTGTCTCTCTCTTTCTTACTCACTGTCTCTATGTTTCTCTCTGTCTGTTTCTGTCTCTGTCTGTCTCTGTCTGTCTCTGTCTGTCTCTCTGTCTGTCTCTCTTTCTTACTCACTGTCTCTATGTTTCTCTCTGCCTGTCTCTGTCTCTATCTCCATCTCTGTCTCTCTATCTCTGTCTCTATCTCTGTCTCTGTCTCTGTCTGTCTGTCGTCTGTCTCTCTCCTTCTTTCTCTGTCTCAGAAGGCTCTCGATCTCTGTGCTGATCAGGCATTCAGCTGCGACCATCTTCTCACGCATGGCTTCTCTGTTGGCCTTACATCTGACGTATATTGGCTGCTGATCGAACAGCGCACTTAACAGCTTTATTGCCAACTGCTTGTCGCAAACATTACATACATGGTCACACCCACCCACCATTCCCTCTCCCTACTCCCCTCGTTTCTCCTCCTCATACACTCCTCTTCCCTCTTCCTAGGAGGGTGCACGGCTGACTTCGGTCAGTTTTGGAAGTTGACAAGGACCGGCTTCCGTCTCCATATTCTGCATTTCTGGTCCCCATTAAATCACTGTGGCTGCAAAAACGCCAGAAGAAATACATTGTCTGCGTATAGTCCACAGTGACCACATTCAGCTGAGCAGGCAATCTGCTAAAATGTCTGAAGTTGCTAGGTGACCATTCCGATGCCATGCAGCACATAATTCGTTCATCGCCGCAAGACAACTTATGCCCGCGACAGCTCTTGATATTTCATTAGTGTCTGCTTGAAAGAGACATGACTTTGAAGATGAGCCTTCGATGTGGATGAATGCGTGGTCGTTGGGGTTGTATGTCTTTTGGGGTTACTTTCAACAACCCACCGTCCACCTCTGCGTCTGCCCTGTTCCCCTTCACAGAGCTCCCTTGCGACATTTCAACAACCGTCAGCGACGAGTATCAATAAATCGTTCGTCGATCGACGTATCGATTCTCAGCAGTTAAATCTTTCGATAACCATCACGCAAACATTTACTCTCGCTCTCCCTCACTTTCTCCCTCTCCCTCTGTCTCACTCTGCCTCTCGGTCTGTCTGTCCGTTGGTCCGTCTGTCTGTCTGTTCTCCTTCTCTCTCAACATATTATGTCTGTCCCGGTATCGGTCCCTTTGTCTGGTTGCCAGCGTACATGTCTGCTTGTATATCTGATTACCTACCTGATCATGTGTGCGTCACTGTGCGTGTCCTTCTGAGTGTGTTGATCTTGTCTTATTGTCTGCATATTTAGTCTTTTGCGATGGACTGCGAACAAAGAATGACGCATTGCAGGCTTCTCTTGACGTCATAGTTGCGTTTGATACAGTCGACCACAACCAACGTTTCGTTGAATCGACTCGGTTGGCCTACTTCCTATGCGGAATTGTCAGTCAGTGGCTGCAGTGGTTCCGCTCTTTTCTGGATGGGCGAATCACAATGGTGGGAATTAGATGAAACAGAAGTAAAACAGATAGAAACACAAACCAGGATGGGCCATTATCCCACACGGTGCCATAGTCCCACGTATAGGGCTCGGTGCTTGGGTCCGATTTGTCCATTTGACGCAATATATGTATATATATAATATATATATATATATATATCACAGCTTTTGAAGCCAGGATCACCATCAGACCGATGAAGCTCAGCCGAACTCTTCAGTATGCATGTCACCGATCTGACGCATTTCCCTCTGTCAAAAAATGTACGGATCACTTACATCGGAAACCATGGATGTAAAAAAATAAAATCGACAACGTGTGAATGCTTTAAAGAGCAATTCATATGACATCTTTCTCCACAGGTGTTGATGTCATCCCGTTGGAATCTATAACAATAGCAACCCAAGTCAATCCTCTATGCTCTATTTATAAACGTCTTCCTCATATCTGTTTAATTTATCGCAAGAGGTCACTGGGACTGACTACACCTGCGACAGGCTTTTGCCTTAGCTTCCGGTTAAGGAAATGGATTGCAGATCATCCAGCTATGGAGGACATCATCGATCGATCCGAACCCAGGATGATGCAGAATCCTAAAAATGCTACAGAGAACCTCTTATTATTGTCTAGAGGTTGCATGGTTGATAAACGCTGCGTTTGCTGCCTGTGGAGATTTGACAGCTCCGGTTCCGTGCATTCTCGTGTGCTGAGCCATCATTCAATCAGTCACTCATTCAATGAGTCAATCAACCAGTCACTCACTGAAGCTGTCACTCACTCACTCAAACAGTCACTCACTCAGTGAGCATGCATAATGTAACGCGGTCAAGTAGATCCATACGCACATGGGTCGAAGTTGAATGCCAATGAAGGATAAGGGCCTGAATAGTCACATTGACGATTTCTCTTTGGAATTCGACGACAATTTGTCTTTCTGTCAGACCTCAGTCGACACAGACGACAGCTCTGCGCTGATAGAAGAAGACATTGCAGGATATGGTCAGACGAAACAGGCGTCGACTTCGAATTATATATATATATATATATATATATATATATATATATATATATATATATATATATATATATACATATATATATACATTCGCAATTATGTATTTTATATATTTATCTATGATGTATGCATATCTGCTAATAACATATATATATTTATATATATATATGCAATATATATATATGCAAAATAAGCTACATGTGACTGCGTTGAGCTCATGTTATACTGCAGCCAACATAACATACCATCATAAGCTATTACACGTCCATGGCGAAGGAAGATGAGATTTCATGCCAGATAGAAATCCTCGTTACTGACATATTGTTGAGTTCTAGGCCTACGATAGTCTGATGTCGACCTGTCATCACACTGCTACCCGTAACAGTTTCATTAGAAACTGTGCAAATTTAAATGATAAATTGATCAACATATGGGCCTAATCACCGTGCTAACCGAAATGTACTAATTGCAGCAATTTTTCTCGATAATAATTATAGCCTATCATTCATTTTTACCAAGTTTCAAGTATGCATGAAGGAAATGCAACAGTTCTTTGTTGGAAACGGAACGCAATGAGGCTCACATAGATGCAAGAGCTACGGACGATAGGTCGGCCAGAGACAACAGGGCAACACTTAAAACATCATTATTTTTTTATATTGCTGAGTTTCCTTCATTCGTGTATTTCCGATGGTGTTAATCTCTTTCTGACAGCCCGTTAAATCTGATGGCAGGGAATATATGTATACAGTGAAGCTGGTTTGGCCTCAAGGGTTAAAATACACACCAAGGTCACGGGTCACTGCAGCTGGGTGACGCAATATGACATCCCAAATGCCAGCAACGATGCTGAGCAAATAGCTGCTGCGCTATATAAATTCCATCTGTTGGCCGAGCGGTCAATGGTGAGAAAATGATAGCCACTGATTTTGACCTAGGAGTCGTCTGCAGTCGACAGAACGATATATGGGTGTAGTAGGAAAGTGAGCTACCTGGGACAATTGATCAATATTATGGTCAATTCACCCATCTGATAGGTTATAAAAACCTATTATTAACCTATAATTAGGTTACAAAATCACCAAAAATCACAACAGCCCACATCATGGCTCTAATACCAACCAAATAGGCCACCAGAAAAATGAGCCACAATTCATGCACAAGCCTCTGGTCAAAAGTCACGGGGATTTCCAATAGTTTCGATGATGAGTCATCACGTGACCACCATCTCTTCATTATCAACTCAGGAATTAAATGACTCAGAATGACCCAACCATTCCAATAGTTTCGAGGATGAGTCATCACGTGACCACCAAGTCTTCATTATCAACCCAGGAATTAAATGACTCAGGATGACCCAACCATTCCAATAGTTTCGATGATGAGTCATTGCTCAACAAACAAACAAAAAACATTCTTTCATATATAAAATGAATGAAAATATTTTTCGTTTTTCACTTAAAGAAATGTCAACACAATATAAAATGGAATACACAAGAAAGACTGTTATTGAATTAAGAAAAATTGCGAAACAGAGCGGAATGTAGTTTATACACGACTACGAAAAGCGGATTTGATTGCTAAAATTCAAGCTCACGAGGCTCAAACACTCATCCCCTCATATTTTACTCCAATCTCATCCAATGCTAGTTTGATGGACGCACCCGTTCCCGACATTACAGTTCCAACACTCGTTCCGATTCCAGCTACGACAGCATGAAAAATATTCGTTAAGACTAAGTCTGCAATTAATACATTCGCATAGTGGATTGAAGGGTACATACCTGAAGAACCAAGGAGAAAGGTGAACGAGAATATAGAAGCACTGAAAGCTAAAGTGAATTCTATTTTCGGTAAAATTCTTATGAAAACACGCGAAATAAAAGAGACGGCCACAGTTATCAAGGGCTTCACGAAACAATACACGGTCAAAGGAGCAAACGGAATTGACGCCACATCTTTTCTTGACACCGTTCGAGCACAGTCGGTAGGTTTTTTGACTAAAAATCGACCGACTAAAGTTAATTTCATCCTTACCTGCACAATGGAGCGTATTGATTTAAAATCCGGGCAAGTAGATACCGAGGATTTTCCGTTTCGTTCAAAGACTGAGGTGGTTCTAGACTCCACCGATACGAGCGAAATTTACAAATATGCGAAAGATAAAATCCTAGAGTCTATGGCAGCTTTCCAGATGCGAGGTAGTAACTGGAGACTTAGAGCGGCTCAAAAATTAGAAATCAACACGGTTGCTTATGAGCCGCTGAAGGGTAGTTCTTACATTCCACTACCGAAATGTCTAACGAGTAAAAAGGCTATTGTTAATATGAAGAACGAAGAATGCTTCAAGTGGTGTGTAACGAGAGCCTTAAACCCTGTTGACGAACATTCGGAAAGAATAACGAAAGAATTAATAAAACAATCTGAGGAACTTGATTGGTCCAGCATTGAATTCCTAGTCGCAGCGGATGTTAACGTGATAAGTAAGTTCGAGAGAAATAATAATATTAGTATTGATGTTTTCGGTCAAGAGAAAGATGTTTACCTATTCCCAATATATTTATCGAAGCACAAGAGCGATATCGGTGTAGATCTATTACTCATTTCTGACGGAGAAAAGAAGCATTATTGTTTATATAAAGAATTTTAACAGATTGATGGCGGTTCACGCAGAAAACTTATACAATTCGATGCATTATTGTAAAAGATGTTTGATAGGATATAGAAATAAAGTCATTAAATAAACACACCGATTACTGTTCCCAACACGCCGCTCAAAAGATGGAACTTCCAGAACCAGGAACTATGTTGAGTTTAAAAAATTATTATCGAAAGATGAGAGTTCCCTTTGTCGTGTACTCTGTACCGATATTAACTGTCATGGTATTAAGTACCCGCGGTATTAAGACCGAAGACTTCTACGCCCATTAATCGACCGACATTAGAAGTAGGTTCGACACTAGCGACTATCCTACATGTAAAGACCATCCCTCTGGTATAGAAACAGGCATCAACAAAAAGGTTATTGGCATGTTCAAAGATGAAGCAGCTGGTAAACAGATCGAAGAGTTTGTGAGTTTAAGATCGAAACTGTATTCGTATCAGATGACCGGAGTAGACCACAAGAAATGTAAATGTGTCAGGAAGAACGACGTTAAGAAATCAATCACTCACAAAGATTACAAAGACTGCTTGTTCACCAAGAGAGAACAATCGAGAAAGATGAAAGTCATTCGATAGCACCTTCATGATGTCTACAGCGAGGAAATAAACAAGGTAGCCCTCTCAGCGGAAGATGATAAACGAGTGATTCAGCAAGATGGAATCCACACTTTAGCATATGGACATTATTCTCTAATATGAAATGAGTGTTAAACAAATCGATGTCGAATGCGTAACGCTACCTGATATTGCTTTGTCGAACGTTGCTCTAAGCGGTGAGGAAACTAAATATAAACAATATCAGAGGAGTTTTCCTAAGAGACGAGTTGCCGAAGACGCCGAGAGCGAACGAATGTGGCATCCTTAATCTCGATGACTCTGACGGTAAAGGAACGCATTGCACGTGTTGGATCCAGCGTGCCAATGATAAGATTTATTTCGACTGTTATGGACTACCTCCACCTACGGAGTTGATAAACTATCTACAAAGACCGCTATTCTGCAACAGCGAACGAATACAACCTAACGGTGAAGTGTATTGCGGTCATTTGTGTTTGTATGTATTGAAGAAGACGATCAACGATGGTTGTAAATTCCAAGAAGTCGTGAACTAATTGCATTAAATAATAATATTGTATATATAAAATGCCTGTTGATAAATTTGGACGAACTGATACTGGATTAACTCAAAGAATAATTTCTGGAGGTGTTACTCTATCTCAAGCGAGTAATACATTTCTAAAAAGGGATGGAACGAACGATATGGACGGCGATTTGGAAATGAATGGTCACTCGATAAAAGGTTTACCGACTGACATTCATCCACCAGTCTTAGCCAGCCAGGCTGCTAGCTTTGGACAAGTCGAAGCCTTAGTCAACCAAGCGATAACGAATAATTCTGCCAGCGATTACCTGAGAGCTTTCGTGACAGCGGCTCCAACCATGACTTCTGATACAACGATAATAAACGGTTTAACTTACGAAGCTAGTGCTAGCAGTTTTCGTTGCAACCATCGTTGATCGTCTTCTTCAATACATACAAACACAAATGACCGCAATACACTTCACCGTTAGGTTGTATTCGTTCGCTGTTGCAGAATAGCGGTCTTTGTAGATAGTTTATCAACTCCGTAGGTGGAGGTAGTCCATAACAGTCGAAATAAATCTTATCATTGGCACGCTGGATCCAACACGTGCAATGCGTTCCTTTACCGTCAGAGTCATCGAGATTAAGGATGCCACATTCGTTCGCTCTCGGCGTCTTCGGCAACTCGTCTCTTAGGAAAACTCCTCTGATATTGTTTATATTTAGTTTCCTCACCGCTTAGAGCAACGTTCGACAAAGCAATATCAGGTAGCGTTACGCATTCGACATCGATTTGTTTAACACTCATCTTTCACGATTCAAGTCTCTCGGGTCTGGCACGTCTTCCGATGATTCAAAGAACTTACAGCAGATATCAGATTTTCTATATACAAGTGTTTAGCCATCGCCTCAACTACTAAGGCCGGCGGAGCATTTAGTCTCATGGTCTAGTCTTGGTAATTGAATAGCCCGATGATGGTATTTTTCCTCAAATGCTTGCTTGAGTATTTTATACTCTGATTGAAAGAGAGATCTTCCGAATACTTGCAGATTGTCGTAGTCTAGCCATCCTGGTCTTAGAAGTAAGTTCAACAATAGAGTCGTCTTACCGCATCCAGACTTTCCTACGATTAACCCTCTTATACTTCTAGGTAAAAGAGTATTATTGAATCTCTTACATAATACGTCGTTTCACGATAAATCTTTGACTTCCATTTTAAATTTATCTAATTTTATTTTAAAAGAATGTATTGCGTAAAGTGTAAAACTCGTACTGAAACTAAAAATATTCAAAATATTACAAGGATGAATGGAAGGTCAATGCTTAGAGGCACATGTGATATATGTGAAAAGACAAAGACACAATTCGTGAAGTCGTCTGAAGGTGGTGATTTAGTAGTGGGTCTTTAACTTCGGTTACCAGCGGTATTAAGCTGCCGTGGGCTAAATATCCAGGTGAGATGCACTTGCCGGGACATTCGTTTACTGGTCCTGGTAATAGACTTGATTTGAGGCTGAATTCCGATGGAACTCCTAAGGATTGGTCGAAGCCCGTCAATAGAGTCGCCAACGCTGCATATCATCACGATTTAGCTTACGGTCAGCACTCCGATACAGCTTCTAGGAATGTCGCCGATAGAACGATGGTTAATGAATTGAATAATATTCCTAATCCTAGCTTACGAGAGCGAATAGAAAGAAGTCTTGTCAAACCTATATTATCTACCAAAGCTAGTCTCGGGTTAGGCTTTAAAAAAAGCCTAAAATTAAAATGGACTGATGAACTAGCTGAGGAGTTGCATAAACCCGTAGTAAGACGTTTTAGGAAGAGGAAGGTGTACGTTGGTGGAATAGATTAAATATGGGCTGCTGATTTAGTCGATATGCAGAGTTTCGCTAAAGCTAACGATGTCGTGAAATACTTACTAACCGTAATAGGTGTGTTTTCCAAGTACCATTAAATGATAAGAGTGGAAAATCTGCGGTTAGTGGCTTCGTAAAAATATTCTAGAGCGGTAGAAGACCCGGCAAGGTTTGGGTGGATAAAGGTAAAGAATTTTATAATAAAGACGTTGAGCAATTAGTCGAGTTGTATTCTACGGAGAACGAAGAAAAGTCGTGCGTTGTTGAGCGTTGGAATAGAACAATGCGTGAAAAAATGTTTAAGTATTTTACAGTTAATTCAACTAGACGATATATCGATGTGTTGGATGGAATGGTTAGTAATTATAATGAAACTAGGCATTCTTCCATTAAAATGACACCCTCTAAAGCTAGTTTGAACATGAATGAAAAGGTAGATGAACTTATACGGTGATGAGATCTCGGAACCTATTATACCCAGGTTTTCGATCGGTGATAAAGTTAGAATAACGAGAAGAAAAACATCTTTGAAAAAGGTTTCACACCGAGATGGACGGAAGAGATCTTCACAATTTCAAAGATTCAATACACGGATCCACAAACTTATAAGATCACTGATTATAATGGTGAAGAAATGCAGGGTTCATTTTACGAACAGGAGCTACAGAAGACGACTCAAGAAATATTTAGAATAGAAAAAGTTATCAGGAAACGGGGAAACAAGTCGCTGGTGAAATGGTTGGGTCATCCAGAGTCATTTAATTCCTGGGTTGATAATGAAGACTTGGTGGTCACGTGATGACTCATCATCGAAACTATCGGAATGGTTGGGTCATCCTGAGTCATTTAATTCCCGTGACTTTTGACCAGGGGCTTGTGCATAAATTGTGGCTCATTTTTCTGGTGGCCTATTTGGTTGGTATTAGAGCCATGATGTGGGATGTTGTGATATTTGGTGATTTTGTAACCTAATTATAGGTTAATAATAGGTTTTTATAACCTATCAGATGGGTGAATTGACCATAATATTGATCAATTGTCCCAGGTAGCTCACTTTCCTACTACTTATGGGGAAAAGGCCACATTGAGAAGAAAAGATACGTCAGAGCGATATGAGAAGAGGGTACAGTGAGAGGCACAGATAAGCCCTACGACAGGGCGAGATTGGCCAATTAAATCCTCACTTATGCAGAGCGTTTAGAATTGTCTTTTGCTGCGATTAGCTGAGATCAATCCACGATGATTTAATTAAGTTAATAGAATTAAAGAGTAAATTAAGCCATTAATCTGATTCTGCCAAAAGTCGGCAAATCGATCATCGGATTTTTTAATCAGAGAGTTCTCATTGGTCTTGACCCAGAGGAGGTCGGTGAGAGGTGACGATAAACCGTCGACTGAATATGGCGCTTTCTCACATATTTCGATATGTTTATTTCTCTGGCTTCAGACACCATCTGCGCAACCAATTCTCGCGTTCAATAATTTACTGAATGGCGAAAAGCAAAGGCTAAAGGGGTCAGACTGGAAGTCGATGGGCCATCGGCGGCGGCCATGTTGATCTTGATTTTTATATTCTTCGTGGGACTCGTTCCGTTCTTAGTTTAGAGTCTATAGACTAGATGGCTACGCTTTGCTTTTGTTGCGTAATTTGTGCAGTTAAAGCGGTTTATATCCGCGACAAGTATATAAACAAGATAGGCAAGTGCATTCTGCTCTGTCGACTGGATAACTACGTGAGGAGTTCGCTTCGAGATATATCGACTGTGCGTAGACCCAATCAGCGATTAATCTGTTTTCCCTTCCCAGGAGAAATTAACAACAGAATCCGAGGACAGGAGACTGAGGGGCGCCACGCTTAATGGCCACCATATCGTTCTTGTGATTTAAATAATACGGTAACCCTGGTTTTTCCCCGTGCGTCGCGTCAGTAGATTTTTCCGACTGTCTTCCTTGCGCTGATAAATTATATCAATTGCGTCTTCGCGAAGATTGTGTTCCAAGTGAGAATAGCTCGTTCATTTATGTTGCGCTGGTTGGATTTTGTATTGCCTTGGCATCTTGAGATTTACAAAATCGCATTTTAATAAGATTGGGCCTATAATTATTAATTCACCAAAATACATTGGCCTCAAGACGTCAGTGCTTGGTCGGGCATATAGGCCTAATTGACATCATGCAGCCCTGCAGGCCTAAATAAATTTTGGGGCTATATTATATGAAAGCAGTCGTGAATGCATATATTTATTGATTCTTGCACATTGATTTTTAAGCATTCGTGTCCACGTGTCCGTGTCTGCAGACAGAATATGTTGCTTGTGACTAGGTCCTCCTAGAAGCGTTGTACAAACTGATGCGATTTTATTCAGGTCAAATACATGTTTAATAAAGTCAAGTGAAATAATAATAAGACAGTTCTACGTCATGGACGTCTTTCTCTGAAACGATGGCTCTCGACCCGGAGGAAGTCACAATAGGACCGATTTGATTTTAGGGAGATCGAGGTCTCTTGTCTATCTTGTCGACAGCGGAGGGAAGGAAATTAAGGAATGCACGATATTACATTTGTGTTTTGTCTTATGTTTTATCTCATTCTATTTTTTCCCACACATAGACCTATGCACACGGATGCATATCTCCCTACTGTGTGTATTAAGAATCCGTAAGCATTTCGGAGGCGAGGGGGAAAGCTAGACTTCTCACTGGCTCAAACGAATCGTTAGAAGGCATTAGTGATACAGATAAACTGGACATAAGGACTAATGGCTGAGCCATCAGGCTTTGTGCACAGAGAATTCCTCTCCAGCGTTTCAACGCACTGCATGTCAGAATCACTTTAAGCAATTAATTCGTTATATTTGAGCGTGATAGATTACTCTTCTTGCCCTCTTTCATTTAACTCGGTTTGCGTAAAGTCTGTCATGGACGGTTCGTCGGATCTTCGGAGTTCTTGCAACTCTTTTTTCGGTATGTTCTAGTCGACCTACAGAGCTGCAAATTTGCACACTTTTCAGGCCTGCGTGACAATGCACTTTTTAAAATTTTGTACGGACATAACTAAAAATTGAGAAGAAAATGACAAAAATTCAAAAAACTAAATATCGTTTAACCACTCGAACGAGTCCTTTTTGACGAGCTCCATCCGGCAACTTAACATCATCAATAATATTCAATAATGTCTTAAGTAAATTGAACGATTGCGCCAAATCGTCTGTCAAATAAAGGAGGGTCCAGAAAACCCATGTTTTACATTAACTTGTCTCTGTCCAAAATAGTTATGCACATAGGTAGACCTAATCTAGTTATGTAAGACATTTCACTCTATGACTGTTTCAAAGACCTATAGCAATTTTTCATCTGTCTGTGCCGTAATCGTTGACTCAATTGTTATTCCTTCAGTCCGTTCGTATTGGCTACGTTCGATAAATTACATTTCAAGAGAAGTTCACGAACCGAGCCACAGGTCTACGCGTCAGTGGGGCCTACTACGGAGACTAATGGATGAGAAAACTAATGGTGGAGAAAACTCACACCAGCGCCGTCCAGCGGTGATCATCATGTTATTATTCGCTGTGGTGCATTGTAATCATGTAATGTAATCAACATCTATATAGCCCCCCTTCAGGATTTCTGTTCAGAAGCGCTCTTTACGCTGGTCTTTATGATGTTAAAAGTCACAGTGAACAAGTAAAAACAAATTTTGTTAGCAGAACTATGCACAGTAAGGCAGGAAGCTGAGAAGAGTCATCAGCGGTGGGCCCACGCACAGGCGTGGAACCAGCCAAAGGATTCCCATTCGACAGCTGACAGATGGCATGGATGTTCAGAGTCTTTGGGACAAGTTGCGTCGACGAGTTGACCGACAACTGTCAACGCCGATCGCTGACATAATATGACGTCAGTTACGGCGTTGACACTAGAGGCCCTAGGAACAGTCCTATTAATTCGGACATTTGTCAGGTTTTCAAAATTTGTGTTTTGGGAGCATCTAATTCCCGGGAATGTTTTGTGGGCTATTATTTGTTCTGGGATTTCTCTCTCGTTAATAGCGGGGGTCTGTTTTCGGTTTACACGTCTGTTCGTGCGGACGGTGGTTGATAGGCTTATGCGTCTGTTCGCGCGAGGATATATATATAGGCTTATATATATATATATATATATATATATATATATATATATATATATATAAAATATATGTTGTCAGTGTATACGTCTGTTGTAAAACCGAAGCATGTCAGTTAAGACCAAGGTCTATTCCCTTCTGTTACCATAGGCTAACATTGTTCATTATTTAGGCCTACTACAAGCATAACATTTCATATTTGTAGGTGCAAAACAATGCAGGCGATTATTGATGCTAGAAGGGAATTAAAGCGGATTAGTCTACTCGAAAAGAAATTGCGAATCGCCTATTGAGTATAGGCCAATAGGTTACACAAATGTCAAAATTTCGTGGACGTCGACCGCTGATTTTTATTGGTCGTCGCGCCGATGCTGATGCCATGCAGATAATATTTAATTGTTGTTGCATTTTTATGCCTTTCATGATTTTCACGATAAATTGTTGCTTCGTATCGACTTGGATATAAAATTTTGTACATTATTGCACCAATTTATTTTTCTGGCTATGTTTACAAAACGTGACTGGTAGCTCTGATTTCGCGTTAAAACTAACTTAAGAAACCTAGGTGTTTAGAATCGAATGCCTATTCTGCTTTGGTTATGGAGCTTTCTATCAGCCTAAATCGATGCTTCGTGATAATCTTGACAGTTGAATCCAGATATATCCAGAACTGTAAGATTTGAGGGATGTAGGCCTATTCCATGTAGGCATAATTAATTATGCTGATTATTAGTTCATCTTGTGTGCACAGGCTAATGTCATGTTTGTAAAAATTTAAAATTTAATTGACCATGGTATGAAGGCCCATATAATAAATTCGCGCAGTTTCAGACTTAATGCGAGCTTCACACTCAATTCTAAAATCTGACCATTTCAAACATTCATACCCCGATACATTTGATCCTCCACCTGTCATTTCTCAAAACAAATGGCCACTACCAGCAGCTATAGGTATACTCGATCTGATCCTCAAGCAACCGGCATCGGAGCTCCTTCAGATTAGCCGAGGCTATAGTCTTTGTGACAAACTGACAATCACTCTGGCACGAAGCAGCTCTCGTGAAAAAGCTGGTACTGTGCGCTTAATTGGTTTTCAAATTGCGATGTAGAAATATTTTTGAGGATTGGTTATAACAGTTTGGGCGATTAGTGACTTGTACTAGTCGGCAGTCGCGATTAGTAGACGTCAATTAATCGATTAGTTCGATTAATCAATTAGTAGGCGATTAATCGATTAATCGATTGTTCGGCTATCTCGATTAGCTTGATTAGTTCGATTGGCACGATTAGCTATAGTGATCGATTAGCTTGATTAGTAATGTCACAACTCGTGATATTGACTCAGTTCCTTAGTAGGTCTAAGTGCCTTGTTACTTACGGTAGCCTGCAGAAAGCATTGCATCTTATAGCGCGTATGACCTAATAATTATTGGTCTATGTTTCAGTACTATTTGCAAATTAGATGTATAACGTCATAGCGCCATACGTGACAGCCGACAGGTGACAGTTTTATTCAACTTCTGTGTGCGCTTATGTGCGCTTGAGAGTCAACACATCAGTCCTGATTTAACTGAAAATGCACGCCAGCGTGCGTGCCTGACAATGACACGGAGGCACGCACCAGACATAGGCGCCGGAATGTATCTAGGTGATAAAGCCGTGCCACTTTTAAATGTGGCACCGCTCATATTGCAATGGGCCGTGCACTTTTTGTGAGAAATATTCCTGAAATTAGGCATTCATCTTTCTGCAGAAACGTGGTCACTATCAAGAAGCTCATTGCATTCGCCTTTCAGTCACTCTATGTTAATTTTCAACAGTGATCGTGTTTGCCTCTACAACTGCTTAGCGGCTGAGGCAGTCGTAGACTACGGCTGTCTCCGCAACTAAACCTAGGCAGGTCCGTAGAGCTCCTGAACAACAAGCAGTCGAATGTTCATTCAACAACAGCTGCGGAGACTGCCGTAGAGCCTGAAACTTGAGGTTATACCCGTTATATCTATTCATGAGCGCGATAGCCACTACAGGCCTGAGTGACCTGCTTAGCGTACACCGCAGCTGCAGTCGAGTCAACAGCCATGACGTGTATAGACCATATCAGTGGTTCACAGACGGGGGGGTAACCCAAAAATTGCTGGCGGGCGTTTTTAGCCCGCAGGCAGTGGACGTGGGAACCACTGGGCTATAGCCTACGTTATACAAGATCATGGGCTAGTAAGTTCATCTTTTACTCGCGGCAAATATGCGTTTTTATCGCCATTTCAAAGCCTAGGTAAAGGAATATAATTGCAATTATGTCTAGCGGTCCACCTAACAAGAGACTTAGGCAAGCCACGTTGATGACTTTTTAGCATCGCAAAAGAGAAAGTACAGACTCTACAGAGCTCAGCTTCACAATCTTTTCTGTTGCCACAGAACGGTAGTATTCTTGGATTTCATTCTTTGTTAAGATAATCTGTATACGAAACTGCTACTCCACTATTGATTCAATATTTGATTGTTAATTTGGTTAATTGGTTACGATCCCATTCCTATGATATGTTTATGTGTAGCATGTGTATACGTATATATATATAATATTATATATATATGTGTGTGTTTGTATGTCTTTATGTATGTTCAGCCTTGACAACCATTACTTTCTATTAATGGACACTTTTACATTGATCTTAATTAATTAATTCAGTTGCAAGTGACTTCGTATCTCTCAACGACTAGTTTTGGTCATTTCCAGTTATAAAATTTCTCAAATTTCTACATTTTTGAAATTTAGAAAAACTAAACTTATCTTTTTGTGGGCTAGTTAAACAAATTACGAAAGCTAATTGTCAATTTTTGGGCTGAGCCTCCGCCCCCTCGTGAATCCTCTGAGCCTCTGCGTGAGCCGTACCACTTTCAGTATCATTCCGGCGCCTATGGCACCAGATGTCTGAGACATCGACACCTTTTAACATGTTTCAATGCAGTTTCTGTACAAATAAAGTATATATAAACATGCAGTGTGAGTGTGACCGTCTGCGGCTTCATTATAATTACAATTATCATTACTATCTAATCGAACAATCGAGCTTATCTCCTTCAGGCTAGAATTAATCCCTCTTAGGAGAGGGGTCAGCGGCTTCAGCCACGTATTCAAACGGGCTCTCAGATCCATGGAACAGTTTGGAGCAAATTTTTTTTTAACCGGATGCCCTTCCTGACGCCAACCCTCTTTCGGATGGGACCTACCCGCAAGGCAGCGAGGGCATCAGGCTTATTTAATATATAGATGGGCTGCCTGGGCTTGCCCTGTCCGTTAAAGCGGCTGTGCGACACAGATGGCTTTTATTGCAGGGCGGGTGCCAGTGTGACACCCACGTCCCACACCACACCCTGCTAGTCCTTTCGCTTTTGGTCTCACTAGAATGATTCATCTGCTTATATCGCAGCTTATAGCTGCACTATCCGCCACCTGTGGAGTGTGGACGTGTGTGATTGCAGTATACAAGTACAGCTCTGCCACACAGAACAATCGAGCTAAGCGTAGATCAAAATAAAACTCGATTAATTATTCAAGTTTTATTTTGAATTTTTGACCCTCGATTAATCGATTAGTAAAACTCGAGTAATCGATTAGTTTGCCCAAGCCTATCTGCTATCCGCTGTAAATTAAAGATATAACGGCATTTGCAATGTTAGTATAGGAGTCGTAAAATTTTGTTATTTGTCATTCGGCGTACTTTGTTGGTGCAAAATTATCGTTAAAATGACCGGAAAGAAAGGAAGGTGGACAAAGGGCGCCAAAGTAAATATTAAAAAAACTCAATGTTATCTGAAAGGTTATTCGTGTGCTATTTTTAAAAACGAGTTACGTCTTTTGCGCCTCAACGGTTAGGGCCTATGCCTCAGTTAAGGACTCGCCGGGTTTCCGGAAGGCCTCACCGAAATCGGATTCCTCGAATGTGCTCAAATGTGAAACCCAGCTTCCGAAACAATTTTTGGCGAAATTGCAGTTTGGGGATATTTTTCCTCAGTGCATTTGCCGGCATAAACGATAGCATAGATTATATATACACGGAGGGTACCATGGCTTGTCATATTCCTTCATAGACATATGAAGTGACACAAAGGAGTAAGTAAGCTTCGTATATGTCTAGCACTAACCCTAAACGACCCTCACAACGCCTAAACTGAACCCTAAACGACCCTCACAACGCCTAGACACCCTAACCGATCCTCGCGATGCAACAGGAAAGAGCGTTTGAGAGAGTACACCGTAATAATAATCCCTGTGCCTTGAGAAAAGATACTAAATATATGCTGTAGAGAAATACACCCAAACAGCAATTTTGCCCAATTTTTTTTACCAAGCTTTCGAATTCCTGAGAACTTGTGTGGATTATCTGGCCAAGTTCCTGAATGAGTAAAAGTGCACTTTGGCCTATTTAATTAAAGAATAAATCTTCTGCGGCCGAAAATTCGGCCCAAAAACAAGGAAGAATTTTACTTCTACGGCCGAACCCATAAATAATTTAGTACGTGAAGACGTCTGTGCATGCGCTACCATTGGCACTTGAGCACTGTTAAAAATCTCAAATTTGTAATCCTGCGTCGTGATGGTCGTTAAGGGTTAGATTAGGCATTGCGACGATCAGTTAGGGTTAGGTTAGGCATCGTGAGGGTCGTTTAGGGTCAGGGTTAGGGTTAGTGTCGTTTCTTAGACACACATAAAAAACTTATAACTTTTGGCCGCAGAAGTAATTATTTTGTGCGTTTTAGGCTAAATTTTGGCTGCAGAAGCTTCACGCTTAATTAAAACAAAGTTTGCTGCGGAAAATAGTATATTCAATTATTATTAGCATTCTGCAGGCACTGTATGGTAATCGTGTAGTTTAGGAACTTTAATTATTTCTTAAGGTAAAACTGTAGTTTAGGTTGTTGAAGTATTTAGTAAAATCGTATATTTTAGCGCATTTTGTGAAATTTTACAGAAAACAGATAGTGTATTTTATTATTATAAACATTACTGCAAGCAGTGTACTCAAGAAAAATGCAGAACCATCCCAAAACAGCATAATTTATTTAATCAATCCAGCTTCTACTTAAGAATATTATCCATTTCATCGATCCAGCTTCCATTTGCGTATACTTCTTTTCATTGATCCTGCTGCCATTTAGGTATTCACATCACATAATAAAATACGCTAAAATACGAGTGGATGAAAAGCGCAATTCTAAAATATGCTAAAATATGATTTTGCCAATTATTTTTTAGTGCATTTTAGCATATTATGTTATTTGGCACGAATAGATATCGAACTGTAGGGGTTCAGGTAATATGTGGGGATGCGGAAATGTGGATGGCCTATCGGGTAAAATGCGGAAATATGAGCAGATAAATTTCCGCACTTTATCCGTTGTGGCGTTGCCTTTAATGGATATACACACCCATACGTTGAATTAGCCTGAGTGGATTTTGTGTTGCTCAATAACGTCGTTCTTTAGTAAATATTAGAATCTAGACACGTTGAAAATCGTAATGTTTATTACCTCAGATTTAGTTAATTCTAGTTTGGGCCTCCATAGTTATGTTCCATCGACCAGTGTGATGTCTGTGAACATGAAGGTCGTGGGCCTACGCGCAAATGTCACAAAAACTTTTCCTCGGCATACCTCAGACAATATGCTTTAAAATGCTCCTATTTCCCAAAATCCAAAGGTCATCCTTCAATTAGTTACGAATTTTTGTAGCTTAAATGAAGACGGGATCAATGAAAAAGAAGAATGTGCAAGTAGAAACTGGATTGTTGAAAGAAATATATGCTTAAATGGAAGCAAAGTAAACAAAGTTGTGTATGCAAATTCGCAAAAACTCAATTGATGAAAAGAAATATACCTAAATGGAAGCTGGATCGATGAAAAGTAATATGCTTGAATGGAACCTGGATTTAGCAACCTAAACCACGGGATTTAGAAAATGAAAATAATTCATCAACCTAAACTATGGTTTTACCAATTCTTAGTGTCTTTATGTATTTTAGTCTTTGGTCATTATTGTGGCTTGAATAAAAAAATTTGTGCCAGTCGTTTGCTTATGTAAAATAACGATTGGATAGTTTTATTGATAAAAAATGATTTTGGTAAAATCTGGGTAATTTATGGTTTTAGCGACCCCAAAAATGTCTGCATGGTTTCTTGTCACAGCTGGGTGAGAGAGACTAAAAGAATTAATCTCTGGATGCGATGAAAAGAATCATACCTAAGTAGAAGCTGGATGTGATGAAAAGAATCCTACCTAAGTGGAAGCTGGGTGTGATGAAAAGAATCATACCTGAATAGAAGCTGGATGTGATGAAAAGAATCATACCTAAGTGTAAGGTGGATGCCATGAAGCGAATCACACCTAAGTAGAAGCTGGATGTGATAAAAAGAATTCTGTTTAAATGACTTGTTGTCAACTGTTCGTCCCTTCATTAAAACTCGTTTCCTATGCTTGATGATGCAAAAACTTTTGGGGCTGCTAAAACCATAAATTACCAAAATCCTGACTATGGCAGGAAGACCTTGTGCTTAAAAACGATTCTTTCCTGGTCTGATTTTGTCGTTACATTGACACCCTCAATACTGGTGTATATATGCAAGGGTAGCGCTCGTCAATGTGCCGTTTAATGGTACAATATGCCAGATCGAATGGTTTTCTGAAGCATTCCTGACAAATAAAATCGTCTGGGTGGCCATGAATCATGTCCTTTGCAGCGCGTTGCACCCTGCTTTCGCGCTCTTCCAATGGCTTTCCATATTATTTGTGTGTGTGAGCCAGCAACGGGGTTTACAAAATTTTTTGGTGGTGGTTCGCTGTATGGTGAATGTAACTATTTGGAAAATCGGCAATGCCTCGCTATGCTGCCGAGATATAATCATGGTAAGTGACGCCACAACCCTTTCTATAACTGGAAGTAAAATCACCACATCCCTCTTTGAAATTGATAGTAGTTGACCCGGTATTTGATGATATCTTGAGGTGCTGGAGCGTGGCACTGTCGTGGATCATAGTGGAAGTGTTTCATGATCTCTGTCTGGACCAGGTTTGATTTGCTTTGGAAGAAGCATGTTCAAATGAACTGCCTTACAACTAACCAGCTAGATTAGTACGATATTTGATGTGTTCAATACTTTGAGATGTACTGAAAGAGTTTAATACATATATTTATTTGGCTACATGTGTCAACATTTAGTGTGTTAATTTTTAGTCAGCACAAAGAGAAAAGCAAAGACCTTCGGATTATGGTGAAGAAGTTGATGAGAACTATATCATGCAGTCATCACAACCACTCCCCTTGGAAAACAAACTATTTGAGGAATACTATGTTGTAAGCAGTCAATTACTTCTTAGGGTGGGGTTAGTGTCATAAGTCATACCATTTCTGTACAATCTTTATTTTAATTGCTATCAAAATGTGTGTTTTATCAGCATCATCGTCCATTTATTCATTTTGTTAATAAAGGCATCAAGTTTGTAAAGAATCACAAATGAAATCTGGCTGTTGCAGATAACATGAGAAATTGTCATGACTGTCAGTGACCTCCAAATACCAGGCACCATTTTGAAGGACCGCATTAGGGCCCTTAAATCATGGCCCGAAACCAGACTGAAGAAGCCCAATACATTAAGTAGGCCTAAGGTTTGAAGCTAGCCACATTATCTATTGGCTGTGAGACTGTGTAGTTAGCAACAGTGGCGGATTTGGTCATCTGAGATGACCAAATCCGCCACTGTTGCTAACTGTTTAATTGCCCTAGGAACAATCTGCCAGCCTTTTATCGTATCCTCAAGTCTTTTTTGTTTGGCCGCAGCCTGGCTGAGAATGCCTCTGAGTAGGTTTCTTGAAGGGGCGCTATATAAATTTATGAAGGAATGAATGAATCATGGTTGTAAACAGTTTTCAGATTAATCTTTTTTTCCTTTTAATATCAATTGATGGAATGATATTAAGGAGAGCACATATTTATTGTGTATCTATGAGTACGCTATGTACGCTTTTTACCAGAATCAAGGTGTCTTGTCTCAAGACGAGGCGGAAAAGTTCATGGAGTACACTAAGAAGCCGCTTCCATTAAGCTTCCGTTTGGCTCTGGACAAGAGGTTTGATTAAATTGAAATTTTATTATGTTTAACCATGCTTTGAAATATCACTGTGGCGGTGTGGCTGTCTTCCTTTTAAATGGTTTGATAATTTGAATGGTCAACAAGATTATAATGATTCTGGATTAAAGAATTTTTGATCTTAATTTAGGTACACACACATTATGTATGAGGTGTTAATGGACTGAGTTTTGCATTTTTATTTTCTCTACTTGAAACTCAGATCTGTGTCCTTTAGTTGCCACTGGTCCACATTAATTGACACCAGTCAAAAGGAACATATTTTTTAATATTAAGTTAACATTTCTTACCTTAATATTTGGTTTGTTAGACATCGGGTTGTTATTCTATTGGATGGGGTTGAATGCTATTGCCTCATTTTATGTTTCTCCTGTCTTAGTTTCTATTAATTTATTGATCCAGCACTGTTCGAGAGCTTGTGCGAGTCTTGAAGCGAGATTTCTTTCCGAAACTGGCTGAACTTGGTCCTGAAGGTGGCATACTGCAACCACCAACCAACATTCCATGGTAAGCATCAGCTCAGATCTATTGCCATTTGTCTTTCATTTATGAGCTGCTTCTATTGCATCAAGGAGCCAATTTGTTAGGATTTAAATGTAGTATAATTGTATGACAACTCAGAATATATTAGCACCCATTGCATTTATTGTCCCACATGGATCAGTCCTTTTTCATTGGTACCATAAGGTGTAGACAGTGTAATAGAACGTCTGTTACTTTGTTATTTTTTCATTATTGACTTGGATGCCCAATTCCTCTAGTGTACAAATCAGAAAGTAGTTAACATTGATGCTTTGTGATTTTTTATGAAGGGTGTCTGATGAGACTGTGTGGGAGATGCAGTTTGATGACACAGTGGTTGCTGAAAGCAAGATTCTACAAGACTTCAAGACATTTCTCTACCAAGAAATTCAATGTGTTGGTATTAATTAAGTTGTTTTGGCAAATGTGCATCTATAGGTTATTTGCAACTACTTTGTATGTGCATGTATTTAGGCATTACCGAATGCAGTTTTTTTTACTATTTGGCTGATTACAAATTACTCACCACTAAGGCTGTCAACGGGTACCTGCCCAAGGCTGACTACCCGGGTAATGAAATCTGAGTACCCGAAACTCCGTAAAAATGCGCGTATTTTCTCTGAACATAAGCCAGAAATATTTCGTTGGTCATATTGGCTGTTTACCCGGGCAATGAAATCGGTTCTCGGGTAATGACATTCTGTTAAAGATGCGCGATTTTACCTGAACATATGCCAGAAATATTCCGCTGGTCATATCGGTTGACTGCCCAGGCAATGAAATCGATTCTCGGGTGCCCGACATTCCGTAAAAATGTGTAATTCCCTACATTTCCTAACAAAATATCCGCGGAGTCGGATATCCGGGTACCTGACTGCACAGAACCTGTACCTGAAAGCCACAGATCAGCGGGTACCCAGGTCGCGATTTCAACATTTTTCGACAGCCTTACTCACCGCACTCTGGCTAATTACAAATTTTTGCAAATTGTAGTTGACTGGATTACTATCGATCATTTTTGTTTCAGTTGTTAGTTTAATGAGTGGTGATTGTGATTTCTTACTTTTGAATATAAATGTAGATCTATTTTATTCTGGAGATGTCTTTAGCTGTGTGCAAATTTGAACAGTAGATTTATTAATCGGTAGATTGACTCTATTTTAGATCTCTGCTGCTGTGAAAATGTAGTATTGTAGAATCCTATGACTTTCTTCTGCTTCTCTGTTGGACTCTTTCAGCACAATAACACTGCAACACAGTTCTTGTTGATTTCCATTTCCCAAATCTGACACTATGGCTGGCAATGGCGGAGAGGCTCTTAATAGGTGCTGCATAAAAGCTCTTAAACAGTTATAATTTCTGTAATGATGACAGTGTTTTTTTCTATTTTAGGGCAATATTATTCAGCAAGATGTGGCTAGCATGCTGCCAGCATGCCTGCTCGATGTAAAACCGCATCACAAGGTTTGTTGCGCTTCTCAGCCTGGTTTCAGTCTCTGCAATACTTGACTGTAATGCATTCAGATTCTGATGTCAAATTACTTTTATAAGACGGATCTCCTGTGACACTCTTAATGAAAGAACTAAGGTCAGGATAATCTGAAAGGTGTAGTTGTAATTCGGTGCGAAAAGCCATAGATTGGCATCAGTAGTATTTAGTTTCAATTACAGTTTAGTACATTAGATTATCTTTTTCTGTTGTATTGCAACAGTTCCTATTGTTTCATTAAAATGCATTGTGTTTTTGAACCAGGTGTTAGACCTTCGTGCCTCACCTGGTCACAGAGCAGTGCATTTGGTTCAGTTGCTGCATTCTGATGAAAAAGTTCCCATTCCAGGTGAGACTCCAGCTGAATATATGTGCTTCACAGGTTGAAGTTGGGATGCATTGATGACCTTGAAATCTGTGGATAATTGTTTCAGTAACAGTTGTAACTTGAATAATAAAACTGATTTAACTATGTAGTCCAATTTCTGAGAATAAATTTATGGTTTATGCATCTTTGGTCATAAGTTCACAAAAAATGAGTGCTTTTATGTGAGGTATGTAAAAATCAGTCCTGATATGAAGTTTTTACTTTCATGTAAACATACGTACCCAGAAGATACATGCACGGAATGAGCAGTCAGGATTGTTGTTTTATGTTAACTTGAATTTGTTTTTTGGCATCCGTCAAATGACATGGGAGCATTGTCCTACAGGTATTTGGCATTAATAATGAAAAATTGCTGCTGTTTATAACTATTTTTAACATATGAAATCAAATCTATGTAATGCTGAAGATGAAAAGCCAATGGGCTTAAATACAACTTAATGAAGGGAATGAAAATTAGACGTGGCTGATATAAACCATGTGATTATGACTGATTATGATTGTTGCGATTTGATGAACGGAGTCATTCATTATTGTGTGTGAATCTGCTTCATTGTTTTTTTCTTGGCTTTGGTTTATTTGCTGTCTTGTGCCAATATAATAGCATTGATGAGAATCTGTCTGATATGAATCACTTCTCAGCTGCTTTTACTGTTACTTGTGTCCAGATGGTGTTGTGATTGCAAATGAAACGCATCTGAAGCGTTGCTTTGCAATGTGCGACCAAATCAAACAGTATTTTAGTCCAAACTTTGCAACCGTGAACATGGATGCCAACAGTCTTCCCAGTCTCTTTCTGTCAGCGGTAAAACTTTTTATTCTTAGTCTGTGTGACCACCTTGAGGCAGAAGCTGACATTTTTTTAAATGAGAAAGATTATTTAAAACAAAAATTGGTGTAGGCAACTTTTAGATAGAATATTTGCCATGTGCTATTTGAGCTTCATGTCCTGTCTGTGATATTGTTGTAAGTTTAAGCACTTCATATAAATATAATTTATTGCTACCGAATATGCGACGTTCAATATATAAATTAGGCATAATTATTTCATTGCAGATAATTATGATTATTTTTTTACAAGAAGGCGAACATCCACTATAAGACTTTGGTTCATGTTGAAGCCTGGGAAACTATAGATCTGTGTGTAATTAAGATCTCGAGATGGAGAGGCATTGAATAGCACAGCTGTTGGAATAGTTTCCCAGATAAAGGTTTAGCTTGCATTGGTTTTGTGGAAGGTATGTGATATTTGTGATGTGAAAGGAAATGGATGAAAATGTCGTGGTGAAAGCCATTGAGCTTAAGAGAATCTGCAAGGTCTACTGGATTTGTGTCGTTAATAAAATTGTTATAATTTGTGTAACAATTTTCATTTTCATTTGTTCTTAGGATAAGGAACCTAAACCTCTTGTCTATGATCGCATTGTTTGTGGATTTCCCAGCAGGTATATGGAACAAAAAATTTTTTTAGATTATTGCAATCAAATCAAACTGGGCAAATCATACTGCGTTATTGCAGAAATATGTGCTGTCTAATCAATGTCAGTCTTAAAGTTATTCTTTTTTAGCTTTTCACGAGTAAGTATATACATAGAATAACAGCCATATCATGTATCCATAAGGCTTTAGTTATATACAGCAGGGCATCAGTTGCATTGAATTGTCACATCTGTTTATCAATGTTACATTTATATTTTTCGATTAATTTGATGTTATTAGTATTGAGAACCAAACTTCTTGGTGAACACAGCAGCTTGATTGAGCATGCCATATTATATATGTACATACATAGTTATTTATATGATATATATAAATTTTTTTAAACTAGGACATATATAGAGAAAACAGAATAAAGTAATGGATAATCACTAGAGTGCAGAGCTGAGGATCCAAGTTCAATATCCGTATCCATCACACGATCAACTAGTCCTTCTTTCTCTAGGCGTTGGCCAGGTTAGATACACAGCATAATGGTGCCCAGCATGGCTGCCAACAGTTAAATTCGACTCCTGTACTAACTTGTCATCATTGTTCGTTCATATTGTAGTACTTGTTATTATACTGCGTTGTCAAGTTGAAGATAGACGAAAATTATTATTATACATATATATATATATATATATATTACACCTGTTCTTCCCTGCTGTTATAATTATATTTGTTTGTATTTGTAGTGGTGATGGAATGTTTCGTAACAACTTAGACGGTCTGCGTTGTTGGACTGCAAATATGCCACTAAGTCATCATGGGTAAGTTTAAATTTTGGTTATGAAAAATTTTGGTTATAATAAAAAATTACGTAAATTACATTAAATATAGAGACGTATGCTGATGACAGAGACATTGTTTCTGAATGATTTATGTTTTTGTAATGCGAATCCAAATGTTAACGAACGTTCAGCAGCACCTTAGCTAGTGTAGGCGGCAGTTTTGTTTGTGAGCTACTTATTGGGTGCTATATTAAGTTTGTAGAAACACACATACATGAGACAAGGGACTGTAGAAATTGAGTTGTTGGTTAGACGAGAGTGGTTATTTTTTTATTTCTGTCTATTTCTTTGTTTTGGTGCTGTTTATCACTTGTTAGAAATAA
The DNA here is from genome assembly GCA_959347315.1 of Bimastos eiseni. NCBI lineage: Eukaryota > Metazoa > Annelida > Clitellata > Crassiclitellata > Lumbricidae > Bimastos > Bimastos eiseni. The sequence goes on along the minus strand of OY365806.1, from coordinate 18,181,708 downwards.
TTCATTGTTGTTGGATTCGAAGGCACTTAACTCAGATGTTGTATTCGGGAATGTCGTCTCTTGAGATTGGAGGACGTCTTGTCTTCTTCACTTACTCGATGAATCCAGTTGAAGCAGAGGCTGTGGCATATGCCGTCATCATGCAGCAGAGAGGTATTCATCTTATATATACTCCTGGGTTTTTCTCAGTTATTATGGCTGTGCAGTTTGGCCATAAAAGAGAACAGTTACTCAACCAACCAGACCTTGAGAAATCTCCAGTTTAGCTGGACATCAAAACTATTTAGGATTCAGATCAGATTTGTTTAATTGATGTTACTGTTTTAGGAGGTAGTTTAGATGGACATGTTTGATCAATGGTGGATCTTTTGTGTTGTTGAAATTCCAATAAGACATTGGAATAAATACCATATATCTATGACTAATTGCTTCATGCTAGATCCTACCATGATTCGCACATGTGAACATTTTGTGGCTTTTCTTGCAGGGACAGTGGAACTAGTTGATGTTTCAAAAGAAATGCCCAGCCTCATCTATGAAAAAGGACTGCATACGTGGAGGGTTAGCTTCTTGTTCTCCATTTAGTTTCGATCGAAAGAAATGAAGAGCAATTCCTTGAAGTGTGTTTGCATCTTCAATTTCTTAGTCTGTTCTCATAATTATTTAAAACATTTTAAAGGTCACACAAATGCAAATCGGACGCACGTTAGTTATCAAAATTCTTGAATGCCAATGACAAATTGTGTTGAAACATTTCTTAAAGGAAGAAAACGAGTTCTATCTTTGGGCAAACAATGGTTGTCATTTCCATTTCTCAGAGGCAATGCATGAGAGTTCCTGATAGTGCTACATCGACGCTCAATCAAAAGACCCAAAGATTGCAGACTGCACAGCAAAATGTAAAGGGAGAGTAGTGGTTGACATTAGGCAGGAGTGCTCGTTGTGAGAGTTTTACTTGTAAGATGAGCAATTTCTAATTATATTCTAAATTCTGCATGAAGCCAATGCAGTTAACTGAGCCATCAATGAGCCAGAATGAGAAGATGCTTGCAGAGACAAATTTTGAATCTCTCAACCTCGTTGAATCTATTTTGGATCGCTAACAGATATCTCTGTGTGCCTCACGTATTTGAGATATGATATAGGTGACAATGAGGTCACCTTGGGAATGACGATCATCTGATTGTCATATAATGTTAGAACTAGATGCTTTGACTTTTTTTGACCCATGAAACCATGTTATACACACAAAAATCGGGTACCTATCAGTTGTGGTTGCTGACTTACTCTTTGGGGTAAAATTATCTCAAACATTTTCTGAATATGTCGTCTGACTACATAGATAAGTGGCAGATCGAGGATTAAAGTGTTGTTATCATGATACACATGACACTGAACAATGATATCTTAGAAGTGAAATCTTAGTATTTCATTAGAGAGGGCCAGTTGTTTCTGGTCGAGACTCTCATTTTTTACTGACTTATCTAGCAATTGGTTACAGGTTATGGCTAAAGGTCCACGGTGGTTTCGTGAGTATGAGGAAGTTCCAGAGCATCTGCAAACAATGGTCTGGCCGTCGATGTTTCCTCCAACTAAGGAAGAGGCAGAACGAGTTGGCCTGGATAGATGGTCAGTATAAGTTGCGTCATCGTTATAACTTGTCTTTCATTCCAGTTGATCACTTAGGCAGAGGAACTTTTTATTTGGTGGTCTCAAACTTAATGAATATCATTAATGGCAACTTCATCAAAATTTGTTAGGGTTGTATGGTCTCGAGACAGTGTCCTGGTCTCGAGACAGTTTTTTAGTGTCTCGGTCTCGGAAGCCTGCTGTCTCGCTCTCGAGGTAGTGTCTCAAATTTTTTTAAACTGTCTTAAACTGAAAGTCTTGTTCTGTCTCGCACAAAAAATCTATCGATAAGTTTCGCGTTAACTGTCTTAAAATCTTGCGGCAATATAAAAACTATTCTCAGGAATTGGTACTATATATATTACAAGTTTCAAATTGAAATTACAAATGAACCTTATTCCCAAAAACTGATACATTAGTGTTTTACAGCATTTTATATAGGATCACTTGTCTTTTACTGTCTTGAGCCTAGTGTCTCGGTCTTGGTACCTCACTGTCTCGGTCTCGTCATGGTCTTGGTGTTTCAAGTCTTGCATACAACACTGAAATTTGTGCTAATTATTTTTATTTTATGGCAAATCCCATCTTGGAAAATTGCAAGATTTACCATTAATTAGATGTCATTTCAGCAGTTACTTCAATAACAGAGATAGTCATTAAAATTTTCTAATTTTTTTTAGCATTAGAATACTCCCTCACAAGCAAAACACAGTCGGTATGTTCGTTGCAGTCTTCACGCGCACTAGTTCTATTTATGAGGCCTGGCAGCGTGAACAAGAAGAGCAACAAAAGGCCTATGAAGCAGGTCAGTTAACAACATATATATCTATTGATGAAGTCAATTCCAAAATTTGCAGCCATTCTCTTATATATATATATATATATATGGTGTGCTACTTATTTAAACAGGTGTATTGTCATCTATGATTTAATATTGGGCCTGTCTATTAACTATTAGTCTGTTATTCATTTACTTTCTAATTATATTTTTTATAAAATTCTTTAACGTGCTCCAAATCCTTACTCTGCCGCTTGTTAGGGTTTGAGCAAGTTGCCATAGGAATTTAAAGTTGATGAAATAGTAAAAATGCTTTATAACTTTAACGATGAGATGCAATTGTTTCCCTGGGAATTTTCTTCCACTCTCATTATTATTAAGGTGTCAAAGATACATCGAGTTCAGATTTGTGCTTATGATGACTGTGGTTGATTGAAGCTCTGAGCATTGAGCTTTGTGAAGTAGACTGTTTTGGCTGAAACAGCGAGTGAACGTCTTTTTTTGCAGCTGAGGAAGCGAGACGTCTCGAAGAAGCAAATTTGTTAGAAGAAAAGAATAAGAAGAAGTTGGAGGAGGAAGAAAAGAAGAAGAAGGAAAAAGAAGATAAAGCAAAAGAAAGTGAAAAAAAGGATGAAGTAGAAGATCTGGAGACTGTTAAGGGAAAAGAAGTGGAAGAAGATAAAAGTGACAAAAATTTAGAGGAAGGTAAAGAAAAGAATGCAGAGGAAGGTAAAGAAAAGAATGCCGAGGAAGGTAAAGAAAAGAATGCCGAGGAAGGTAAAAAAAAGAATGCAGAAGTTGATGTGGTTGAAGATCAAAGAGGTGAAGAAAATTCAGAAGAAAAATCAGAAGCTGTTGTAAAAGCGGACGCACGTAAGGAAGGCATTGCGGAAGTAGATGAAGCGAAAGAGGAAGAGAGCGTGGAAATAGAAGAAGAGAGTAGAAGAGGAAGAAATTCAAAAAATGGATTTGAGGATGATTATGCAGATGAAGACATTGGAGCAGCGGATGCCACTGTGGCAGAAGACGATGGTGGGAATACTTATCAAGAGGAAGATGGAGGAGTCAAAGGTGGAGATGCAGATGAGTAAGAATGTTTTTAACTATTAGTTAGTAATAATTATGATAGAACAGTCACCAGTTTCAGTTATGGTTAGAGTATAGGATATTTATATGTCATAATATGTAAAATAAATTTAAGATATGGCTGTCAAACTGAGGAACTACAGCTAAAACTAGAAATTTCAAAATGATGATGGTGGTTGCGGTGATGGTGCCAGGAACCCATGAGCTTTCCTGTTGATAGATAGACATCCTGAGATGGTGCTGAATCACTGATTTATGGCAGTTTTATGCTTTTTAGTTTTCTTTTTCTTGTGAATAAAACTGAGTAGAAATAATACTTATGATGATTCTCTATTTGCAGTCCAAGACGGTCAAGAATAGAAGGAAAGTTTGAATTTCTTGATGCCAATGACAAAATATGGTTACAGTTAAAGTGAGTGCTGTCTATTTTACCTACATTTTGTTGACAATTTTTGAAGATCTGTTGCATTTTTCCTTGAAATAATTGTTCTCTTTTTGTCTGTGTTAATATTTAGAGTATACATGTGTGCTTAGTTTGTATACAGTTTTTTGTCATGTTGTAAATTTATGTAAGTCGTCTTTTCATTATTTCTTGGCTTTAAAACTGAATATTTTATTATCACTGCAGGATTGTGGATGAATGTTACTTTGATTAAGTGAATATTTCATATTTGTATGGCATATTTTCAAATTAGATTTTTCTTTCTGGAAATTGTTTTTTTAAAACTGAAATCTCGAAATTCTGTTTGAGCAGCTGGCAGGTATAAGATGTGTATGTAAATTTCTTTTGCTTTTTTTGCAGAGACTTCTTTGGTATTTCTGATGATTTTCCGTATATGCGAATGGCTTGCAGACCCGTCTCAGGGCTCAAACAAAACTTCGTCCTTGTCGCAGATACAATAAAGAAGGTGGTGGAAAACAATCAGAGTCTCTACTCGGTTAGTGGCCATTTATATAAATAGCATTGTTACTAGTTGGCGATTATATAAAAGTTTTTAGTTGTTGATTATTGATTACTAATTATATGTTGTGATAGTAGTCAACTTTATTGCACTCAGAGTTGGTATTGTGATGAAACACTGGCACAAATCAATATTTCTATAGGTACTTAACGACTGAAGATGTATCCCATTGTTTGAACTTGTCTTTGGTATTAAGTGCTAAGTACGAGATTCAGAAGTTGGAATTAAAAATATTTTCATTTCATCATCAGATTTTAAAATGATCAGGACAAAACAATTGCATTTTAAATGAGTTTTTATTATCAAGATGATTACTGTCTTAATCAGTGTCTTTGTTGATGGTGAACGAATTGTTTTCATAGCGATCTGGTCACGTGAATTATGCACCTATCTCGATGTGCTTTGTCTTTTTGGCTGGTGTTTTAATCATCATGCAATTAGACAATTCATTCTTGTGCTGTGCAAGCTGCAATTAAAGGATGGGTGTCCAGTTGTTGGACTGATGTCTGGGCTTAAACAGAACAGTGACTAGTTAGAACTTGAGAACAAACACAATACGCTTGACCTTCATCAAATCATTTGACTGGGTCTTATTAAGATGTCTCAACCTGATTTCAACATGTCATCAGCACTGGCTACTTTTCTATGAGTTTAATAAAATACCTTTTCACAAACAGTTTTATTGTATTACAGTTGGCTAATCTTTCTATTACAGTTTGTCCATATTGGTGTTAAACTCTTCACGTACATGAAGCAGCCTAACGTTGCTTGTTGCTATCGTCTGTCGATAGAGGTGAGTCAGATAGTATCTGATTTTAATCTCTCAGCAGGAATAGATCTACTATGAGAAGCACGACATCCAATAGCTCAATAATTTCACACGTTATAACAACCGCAATTTTGGTCCTTGTGTATATTTTTTGGTTCATTTTCTGATAATATTGACTATTTTATAAATGCTCTGAGACCTTGCCTAACATGGAAGTGGAGCCCAGTATTTTTGTCCATTACTAAGTTGCTGCTGTCTTAGCTACATTTACTTTGTCATCTGGATATGATCTGTTGATTGAGTCAGAACCTTTACCATACCTGATGTATAGTTTGCTGATTCTTGGTTGAATTTATCAGCTTGCATTGGAAATAATTTGTCTCAGGGCCTTTCTACGATTCTGCCGTACATGACAAAGCGAATTGTTACTGTTTCAAAGAGAGATTTCATTGCAGTTCTCAGCTCACATAACCCAACGGTGGAGGGATTAACTGTAAAGACTAAAAAGGAAGTGACCAACTTAGGTAACGTTTTACTCGTAAAGTTTTACTGGGCATTTTAATACTGTAAGTTTTACCAGCATTGTACTGATAATGCTAATTTAATACTAACATATTTATTGATGTTTAGTACTTTGTCTGGTAATGTTTGATTGTTTTTAATAACTTGCTGATGATTTGCTGTCTTGTTTCATTGGATTTGCTATGGGTCTATGACTTCCATGTACCACTTTCCTATCCTTTGCTTGTTACATTGCAGCTCAGCTAACTGTAGTAGGGACGAGCTGCATTGGTTGCCAAAGCAAAGTCGCATTGAGTTTAAGATCATTTTGTTGATAAATTACCGCCTGGCTAGTTGTGCTACATCCTACCTTAGATAACCATGTATTCATTCCATGGTCACTATTACCTGGTCATAAGTCCCTATGTGCTGCAACAAATGGTTATTTCTTCTTTTGTGTTGTGAACCTCCACATTGCAACATGGAAGCATTGCAGTAGTTGTCGGCCCCTAATTCTGGAACAGACTTTCGTGTAATATGAGCTTCTACTTTCCAGGCATCTATTTCACAAGTGGTTGAAGATCATTTTGTGTGTGAGTTTTCTTGAAGAGACAACCCTTTATAAGTAAGCACCTATGCCATTTCAAGTACCATACTGCTTGCTGCCACTGACTTATAAATGCGGTTCACTCTCTTAACTGTTGTTTTATTCAGCATGTCTTGTGATATGTATCTTACGCTTTCATTTATGTCACTGATTGCTGTTGCAACTGATTTCACTTATATCCTTGCAAAAGTGGTTTGATTTAGTACCAACTAAGAAAAGCACAGTCCCTTAACCCTTTATTAACCACATGTACTAAAATGTATGGGAGACCAATGGCAGTGGTCATTAGTAGATATAAGGTGGATGAAAAGCAGCCATGAATATGAAATATTAGCGACTATAAGTTTCTTCTAGAGTCTCTGGCATCTGAAGTGAAGTGATCCTATCCATCGTCATCTTATATTCCACAAACAGTGTGTGGTCAGTGTACTCATAATGGCTGAGTTTTTTAGCAGGGGAGCAAAACTATTTAGGCAAATTTCTGACCTTGCATGCCTGCCATCCAATAGACTCTCGCAATTAATTTGTTTATTTCACTGTCTTTGTCATGTTTTATTTGCAGATAAAGGTGCCTTTGCTTTTGTACTCGAACCTGATCGAGCGTGAGTTATTTCTTTTCATTATGTGATGTTGTTTGCGTTTAACTATATTTTTGGACTTAGAAGGTAATTGTGACATTTTTACGTCAATTGATACATCAATAAAACAGTGATAATTTAGGACAACTCTAGTGTATTTTTCAAGTCTTTTGAAAGGATATAATATAAAACAGATTATAGTCTTTTCTAAAGGATATATATATATATATATATATATATATATCAATACGATTGTGACTATGTTTATGTTTTCTCTGATTTATCTTGTAATGTTTTTGGGACCAATAAACAATATGGTTATATAAAGTAGGTTTAAGTTTAAGTTTGTGTAAATTTTATGAGAATGATTGTCATTTAATTTGTCTTATATGTATTTTCATATTCTTTCTTAGTAAGAACAGTCACAAGTGCCAGGTTATTGTCAGTGCCTGGAAAGATGAGGACACCACGTATCGTACCTTCATCCCTGCTTACCAGCGCTTGCACTATCTTCGTGTGGCTGGAGCCAACATGAATGATTATGGTGAGTAACTGAGCAGAACGAATTTGACATACTTGGACTTACCTTACATTTATAGTACTTTTCATTTCAACACTTTATTCTGTAAGATATTTCTTTTACTTCAGCAGAATCATTGCTGTTTAACATTAAATCTATCGTTGATTAGAGTTTATTTCGTATTTTTGCAGTGCAACTACATAATTTACGATTCCATTAATGAGCCATTATGATAATGAACTGATAAAGTACCAGTGAGTGATCAGTACTGAACAACCACCCAGTAAAGAATTGACCAAGTGTATTAACACTTAGTTCATTCCTTCCCTCAGTGACGTATAGCAGGCTCAGAGCTTTGTCTTCTATTTGATTTGGCAGTTTACTGTAACCAAATGCAACATTTTTAATGTTGTGTTGGACTTGCTTACAACAAGTAAAGTCTTGCAAAGAGGCAAAGAGCACTTTCATGGGAGGACAATACTGAACTTGCAGAGTGATGACCTTAACACAAATTTAAAATATGTTCGATTGGTTTTGCTTCAACATTTTGTAACATTTTAGAAGAACACCCCGAGACTCCTCACGATGTGGAATGTGCGATGGCAGCTTTTGCAAAAAGTTTTCCACTTTAGGACAAGCCATCCTTCATCAGGGAATATTAATGACTCACATATTCTCTGTGGCAAGTTTCTTACTTTATTGTTTCTCATGTTTTAAGTGTTTTATCATCCTGCATCATAAAGGACAATCAAACAGAATACACCAGTGATTGGACCTGTTACAACTAAGAAATATTAAATTATTGTAAATGGGTTAATTTATATATTATAATGTTCTTATGGTGTATAACTTTTACCTATTATAGTGGCAAGTTTGGCATTTTTTTACCTTTTCTAAGTTTGATACAGACATTGTTAGCGGTTAGGAGGAATTTTAAACCGTTTAAAGTTCTAGCTGAGTACAGTGTAGTGACAGTTTAATGTGCTCATATATAATTATTTTTATATTAAAATTGATAATTCTAAATTTAATATAGCCAAATGGACACCACATATGCTCTATAATTATAGGGTTTTACAGATTCAAAAATAATAAATGCTTAAAAAGAATACTTAAACATTTATAGATTAATCTGCATTTGAAGACATAATTAGACTGATTTGATGAGTAACTTCATCTCCAATAGATGACTTGATTTGTTTGTTCCAGTAACAGCATATAAATTTACTTTGATCTTAAAAATGTTAACTTTTCTTTGTATGATAGGTTTTCAGATTGTGTGTATTCTCAACGTTATTCCACTTACAACCAAAAGAGACAATTGCAGAACTGTTGGAAATCTTCGGAAATGTTTTGTCAAGTTCTGAATGATATATGACATCGTTTGGCACTTTAACGATGATTGTGTACTAAAAACGACTGGGAAACCAATGCAGCTACTTGATAATATTTTAATATATATATATATTCAGTGCTTTTTTGCGAGAAAAAAATGTGCCGGAACGCATCTGTATTGTTAAATGAAATTACGCTAAAATTAGCTACCAAATGAAATGATCACAATCTATATACACTTATAAATTTTAGAATGTAAAAATTTAAATTGTATAGTTTTATGTCAAACCAGCTGAAGTACCTGGCTTTTGGGTTGGGCCACATTTTTTGACTGTTTTCTCTGCTAATAAAAGGTATTCGTGGAAAATTTTGCTGCAATCACTAGTGTTGATCGAAAGTTTTTTTGGCTGTTAAGGTGACTCACCACGGATCGCCTGTGTTGTGAAATGTTTGTCACCTCGACCTTTAGGGCTCTCATCTGCACCCCTGTCTGGCCCCAACAGGGCATCCATTTTTACTCCTGCTGTCCTATCCACTGCAGCCCAATGATTGACTCTGTCCCATATCGCAGGCGAGTCGAAAGATGACGACGCTGTGTCCCGTGACGTCGGGTTTTCCCATTGGGGTATTCCCCAGCGTCATCTAACTTTGCCATGCTGTATAGTGTAACTAGAGACAAAATGTCTATTTTCTGCATTTGTTGAAATGATAGTTGTAAATGATCATAAGGGGTAAGATTTTCGAATCGCGAACCCCTGTGTTTGTTCTCGGATGATGAAAGTATTTGTTGAAAATTTGGGAGCAATCGTTCCAGTGGATCATAAGTTCCTTTGTGGAAGATGCATAGTTAGTTACATGCCTTTCTTCTTTATGTGTATTGATTCCTGAGTTTTTGCACAACTACAATTTTTATATTTTAGTAATTGAAAAAAGCTTCCGGCGCTTTCCGCCAGTATAAAGCACTGTATATATTTATATTTATCACACATACACACACAGACACACATGAAATTCGTGTATCAAGTTCAGAATTAACTACATTTATGGACACAAAACAATAGGTGGTGTCTACAGTTTTTGACTTTGTCAGGAGTCGGTATAAAAATTTCATGTTTTCTTTTGACTTTTACAGGATTTTATTCACACAATTTACTTGTCCATTTGCTAGTAAATTTATCAGTAGAAATACTCAGCATAGATAAAGGATGTCTGCAACAATGGACCAGATTTAGGCTCTTCCTCCCATTGTATCTACATAGGCCATACTTTCCTGTTTGCAGATATTCTCATTCCAGATGTTTAGATCAGGCTGCTGTACCAAAACTGAATTGTAGACCTCTGCACACAACTGTGAAGATGGAGGGAAATCGGTAGAGATCATATAGGAAGTTGACACTGAAACCAGATCCCAAACGTACATTAAGCCCAGCCATTCTAGATATACTATGTTCATGGTCTGCAACTGAAATGGCTGTTATCAGCTCTCAAGTCTGCAGTTGACCAGTTTACACACACTTAAATTTCCACTAGTTCAGCAGGCTAAATGAATATAAATATTGTCCATCATCAGTAGTAACGCCATAGACCTATTCGTGTAATACACAAACAGAAGCTACAAAGATGTCCAATCCTTTTCTTCAAGTTCCTCTTTTCAGTGCAAAGCCAGAACTGCCTGACACGTTGTCGACTCATCATCGGGGATAGGACAAAGAAAACTTATGTAAAACCCCTACCTCATCTCTGATACTTCACAACATCAGAGTCAGTCCCCTGCCTGAAAACAAGAGGAGGGTTGATCAAATTAGTGCAGATAGTTAGTGCAGATAGTGCAGATACGTCGGCCATAAAGAAGCAAGACGACAGAAATCCAATGCGACAGACAGACTGGATATAGAGGTCAAGATTGCAGTATACACCAGTGAGTCCTTAGACCAGGGAGTGTGTAGCAGACTTGGTCACTGGAAACGGAGACCAGGATTGCGCATTGGACACCTACGGGTCTTCGACCCATGGACTTCAAGATGAAGAAGAAGAATTCCTGTTCCTTCTGTTCAACCACCAACTAGCTCTTCAACTACTGCCTTCACGTCCGATACCTCGGTCACATTCATGGCATTAGTTTTGATCCACAGCATAGTTACTTCTCGAACCACATCTCACCTATATTACAATATCTAAGGACGAATAATATTTATGATAATGATAAATAATCATAGTAATAAGAACAACAAAACAACCATGTCTACTATGAGTTAATCTTTATTTTCAATATAGCACAAATTCCGCAATACACCGATTAATTATTATGTTATGTATAATGTGTGGTCAGCTGGTAGAGGGCGTTCAATATTTCTGTTATTAGGTAGAGCATTGAATTATAATCCGGAGACGAAGAGTACATGTTCGTCAATCAAAACATAATGTTGGATTTAAAATTTTGCTTTATTTTAAAATAATCTCGATAAAATCTAGCAAATTCTCGAACCAAAGTGTGTAGGTATTATTGCGGAAAATCCATAGGTGATTGTATTCAAGAAAGAAAAGGAGCCGTGGAAACCACTGAAGCGACTATTAAGACTGTAAGACATTATTCGAAGGCATTTAATAGACAATTTTTCAATTGGAATGGTTATGGAATTTGTTAGTGGAAGTGATTGTTCGGCAAACTTGCGTAAGTTTCCGGGCGTCGTACAGCATCTTGTATAATGCGGCGTAGGGTACCATGTTTTCTGATGACGATGCTAATAGTAGTTGCAATCTCCTAACTACTAAAGTGCCACTCTAAAGTCAAGCGCAGGGCATCAGTCTATTCACGAGCGCTGGCCCTAAACTGCCCTCTCGACGTCCGGTATATATACACATCCCGATACTGCAAATTTGTTATGGATGCGTTAAATAAATGTATATCATCATCATGCAAGTTTGCTAGTTATTGTGCTTTTATTTTAGTTTTATTGTTTGTTTGCAAATTTAGTTAGCATGGTGCTCCTGCGGTACCGCCACACAACGCTTGAAGACATTTCTTCTGCGGCTGAAGGTTCTTTTAGTATCTTCTAATACCTTACCTGACCCTAATCAACCCTCTTGACAAAAAAAATTATTTAAACAAATTAAATAATGCACATGCACCAAGCTCTTGTGCCATGTGAATTTGGTGAAAATATGATTTATACGGTGGAATATTCTGTCGCAAATATTCTGGAAACATTTAAGCATATGTTTATTTTGATACTAGTTGATTTGCTATCCTAAGACATCATATCATTGGATGACGATCTGTTCTACTGACCGTCTGTCTGTTTATCCTCCCATCAGGCCATCCATTTGACTGTCAGTCCGTCTATCCAATCATCCATCTGATCATCATCCCATTCAGACAGTTGAGATAAAATAAATTAGAGATAAGCAGAAATTTGTCCTGCTTTGTTACAAATGACATACTAGTGGAGCGACAAAAGAGCATGACAAAAATGTTGACTTCAATATACACATTTCATGACACTATTTGCTATATTTATGTTCAGACATAATGGGGCGCGGTGGCATAGTGGGATGTTTGGTGCCTTGCGTTTTGAGGATCGCAGGTTTGAACCCAGCCTGAGTCACTGCATAGCGACCTTGGACAAGTTGCTCACCTATAATTGTCTGTAAGGAAGGCAACGGGAAACCACCTCACTCATGTCATCCGCGGGTGGCACAATGCCAAACGAACCTGCCTTCAGGCAGAGCACTCATCATCATCATCATGTACAGACATTTAAGTTATTCATAGGATAAATCTTCTGTGGCTGAAGATTCTGATGTACTACAAAGGAAAATGTTACTTCTTCAGCAATAATTTTCATGTACATGCGTGAAGCTTTACGGCGCATGTGCCTTCAAAACCGCATATGCACATTGTTCAAAACATGCTGAAAGTGCCTGAATTAATCTTGGGATAAACCTCTGATAACTCTTGAAAATGCGAGGATCATTGAAGGTCATGATAGGTGTCGTGAGTGTCAGTTTGGGTTAGGGCTGATGCTGCCATTAGAATATTCTCTGCATTTTAATATTATAGACTGCGAATTTCTATATGAATTCGAAGTCTGAATCTTCCACTGCTGAAGGCAAAATTTCATTCTGTATGTTTTGCTTGATGGAATTTTCCATTGCAGAAGCACCATGCTATTAAATTAATAAACTATGTATAGCAAAGATTGAAAGTTTTTGACAGTTGTGTGTTTTCGACCTCGATCAATTGATAATATAACATTCTGGTGAATATTGTGTATATTCTGTGAGAAAAGCAAAGTAGAGACTTTTAAAAAAGTTTTTGTTTTGAAAATGAAAGTGACTGAATAATAATAATTATTACTTTTCTAAGAATGCTTTATCCAAATGTCTTTGCATAACATCCTGAAATGTGAACTGAAACATGTTCAAGTCTGTATTTTTCTCAATTTATTGGTCCAATTGTTGAAAAATATTGACATTTCAGTATTCATTTCCTTGTTGCCTATTGCCTATATTCATTCATCCACAGTTTCTTATTAGCTGCCAAAAAATAAAGCTTTGCAAAAATGAATTTGAATATTGTGACCAGGAAATACAGATGCAGGGTTAATTCGACAGTGAACCAAACATTGGTGTTGCAAATGTCACCTATCGAAATATTGAGTTGCAAAACCAACTCAAAGGAGGATGCTTTCATTGTTTTGCTCAGGTTAAAAAAAGATGATTTCACCAAGACCGATCGACTGGTTTTCTCTTTGGTCAGCTTATATTCTGTTGCTTGTTGAAATTTCAGGTAAGCATTCAAAATTGTCTTTAGTTGTTCAGTTTGTTATTCCTCTAATCTGTTATTAGTTTTGAAACTTTTGCGATTGAAGAGATTTTAAGAAAACATGTCTTCTGTGTAAGACAAAGTGAGAATAATGCCAACATATTGCTTACTGGAATTGTAAGAAAACGGTCTCTGAGCAGAGACTATTATAGAAAGCCTTTTCTATTTCTGTGTGATTTTTCGTGCTGGGAGCGCATCTGATTAGTTTGTACTGTACAAGGCATTGAAGAAATTTATTAATAAAATACACTCCTTATAAAAGTAACTTCACTGTTAAGTCAACTGTTTTTAAGTGGTAAGCCGTTTATAGATGTGAAGATCTGCCAATTCTGCTGACTATAAAGTCAATGATTTACAGTGCAGTTTGTCACAGTATATTTTCGTTTGAATTCTAATATCCTTGCTTTGTCTATCTTATGTGAATCTGTGAAATAGGCTGTGACTTGCATGATTTGCCTATGCTTTAATGGGCCATTTATCTCAATTATGTTACAATTTGCATTTTAAAGGATAGTAACAAATCTTAATTGTGTAATGATTGATTTGCAGGTGTTATCGCGTGGCCAGAGGGTACATTTGGTTTGCCGATGCCTAAAACTGGTTGCCCAGTTGGCTCAAGTAATGGAGAATGGGAAACAGGTGAATTTAGCATAGGTGGCTAAAATGGACTATAAGTGAATGAAAGCAGTCTGATTCTTTTTAAGAATAAATTCTGTAATGTGATCTGAGATCAAAATTTTTTGATCTGTATTCATAATTGTTGATATTTAAAGGTTTCTAAGGATTAATGCTGTTTATGATTCTTTCAACTGTAGATTTATTATAAATGATTAGTTAAGATTAACTGTTGTCAGATGTGTTATTTTGTTTTTTTAATGTCTGAATATGTAAAGGATTCAAAATCTTCTTTGCCATTTTCACATTCGGATAAAACCCATCTAGAGTAACATTTTATTCACAAGCATTGCCTCGAAAATGTTGTTTATTTTGTGCCACTCACATGTTTGTGATTTAAGACAATTGAGTCTTTGTTTTTATAGGTACTAGGACTCATGTGACAGAGAAGGGAAGTCACGCATCAGATAATGTACATTTGGCTGGAATCGATTCTGCTCCGGCTGAACATATTGTGCAGTTGTTTTGCATGAAGATGTTTTATCCCAAAGAGGATGACTATAAATGGATGCCCGGTTTGTCTTGTTACGTCATTGTCAACTATCACAGAATATAGACTCTTGTTATATGGATACCTCAATGCACAAATTATATGTTGTATCATAGTTGTAGGATCGTTTATATCCCGATTTGACGAGTGGAATGACTTGCCCCTACTTATTCTATGTGAAATGACTTACCCTCATTATCTCTGCGTAGCCTGAAGACTTATTTTTTTCTCGAGACTTTCACACCGAGAGTGCTTCTGAATAGCTAATACTCAATCAATCAATCATAAATACCTAATAGTGCCCCTTCAAGATATCTACTCAGAGGTGCTCCCGGCCTAACTCTCGGCTGAAATGAACAGTTTTAAGAGAGGTGTAAAATGAGGATGAAGAGTTCTTAGGTAGGAGATGGAGCTCTATGGGAAGTCCAATCCAGATGGTAGGTCCCATCACTGAGAAAGCCCGATGCTGCATTTTGGAAGTACGTGCAAAAGGGACGATCAGGTCGCAGAGCGATGTGGTCGTCTACCACTACTGGCAGTGCAAATAAGGAGGTGCAGTACCGCCAAGGCAGTGCCAAACAAGGGCAGATACCCTACATAAGATGTGCTGGGGTAGGGACAACCAGGGCAGCAGAACGTCCCGCATGTACTTGGATACCTGACCTGCTCTGGGAATCCCACCAATGCGGCGTGCAGCCGCACGCGAAACCCACTCCAGACGCCCAATCCGAACTTGTGGGAGGCTAGCATTGTATTGAGAAGCCATAGTCAAGGCGACTTGTAAGAAGTGCTTTATATATTCTCAGATACGATGCAAATGATAGAGTATTGTAATGTTTGCTAATATTTAAGAAAGTATTCTGTTTTAAGCTGAGGCACAAATCTAAGTGCAAAGTACCAGCTTATTCATATGTGCTTTTTTGAGCCCTGAGTGTTCAAATGGAGATCTTAGTTTGGTTGATCAGGAGGGAAGGCATAGGAGTAGAAGTTGCTAAAACAGGTTTCAAGAAAGATTGGAAAGTGAGTCTGGGTAGGAATTTTTTTTTTGATTTTAAATTACTCAAATTAGAGCAGATATTCCAGAAAACTTCAGTCTCAATTGAGAATCCAAGATTATCATTATAAAACTGACAACTGGTATGGCAATAAACAATGTTAGAGTTGCCAGATCTAGTATTAGTTCTGATTATAGCTTTGCCTCTTGAGTTGTAGATGTTATTTTGTTTTTGGTATTATGTAAGTTGTAAGTGCAGTTATAGTTATAATTAATGATACACAACAGGTTTTTTTGCAGTACATCGTTGTTGCTAGAATAATTTCACTTATTAAGAATCAACCTTGATAATCATTTTTCTTTAGGCAAGTATTGCATTTTCAAGAAAGGAGACTGTCCTGACAAGTTTCATGTAGGATCTATCTTATGGGATGATGCTGCATCTTGGTATGGACGCAGTGACGGAAGACAAAACTCTAAAGGTCAGTTGATTCAACTACACTGGTTAATATTAAGCTCTAGAAAAATTGATTGATTATTGTAGGGATTTTGGCAATTATCATTTTCTGTTTTTTATTGATGTGATATTCATTTACAATCAGCTATTTTCAATTTTGTCTGAGAATGTTGAATATTCGCTGACAATATTATTGTGCAATTCTGCACATTTTGATAGCACCGGGTCATATTGTTCCTTAAGTGTGCAGTACTTTGTTAACTATCGTCAATCAGGACTCGATACCAACTTACTTATTAGTCTGATCCAAAACCAGCGATGCTATTATCAGTGATTGTAATAATGCCTTTAGCACTTGAAATACAAGCTGTAATGGTTTCCCAGTTACTTATGGTACACACTATATACTCTTCATTAAAGTGTTAACATTTTATATCTTTGGAGTGAGGTGCAAGTGCACTTACTTCCTGCTACTTTGCTGTACGTCTTTATCTGTCCATCTATCAGTCCATCTAGTATGTCCTGTTGACACTCTGCAGATTGCTAATGTGCTTCTTGCTCCCAGGTTGAAGAAAGGAGTGTCATCTTACTGACAGTAAAGTAACTCAAGGAATGCAGGAATTTTATTTTGCAGTCAGATATTCGTAGAATTTAGCATTGTTTTAATGTGCATATGTATCTGGTCAGTGGCCTTGCGAGGCTCTAATTGTGGGTCTTAAGTAGGTTTTAATTAGTTTATTTTGATTAGTTTTAGTTTTGAAAATCCAAATTCTGTTTAGGCAATAACTCTTTCATCAACCCAGATTCTAATTAAGAAAGATTTTTTGATAAATCTAACTTCTATTTAAGTTAGATTTCAACTTTGCATTAATTTTTTCATCACTCAAAAAGTAGGCTAAAACGTCTTTCATTACTCAAATTTCTGTTTCATAACACTTTATTTGCATCAATACATGATGCATTTTGCAAGTTTTATCATAAATCAAATTTATATTTAAGCAGAGATTGTCCTTAATTAATCCAACTTTTTACTTAGGAAAGAATGATTTTTCGTCAATCTAAGAATTTGCGCATTATCATAAATTGCAAATTTTATTCATTTTATAGGTGCGAAAGTCATGGCAAGATAGACAGGGGTGGCATTGCCATTTTGCAGCGTATCTATTAACACTAGGTGCCATTCGATGGTCATTCGGTATATCGTATATGTTAGTTTTAAGTCGAGAAGAAGCAAGAAAGCATATGGTGCCTGGTTTAGACAAGAGCAGCAAGAATCTTGAAGAGTGCAATTTATACAACAAGAATTTTTTTATTATTTTTTGCAAAAAATGCTGCCTCTAGGACAAGTGCCGTCTGGGGCCATTTTGCGCATTATTTTATTGCAAAATTTATTTCATTTGATAGGTGCGAAAGTCATGGCAAGATAGACAGGGGCGGCATTGCCATCTTGCAGCGTGTCTATTGACACTAGGTGCCATTCGATGGTCATTCAGTATATCGTATATGTTAGTTTTAAGTCAAGAAATAGGAAAAAAGCTTTAGGTTTAGACAAGAACAGCAAAAATCTTGAAGAGTGCAAGTTATAAAAAAATTATTTTTTTATTTTTTGCCAAAAATGCCGCCCCTAGGACAAGTGCCGTCTGGGGCGGTTCGCCCCCCTCGCACCCCCCCTCGCTACGCCACTGTATCTGTTTACTTATAAAAGCAATTTTGGGGGAAATTTCAGTGATTTGACGTAATTTTATGCCTGATCTGAATATGTGCATGATGCCATGATGTGACTTTTGTGCCTAATGTTGGTTGATGTTTGATATAATTGTGCTGTGCTTTAGGAGTGCTCCCAGATGGAGAATACAACTACAATACAAAGATCTACTACTGTTGTCGTAATGATGGTTCGCCTTATTCTGACATTCAGCTGCCCTCTTCGGCTCCATTTTACCTCCTCAAGTTCGGAGATGTCTGCCAGGAGGTAAGCGTCTGTGATTTCATACATGCTACTGAAACCAGTTTCATATCAAGCTTTTCACAGTTACTGCTTTAACTCGTCTACAATTTAAACTCCCACTCTGTTCTTGTTCTCAGTCTTTTTCTCGCCTTTATCACCAGCAGCCATCGCCATGGGTCAGTGATTTTCTCGTGTGAAAATTGTGTAATGCCATTAATTGGATAGGACATCATTAAAAATGTTGCAATATTCAACTGGATAGTTGTGTCTTGTCTAGGTGGAAGGCATGACGGTGGTCGAAGAGTGGGTCTACTGGTCTGACGAGAAGACAACCAATCTGAACAACCAAGACGGTGTCCATCCAAAAGTCATCCGATCACGAATTTCCAAAGTCTATACGAAACTGTTTTACTGCTACTATCAGCCCAAGCCTCGTATGTGTCATCCGGTTATTTCTTTTGGCTGAGTTATTCTATTAGTTCTTAATAAACAAATTTATTTTAGTAGATTGAAATGGTATGGTGAGACTGTGCTCAACATAGACGGAGCCTGTGACTTGTATTTTAACTATTATTCAGCATTTTGATTGTATTGCTACCAACCAAAATGTAGATATTTGTAATATGTTACACAATTCTACTTCCTGGAAACTAAATTACATTTATTATAATTAGACTGTTAATTGGCTAGTATAATTTTGTGCCAGTGTCATTTGGAAGTAGATGCTTTGTCTGAATAAATATACTAATACAGATTAGTCTATAATTATTTGTCTCTATTGTTTCATCTCTTCCAATTGCAGCAAGTCAGACACGGCACATAATCCTGATGATGGTTTACGTTGCGGCCGGGATCATCGGCACAACAATCATCACGTGCGTCATCATCTGTCTTATTACCAGACTGTGTCGGCACAAGCGCAAGCACCCAACCAACACGCCCTCCTCCCCAGAGCACAGGTCCCCCTATGCATCATCCAGTCCCCCAAGCAACCCCCCACATGTCTACAGATACATAACACTGCAGACGAACGAGGAAGCAGCGGGAAACTCGGTTGCCGTGCCGTCTGCCCCACCGATAATGTCTTCCGATGACACGCCTTGTGAACAGACCGTGATACTGCGTGACCAGGATTTTCGACCGGCTTCCTTGCCACCATCGTACGAAGAGGTCATCAAGCAAATGTCCATCTCGTCATAAGTCTTTCCATGCGGTTGCTTATCCGTTTCTGTTGTTTGCAAGGCAGTCTTTAGTCGTTTTTGGCGGAACAGCTGGAGGAAGATTGTGATCAACAGCTGCTTGTTTGTGACAAGTTTTTAAATGAGTTGCTTTGCCCTTAGAATTACCAGTTGTTTCGAGTTTTTGTTGTTCTTTCTTGCCTACGTGCAAAGTACGAGTTAAGACAACTATGTAGTATAATTTGACATTCGGTTTGGTAATTCAAATTTACCGCTGAGAAATGCTTCCATTATCAACTGGAAATGATTCTTATGACTATAATAAACCACCTCTCTGAGCTGGTATGAGGTGCTTTTATGACAAATGCTTATTTCAATCTATTAAGTCTCTTTCTTCAGAACTCCATTGCTGGATGTCTTCGAATATTTTCTCTCTCTCAATTCTACAAATACTCGGCTGATTTGGTTTGGCACCAGTCAGCAGCTCCGTGAACTCGCCTATGACGTACTTTCTGAACGGTTTCCATTGTTCATGTTCTCTGTAAGTGTTCGTGACTTTACCATTGACAGCATTCATTTGCTGAACACATCTCTAATCGCTTTCAGTCTAATTTCTAATACATGCGACGTCTTCGAGCTGTCAGGTGATCTGCTCCATTCTCCTCTTTCTTCTCAATAGTGCATGCTTTTGTTTGCTCATGCATTGATTACTGTAACTCACTGATGTATTGGTCTTCCGAAATTTCGCCTTTTGTTCCTTCAATAGGTGCTAAATGTAGCTGCCCACCTACCTAGCTTCTCACATATCTCGACGTTTACGACTGAACTTCTACACTTTCTTCCGTTACTCTTAGCCTGTTTTGATTTAAGTTCTTTTCCTTACTTCCAGAACATTTTTGGGTTAGATTCCATGCTAACTTTGTTACCTTATCCACAATTCTCTTTCGACTGCCTCTTGTC
This sequence comes from Bimastos eiseni, assembly GCA_959347315.1. Taxonomy (NCBI): domain Eukaryota; kingdom Metazoa; phylum Annelida; class Clitellata; order Crassiclitellata; family Lumbricidae; genus Bimastos; species Bimastos eiseni. Next base: position 18,161,416 of record OY365806.1, on the reverse strand, counting down.
GTCCTCTTCGTTCGTTATATCGACATGACCACTTGGGATCTTGTACTCAGATGGCTTCTACATCTGTTGGCCATTTGCTTTTGGATGATATACCCTCTCTGCCTCCCTCTTTGTAACTGGAGGTGCATCTGTTTCTGCCTTTCTTTTCCCATGAGGCTTTCCCACTGAGAGCGCCTCTAATTAGGTTATACTGGGAGAGGCGCTACAAAAATGTGTAAATACAATACATTAATGACGCTTCATGTTAAGGTGTGTCCTGATTGTATATTTGTTGATGTTGTTAGACTCATTTAGATTCTTGTGAATTACTCTTGTTCAGAATTGATCATTTATCATTTTTTGCATGGTTGTTGTTACAGTATTGACTCTAGTTTATTAAATTTCTAAGCCTAGATGGTTGTTTGCAACCATTAATAATACTAATGTGGCTAACAGATAAGGCACGAATTGATTGCATGCAATGATAAACTGGTCACTTTCAGGTTTCCTCAGATGCTGTCTTCTCCCAGCATGAAGTGTGCAGTAGTGTCTGGTGACTGCAGAATATGCTGGGTTCTTTTTCATCCTGAAAATAAACTAAGAAATGTGATATAATTATTTGCTTTTAAAAAGTTTTAAGTTGTTTAATTGTAATCCTGCATTTCAGAGTTTATGAAAATACTAGTATTTTAGTACTAGTTGAGATGGCATCGGTGTTGGCTGTGATGGCAATGGTGGTGGGTTAAAAAGTTGTTTCAACTGTATATTTTGCAATAACAGTTCCTAAAGAACTAGCATTAGAGCTTTACTAATATAACTTTTTTCTGATTATACTGAGTAGTGCCGATTATTAAAATAGCCAATGTACTGGTTATGTAGCCAATTATTTCAAAATTTGATATTTTGCTATTTTTATGTTTTTAATGATTATTGTGCAAAAAGGAATGAATTTATTTCAGCAGTCTCACTGGCCACAGCTGGATGCTACTAGGTGGATGAGCTAGTACATGGTATTGTAAAGTTTATCCACCAGTTGCACCATTGCTTAATTAAACTCAATGTGATCAGAAGGATGAAGCAAGTGGTGCCACCTATGCTTCAAGTATTTGTGTATTTAAGGCAAAGTAATTGAGTTTGACTTCTGAGTTTTCTTTGGTCACTGTTAATAAGTTTGTGTTTATTAATTATATGTTTATTTATTCAAATTATTTTTAAAAATTAATCTTTTTTCATATTTCTTTATTTTTTTATTAAGTTTGTTATGTCGTGTACTGTGTTTATTATTATTGTTTTGATCGACAGTCAACACTCCTCTTCAGGTGGTTCTTCTGAATGGATGTTCTAATGAGGCTCTGTGTGGGTTTGAAGAGACCCTACATGGGTTTAGTGAATGACTCAATGGAGGATTTATGTTGTGTTGTATGGTGAACTGTGTTCTTCCAAGATGCTGATCATTGTAGAAACTGAGTTTGTGTGCACAACTGTTGATAAAGATACCTACCTACCGTCTACGAAAATGTTGTTCTTTCTGTAAACGGCTGTAGTTTTTGTTCATATTTTATTGTTACTGGTCAATTTCCAGTTCATACATGGGTTTAGTGAAGGTGTATGATTGGAGCTAAGCCTTCTTCAGGCGAAATCTTCCTCACATTATGATCATTGCTTTTGTTGCATAGACTGACTAATTGTTTTTCATGTGTGTGTTTATTTAGTGAAGTTTCTTGTCTTGGGAGATACTTTTGATTGGGGTGTTAAGTAAATGAATAGATTAATGAACCTGTTGAATATACTGATTGACTTGGCTTTGGAATGTTGTCATTACAGATCTATGCCTGGATTTTTGTTGAATGAAACATTCAGGCAACGAAATTTCACGTATTATTTTGACTTTTCAGTTTAGGTTTTGATTAGCAAGTACAATTTTTATAAAATGTTGTGTGTTTAACTCAGCTAACAATAATGTGAAAGATCAAAAGATGCTTAATAATGCAAGTCATTGTAGCCAGGCAGATGGTCAAATGAGATTATTTTAATAAATTGTATAAATTTTTGTGGTCTTTTTCTGGTCATATTGTGCCTTATCGTTATCATCCTGTTGATCATCATCAATGTCTCCAGTTATTCAGTCCATGACTATTTTATTGGAATTGCTCCTAGGTTAAAAGTAAACCAATCTCACTAAGAATGGAAAAAGCAGGATAGAAATTGGTTTTTACCCTGTCTGTCAAAGTTTCGTTGCGTTAATATTGACCTGTTTAGGGTCCAGTATAATGCGCAGCATATAAGCAAGGCCAAAATTATGAGGGGCTGGTGGTAGACTTAGTACGGTAGTGTTTTAGAGAATTGTTTGGATCAGTTGATCCTGGTGTAGCCATAGAACAGGATTGATAATTTGCCATTCTTTGTAATGTAATGTAAATCCTCAAAAATTTCTCAGCACCCAAGAAAGCCACGTCTGCAAATCCACAGTTGCATTGCCTTGATCGAGACAGTGTAGTTGGCTGCATTTTGGGAATTCTATAACTCCCAGGTCAAGTCGATCTTCACTTGTGAAAAAGTGTTGAGTCTTAATTAAAACAGTTATGGGCAAGGTGTCAGTCTTAAGCTCTTGACAATAATTGACTGTTGTTTAAGCACGAATTGCTTTTTAAAAGGCAATTTTTCATTAAAACTTTTCAAAAGATGTAAACCCCAGTTACTTTTGACAAAATACCCTTGAAATGTCAAATTTTCAGTTATTTTCGATCACTCCAGCCTTGATCATAATGTTTTCTACGTCATTTTATGATCGTAACCTCCAAACTTCTAAAGCGCCACTCGAAAACCAAGCACAGGGCACCAGCTTATTCATATGAACTGGTTTGATTCAGAGGGGTTGTCCAAACTTCCAAAGGATTCTCCAGGAAGTTCCAGGTTTGGTGTTCAGAGAACCAGCTGTTGACGCAGAAGTTATTTAGGGTGAGAGTGCGAAGGCCACTCTCAAATTCACTTCCTTCAAAAAGGCGACTCAAAACTCTCTATTTCTCGTTAGATTTCAAGGATTTGGGAATTTAGTTGCATCTTCTTTTTGCGACTGACTAACCGCGCCTCAGATTCACATTTCGGTGTGACCTTGCGTGCTACAAATTTGATCAATAAATAGATAAACATACTTTCATCCTCAAATCACTCCACTTGCAAAAACTCCATTTCAAAGTCGTGTCATTAACCTACAAATCTCGGCAATACTCCCAGTCCCACATATCATCGCTCTTCACCATCCAACAAGTTCAACCCGATCATCATCCTCAGTCTTTCTCGAACCCCCCCCCCCCCCACCCCGGTCACTAGGCTACTTAGGCTTATCTCAAGTGTTACAATCGACCGAGCCTTATCCCACAGTGCACGACGCCTCTGTAACGATCTGCCTCCTGAAATTCGCAAATGTTCGCCTCCTCTTTCATCATTTGTAATAGTAAGCCGCCTCCAGAATACTTTAGCCCGTGCCGTCACTACTAACAGTAACTGTCTTCAAAATCCTTCACAGGCTATGTGCCTGAGCGAATTGACTATAAAGTGAACGCTTATCATTTCCGATTTGGACGTAAGAATAAACTTACGATCTCGACAATAAAGTACGAATAGGCTCATATCACTCACTTGTGTTTTAACTCAAGCATGCCAACAAGACATTTTAAGCGTAGTCTAAATCTAAATTCTATATAACCTATTTCAAGTGACGCTAAATTCATTTAAATTACACTATTGCGTCACTGAGAGAAGAATCTAGGTTGATATACACATTTTGTGGTATCAAGAAAAAAAATATACTTTATGTTTCCGGTTCGGGGATCTCTTCTAGAGAATAGGCTAGATATGCCTAAATGGGGACCTTATGTGAAATATGTCTATCACATTGAAAAATCAAATTTAGGGTACATGAAATTATTTAGACTGTTAGGTTCATCAAGGTTATTTATATGCTTTAAGATAATTACGCCGGTTAGTCATTACACGACCTGCAGTCAGTAGACGGATGTCAAACTTGAACGCTGTTGACCGGTGTTACTAGGAATCATGGATGTTGGTTGTCGGTTCTTTTCGTCTGAGACGTGGTAATGGTTGAAGGATTTCTATTAACATACAACTGGAGCGATCCTTAGCGTTTTGAAGCGGTCTTGATGCTATGAGAACGGTGGCCGTGCAGGAATGGCGGTCACGACGACCCACGGAGACGCCGGCACATTAAAAGCGCCCGATTTAACCCAATCTTTTCGGGGGGAAGTGACAGATCAGTTGGCGATGGGAGTCTTAAATACGTTGGATACCCTAGGTGCCGTGCGGGATTTTATCTCTTGGACTATTTTTAGTTTTTGGTGTGTTCAATGGCTGCTGCATATTATGTCCATTCTACACGGGTAAGAAACACTAATTTTGCATGTGTTAGTGAATTTTCTTTAGAGGAATATATGATTATTTTCAGTAAATAAAATGTATGTTGCGTATATTACGTACAATGTTTAACAGTCTGTTATACGCATCCAACATTTTGCTTTAATCTGCTTCTTTTCGACTTAACTGACAGTTTGAGCAATATATCTGGTTTACTTATATCTTGCAATACCTTGAAGCATTTGGGCATTAGGTATATTCTCAATGTAGTTATAACTCAATCAATATACGTTTTTGACCACCATGACACTAGCACATAGTTTAGACAGTCATGGACAGTGTTATCAATGGAAAACCCAAAGGAACCTAAGGTTCCGTTAATGGGGTGGCCCTAATTGTGTCAGTTTTTTGTAGTTATGTGTGTTTAATTGTTTAGTCAGTTGTTCAATGTTAATTTAGAGTAGTGTTACACAGCTTTCAATTAGACATGTATTATTATTTTGGAATAGTAAATTATGTGTTTTATAGTGTATTGTATCCAGTATATACATCAATTCCAATTACTAATCCTATTTCACAAGGAGTGCAAGTTTTAACAAGGGTGTTATTTCGTTGTCACTGCAATAAGCTGAATAATAGTCAAAGTAGTGGTGATTAATGCTCAGTGAATGGACCTTGAATTGCTCATGCATTTCTGTGATTTTAATGAAACTGATTCTGTATTTCAAGGGACGAGTGGCTAGGCATAACATAGCCTAGGATGTATACCACTGTATAGGCAATAGAAATGTAGATAATTCAAGAATTTTGAGAGGCAGTAGTGTTGCACTGAATTTTCATACAGACTCTGATAAATGTGGAATTCATATGACTGCTAAAATCTGGCTTCAGCCACCAATTGTGGTGACCATGAGTATGGTGATGGCAGTTAATGTGACAGTATCGTGACGATGACAAGGATGACGGTGATGATGACTATAACACACCAATTACGGCTAATTGTAAAAAATTTCAATTTTTGGGCGTTTTTGATTTAGATTCATCATTTGGCAGCAATATTTATTTAGATATCCTTTCAGGATGACGGTGATGATTATAAAAATACAATGATGGTGATGATGATTATAGAAACATCAATTGGAGCTAATTGGTACCTCAAGGCTACTGAAGATTGCTCGAAGCATCTGGCACTATCCTCCTCCTTATCTTCCTTCTCCCTCTCCTGCTTCTCCTCATAACTGGGTGAAAACAAAGCAGAAAAGAAAGAGCACTACTTTAGAATTATCTTGTGAGACTTTCGACAGTAGTATCTGATGTTACTTGACATAACTGAAAACTGAGTTTAAAAACATGTGGTTAGAGTTTTTTATGGTCCCTCCCATGTCACAGATGTCTGATTAGTGATACATGATAAAAGTTTCTACTTGCATCAATTGGTTACATGCAGATTCAGACAAACTTTTAACTATCCTTTACCAGACAACTCTAGGGATGTTCCTGGTCAGAGCAACAACTGATTATAGAGCAGATGAAGAGTTGGACTCAACTACAATAATCATGCAGTTTTAATAGTAATGTCTCTACATCGGGAACTGTAGTTCTGTTGTGGTACGTCAGACGTGCAATATTTGTATGGTACTATAGCACCAGATCCACCATTTTGTTTTACAGAAATGTCTGAGTATAGGCATGATGGTTGTTTTCTATTAGTAGACAGTTTTGTCTCTGACCAATTTTCTTGTAGATACAAGCAAGTGGGGTTGAGATTGCTTGAGATGTCTTCTGTGTGCATTGTAACTTGGCTCTTGGCTTTTGACTTCCTTGCATGACTTCCATCTTAAATCGTAAGAAGTTGTATGAATGTAAAGGTTTACATTAAAAGTCATTGTACTCATAAATTAAATGATTTTATCAGCCTTGGAATCATAAGGACCATCGATAGACCCATTATGATTTATTTATTTATCTCATGTGGATAATCAAGTTTCGTTTGTGGCCTTAAGGTGTCGAATTTTATCAAAAGTCTAATTTGATTTTTGAATTAGCTGATTTTAATGCGAAATGTGAACTTCAAAATTTTGCTGATGGGGAAAAGTTACATTGAGTGGTTAATTTTAGGCAAGTTAGTGTTCCTCTGATAGAAGCCAACTAGGAAGTAGTAATGATGGATTATCTGTAGCTCAACTGTCATAGACCTCATCCGTCTACCAGCAGCAGCACTGTTTATGCTCACAGTTGCATCTGCTGATGATCCTTTACTGACATTTTGATGTGGCCTTAAAGTGTACCACATCAGGTGGTACACTTGAACCTTAATTTTATTGCTTATGGCTAGCACAAATCCATAGTCGCACTACAGTTCTTCCATTGATATGGGTTCAGTGATGTGTAATTTATAAAATGTTATTCTGCTTAGTATGTTGCATGCTGAATGAAGCAGGAACTAGTGATTATAATTATCATTCCTCATAGACTTATCATCACCACCGCATTAACTAGCACCACAGCCTTGATGATGCTGATTACTACCACAACCATGACAACAACCTTTGCTATCAGCTCTGAATATTACTGAGTTCTTCACTTTGGCGCATATACTATCGTAATATATGAAAATGGATTTGCATTTCTACAGAAATAAGTCTTGCCAATGAACTCTAAGCTTTTCAATTTCCTACTGCCAAAGGTGATCTGGCTAATGAAATCTTACAGGACTACTGAGAAGGTGTTACGTGTACTGTGATTATTATATGTCTTGGCTCTATTGTCTGGCCAATTGGAAGTCCATTCCTGTTACACAGAAGGACAGACGATCCAGATTTAAGCAATTATATAAATTTATTTTGGAATTCCTTGTAAAGCAAGTTCTGATTTCAACATGAGCAAACGATTTGAATCGGCTGGATGCAGAAAGGTAAAAACATGATTTTTTATATTCAGAGCTTTTATAATCGTAAGGTCGAGTTAATGTGACACAGTGCTATAAATGTGCTCTTAGTTAAATTCAGAATCATTAAAAATTTAGTACTTACATTATTGCTATACAACATTGCCCTTCGATTTGTGTTAGTGAGATATTATCACTGACTGTTGACAAGTGTAGTATTTTGTTCTGGCAAATGCAAATGCTGGTGCTTTGGTCTTGTCATGTGAGTATGTACTGAAAACTATGCACAGCATAAGCCATATTTTGTTTCCTTAAAATCTTATATTATATATTATTAATATATATATTATGTATATATATATATAGAGAGAGAGAGAATAATTATTATTATACTCTGTTGCTGTAAATAATACTCAGTTGTACATCCATGTTGACATAATAAGCCATAAATGTAATTCTGTAATCTACATGTAACTTGTGTCAGCTGAAATTTAATTGATTTTATATGATTTCATTTTGCAGGTTACTGTTGAAGTTGCTAGCTACCCGACATCAAAGAACCTCACCTGTGGTGATGTACTGCAGTTCTCCGATTAATTTATGGGATCATAATTCCAAGTCTGGATACTTTCCAGTAGTGGACCAACTTCCTCATCTTCACCATGCTTACTATAAACCAGGAACTGGAATAAATAGATATTACAATAACAATCCATTGATGAAATAAAGTTCCATAGAATAAATAAATAATTAAGTCATGTGACTCAAGTTAGTAATCCAATCAGTTTGCATATCATATGAGTCGTTGTTTCTTATCAAATAACTATCGACTCTGCATAGTCTGGAAGGAGCCGGTTACGTTAATCGCTTACCAAACGTCCAGTGGCTCTAAATAACCTCTGATTGAATCGACATCTCTGCAGCACACAAGAATTTCTTCATAGGATGACCGTTTTCTGATTAGAACTGCCTGTGAACTATTTGAACTTGCAGCAACTTATTATGAAGTAGGCTATATATGTCAATGGTTTTAATGTAAAATATGAGATAGAATGCTATAATATGTTTTAGTCGTTAAATCTTAGTTTATCATATTAGCTTCAATTTATAAGTTTCTTTTCCAATTTTCAAGTCCAATAAATTATAATAATGTCAAATTTCTGTCTCTTGATTTGTCTTCACACTCCAATGTTATGGTAAGGTGATGTGATCTTCAGTTAAACAAATCTGATATCAGATTGCATCACAGACAACAAATTTTGCAAGGAGCCAACTGCCACAGCCGGAACTGCAGCAATGAACAGTCTATTGTTGGCAATTTCAGACATCAAAGAATTTAACGACCCATTGGATGTTTTCAAACAATAATGCATTCATCATTTTCAAACACATTGCATGGAGCACTCATGAATATGAAACTAGCATACTTAATCTGTAGGCCATATTTTAATGGCAAGAATCATAAGCACTAAACAGATGCTTGAATTAGTTATTTGCTTTCTTTTTTTATTTTCACTAATGAAAATTATTAAAATATATGAATTCTATTATCAGTTTGTGAAAAAGCAAAACAGATAATCACTTCGAAACTGATTATCGGATTTCCGATTTTCGTTTTACATCTCCAGTCATATCTAAGCAAAATCTGTGTTGCGGTTAGCTGTATTCCATTTGTAATTCTAATTTTAAGTGTCTTGAAAGCCAAAGTTTTTAGTGGCCAGCTGCTATTAAAAAATTACAGTTTAGGGTATACTCTGGAGGAGGAAGCAACCCAATGTTCTGCTTGTGCCCTGTTCCAACCCTTACCTTTGAAATGGGGTGCTTGACTCTAGCAGCTCCTATTTCACCATATTGAGCTAGTTTGTCTGGAATGGAATGTGTGAACGTAGGTGTAGACTATAGTGTCAGCAGCCTGATTGATGTGGCTGTCCCCTCTGTTGGCTTGCGTGAGGGATCTAGGAGGAATCTAGGCGACAGTTTGAGGAGTGTCGACTGTGGGAGTGGTGCATGTCCTGCCCTGTTTTAAGCTATTTAATCATTATCCCTTTTTAAGTCATGCCATCAGATGACTTCCTGTTAATGAGTCCACGCTGTGCACGTGTATGGTTTTGCTGACTAAGTCCAAGTTGTCACCCATTTAATTCAGCAAACCACAAGAGCATTGAACAATGTGTATGAAATGTGAAGGAGTCTATTTTCTTAGCCTCTGAGTATGATGTGTTACCAATCTTTGAATTGACTCTTTACTCATCCAATAATTAGTGTGCATTTCTTCTACTTACTTGAAGATTTGAATTATTGTGCCAATTACCAAACCTTAGTGGAGATGAAACTGACACATTTGTTCCTTGTAGGTAATATATTTAGCATAATCCTAGATTGTTATACCACCGCATGCACAAATTGGCTCAATTAGGATTATTCCACATAGGTACAGTATTGGCTGCACTTAATGGAATAGTTGATTTTAGACAACCAGCTGTTTTGCTATGTAAGCATGTGTGCTAATAATTACTATGGCAAATGAGCTTACATTTTCCAGTTGCTGATTTAAGAAATAATTTGAGTTTGGTAATTTGAAGTAAGATGAAGAATTGATTTTGAAGCTTTATAATTATGCATTAATGATTTACAGTTTTGTAAGTTGCATTCATACCAATGATTTATAGAACTTTTACAAGCCATGGCAATATATAATACCGGCAGCCATGTTGGGCAATGTTTGAGCTGCCTCTGAGAAAGGCTAGTCAAGGTGTCGTCTAAAAGGGTCAACACACACGCACACACACACACACACACTGATAGGATGGATTCGTCAGCACTGATATATTCCAGTCAGTCATTTAACAACAAGACTTGCTGGATCATAGTGTTATGGAATGCGATGCTTTGTTGGTCCATTCCATGCTGTGTTCGATCATTGTAAATTATACTCTCTTATGTATACTATGCTGTGACTAGCTGCTGGTGACTAATGCGTCCGCTTTACACATTTGCATGGTTCATTTGAACCATCATGTAAACTGACAAGTAATGGTCAGACCACATCACCTCGGAAGGAAGAGGTTGTCCTTATCATTCTCCGTGGCTTAGCTGCTGGTTTCTTTGATCTGTCTGAATTCGAACTGTCTTCTCCATTGAACTATATGTTCTGATTACATTGATTTCGATTGAATCAACCATCGATTGATGTCTTGGGTATTATGAGAATGTCAGTTGCTTAGGTTACCTGATGGTATTACCATTGTATTTGCTTTAATACATAATGTATCTTCTCTATGGTTTAAGTAAGTACTGTTAAGTAGGCAGATTGCTCTAAAAAATTGTGTGTTGGTCAGTAAGGCCTTATTTTAGATGAAATTTTCAATGGCTGGACGGGTGTTGAAACCTCGAATAGTCTCATCAGCTTTGAGAGGTTTATAACTCAGCCAATTGTGCCTTGTTGTTACGTGTGCCCATGGTTTTAGATCAGTGCCCCATTGGTGGGGAGATGGTTGAATATTAACATGCTGGCAAGAAGATCAAAAAGATGCAGGTTTATTGCCGCTAGCCAGATGAGATTGACTTGGCCTTCCACTCCCTATAGGGAAAGGTAAAATGAGCAGTAGAAGAGAGGGCGTCTTGCTGGCTGCCACACAGTTAAATTCGACTCAAACTTTTATAATCTGTTACAAATAGATGGTGTAATCTTAATGTGTACTTGTCAGTTTGAATTAATAAACGATTATTATTGTTAATATATTATTAACTTCCTCTTGCAATCGACTCTATGCTGCATATGTTCCACCTGTCAAACAATGCGTGTGGGACTAGTACATGGTCATGTGTGCATTGCGTGTGAGAGGTTCTGGACAGGCCCATACTATGTTAAGTGCCATGAATGCATGCACAGCACGTGTGCCAACATATATACATGCATCATACGTGCCAAATATATCATGCATGCCCACATACATACATCATACATAGATCATACATAGATCATACATAGATCAAACATAGATCATACATAGATCATACATAGATCATACATAGATCATACATAGATCATACATAGATCATACAGGAATACTTACATACATCACCCGAGCATGTCACTTTGTTACATTATTGTGTTACTTGATTGTCAGTGACCAATCAATATAGATCTTTGGTATTGATATCATACATTGATCATGCATGCTTACATACATCATACATATTTATATACCTACGTACATGCATGCATAGTTGCGTAATGTGCCTAGGATATTAATAATATTCTGAATAAATGCTTCTTCCGTTACTCGTTTCTTCAAATATAAAATCTTGTGAGCCTATCCGTCGTAGCTGGTCCTTGTGGCAAACTTAGTACTTAGTTTTTGTAGGCTTTCCGTGTACAGGGTGTTTCTAATGCGCTTTTCCTTTACAACACTTATCTTTGTTAGTTTCAGAAAATGATGTGTTGTTTTATCCAATATTGTATGTCCTCTAATATAAACAAGAAATGCATCCTTTGTTTAGAGGTAATTATCCATCCTCTTTGTTCAGAAGTGCATATATATATATATAACATATATATATATGTGTATATATAATATATATATGTATGTATATATATTATCAGACAATCATATTTTTTTATATTATCAGACGATCTATACGATCTGTATGCTCTAGCTACATATTGTGAACATGAGAATTGCCAGTTCTGTGTGATGGAGGTATCTTGGAGCTTCATGGATGACTAAGACATGGTATGGTCTGCATTGCATTACCGGATGTGTTGTTGATTCAATTACGCAATCCCTGTCTTTGGGCTATTATAGGATACAAGTTGTTTATGACCGTCAGCTAACGTTGGTCTGCTTGTGCAATGCTTTATAACTGGTCATATCTGACCACAAGATTTATAAGACTCAGCCACAGTTGTGTTATCATATTTTTTGAAACTGTTGATTGTGATTTGTCAAAAGGCTAGACCAAGGGTTGTGTAATTGTTTTGTAGTGAGAGTCATAGGTAATTAGCCTGGCCAGTTCGTGGATATTGCTGACCAAATGACTTGTCTTATTTTTGTATTGTGATGGAATAAATAAAAGTTGTGATTTATGAATATTTATTTAAGTTGCAAATAAATCTGTAATGCAAGAATTTGTGAAGTTGTGATATGTTTTTTCAGATGTTGTGCTGATAAATATATAATCCAGTTAATTATGGCAAATTTAGACCCTATATTATGGGAGTAGTGTTTAATTTTTTTTATATAATTGCCAACCTTATCGCCCAGCATCATCTGTGATTGAATTTTGAACACAGCGGGTGCACTGCTTTGCCTCTGAAATTGATTCCGTGTAGGCCTACCCTATGTGTTCCATTTGGGTAGCATTCCGAGTGAGGCCATGGTTTTACAACTATAGGAATCGTTGCCATGAAGCTGGATGTAAAGCAAAGTTGAAAATCAAAGATCATGGAAAGTGTTGGTCATTTGTATACTATAAGGGGGATCCGAATAGAGGTGGAATTGACTTGGAGAACTGACGGAAAGGGGGGGTTAGAGGGAAGTTTTGTCCTATAATCATTACCGAATGAAATTGTACTAAAGTGAATTGACAATTGATGAGGGGCAATTTACCATGGGCGACTGTAATAGAATCATTACAGAATGAAACCTGATGAATGTGATAATAAAGATGAAGCATAGGACCTTAGTTGTTCTGTCACAGAGCAGTATACAGAGTACTGGTGTCACTGGTGTGCTTTCTTTTTCACACATGACTTTAATCAGATTTCTTATAATAGAAAGCATTGGCAATAGGATCTGTGGATTTATTTAGGATGTACTCATACCAGCATGTTTACCCAACCCCTATGGTATTGCTGGCTGGGTGAGGGTCTGGTATGGATTTGACAAGGCAGGTCGGATATGTGATAGTAAGTTTTGCACAGTGGTAGACTTACTATGACTGGCTGATATCTTAACTATGTAGGTGTACCTGTGTTGCAAGGATGTTCCTGTGCCTTAGTGAACTTGTCATTAATTAATAGATTGTTCACATATAGTTTAGAACCTGATTTTCAGTCCTGCAACAAAGAGACCAGTGATGGGGATTGTCACTGGTACTAACATTAGACTAATGCTAACTGTGTTAATGCTAACTGTATGCCTGTGCTAAGACGGTCAACTGTATTCGAGTTTCAGGAATTATGCTTCTATTTACCAAATTGATCAGTTAACATTATTTTCAGTTTTAGTTACTTGAAGCTATTTACAAATGGTTCATTAATTTTTCCATTATGCATCTTGAAAATCTCAGCTTCAATTATAGGTCACTGTTTACTAAATATTACTAAATCAATTAAAGCCATATGAATTAGCAAATAATTCTTTTTATGAAGATTTATATATTGAGGAACAATGGGAACAGCTTAATGGCTTTTTTAAAATTAGTCAATTCAATCCAAATCTTGCGATTATTGAGATTATCCTAATAATATTGCCTCTCACCAGCTATGCTATATTCGCTTTGTTTGTGTAAAATTTATTGGGACCCTCGAGTGAAGGTGGATGGTTATTATGCCCCCTAATGAATGACGCATTGAGAAAATAGTTTAACACACTATGACACACTATCTTAACACAATATCTTCTATTATAGTATTCATTTGTTAATGGTTTGATTGTGAGCCTTAAATATCAAAAGCTTGATACTTGACTGCAAGTGTTGTACATATGAGAGAGCTCTGCCAACAGTAGCAGCCATTCCGAAATTAAGCATATGCTATAGTCTGATGATCTGGACATTTCCGTTTGCGCAAATGAAGAACTGCATCACAGCGAAGTATGTTAGTCGTTGGTGACTTGATTGTGTTTTGCACACATATCCAAAACTGAACGCGGTTGAGGCAACATTTCTGGATCCGAATGGGTCCAGCCGGTCGTTCTGTTATCCACTCTCAAATGGCATCCTAACAATATATCCTGTCTGGACGACGTACTGACAACAAATCTTCACCCAGCAACCATCAATGTAAGACTTATACATTAACTGTCCAGGAAATAACAGCTCCTACTGTGACACTGGGAAAGAAGAAATGGTCATATTGCGATGACGCAATCCAACTGAAAACAATTTTAGCAACTGAACAAAGCAGCTATGTCTAGATTTAGCAACCTATTGCTGACCTATTGCTATTGCTCCGTTTTTTATTGCAATTTATGATTTTTAACACAGTAACGAGTTTATGACTTAGGTGTTACGTTTAAGCAAGACAATCATGTTTTCATATATCAGATTGTAAACAGCAAGATCATTTAGCAAATCCTTAGTCATGCTTATTACATAACTATAATTGCATATGACATAACTGTATATAAGTTTATGGAGCAGCCATTCTTAAAGCTTCCAAAAATGCGTAACATGCATTCAATACGGTCTAGCCATTGTGAACGTAGTATGTTGATTTTGGTTTTGTTCAGCCACTGTAAAAGATCGTTGCATTTGTGGTTTATCATTGTTGTTGGTATGTTTGTTCAGTGCTGTTAATGACCATTAATATTTAATTGATCTGCTTAAGCTACCTTCTAATAGTATTGCCTGATTGATTATTCTGGCAACTTGAATGGGAATCTGTAGGAGGGCTGTCACTAAAATTCTGAATCCATTGATTTCGGTGTGTCACTGGTGACACATTATTGCGAAATGATTACCGTAACTAGTTCAAAGTGATTGTAGGAGCCTCATTTTCTGCTGGAGTGGAAGGGCAATTGGTAACAGTTATTATGTTCACAACATTCACCAACCGCATATGTTAACAGATTCACCAGCACCAGACCTTGTAAATGACGCATTTTATCAGAGTTAACAACTTCTATACCGGGTAGAAGTTTGCAAGACAAAAAAGCATAAACCATGATCTTTTCTCTTTTTGACTGTGATATTTTCATGTGGCCCTAGTCCTAATACCGGAAATACAACCCACATGAGCAATAACACACATGCAGAGTAAGAGGATAAAGTAAGGCAATGAATTTCTCATTATGGGAAGGTCTTTATAGTCATCATATTGATCACGACTACGCCATCTCTCCGGCTTCAATATCCTGTCTCCCTCTCCTCCCACCCTGCCCCATCTGCCTACCAATCCACCCATTCAAAATGACCTAGAGCTGGTTGTGTTTCCAGTTGGTGGGTCAATAGATAGTGCTTGTGATACTCATGTGTCAAGGGGACAGAGACTGGCTCTTGTAAAAATAGTCCAGGGCCACAGAGGATCATGTCTGCTGCCCGTTTGGCTGGAACCCAGTGTGGTCTAATCAGGCAAGGGGCATAGATGACGTCGTCTGATTTGGTCATTCATAGGGTGTGCTTGTAAAAGTCTCTAAGGTGCCCTTTTAACAGTGATGTGTGCGCTAACACCAGACACCGTTGTGGCTAGAAAACTTGAAGGACCGTCACTGTGACTCAGAGAACAGGGCCGTTTATTTGTGAGGCCAAATCGTCCGGTTGAAGACCACATTTACTGCAGGCTGGGTGATCAAATGACTGTCCAGTCATGCTTCTTTTCTGAGTGCACTTGTGGTTGTGCTTGAACATTCCTCTGATGGACTGTCATCTTTTATCAAGATTTAAGAAATCTTATTTGACCACTGTGAAACGACTGCTTGAATGGGGAGAGGGCAATCAACAGGACCACGAGAGGGCTTGTCTAATTGGCCGCAGTTACCATGACAACTGAGCAGACGTTGCATTTCTAGAGAGAATTTTGACATGACCTTGAAAGAGGATTCCCATTGGTTGGTGTATAGGTGATGAGATTAGACAGGTGGCCGTGCACTTTTGACCTCTGGAAATATCAGGTGAATGCTCACAACATAACCAGCCTTTGGCTACTGGGATGAAATCTTATATCCTTGGTGACTTGGGCTGACTCATAAGAAGATGCCAAATTTAATTAAGTTACAATAAGTAAGAGCATTGGATGGTCGACTGGAACATTGTTGTAGAATTTGGAACATTGTTGTAGAACTCAGAACAGTCTCTACTGCAGCTGTTAAATGCTATGTAGTATAAGTACTGGAGTATTTGTTTGTTACACTAACTCGGTGACACAAGCGCAGCAAGGTACAAAAGCTGCAGCTTAGAAATGGAATAAAGGCAGATATGATACAACAGGACTTGAAACTTCTAAGTTTGAAGAAAGACCAGACAGGTGACAGGATCAAGTGGGTGTGACTCTTCAACATGTGACACCATGACACGTACCTCTGACTCTTCCCTGAGATGAATTAATTCAATCCTGAAGTAGATATAAAGAAAATAATAGTCTAGTGACTAAGAGGCTATGGAATGTACATAGAAGATCGCAGCCTATTGCTAAGGATAATGATTAGTCGGCATGTGACACCATTACCTACCATTGGTATTTTTTGCAGGAATGGTGAAATCATGAGAACAGGGTCACAGGTTATTATGCTGACTAATTTTAAGGGGAATAAAGTGCATATTAACAATCAACTAGCCAAATAGGTCATGCCAATTCAAAGTCCTGTAGGACTGCTTGCTAAGGATAGACCACAGCTAAGAAGCTGAGAAAGAATAAAGAAAGCTACCTAAGTGAGGACTAGGTTATATAATTTTCATTGGCATAATTTGTTGTTACTTATTTTTTTCACTGTATTCAATACTCTGAGATGCTTGAATTGTTTAGCAATTGTTGGAAGTTTCTCAGGTGGGCCAGACTTTGAATCCTGATGTGTATACATGTACTGTGTGCAGTTGGCAACTTGTTGTCATGCAACTGATATTCGGATGTTGATTTGCAGAGCAAGTTTTCTTTTGGTCACCAGGGCCAGGTGCCATGTCCTGTCAGAGCCTCAGTGTCCCTCAACCACCACAGCCACAATATCCCTCAATAGAGCATAACCAAATTCCAAATTGGTAAACCGATTTTTCCGGATTTTGGACTATTCAGAATATTCCAGATTCGTTATGTCTGACGCTCTAATATAGCACTTGCCGTTTTGATGGTTTCACCCACAGATGTTCAGTTGGATAGCTAATGAAGATGGCCGCTCTATGGTTATCAGCAGCATGGCTTAAAAAATGACCCTGATAGTACTGCTTATACTGTGACTGTCATCATCAGACAGGTCTTGATGGATACAAGATACATTGATAATTACCAGAGGGAGCAGGGCTCGACCTCAACAACCTGAACTTGTCCCATAAGGTGTGGAAGGTTTGAGGACATGGTGTGGCAATCTTTGGTTTAACAGTTACAGTATACATGTAGAGTGCATGTCCTTGACTCCACATATAATTTGATTAGTGCCTAATGGTTTAGATCCCTGCTCTATGTGCAGTAGTATCATCATGATAGACCCTCAACCACTAACAAAGTCATCAGGGTTACAAATTAAGTCCCCTTAATCTTCTTGAGATCTCTAGCAGCCCCATTTTACCACATTTACCACTCTATCTGCAGCCTGTCATATGAACTACAATGGGCCTCGAGACACCCGTGTCACTGGTCTTTGTTATCCGTCCACTTGGTCAGCTTTATGGTTGCCAGACACCTGGATAGAATAAGGAGGACAGGAAACGTCAGAAAGGGGGCACATTGAATGTTTGATTCTGGAGTCGGAGGATCTACTAAGTAAAAAAAGTCACCCTGGATAGTGCATGAAATCAAATTAGCACTTTGACCATATAAAGTGTCATAGACAGTCAATAGATACATTGTTTGTAACATTACTCAGGTCATGGACTAGAAATGCCTTGAAGAATTAGAGCTGTTATAAAAAATAGATAAATTAGTAGATTGAACTGTTGGCCTGGTAGGGCCCAAGGGGAACGTAGGGACAACATGCTCCTGTAATGTTGTTGAAAAGGCCATGAAATAAAAGCCAATATATAGTTTGCCCAATACAACAAATATACAAAAGCGAACATTTCCCAGGTTTTTAGCGTTGCCAGCCTGACATATGCCGAACACCAAAAAGGAGGACAAGTTCTTTTTCCGGAAGTCTGGCAACCATTGTCAGATAACAATCTTTATTACCAATCGGAATCATATTCGGAATCGGCAAATAATGGCATGTGCTGTCTGGTATCCAGAATTGTGTAAGAAACAAATGGGGTTCCTTGGACCCTATCCTCAATCACCAACAGTGTTATTATCCCTCAATCATCATGGCCATAATATCACCCATGGATCTTTCCTTAACTTTCCTTACCTGGTTTTCAAAAATCACTGACATATGACATTGTTTTGTAATTAGTGCAATATACATCAATGACCAGAGTGGCAATCATATATTTGGTTCTGTGACTATAGTCCGAAGGTTCGATAGTCCGAAGATTGCACGGTGTCCGGTCGATTGGTGAAAAGGTGGCGGTTTTAATGGTAGATGGACTGATGAGGAATTATGTTTGGCTATAAGCAGGATTGCACCATTCTTTTCATTCATCTAGCCCCCAGAGCCCGCAGTTTTACACATTCTTTTCATCAATTAAACCAGCTTCTAGTTAAATTAATGTCGGAGTATAGAATCTTCGGACTATCGAACGTTCGGATTATCGAGCGGACACTATCATATTTTACTCATTGCAGAGGTAGCAAATCTTGCCTGTCATGTGAGGCAAGAAACATAGACCACACAGGGTATGCAGTGTGTAAGTTTATTGATAGAATTTCTACATCTATCTATAAAATTGGCTGTCCAGAGTCTGACTGTATTGGACATTTTTGACTGCAGTAGGAGTAGGCAATTACTGTCTTTCATTTGAACCAGAGCCGACGATCTCAGCTTATTCATCTAATTTAGCATTAAGAAAGGACATGGGTAGTAACCAGAATACAGTGTTAGCAGAGCAGACACTTGTTCGGTCTTGCTATAGTTAACGTGAATTATCAAGTCTCCAACCACATTCACTTTTGCTTGATCCCAGATATCATTTTGTCTTCTGGCTTCCAACTTGGCTATATACAATGTTTAGCTCGACAGTTTTTCTTGGTATAATTTAGTTAATAATATAATGTGTTCATTCAAACCAAACATTTCTATGCAATTACTGTGAACAGTGTACAGACCCGGATGATTATTGTAATTAATCTGTGTACTCTTTTAAAAACAATGCCTACTAGTAGTTCAATGCATGCAGAGCTTGTAGTCACATGTGCAGGGCCGGATTAAGGCATAAGCCATGGCTTAGGGCCTGGGCTGAGGAGGGGCCCGCCATCCCCAAAAATAAACAAAGAGCCTGTAAAAAGGAAAATTAAAACGAATTAAAAACTGCAGTCCCATTTTTTATTTTGATGTTTGGGTTGATTTATATTTGTACAAAATTTATTGTGTTGAACTTTCTTTCTTAGCATAATAACCTTAATGTTGTCTGCTTGTTGTGAGAATCTTATGGAAAATGAATGAAAACATATTAGTCATGTTTTAGGTAATGCATTATTAAAAAGTGAGATGAAATACAATTTATATTTTTTTAATTTTTAGACTATAGCATGTTCTATAAAGAAACAATTTACATTTTCAAAATTTTAAATGTGTTGGTATGTGAGTGGCCATGAAACACAGAAAAGAAACAGCTATAGGTGTTACACTAAGTTCCGAAACTTGATGGTTTCCTAAGAAAAGAAAGAAGCCGACAATACTGAGTCTGAACTATTAGGCCGTGTCATTCCTACCACTGAATGCGATGCTCAGGAAGCTTATCAATAGGTGGCTATAATGTAAAAATCCGGTTCTATGTCGTCTTTTGATCCCCTGTCAGTTGATCCCCATCAGTTGATCCTCCGTCAATTGATCCTCTAGTCAATTAATCCCTTCGTCAATTGATCCCCTGCTATTGAATCCAGCCAAATTGATACAACATTCATGTTCCACTTGCGACTTTCTCCATTTATTAAAAGAACGACGTAAAAGAGCACGAAGTGTTAAAATAATAAAAGATACAAAAGTGTAATTGAGAGTCACGATATGATTAGTTTATCAGCATAATGTCCTAAGCATAAGCGTCTATGCATGGGATAAATGAGCCATTACTCTGAGATATCCTATAAAAGAATCTACAAACGGCCGTAAGCGGTTACAGTGCAGATTGACACAAAGCCTGGGCATTAATTTGTTATTTTGTAATTTTATTTTGCAAATCTGTAGAATCAATCTTTTGTTTAATTACAGTAGCCTTATCAGCTACAAGTCTGTGACGCACAGCCTAGAGATTTAAGGGGATCAATTGACCAGGGGATCAATTGACCAGGGGACCGATTGACGGGGGAATCAACTGATGGGAGATCAATTGATGCGATACCTCAAAATCTAAGTTGTTCTATTCTATTAGAAGTGGACCCAGTATGGATCCTTGAGGTACGCCAAATTGAACAGGTACCCAAGAACTGCGGGAGTCACCTAGGATGATCATTTGGGTATGATCAGTTGTTGAGTTTGGAGCAAGTCTATAAACTGATTGAGTTGCTATGGAATGATCCATATTCGGTATTTTATGATGAAGAATTTGTGTGATATCTTTGATTCACTGTTTTATGCAAATGATGTTATTTGCATATTTCTTTTCTGATTCCCTGTATTATTTAATTATTGATTTTGGTTGTGATGTAATTAGATTCAAAGAAGCATGAGTGTGCTATCATGCTTTTTTCGTCAGGTAATTTGCTTTCGTTGCATGTGCGCTGTAAACTAATTTTGTGTATAGGAACTTTCCTGCGTAGGACTGTAGGCTAAGTGACAAAACTGGTAACAGCAGGCCTAGTATAAATATGTCAATCATGTAGCCCCATATGGAAACAAACATGTGGGCTGATATTTTGTAGTTTTATAATTACCATGCTAAATACACATTGTTCAACAGTTTATCTTGCTGATCAATATTTACATTATTATCCGAGATGGTTTGCGCATGTTATCATACTAATTTTCCTGGGTGGGTGATGTGATGGCTGATTATTAATTGAAGGCAGAACTCACTAATTGTGTGCTGTAATTAGTTTCAGGATATCATCAACAACTTTCACTTTTAGTATCCATTTAACTGTTTTACTGTTTGGTTTCAATCAAGGGTCAGGTGTTCAAAGAGCCAAAAGGGTAGACATGTGTTTGAAATTTCTGCTCCATCTGCACCCTACCAACTCAGCCACAATGAGCCACGTACACTACCTGTAGAAATATGAGAAGGCAAAAGAGGCCACCCACCCCCATATATGCGGAGGCTAAGAAAATGAAGTTGCACTTCATGCCAATGCAGGCACTGGGCTAGCTTAAGAGAATACTGTTCTTCTTAGCTGAAGATATTTACAGCAATTGACTGTAGTGCTTACCTGTTGTAGATTGCCAATAGATTGGTTAATCCTGTTTAAGTTAATGCATTCTGCTATCCCTGTACCTTCAAGTCTTCCATGTTAACTTTATGTATGTGTAAATCATTACTCTTGATACCTCATTTGCTGACCAGTGCTGTCTGGGCGATGGGTCATACCTGGGTGAGGTTGGCTTAGGACTGCTAGTACTGCTTATTTTTATACTGAATGGTATTATTTAGAAAAACTTGTATTCAACTGCTTAGTTGCAGGTCCAGTAGCTTGATTCGTTAACGGTTTAACGATGAGCTGCATTTGTTTCTCAGTCACTTTTTACTACACTCTTGCCATTAAAGAATTAGCATAACTGAAATATTTTCAGGAATTTCTGTCCTTCTACCCTCTTGCAGTCTAATTAGTTAAAATGAATATACTTGTTTTACATTGTTTGGGAGATCAGTTGATGGGGAGAGGACGTTCTTCCATTCTCCTTTGCTAATAACAATGGGGAAGGAAACAAGTTAGCATTTTGACACATAATAACAACCCATTGGACCACAGTTAAGGACATTCTGTATCAACCATTATTAGATTTTTGCTTGTTCAGATACATAGGAACATAGGAACTTAGGAAGCTCAGTTAAACAATTATTGTCATTGGTGCTTTTGATTTTTCTACTGAAGCAGTTATTGTTAATTGTGTTTTTTCATTCGTTTGTTTTAGGAAATGCCGACTGCATGGAAAATCTGCACTGGGATCAGTCGATTTACTGTCACTGCCTGGTGTGTCAGTCCTTAAACCGCTTACGGGAGTGGATCCAAATCTCTATGCAAACTTAGAAACATTCTTCAACATGAAATATCCAAAGGTATGCTCAAAAGTTTGCATGGTTTCTTTGTCTAGGTGCGTTTAATACGTGTTGAGCCAGACTCTCCTTCTGTTGAGATGTTCCATTTTTCAACTTGTGATCGTGAGAAACTGGAATTATTAGAATAGAAATTCAATGACCCCTTGGAAACAAATTTTTTTTCCACTGTGTTACACATTTCAGGTTTGGGAGGTTCTGTGAGATATTAGACGAGTTTGAGAAAGGAAAGAAATAATTATTGTTCTGCAGTGAATTGCTGAGTCGCTCCTTGTGTCCTTAAGAACTAATTGAATTCTGAATTCTGCTGCTTTTGTTACTGCAGAGCTGTTGTTGCATCACTTTCAGCATTCATTTGAGGTTTCTAGTCCGGCACTTAATTGGTTTGCCACTTTTCTCTTTAAGCACACTCAGTCCGTGTCTTTAAATGGCAATTATTCTCCAAGGCTTTGAAGACATATTTCATGGCACGGTAGCCAATTAGTTAGAGTGGTCAGCCTGTAACACGGAAAGTGTGGGTTCGATCGTTGGCCCAACAGTTAATTACTGTTGAGCAAGTCCTTCACACAATTGCTCCGATATATAACTGCAATTATGCCATCGAGCGCCTGTAAGTTGATGTCTTGAAGAAGCACTGCATCAAGTCTTTAAATTGATTGATTGAGGTGTATATATGCACTTGCCAACCAGTTGTAAGAAATGCATTGGAGTTCATTCCACATGGTTTGGTGCGTAACTTTCTAAATATTCACAATATTTTACACCACATCACTAGTTACTTTACTTTGCAGCCATTTATTATTTTATGATTTTTATGTTGATAATATACACAGATTTATATTTTTGGACGGTTTATCTTGTAATTCCTCTGTTTAGTTGACTTTGTCCTCTCTGCCTTTGAGTAGGTGTAGTTTTCTTAGGTGGACACCAATCAACTCTTACTTAACCTGTCAACAACTGAATTTCTTATGCAGGAGACACTCCCTTCTTACTGCTCAAAACGTTTGCAACATGGTCTAAATCTTTCAAACTAGAAAACTCATTTATTGAGTTGGCTGATTCTTCTTGTAGGCTTGATGCTGTCTTTAACTCTGCTATGTTCCTGGCTGACTATGTAAATGGTACTTAAGTTGTAATACATATTCATATGCATAGTCCTTATTAATTTTATTTAATTAGTTATGTTTCTTTGGTATAGAATCGTTATTCTCCAGTTGTCAGGATTACTGTAAATTGATTCTTACTGTTAGCCCTAAGTCAATTTTGCAGAAGATATTCAGTATATATAACGATTGCTCTTGAATGCAAGTCAAGCAGAAGCATTTTATAAATCTGGACTCCATTTCTTGTGTCTATCTTCTGTAGTCTGTGGTGTGACCATTATGACCTCTCAGTACTAAAAACAGTTGATCTTTAATTACTGTCTTCACTATCCAACATTGCCTGTCTTTGGGGATGCCTGGACGAGAACTGTGGTAGGCTTGGAATAAACTCTTTTGGTTGAGAACCTCCATCTTGGATTCCCTTCATTCTCATTCTCATTCTGCTTACTTACTTGCCTAATTTCCTTCTCAACTTAATACTTATGTTTTTGAAATTGCATATCCACCGTGGACAACAGACTGATCGATCCCTTAATGTTGACTATGGTCAAACCTAGAGTCTGATGTGGCATTGTGTAATATACACAGGCTCATTTGATGCTAATAATTTATAATAATAATTATAATGATTATCATACTTCATTGTACAAACACAAACCCTGATTTGGGTTGCCCCAGTGTTTGTGTTAGTATTCTTTCAATTTAATTGTAGGACCAACTTCGTGGTCACTAATTCCGATGGAAATGATAATATCTTCGTTTAATATTAAAATTGACAGACTGCAGTACAATTACAAATAATCGGGCTCCATAACAAAAGCGCACAGGACAAAAGCGTGCCAACAAAAGCAAAATATTCTATTGTCTGCTTAAAATGACTGATGAAGGGATGTATGGTTTTATTGTATAACCTTATTTTTATGTTATATGATTTGTGGGGTTCTCATGTGAGACTGTTATTGTTGTTGTTGTCGGGGAAACACACAGCTGAAAGTTGCATTAACCGAACTTATGCATGTTATCTTTGCAAGACATATTCCATCCATGGTTGTGATCTGTTATCATTGCAAGTGTGGCATTTTGAACTTTTGCAAGTTTTGATTGCATTTTAGCCAACTTTATCAGGATACTTGTATAACACTACAGTGATGTAATGAAATGTAATGTAACACACACCAAGTCAATTGCTGTGAGGTCACAGAGGTCAATTTAAGAGAGGCAATGGAAGATAACAATTTGTTAAATACTTGAATTGGAGTAAGCATGTTTCGCATGTTTATGTTTGATTTTCGATTTTTTGCAGTTCTCCATAAAAATGTCTTTGTAGTGTACCAGACTGTGTAATGGAAGCACACCTAAGATATAAAGAAACCATTTCGTTTGACTTGTGACTTAATTGAGTTCTGCTGTAGAGAGTTACAGACGGCACGGTTTAATCCATTATCAATGATTGAGGGCTTCCCTTAATCAGTGGGATGCTGTACTTGTGCATAGCTCTAGAGCAGTGCTTTTTAGAGGTGCCTATGTAGGTAATTAATTGTTCTACATTTATGTGTTGACCAGTTGTTTGTTATGTTATACTATTTTAATATTTTCCTATTAAGGGCCTTAGAAATGTTTGATTGATTACACTGCTGGTGTTGAAATAGTGTTGATATATTATTGTCTTTTGTTTATGCAATTGGGCGATTTTGGTCGCACACAAATATACAGTGAAAGATTGTTATTGTGCACACCATTAACCCGGAAGTCCGGTTTACATGTGGTGCCTTTCATTGCCACTGGATTCAGGTATCGACATCGTTAACAAAAGATTCTTTGAAGAAAGTTAAAGAAAGTTATAGTGCCAATAGAGTGAGTGACCAAGATTATCCTACGATGACTGGCATCCTAGGCAATCATTTATTCGCGATTCGAAAACCACAGAGGCCTTTGATGCACTGCCATTTCGTAAAAAGTTATTGTTTCTTTTCTATTTGCTTCAGTTCAGCATTTGTAAAAAGTTCTGCATATGTATTTGTGCATAGCAAAGTAAAGGTAATTTTTAGCTAATGATGATGTTCAAGAATTGCTACAGTACTACACATTCTTGGACAGCTAGGTGATAGTTGTTCATTACAGCTCTACCTGGCTGGTAGACTCGTTAAGAAGCACACACGTAAAGTACAGTTCATTAGACGTTGTGCCTCCGATTGTCATGCCTCCAATTGTCATGCCTCCGATTGTCATGCCTCCGATTGTCGATTGTCATGCCTCCGATTGTTATACCTCCGATTGTCATGCCTCCGATTGTCGATTGTCATGCCTCCGATTGTCGATTGTCATGCCTCCGATTGTCAATTGTCATGCCTCCGATTGTTATACCTCCGATTGTCATGCCTCCGATTGTCAATTGTCATGCCTCCGATTGTCAATTGTCATGCCTCCGATTGTTATACCTCCGATTGTCATGCCTCCGATTGTCGATTGTCATGCCTCCGATTGTTATACCTTCGATTGTCATGCCGCCGATTGTCGATTGTCATGCCTCCAATTGTCGGTGTATCAACGGTGTTTCACTCTCTTCAGTGGTGACACAGTTCACTGAATGAATGGTCAATTTGTCTGCCCTTGCTTTGTTTGTTAGCTCAGAAAGCTGATACTGCAATGTGGTCAGGGTTTCATTGAGTCCAGATGCACATGGCTGTAACTAATTCCTCGTGACATGGCAAAGAATTACAGGACATTAAAGCCACCGATCGATGAAATCTTTGTAATTTGGTGATAGTGATATTACGTCCCTTACAAAATGCCTAAGCTGTGCATGGCATTTCGTGATTAAGAACAGCTGTGAAAGCAGATTGGTTTCTGATTTTCCTGCTAAACGGTGTGAATGATTCAAAAGCACTTAAGTAAAATAGTGTCATAATTACAATACATTTGTACCAAGAGAAGGTAGGTATCCATAATATGCATATACCAGGCATTCATAATATGAATAAGCCAGGTATCCATAATATGCATAAGAAATGTATCCATAATATGCATAACTCAGGTATCCATAATATGCATAAGCCAAGTATCCATAATATGCATAAGCCAGGTATCCATAATATGCATAAGCCAGGTATCCATAATATGCATAAGCCAAATATCCATAATATGCATAAGCCAGGTATCCATAATATGGAACCTGCAAGTGTATTATTTGGCCACACACACGTTTAAATGAGTGCTATTATTGAGTGAAGTGTAGTTATGTTATTTGTTATTTTTATCTGTTTGTGGTCAGGTATGAGTTGCTAACATCTTCATCAGTTGCTAAATAATTTTAGATGTGTATACAACTACACCAGATCCTTCTTATCTCAACCGTAATATTTAATAATTGCTCATTTATGTAGCACCTCTTCAGGAAACTGCCGAAAGGTGCTGTCGACCTTATAACATAGTTCATATGACATGAATTCTTGTAGAGCGTAGTTGAATAATGTGGATCACAACATTTGATTGTCTTCAGAAAATTAACTTATTGTCACATAACTTTATTAATATTCTTGAAGTTTCTTTGAAATACAGCTTTATAAGGATATTCGGGTGTAATTATTGATGTTCTTCCTTGGTTTCATCTGTATCGAAACATAATATGATACAATACAACTGTTATTTGATATCGCCCTTCTTACGGTTTAGTCCAGAAGTGCACACACACTCCTCAAAAGGTGCAACTGCAGTTTTAATGCAGAGCAATTGTGTATGAAGGACTTGCTCAAGGTCCCTACACAGTGACGCCTCTGACGAGAGTCGAACCCCCAGCACACACTGAGCGTTACGGGTCAACCGATCAGCCACCATGCCACATATGCTTACAAAAGTAAGCGTTTAACATCGAAGCACTTTTTATTTTCACATTAAATCTTAATATCTTTGAGATTGTTTATTGATACATCAGCAGTTGAACAATGTATATCTGTTTGCATGGAAATGACCATGGACATCTAAGGATAATCATGAAATATCCGTTTTATGCTGTGGTGGTACAATATAATTTACAGTTTCTAAGGTATCTGTAAGAATCTGAAACTTTCTTGACATGCTCATATACACTAATGGATCATCGGACTGAGGTGGAAATGACGGTTTCATCACAACTCAGCCATTTTGATATCTTCTTCTTTGCTGATGTAGAAAGTTTATGTAGGGCTGCGTAACAGGAAGGAATGGGGAGTTGGTTGGACGTGATGCTTGGCTACTTTGATACTTTTGTGGCTGCAATATGTTGTGGCTTTGGACGACCTGCCTGCCCCAACACCTCTGTGACATATTAGATATGTCAAATGCTAATAGATAGCCTCATGACGACGGAAGTTTGTTATGATTGTGTTTCATAATACACTGTGTTAGAATTTTGTAAATCTTCAGAATTTTTTATGTTGGGCTTGATAGAAGACGTAGGTTTTCCGTTGACTGACTATGCTTTCCTTAGATTATGTTAATCTCATGCTTCATAGAATTTTCCATCTGGTTGTCTTAATTGGGATAAATTGGTTGAACCTAAAGTTTTTCCATATTCAATGAGTGAAGTGTATGGAATGACAAATTCTTTTGTCTCCAGTCTAGTAGTCAATTGAAAATATATGCATTGCATGGTGACCTTTGGTGGGCTGAAGGATATCTCATGTGGCTTTGTGAGTAGGGTGAGTCATGACTGTTCTATTACCTTTGAAGTAGGCCTTAATGCCTCAAATGACTCTATTGCAGCCTATTAGATAATATTGCTAATGATTCATTATCATCCACTGCAGGTCAGAATTGACTCATTAAGGACTATAGGAGGCCAGTCTATCAACAACAATGCCTCTACAAGGTGTATTAATTTGGAAGAACTTATCTCAGACTTTTTATACCTACTGAGCACAGTTCTGTCAGGTGAACTTTTCAACAAAAGTTGCAGTCATGTGGATTCAGATTTTTAATATGGTATATAGTATTACACTTTGACCATAGGAAAATTTATTACCAGGATATGGCAGCCCAATAAATACTTATAGGAAATGTGAAGCATACACCTATACAATTATCCATACATATATCTATGTGCATATATTATACATACATGTGTATAGGCATACCCGCACACATACTTACATGCATACATACTTACATTCATTCATAGATACATACATGCATGCTACAAAGTCATACATGGTTGACTGTGAATTGTATGGGTGTATGTGATCAATGTCATTCAGCATCTTAGAATACATGTATATGCAAATTAACCTAAGAAAGTAAGCATGAGTTCGCTGGTAACTCGTGTTCAAAGTGTTGAGCTTCACAGCTCAGTGTAGTATAGGATTATGAGCTGCATGTATTATGGTTATTATGAAACTGCTGTTTTTCGCCGACGTAGGTGGTTTACTTTTGGGTGTATTGTGAAATTAATGTAGAATTGTTCGGTGACTATTAGAGTTTTAGGAAATGTCATGCTATGCTGAATTTTGGAGATTTTATTTCTGCTTGTTTCGGCAAAACATCGTACAGTTAAATGACTTCTTTTTTGACTATTTGGTTTGGTTGTTGTCTTAATTTGACAATTTTGGTGAATTGTTGTATTGATATTGATATTTAATTCTATTCTAGGTGTATTTTGATTACTGTTCTTTTATTCCATTGTTCTAACCTTCTAATGAACGCCATTTGCTCAATTGGCTTTTGATACCTACCTGCATTTGACTACAATTTCCCACTCGCCTGTTTATACGTTGTTCTACTGTGTGCCTTCAGTTCTCTGGTATTGCATTGCTGTGCTGCATGTGTGGACTTGACAAGCGTTCTGAGATTTTCTAGGCATGCCATTTCGGTATTGACAATGCACTTGGGAACCTACAATTTGGCTCAAGGTCAAAAAGTTAGATGTAGGGCAAGGTTTGGAGTGAAATTTGTGTTTAGTATTTAGTCCTTGGTTATGTGTAATGAAACTTTGTGGGTTAAGAGAGGTGCCTGTTTGGAGAAAGTAGAACTTAACCTTATGTTAGTCTAGTGGTTAGTGGACGGTCAGTCCAGAAGTCAACTGTTCAAATCCCTCCATGGCAGAAGTTTTTTCTGAGATCTCCTCTGCTCCACCTGTGACCCTTAGCCATTTTTGATGTCTTGAATACACGCACCATTTTGCCTGTTTCAACCATTGAATTTAACATTTTCACCATAGGCACAATCCAAGTCTCTGACATTTCTTTTTCTTTACTTTTTACTGTGAATTTACTTGTGTTTTGATGTAACTTGCTGCGGATTGCCAGCCTGTATAATAAACGAATAGAATAATAATAATAATAAACCGTACACGATGGTCTGGTCTCGATGGGAAGATGACAGGAAGAGGGAAAGGACTGGTTACTTGCCCACGCAGGTCAAGGCTAAGGAATTGAAATCCCTAACACTTGGTACACTTAGAGCACTGAGCACTTCTTCTGTTTACTTACTAGGCAGTCATAGCAACAGTAAGTAGTGCTCTAGAAGTCACAAGCGTCACCTATCACTGGATTGGTAAATAACTACCTGCATATGTATACTCTTGTGAGGCATTATGCCCTCAATTGTATGTACAATGTAGTAATGTACGAAGTGTTTAGTGACAAAGCAAATATTTCTGCTTATTTGCAAATATTGAGTTTTTGGGCAATGTGTGGTTGGTCTTGGATTTCATAATTCGTGGTGTTTTGTCCAGTTCCGTGAGGTGTGCCAGTCAATAGCTTGGAATGTTTGCTTTTCTTGTGCTCTGATCTCTTATTTAGCTTTCACTGACTGAATACAGGTAAGCTGTCCTGTATTCAGTATCATCCTACTGTCAGAATTATGTCTGCCAGTGATCTAATTCATGTGCGTCACTGACACAACACCTCTGTCATTAATGGTCCTCTGTTGGGATTTAATTTTTAGGTATACGTGATATTATTGTCACCTTTTAGATCAATGCCAGAAGTACGTTTGGTTCTGGACTATGCTTTGTGGTTTTAGCATCCAGATAGATTATTGGTTCATTTGAAGATTCTTCAGTAAAACACTGCAACATGATGCAAACCTATTAGAATCTATTAGAATCTCAGATTGGCAATGGACCATTCTATGTTCAGAGCATTGTAGTCTCTTCCTGGAATCAGCTGACTCAATTAAGTCAGCAGTGATGACATTTGACTGACAAGCAGGAAACAGAAAGTCCTTGGTAAATGTAACTTTCAGTTGGTGCTTAGTGTAACAGGCTATGGTGGTTCACGACACACAACTTTACAAATATTGATGACACCTTGTAAGCCCAATGCTGTCGGCTGAGTATCAAACATGTCTCCATTTTATGAAGCTGATGTTGTATGTTAGTCATGTGACTTTCGACTTTCTACTATATTTTACATCCAGTTGTGTCGGTTATTGAAATATTAATGACCATGACTGCAGTTCCTATACTGGAACTGATGACTTTTGTTCACTGCACGATGACAGTTTTTTGACATGAAGTTGATTTATTGTGTTGCAGTATGAGTTACTCTTCTGTATTGAGAATGATCATGACCCTGCCATTATGGTAGTTCAAAGTCTCCTGGCGAAATATCCCAAGGTGGATGCACACCTCTATGTCGGAGGTAAGTTACCGAATGATATTGTTCATTTACAATGAACACTAATGACAGTTTAAATTTCTGACACTTTTAAATGGTGTTTTTCGGACGCTATGAATTTATTTTCACTGTACTGTAAATGTTTCAAATTGTCGTCAACGGCCATAGATGCCATATGATGACATTAAACTGGATTAATTATAACAAATATATAAAATGCTGCTATTTGATGATGAGGCATATTAACAGTGGTGCTAGACAATAATGATGTAAGACTGTGCTGAAGTTCCTTGCATGAAGACTGCCATCTAGGCATTCTAGGGACACTTGAATCATTTCTGTATTAGAGACGTATGTTCAACATATTACAATATAGGGCACAGCCGATTCTGGTTTTTTGCTGATTTTGGATTCAAGATCGTATAGGCCATTATTGCTGATTCCAAATCTGATATTGAACAGTAATATTTTGTTGTGTATTTATGGCCGTTCATTGCGGTAGGTTAGACATTACTGAAAATGGCAACAAGTGTACTTTCGTAATGAACAAGTTGAGTTAAAATCTCAGTTTTATAATATTAATTGTTTGAGATAAGAAGAACGCTATAAAACATCTGGAGAGTTGGTATGTCAACTAGAGCCTGGGGTGATGCCTCTGTGTAGCTTATTCATTTGTGCCATGTAGATGTTGTCACTGAGTTATGGGATATTATTACAAAGATGGTGGAGGTTTGAAAAGGCTTACATATCACATCTGTGTTATGGGATATTATTACACAGATTGTGGAGATTTGAAAAGGCTTATATATCACATCTGTGTTATGGGACATTATTACAAAGATGGTGGAGGTTTGAAAAGGCTTATATATCACATCTGCATTATGGGATATTATTACACAGATTGTGGAGATTTGAAAAGGCTTACATATCACATCTGTGTTATGGGATATTATTACAAAGATGGTGGAGGTTTGAAAAGGCTTATATATCACATCTGCGTTATGGGATATTATTACACAGATTGTGGAGATTTGAAAAGGCTTACATATCACATCTGTGTTATGGGATATTATTACACAGATGGTGGAGGTTTGAAAAGGCTTACATATCACATCTGCTAAAGGCAAATACATTTTTATTAAAGAATATGCTGTGATTTTTGTACATTGGTATCAGACAACTCTTTATAAAAAAGATTCGAGTTGTCTTATAGTGCTATACCAGTTCCAACTTGATCTGTAAGTTTGAAGCAAAGCAATTGGAATAAACCACAAGAACACAGAATGTAGTTTTTGAACCAGTGTGGTGCTTATAAATGTGATGGATTTTTCTAGGTACAAAAAAGGTTGGCGTGAATCCAAAAATCAACAACATGGTCGAAGCCTATGAGGCAGCAAAGTACGATCTCATGCTGATCTCTGACAGTGGCCTCCGAAGTAAAAACACTTTTGCTTCTCATAGTATAACTTTTTTCATAAGGCTAGCCAAAGTGCTCATGTACTAAGCAGCTTCATCAATTATAGTTTTTTTGTCTGAGGATTAAGGGAGCGTTCAACTGACGTATGTATGGGCTATGGACATGGCAACAGTGGTGGACGAACCAAAAAACCTTTGTTCATGTGGCTCTCAACCAATAAATGACTGTTAGCCGCATTTATGGTAGCGTGTCTTGTTTGATACTTGTGCTAAAGTGCATCAGATTATCCATGACTGATCTTATTCAAGTGTTTGCATTTCACTGCAATGGTTGCTCCTGGTGCGTCAGTGAGTATAATTGGCCTATCCGGATTAAAGATTGTTCAAGAAAATTTGGATTAAAGACTATTCAGAAAAACTGGGATTAAAGATTACTCAGAAAAACTGGGATTAAAAATTACTCAGAAAAACTGGGATTAAAGATTATTCAGAAAAACTGACAGTGACAAACATTTGAGTTACTTAAAAAATTATGGGTGTAAAGAGCGACCTCTTTGTTGGCACTGGACTAGCACCAACGATGGCTTAACTTATATGTCTACTAACACTTGCTAACATCTTGTGTGATGTGCTGCTTGCTAAAAGGCTTAAAGCAGGCAACGATAAAACCAGCAGCTATGGCAGACAAGAAGCTTAGATAGTTTCATTAGTTTGACAGGTCTAATGGAGAAAGGAAGTGATAACTAGAATGATTAAATGACAGTGCAAAAGGAATATGGAGTGTAATCAGAACAGTTGAAAGAGTGGAAACCAGCTGAGGGTGGTATTCAAGTGTCAAGGAAGGAAAAGGATGACGACTCTGCATTTTTTTGAACTGCTGTAGAATTTTAACTGCTGTGGAATTGCATTTTTACCTTTTCTCACCAATTATTTTATATATATATATATATATATATATATGTGTGTGTGTGTGTGTGTGTGTGTGTGTGTGTGTGTGTGTGTGTGTATATATAGTTATTTTTCTCACTCATCCCAAATTGTGTTCTTGTTCCTTTGACTTGTGATCTGCTTTGACAGCCATGTTGTCAAAATGTTTCTTTTTTGTGATTTGCTTTTTGTCTGTGGAGTTTGGTTTCTGACTGAAGATTGAAATTAGTCCAGAACTGTTTTATTTTGGATGCGAGGATCAGTTTCCAAAAATCATACTGTTTAGCGTCTCTGATGTTCCAAGTCTTCCAGTTTGATCTATTTGCAACTGCAGGATTTTCGACTGCAAATAGATGAGGCTTCATTTTGACAGCCATATAGGATGAGAACTTGGCATCTGTGTCTATTTGAAAGGATTCAGTGCAGCGCAGAGATTCTTTGAATTAGCACCAAACAGGGTCACATATATAAACTATTCAGGATATATTCCTAGCCTGGGAAAGAGTGTTAGAGAAGAAATTGTTCAGTCAAGAGTTGAAGACTTTTGGAATGGTTTGGATGATGGTTTTGCATCAGAGGTGGGCAACCTTTTTGGTGCAGATGGCCACATGAAAACACGAGGGCTGCATGATAATGCTCTAGGAATAGAGTCTTTGTACTCAGGAGTATAGACTCTAGAGTCACTATAAATTTAACACATTTTTAACAAATAAAAAATAATTTTGATGACATAGTGACATTAGTTATAGTAAAAGTGTGTTAGATAGTTTGTTGCTTAGTGAGGCTCAAATGTAGGCCTTACATTTACAATACCTTAAAAATATTTAATGAGATTTCTTAAATTGCAAACAGTTTTTAACTAGTTTTCCCAAATTCGTAGTCAAAATACTTGTTGAAATCCTTCCTACAGAATCCAAATTTGCATCAGTGAGTTGAGACTATTCTCCAGGGATAATATGTGATTCCTCAGTAACTAAATTTGTCATCAATCCCTCTAATAAAGATAAGTGATTTTGCAGCTTGCAACCAGGGATAAAGAAAACCATATGGGTGTTTTAACCTTATTTAACTTATTTAATTTTAATCTTATTTAACAACTGGTCCGAAAGATCCTCCGATATGCCATCAGTACGCTGAACCACAGTTTGCTTCGTGACAATGAAGCATTTTCAAACTTTTCCTTACTTTCTGGGCAGATAAATTCTGCAGCTTCAAGTATGCATTCCTTTATGATTTCACCCTCTGCTATTATTTTTCATGATCTTGTGTGCAATAACTAAAAGTTTTGACCTGTTTTGCAGCTTCTTGAACAGATGACGGCTTGACAAAAGTTGTTTGATCCTGCTTTATATTTCTCACCAAGTAATCAGCTTTGCACCGTAATTCGGTTTCATTCAACAATTGTCATATTTCGTCTGAAAGTGTTGATTGAGAATGTACTCTTATGAAAACGGTTACCGATTCCTGACATATTAAGCACACAGCATTTGTTTATCAATTAAAAATTACTTCGTCGTCCAGTCTTTATTAAATGTCCTACACTTGTTATAAATTTTTGTCTTTTTTATGTTTGGCACATTTAATCCTCTTTTCAAATAATTAATCTTAATATTTAAAATTGTTTTTTTAATAGTACTTAATTTGAAATAGTTTAAGCAACAAACAATCCAAACTTTTAAAATTGTGCAGCAGACATTACAATAATTTTGTTTCAATATACTAAATTTTTAGTAATAAAAACAAGGTGGGGTGGGTGGGTGTCAGAAAATTCACTCCAACTTTGGAAATTTGCAGCAGGAAAATTTTAAAATTTGCTGGCATACTATTAATATTTCTTGATATTATGATTAGTACTTAATTGATTATATTATTATTATTTGAAATTTTTACACTGTAATTATGAATTTTCAAAGGATTTTACAAGCAATTGCATACATTTAAGAAATATTAATTAGCATGTAGAAGGTCTCACTGGCCGCATCAAACATCTCTGCGGGCCGTAGTTTGCACACTTCTGGTTTGCATCAATGGATGCTTTCACAGTTTTTAAGAGGGATGGGCTATTGAGTTTTGCAGGTTAATTTGATGTTGTATATAGGGTAGACGGTCATAAACCCCCTTGATAAAAGCTACCCAGATAAAAGCGCCCCATGCTATGACAAATGCCCCAAGCTAGGACATAAACTACCTGGCTGTAAAATTGAACTGCTTAATTATTCACACTGAATATAATATACGATATGATTATAACATATAAATATAATGAGAATCAATTATCCATATCCATACATAATGATGAGATCAGAGTGTTGTTGCCAAGTCTGTTCAGAGGATTCGCTTCACTCAGATCTTGGCACAGCTGCAGCAAGCGATTCTGTAGCTGCTGTGCTTGACTCGCTTCTTGGGAGGTTGGCCTCCAGCATCCTGGACTATCGCTTGGTGCTCAGCCTCGGGCAGTGCTAAGATAAGCACCCATTGTCAAGTGTGACAATGGCCCACCACACTCTTAAATCAAGCTTCTCAATTAGACCTATGCATTCAGAGAACAACCACATTATGCTTTTTACATATGGGATTTGTGTGGGGAGGGTGCTCATGTCCTACACAAAATGGGGCAGGGACTTTTGTCCTGTACTCAGTTGTAAGACAGAGCATATGTCTGAACCACTGAGAGCCTCTGTATGTTATGTGATGTAATTGTGCCTGGAATGCGTATGAGGTTTTGGGGAAGACACTGCCATCAGAGACAGCAGGATTCTCAGTAGGCTCTTGAACTGTGTTGTAGTGGGGTTGTAACTACATAAACATTGTGGCTCATGTTGGATAGCAGCACAGCTTTTCTGTGGCCTGTAAGCCAGACACGTGTTTCATTGCCAGCAAATTGTACATGATAATGGTTTGGAAACAGGTGACTGTGAGTGCGTGGGTGTGCGCGTTTGTGCATCAGATGTTTGAGCGCTCTGGCTGCAATTTTGTCTGCTCTTGGGAGACATTGATTTAAGAGGTTAATTGGTTCAGGTGTGAATTAGGTCTTTGGATCATATAGATATCATACTTACATGCAAATAAGCGATGATTAGTGTTGCCAGCCTCAGACTCATAGTCATTGCTTCTCTGAAGTGGACCTCAACAATGATTTGTCTGGAAATCATTATGTATATATATATATATATATATATATATATATATATATATATAATGATTTCCAGACAAATCATATCATATATATATATATATCATAAATCATATATATATATATATATATATATATATATAATGATTTCCAGACAAATTTCATTGCCAGCAAATTGTACATGATAATGGTTTTGAAACAGGTATATATATATATATATATATATATATATATATATATATATATATATATATATATATATATATATATATATATGTATGATAAATAGTGACTCATTGTTTTAAGACCAAAGATAGCATCAAAGATGAAACTAAAAGAGATTACAGGGTAATTTGTAATGTATTGTTTTTAACCAAAATGGAACATTTTGAGAATGTAAGTAGTGGACAGAGCAAGCCAATTTGCGGTTATCACAGTAGGAAAATAGCCAGCATATTGTTTCGAAGGAGATGCTGGTGATGACAGTAATGATTGCACTCATGGTAATAATCGTATGATAATCATATTTAACAATAATGATCATGATCTTTGTTATATCAATGATAATTATGGCAGTTATGATGTTTTTAGCTAATGTGCAAATGAGTGTGTTGACTAAAGGGCAAACCTATTAATAAAGATTCCGATATTACTTTCAGTTGAGTGTTTAGGAGAGTGGCCAATCTGTTAGAGACTTTGCTTTAATATAATCTAACTTCTCCCAAAAATTTATTTTTGTGCAACACATGTGTCGATCAAAGTTTTTTAAGTTATTTCGTAAGTTACCAAGTGCATGTATTGGAGTTTAAGAGTGTTTTAGCATTTATAATGGACTCCAGTAGGAACTACCACTGCTGCTCTCCCAATCACTGGAACTTTTCTTTCTTTATATATGTTAGTGTGATTTAATTTAATGTTGCAGTACCACTGCTCTGCAGTGTCCCTTGTGATGCCAATCTGTGTGTCTGTTACAGTGAAGGAGGACACTCTGATGGATATGGTCCTCTCTTTGACCGAGAAAGTTGGCCTCGTACATCAGATTCCATTCGTCAGTGATAGAGATGGGTTCAGTGGAGTTCTTGAAAAGGTCTGCCATACTGCTTGCAGATAGGCTTTGTTTTGTCTAACTTATTTTTACTGGCCAATAGAGCCAACGGGTACCTGGTTAACCGGGCAGCTGTTGATCGCCGGGTATCTGAGCAGTATAGTTTCGAACGAGTACCCGTGAAAATGCCCATAACTATGCTGCAATCGACAATATATGATGAGTTTGTACATACGCCACAAGAAAGGACTTCTACACTCTGCAACCCTAATCATTAGTCACAGCTCTAATACGAACACACTCTTGAGTTTTAAAATATGGCCCACCATCTGATGAGTGGGCTTGCATTTTGGGTATCCATAATGCGCTTCTGCGGCCTGATATTGGGCAACGCAGCACATGGTGAAATTACGTATGCGGCCTAAGGTTTTTTGCATTTTATGCAAGGATGAGTCATAACACTAACCCTAACCGATCGGCAGTGATACTTAATCTGACCCTAATCAACCCTCATATAATTTAATCTGACCCCAACCTACCCTCTTGACTTGAGTTTTGGCAGGTACCCTGGCACCGTTTTGAAATATTTGACAGCTTTTCTGACTTATCTAGATTTTGAAGATTCAGATTTCATCCCAAATTGTGTTCTTCAGATTTCAGTGGCAACAAAGTGATGCTGGCCTAACCACAGGCATGCATCTAGCTGCATTTCACCACGAATGCGCTTTTAGCTCTTCTTGTAGACAACAATATTGATTTTCAATAATGACAGGCTTTTTTGACAGCCATTACGTTATTCTTTGCATGAAGCTGGATTGGACACTTACTGTTAAAGATTCTAAAGCATGGTGAAAACATTTTAATTGTGGTTTTTAATGTAGTTAATTCAAATTTATAAAGATATACATATTGAATAATGGTGTTGAATATGCTATGTACAGGTGTACTTTGGATCGCAACATGCCAAGATCTATCTCATATCAGATCTGTTGGGCATAAACTGTGTAACTGGAATGTCCTGCCTCTTCCGTAAGAATGTCCTTGAGCAGGCTGGCAGTCTAAGGTCCCTTGGCTGCTACCTGGCAGAAGACTACCACCTGGCTAAAACGTTTGTTGACAGGTAAAGACAATGTTCATGCTAGAAGCAGTTCTACTTTATCAAAAGCTGTGTATGGAAGGAGAGCTTGCCTGGATTTCTGTTATCTCCCTCTGTTACGAGTCTGTTTTATTTGTGTTTGTATATATTGTTGTTTGGTCAGGGTCAACCCATACCTTCATCCACAAACAATTGCACACACCCGTTCATCCTTCTTTCCATCAATCCTTTCTTCCCCCCATCCAGCTATACTTCATTTGTTCCTTCATTCCTTCTCAGCTATAATTTTTTCTATGCTTGTGAAAAGCATATTTAATGCATAGACAAAAGAAATAACATTTTCAATTAAATTAATATGTGATTGAATTTGAGTCTCATTGATCCATTTAATTGGAACGGTGTTAAAAAAAATGTTGTAACGTGTGCATTTTCAGTTTGCAGGGCTCTGTCCATCTGTGTTAAATCACTTAGGCTTTAGCTATGGTATAGTTCATTAATTATGTGGCACCGGTGTATAATGACTAGCCAACAATCGATGAACCTTGGCAACTGTGTGTCATGGACTTGTTCAAGATCCCAATAGAGTGATCATTTCTGGATCGGTTGAAGCCGCTCGTCTGACATTGTAGATGGAATGCTCAACCAATCATCCACTGTGTCACGCTCATCAGGTCATAACCATTACTCAGGTCATAACCATTGCTCAGACCCTGGTTGGTTGTTGGGGCCAGTGTCACTTGTTTGGCCAATTCTGACTATGCCACTAAGACTGCAAGTCAAGACCACAGACTGACACAGTCAATGGTTTCATTTGATGAATATATGAATTGAGTTTAGTTCAGTTAACCCTTTAACAACGAACGTGTACTGGATGTGACAGGGAGACCAATGTAGATCGTCATTGTTCAAGGATTAATTTTAATAAGAAAGAAGTCTTCATTGTTAATTGGAAGTTTAATTTCTTATTGTCGGAAGTGCCAACCATTCTGTGTGGTTTGACGTGGTCTTGTACGGTTATGGTTGGGTATTTGAGTCTAAGTTCAAATGAAGGACTGACATATTTATTCACTAGCTACCTTCAAGATTTGTGTTGGTTGCCATGTCATTTGTAGAACAGTCTGTTTCATCAGCTTTTGTAATGTAAATAAGTAAATGCTATGTTGGATTCTTTTGTCTCATAATATCGTTGTCTAATGTTTCAGAGGTTGGCGGCTTCGAATTAGCTCCAATCCAGCGCTGCAGAATGCAGGCACCTATTCCGTATCCAATTTCCAGGCACGAATGATTCGGTACGTGCGATGATTTTGAGCTGCTACTGCAAACCTTGAACATGAACAGTCTCTGCCTGATGTGAATGTAACATTTTCATTTCTTTGTTAAAGAAGAGTACTGTACCAGTTATCTGTGTGACCAGTTCCATTGAGAAATAGACTCAGCTGCAGCCAATGGGAGAGCAAGAAAGCAGGCTGTCTAAATACACTTTTGGGTCCGAGTCAGGCAGCCCCTTTCACTGTCACTGGGACATGTAGTTTTCCCTAAGTTTCTGAGGACTTCCGTTATAATAGCCAATACACTGTGCAGATAGATGCTTCACTGTAAGCACTTGGCTGTCTTTATCCCTCTGTCCTCCCTTCTCTTTGTCTCTTTCTTTATCTAAGATATGCACACTCTGGGATACACTTGGCACATCTGGCAAGTGAGGTGAGGTTACTGTTGAAGTCAAGCATAGATTTAGATGTCTGATGGATCATTATCTGATTATGTTATCCAGGTAAATATGACACAGTCATCTGGTGCTAGTTTCATAGGTCTATGTAAACTAGACAGATGCTTTCCTAATTTATCTGTCCTGTTTTAAGACCTGAGCGGGTAAGAACATGAATTCATATGATAAAGTTAATTTCAAAATTCACCAGTGTTGATGAAAGAAGCTGTGCTGAAGTTCCTTGCACTGCATTCGATTTCTTCTTCTGAATCGTCATCTTCTGGTTTCAGATGGATTAAGCTGCGGACATCTCTGATTCCAGTGACCGCCATTCTTGAGCCAGCGTCCGAGTGTCTGCTGATGGGCGTGGGTGGCTCCTGGGCAGTTAGTTCGCTGTTTGACTGGAGCGGACTTGCCTTCTTTTTTGTACATGCCTTGCTCTGGTTTCTACTTGACTACATTCTGTTGCTTGTCCTGCAGGTTAGTCGTTTTTGCAATTTGTTTTAGGTCTTTCTGAGAAAACGAAAACGTTATTCGATTGCTGTTGTCCCTACGTTGTAGCTGACAGACCCTACAACCCTAGAACTATGCCACTCATTGCATATAACACATTTGTAATTCCTCAATTTACTTGCATATTAAGCAGAGATTATGTGTTTAAGTAAGGCATTTTAGTCTCTGTCTGCCTGATAATGATCATTACCAAACCGTCAGAAACTGAATTTTGGTTTTATGGTGATATCTGCCAATGCATGCCTTATAAAGTCCCAGTTGGCCAAAATGTCTGCCTAGATGTCTATGGAGTATGAGAGTTGAAGTTTTTGTCTTTCTCTAGAGACCATCATCAGTTTATTGACAGTTCAGATGCAAACGGGTGTCATGTGATTGATTCTCGGATTCTCTTTAGCACATGCAAACGCATTCTTGCTTTACTAAGTGACCCTTTCATTTGTTGCTTTTAACAGGGTGGTCCTGTTCCCTTCTCAAAGTTTGAATACGTGACCGGTTGGCTCTTCCGTGAACTCACTTCCATCTCGCTCATGATCCGGGCTCATTGCAGCCATGTTCTCACCTGGAGAAATCGACGCTACCTCCTCAGACGCGGTGGAATTGGAGAAGAACTGAAGCTCCATTCACAGCAGTTATTCGTATGAATTTATGACTTCTTAGTTTCCTCTCCGGAACCGAATCCACGTGAGTCGCTCACCGTTTGGGCGCGTGACGTTAGGTCATTCCTTTTCCGAATGGTTTATTGTGTCGATTGTTTTAAAAAATTGTTTGTTGCGTTTTTAGCTTTTTTCAAGAGACTTACAGAAATTCGTTGGCAATCAAAGCGTTGTTTTATATGAAGCCGTGGCTGACAGCAACGTCTTTTAAGCTTGTCATCTTATAATGTCAGTATGAATCTGCAAATGACAGTTTGC
Organism: Bimastos eiseni; assembly: GCA_959347315.1. Classification (NCBI taxonomy): domain Eukaryota; kingdom Metazoa; phylum Annelida; class Clitellata; order Crassiclitellata; family Lumbricidae; genus Bimastos; species Bimastos eiseni. Next base: position 18,119,564 of record OY365806.1, on the reverse strand, counting down.
CACTAGTCATTCTAGTGTCTTTTGTAATAGTTAATGTGAAAAATTGAATCTGTATAAGCTGACATCTGACTTTTGGTTTTTCTTTGTCTAGATAGTAATTTTCTCATTTCTGCTGATTGTGTGTGTGTTTAGTCATCTGATATGAGGATGCTGTATCTAAAGATTGCTTTCTGGATATTAAGATGATACTGTTTTGTGCATCTGAATGTAATTTCTGATTACCTTACTAATCAATACATTCCATTGAATTCACTGTGACAGGAATGATAATTACTTTGTATCACTTTTTAGGCAGTTTGATGTAATGGTAAATTAGACATGACTGCAATTGTAGATTATATTAGGTTTTTCTAAAAGGCTGTGTAATTGTAAATTGTAAATCACAGACAGCATATCCTGGCATTAGTGCGGCAATTTGAAGATGTAGACATTTTGAAGCTCTGTGAATCTCTGCCTGTGCGAATCTCAGACGTTGATAAGAAGGAATGTAATCGAATTGACTTCTCTGACAACCATTTTGTAAAGCTCAAGGCATCAATTCGCAGTGATAATGTATCGGAATAGCGAGGTTGCATTCTCATTTTTCAGGAAGAAACATAATCATGACTATTCAGTTTTCTAAGCACTTCAACGATTTGTAATTTCGAATCTCAACCATTAACCATTGGGATCTTAATCAGTTCAGTCAAATGTCCATCATTTTAAACTTTTGCATATGATCATGTTTGGCCCATGATTAGACCTCGGCCAGAGATTTTTTGGGTTTTGGTCCATTTCATCTATCTGTGTAAAATCTTTTTCTTTCACCAACTGAAAATAAAGTTAAGGTATAGACATGGTCTTATTCAGAATTAATTTTTCACCAAGCCATTGTCATTTAATTGCTTATTTGTGCTTTTATGCGATGGACAAAATGTGACGGTGTGTCACATTGCGTTGTCTTTCAACATTCTGCCAATGTTTTAAATAAATTCATGTGCCTCTGAGTAGTTTCCTTGAAGGGGTCCTATATAAATGTTCGATATGAATGAACGAATGTTACGAATAAGTGTAATTTAATATATCTTTATAATAGTGTTCTATCAGGTAGTTGGGGTTACATTTAGTACTAGACTCCGGTAACTGTGCCATATGCTGATTTGGTATGTAGCACTGTAATTACAAATCTCTTATGGTCATTGATATTAAAATGAAGTGGTTAAATGTTCACATAGGTTAATGTTTAGGATGGGCAGGCCAAAGAAGTTGCATTATCTGATATGTGAAGAATTTCAAAATTATCTACCATTTTTTTATCGAATGAACAATCTCAAGTCGGTCAAATGCAGATAAATTTATGTTGTCCGGCCTTTTTGACACTTCCTAGAGCAGAAGAAGAGTCATGGATCTGCTTGATGAGCACTGTGTTCACATCCGGGCATTGCTAGCTTAGCGCTTTGAAGGACTGATTGCTAATTTTTCAGTAGTGTCAGAGTTGGTGACTGAAATTCCGAACCCTTAGGCATATCAGTCATGGGCCTCTAAACTATCACTAAAAAAGCAACTTTTCTGGGTATAGTTGTAGCAGAGTTATTTATAATGCCCTCGTAAGTTGATTGTGGGTCTGGCCTTAGGCCCTAAAACTTGCCGGGTCACTGGGCATTTGCCCCATTTCGGCCTGATTATTGTGATGATCGAGTTCAACTTTCAATTTTTTTTTTTAAATCATGAAAATATATTTAATGCTGATGAATCTTTCATAATGGTGAATTGGCTGACCCTGTCATTATAATTTTTGACCATACTTTATTGATTGACAAGGTACCACTGGAAATCACTTCTTATAATATATGACTTTGATTGTATTTTTTATAAGTTCTATTATACGTTTGTAAGAATGCTAATTATGGTGCTGGTGGTCCTGCTACTTGTAATTGTGTTAAGCTAACCTTCCAAATTAATACTTTTTATTCAACTGTTAATTGTCAAAAATGGATGTCAGATTTTGTTTTCATTTGGCGTTGCAGTCATTAATGCAATCATAGAATTAAACATAATATTTTTGCAGATTTTCTGGTTTTATATTTCCAGAACTATTTGACAGGTATTTAAATGACAAGTGGGAAAATTCAATTTATGTTTGGCTCTAATTAATGGTTTGATGCAAAGACTTTGGTGTGATAAACTCTGGTTTCCTAGATTCTAGCCAATCACTTCAGTAAAAATGCAACCGAAATGTTGCAAGGATGTATGTACTGCTGTACCTGTTGCATGCATGGCAGGTAAACTTCTGTAGTTTTGCAGCTGTTGCATATGGCCAAGAAATTTTTCCAGCAATTTGACTTGTAATGGAAAACGAAATTAGAGTACAGAAAGATTGTTTCCAAGTACTTGGATTATACGATATGCTATAAATTATAGACATTTACTGACTACAGAAAATTAATTCCTAATGAAAACTGCAGAAATGTGAGTACCATTAAAAAATTTTTATGGAATTTCATTTTAGAGTTGGATGCAGATAACGATGATACCCAGTTACCTTTAGTCGTTGTTCACATGTATCCATAATGTTACAATTAGTCAGCAGAAGCCATTATCATATTTGACATTACTACACCACTAAGTAAGGATATTTCTTGAAAAGGGCATTGCATGTGACTGTGAGGGACTTATTGAGAGCTGCAATTGCACTGATTTTGAAGCCTGGCTGGTCAAATTTTTAAAAAGAATTTCAAAAGTGATGACGCGTTTGCTGTTCTATTTTGTGGATGCTAGTTTTGCGTGGAATGGCAATCAGTGCAGAGTTTGGTTTTTGGCCTTATTTTGATTTTATTGGTTTTGCTCAATCTGATTTTACTTACTTGTAATCTGACTTCATTTTAATTTGGCATGATTTGTGTTTTTTTACCTGTGAATTTTGGGCATTAGTTTAGAAAGCCTAGTAAATTGCTAAATTAGAAGAGATAATGATTGAAATGCGTATAATTTACAGTATCTGTCATATTGGTCTCCCACTAGTTGGTTTAAATAAAGATGTTTAACTCTGGCTAGAATATAAACTTTAATTTTAAGACTTGCAGTTCCATTTTCTCATCAATTACTGAGATTGACTTTTGATGTGGTATTGAGCAAGTAATGATACCTTTGTTTGTGTCCACTGTGCTTTGTTTGGAAGTAGGCCTAATATCCGTTTTTTGAAGTGACGCAGCTGGTGAAGAGAGGCGGTCATAGTAATGGCTTGACTCATACAATGTCACAAGTGTTGTGCCCTTGAGGACTTCTGTTGATGCAGGAACATTATCTAAACAATGTATTAGCATGCTCTGACTAAAGTTCTGTTTTCAAATCGTTGGTTGCAGTGATGTAACTGATTTATTATGAATATTAACTCACATTCAGCAGTTTGGTAAAGCAAATTTAAACCCAAGATAAATCAGGGATGGCTATTAACTGGTTTATCTGACTCAGATTTTCTCACACAAATGTGTGCCGTGTGAGGTATGATTGTGCATGGATGTCAAAAGGAAAGTAATTTTGTGCTAAGGAATCATTGCAAGCAATGTCTCAAACACATGATGGCTGACTGACAATACAAGTGATGACATTATTGTTGCTTATTGTGGAAATTGTGTTTAATAGTTCTTGTGTGAAGCTATTGCTAATATTAATATGACTGTGCGGTAGTTAACTGCTTTTAAATATTAGTGATAATTAATTTATCATGTTGGCCATTTCTGTACAGTCTATCAGTTAGTATTAATGTCTTTATCTTTAGAATTTGTGGGAAGCAAAGACAACTTGTGAAAGGCAACAGGTTAATTCATGTGAATTAGTGCAGCTGCTGAAAAGTAGTAGTAGCATTGGAGGAGGGAGTTGAAGACAATTTTCTGTTGAGACTAACTGTGGAAAAAAACCCACCCGTATCTAACTTTGTTCAACTAGGAAATTGTGTGTATTTGATGGTTAACCTAACGTTTTGATATTTAGGTGAATTTTTTCGTGTAAATTACTTCTTATGTGCGTTAAGGAATGCAAAACTTAGGTGATTCACCCACTATTTTGGAACTGAAATTGTGATTTTGCAGCATAACCAAAATGACCTAATTTGACTAACTTGATTTGTGAAAGCACAGCATGACGACCACCAGCACCATTTCATCTGCCATAATGTGCTGTAGGTAAAAGAAAAAGGTTCTTCACACAGGTTTGAATTTTATTCAAAGGGATCTAAGAAGGGATGTTTGTAGGGAACTAGAGCTAAATTTGTCAGCTATGTCGAAGACATTAAATCTTCATAGTGATGTCCATTCCCTTTTTTTATCAAATGATGTGTAGCCATTTGTACAGGGTATATAATAATCTGTAGCTTTGGCTGAACCATGTGAATATTATCGAAAGTCAATTATTTGGTAGTCAGTAAAGATTAATGGTTATGTGATGTTTCTGATGAGACTTTTAGTAGTTGTCACTTGACGGCTTGCTTTGCTTCTGCCCGATGACGACGATGTCGCAAAGCATCTGCTGTTGTCGTATTCCAGAGCGCATTTTGTATCACGGTTATTTTGAAAACTGGACGGCAACTGTGGCCTGCAGCCGATCGGAGCATCGGCGCTTGAGTGTGCCGATAACTTTCTGGTGGTGCATTTAGCTGCATGGTCACAGATCTGCTTGTTTAGTTAATACTGTTTGTTATTTTGTTTTTAAGTAATTATAATGATCATGAATTCGGTTTCGAAGGTCATGTTCCTGCTGCATATATTAGTATTTATATTTGGTGTTGATTAATAGTGTTTTTCTAATCGTGGAAAAATAATTAACTATTATTTAGAATTATTTGTGTAAATCGGTTGTCTTTGTCCATTTGTGTATGCCTGTGAGTGTACCTCATATTTGGCCACTTTGATGTGGACCGTAGGACTTTTATCCCACTTATGTAATCGTAATCGTAATCTCAACATTTCTACAGCATAGTGTTTCATATAGACAAAATTTCAAATGTGCCATTTGATTAAAACAAAGCTTGTCTTCAGAATTCTATAAATTGAAACATGGGAGGCTTAAATGTGTCTAGAAGTGAATGTTGTCAGTCCAATTTTCCAAGAAGTTTGCTCAAAAGTGACAGAGTCTTAAGCGAATCGAATGCTTTGTCTTTGCAAGTCTTTGAGTCTGTCTATAGGAAGCAGTAGCACCTCTGATCATTTCTATGCACTCAGACTACGGCTACTGTCTCAGCAGTTTTGATGTTTGCTGTTTTTTTTTATATTAATAGTGCATGGAACATCAGTATTAATCAGTGATAAAATAGATCTTGTTCTGATTTTATTGTAACTTTTGAAGATTTCACCATAGGTTTAAATCTTGCATGTTTAAAGACTTGTGCATTTGTTTCATTTTTCGTGATGTAATACAAGTTAGAATAAACTGTTTGACAAGCCTTTGCATGAGTGTTGATATGCTATTGTTGTAACATACCTGCTGTTCTTTGTACCACATAGCACTATGGGCTGCTACATCTGTCAGTACTTAACAACCATTATGAGAGTGAAGAGCAGTTCAGCTGCCTAATAGTGGGGTATGATGGTCTCCTAGAAAAGTTCTGTGCTACACTATGATGACAACCATTTGCAGTGCATTTAGGGTGAGGACTCTGTTTGTCATCTATGTGACGAACTTGGTCAGTAACGGTTTCTGTTGTACGACAGCATCTTTTATTGCACTATGGTGTATTAGATTGTTTGTCATTTAAGTCTGTCAAAATGCTCAGTGGTTGAGCAGGTTGAACAGCTTTCTTGTCTATACAAAGAAATCTAGTAAAACTGTCGTGTCACCATAGTTCCAGAACTGAATTTATGTAGCTGCATGTTGAGTATGATCATCATCCATGTTGTTCCTCTCACTGTGTTATTGCCATTTCTATGACTCCTTGCCATACTATTGTTCCAGTCCTGGACTCATCTTCAGGTTGTGTCTAACTGAAATTTGATTCAGTGACATTCCACCTCTGCTGTCCCAGTCCATCCTAGTCCATGTGTGCCTTGGTGGTCAGACAGATTCCTTTCAGCTCATTGGGGGACCGGAAATCAAGGCGTCTTGCCTTCTATCGCCACATCATGTGAATACCCAAAATCAAGGTTTTCTAATTTTGATCATCTTCAAGACCGAGGTCTCTCCTCCGATGCACCAGAAATTTTCTGTTGGGACGCCTCCAGACACCTTTATCTAGGGCCACCGTGAGTGTCGAGAATTCAGTCCCAAAAAGAAGCACATGTAGTATGTAATATGTAAACAAACAGGTTTTCACATGCCGAGCTGAGCATTGGCGGGGCATCCAGATAGGGGGTCTGGAGGCAGATGTCTCCAATGTCACGTCGGGACATTTTTTTAGTTGTAGGGCAGGATATCTTGCCTTCCTGACACTTGGGATCGGGTTTTGCCTCCATCACTCAGGGGGGGCATTGATGCCTTTGAGCATTGGTACTCCAAATTCCCCAGTTATGGCTAGTCATACAGTTTTGAGCCGTTGGTGTCTGCTGGTGGAACTCGGGCTTCATGTCGCCGTCAGCCTCAGTGTTAAGACTGGAGCTCGATTAACCTTCCTTTCAGTTCCGCCATGTTCCTGCAACCAGTATGTAGTTTAAAATGGTAGGATGTTCCATCATGGTCTGGTTAAGTTATTGTGTGTTTTGATTTCAGTTTAACTTTGGATGCAGTTTACACCTAGTATCTTTTAAGGAAAAGCAGAAACCCTGTGGCCAAAGTTACTGCTATATTTGTATTGATTGAAGCACAGGCTACTTGAGCAAAGTAAACTGTTATTATCATATATAATTTTGTCCTGAGGTTTTACTTATAAATTAAGTGGACTTTTGAATATAGTAGTGGTGCTCTGAACTTTGTAAGTTAAGCCAGAATTTAAACTTAGTGACTGTCTGTCATTTGATTGCACATTTCTTACACACAACTTACTTGTATCTGTAATACTTGTATTTGTTGTGTTTCTGTTATGTTGTTTTTTACGTGCAGTCTTAAAATTGCTTGTCTTTTAGTTTTGCCGTTTCAAAAACTATAATAGTTAAGAATTACAGATCAAATTTTAGTTGGTTTTTCGAGTTCTTAAAAACGGTTGTTATTAAGTCCTTGTAAAATTAGTTCTTCTATTTGGTTGCTATTGAAATATTAAAGAGGATGCTTTTACATTTTTGAGACGTAAACATTTGGTGGTAATTCAGTGTAAGAATTGAGTCAGAGGGTGTTTCTTAAGTACACCAAATCAAAAGTTGATGCATCATCTGCAAGTATTTTATCTCTTTATCTGTTCAGTTGTAAATTTACCAATTTTAAATCAGGATAAATTCTTCCTCTTTAATATTATAAGCCAAGCTGTTGAAAGTTTAATCCTTATAATCAGTTGTGGTTGTAAATTTTAACGGTTTGCCTAGCACCAACTTCTCATTTTGTACATTGTCTAACCTGTTTAAATGCACATTTTTATTAATCATCCCTAATACATTGTATGTGTTTTATGGGTTATAACATCTACTGGTCTGGTAATTATTTTTTATATTTTACTAATTTCTTTGTTCTACTTTTTATTACCCAATGCGTGCCGAAATTTGAGGTTGGAGCTGCCTGAAGATCTGCCATTTCTTATTGCATCCAGACTCTCCTTAGACTTGGTTCTGTGTTGTGACAATCATCATCATTATTATAATGGCACAGCATGTTTATTATGTTCATGTTTGTGATTCCTTAGCATTACTGGCCAATTCAAGTAAATCTTTAAAAATAAGTCTTTCAGATGAATGCAATAATGAGTAAAACAACTTTTCTGTATTTAAGATGGGAGCCGTTAAAGGGTTAAGGCATAAAATGTGTGGACACTCTTCAGATTTGAATAGTTTTTTGAATTGCTAATAAATTATGTTCGAGTGTGTTTTGCTGTGTGGCTGGCTGTCTGTCTGTCTCAGTGCGTCTCTCTGGTTTTCTATTTGCCTGCATCAATGTGTTTTGAGAATCAAATCTTCCGTCGATCCATCCAGACTGTTGAGACATAGGCCCCTATTTCAACAGATGTCCGTGCTGCCATCTTACGAATGACGCAGTGTGAAAATAAGTCACAAAAGCGTTGGCTTCATTATACATTTTATCACATTTCTCTTCGTCTGTATTAAGTAATTAATTATAGTTATTATTAGTAGTAGTAGGGGTAGTAATGAGCTACATCTATAGCATGGATATCTAATGCATAAGGCAGCAACAATTAAGACAAGATCCAGAGGATCTGCCTGCCACGAAAGAGACGACCTTATTGTGTATAGGCCTAATCAGTTTGTGAAATGAATGAAAATGAGAAAGGACTGAGCAGAATCAACAATTGAACCATAGGCGCCGACCACACAGGGGCAGCAGGGTCATTAGCCCCAGTGCTCGTCCAGGTCCTGGGGCGAGGGCAATAGTGTCACCCCCAGTACTTTTGGGACATTCGTATTTTCCATTTGCAAAATTATCGACTGCCTGGGAGAGACGTGGAAGAATTTCCCACCACAATCTGTACTCAACTCGGGCCATATTCTTGAAATCAAACACATAGGAGTTAATGCAGTTGGAGGAAGACTGAGACAGGAACAACCCTGTTGAAATGATGCGAAACGTTTGATGTGACACGCAGGGCCGTACCAAGCTATAATTGCGCCCTGTGCCTAACATTAGGGCCTAATCTGGCGTTCCCACATTTTTCAAGAAAGTGAATTTATGGAATGATTAAAGTTATTTCATTCTGAAATTTGCGCCCTTCTATATTTGCGCCCTTGGTATGGCCCTGCGTAGCGGGCCACTTAAAATCCACCCACGGACTGCGTGCGGCTCGCGTATTGGACTAATCGGACCTAGAGGCCAATCCTTGATCGATGCTCTGTTTGAGCACTGTCATACGGTCTAACGCTACCTTTCAAGCTTCTGCTTTGCAATAACCTGTGTTTTTGGCTGATGGGAGCTTTTCATTTAACTGTAAGCCTTTGCCCCTTTGAGCACTCTAGTAAATAAATGAAGACCCACTCTGCAGAGATTCTCCAGAAGGGAATGTTACGAACCAGCACGCCCGGAACTTAGTATTGCCTAGGCTGTTTTATTTTTGTTTTGAACGAGAAACCGGAGGATATTGTAGCTTCTCCCCATCGTACAAAATCCAGGGTTAGCGGATCAGGTATTTAACTGATCACCAGCCTATGCCGACAGCCAGTAACATCGGCGTCACGCAACCCTGGTTAATATACGTATCAGGTATTAAGCTGACAAGCAAACGCTTTGAACTTTGCCAAGGGTCAAAAAAGTTATAACGTTAAATTCTCGCCAAGCCTTATAATGGTAATTTTGAGAGCTCAAAAGAGGTAGTTCAACGAGGCTAATCTAACTGCGCTGAATAACCTTTAAAATTCAGTCATATACGGGAAAGTTACTACAAAATACGAAAACAGTTAAATTAATACAATTAATAGTGAAGATAAATATCGTATTAAAGGCACATTAGCGCAGATTGACTCGATTTTCTTTACACTAATGTAATCAATGGTAACACAAACACCACCTATCGACGCTGTGGTTAGACAGACGACGATGACGTCGAGATTCACGTTTAATCAATTATAATAATAATAATAATTTCGTTCCTTGTTCAAACTAACAGCAACGCAGTATAATTACAGAGACAGTACGAACGAATTATGCTGGCAGCCACGTAGGGCAGCGGATACGCTATGCGTGTAAATTTAATTTAACCAACACCGCCGGTACGGGTTTCGAACCCAGTTCCTCAGCGTGTTATCCGTTACTCTACGGTAAACGCCATTATATCTGTTTTAGCTATTTTTAGCTCAGGGTTCTTAAAACGCTAAGCCACTTTAACACGGAACTTTAGCAGCAAATGCACCAACAGTATTTTGCTTAGATATATATTATATAACATAAATGATCTAATTAATTCTATTACCCTCATCTCATGCTGTGTTGAAGTGGCCAGACGACGGCCGACGAACTGGCGTTTCAAAAAGCGTGATTGGTTGAGTTAAAAATAGATTTCACTAATGTAATGGCTTTTACCGGCAAGTGACCCACTATAGCAGACGCCTTCGCCATGAGAAGTGCTAGGCGAGTGAAGAAATAGTGAAGCAAATAATTGTAAAATGAAATGCATGGAGTATGAAAGTTTTCCATATTGACCCACATTCATTCAGTGTGTATAGATATGATTTGATAATTTAAAGAATAATCATATTGTTCTAACTGAAGAACTAGAAGAAGAGAATAATTTTGGAGGATTCAAAAAACCAATTTAATACCACAGCTTTTTAAAAACTGAATTCTAGGGGGCCTAGTCATGCCAGTCATCGTGAAAACAACCATCAATCCATCTAGGTGAGGAACTCGATTTACAATGTTGAACGAAGCACTTCAGTAGATTGTAGTCGTCACTTACAATGTAAATTCCAAACTACTTGTTTATTTCGGATTTATGTAACTCAGTTTCGTTAGATTTTTGGATCTGCCGATAACGAATCTCGTTGGCTCTAAATAGTATGCGACTATAGCAGTATATTATCATCAGCAGCAGCAGCAGCAGCAGCATCGTCGTCATCAACATTTGGCGGCAGTGGTTACGAACAAATGATCTCCGCTGCCTTAAGTATAAAATCCTCTCTATAATCTATTAATTCTGTTTTTTAATCGTCTCGTGCAGAATATGGTATGTGACCAGCGACATAATATTATTACGTACGCAGCGAGGAGGAGGGGGTTTCGAATTTGCGTACAGGTACGTATGGCGGGGCGAGGGTATGGGGGGCGAGGGTATGGGGGGCGAGGGTATGGGGGGCGAGGGTATAGGGGGCGAGGGTATGGGGGGCGAGGGTATAGGGGGCGAGGGTATAGGGGGCGAGGGTATGGGGGGCGAGGGTATGGGGGGGGCGAGGGTATGGCGGGGCGAGGGTATGGAAGGGGGCGAGGGTATGGCGGGGCGAGGGTATGGAAGGGGGCGAGGGTATGGGGGGCGAGGGTATGGGGGGGCGAGGGTATGGCGGGGCGAGGGTATGGAAGGGGGCGAGGGTATGGTGGGGCGAGGGTATGGAAGGGGGCGAGGGTATGGGGGGCGAGGGTATGGGGGGGCGAGGGTATGGCGGGGCGAGGGTATGGAAGGGGGCGAGGGTATGGTGGGGCGAGGGTATGGCGGGGCGAGGGTATGGGGGGCGAGGGTATGGAAGGGGGCGAGGGTATGGCGGGGCGAGGAGTCCCGAAAATGTGTACGTACACAACAATATAGGCCCATCTGTCTAATTTTGACGTACACAATTACGGAATATTAAAATCAGAACTGTAAACCCAATCACGGACTCAGAGGCGGTGATCTAGTTTGACAGGTGGAGGACACCCAATGAGAGGTGTAAAAATGGGAGGAAACAAACGTATAACGTGTCCCTCTCTGTAAAAGGGGGGGGGACATGTCCCTCTCGACCCCCGGGATCGCCGCCTCTGCACGGACTGTATTCCTGCTTATAATTAATATTATGTAGCATAACTGACCCGCGCAATAGGAGAGGCAGGGCAGAGGAGAATAGTCGGGGGAAGAGGACACCTAGGCTTAATTATTAAGACATCTGAGATAATACATTTCCACATTATACAATGTCATTTGAACCTACGTAGGCCTACATGTACAAGGCAGAGAACAGGAAAAGAATTATACCATGTCGACATCCAAAGTGGGAGGGGAAAGACTGAAAGTCTATGCGAACATGAGAATGAGCCAGTTCATCGCGAGACATATATTCCATCCCTGTATAAATATATATATATATATATATATATATATATATCACGAATTCCAGTGTAGGCCTAAAGAGGATTAGGCCTAAATACTGTTAAACAAATGGCATGATAAATAATGTGCTGTATTGTCTTGCTAGTCAGATCACCTTTAAAATTAATAAACAGTACTCTATCTTTCGCTCTAGAAGGTGTCATGGCAAGTAGGCCTATAAAACTAAACAAGACAACAGATATCACGCAGTATAGCATAGATATTGGTTCATAATAATTAAAGTGTTCCAAAGCAAACGATCGAGAGAGAACACACAGACAGACAGACAGAGATTGATGGAAGGAGATTGAGTGAACGGAGAGAAGGAAGGATGGAGGAAGGGAGAGACAGAGACAGAGACAGAAAGAGTTATGATTTCACCGAGTGTGAAAATAGGTTCATAATTAGGCCCAGCGTCTGAAGTTTATCAATGGCCCTAACTTTAGTTATTTTGGTAATTGTAATGGTAATTGTGATCTTACATAGCATAACGCAGCAGGGTCTAATGTGGTTCAAGAGACGTTTAGTCTACGTTACAATCATTGCAAGTTAGCCTGGACACTTAACAGTCCACTTTCCCTAGCTTCATCTTAGAGTGTCCAATAATAGTAGGCCTAGGCTTACTGTCGTCCAAAACTCCATATCATTCCATAAGGCTGGAACTCTTGCACTGAAAAATGTATGCCCTAGGCCTAATAAAATTATTCATTTCGGCTTCTTAATTAAAATTTATGCCCTCGTCCTCGAGTTGCCTAGGGTTAAGATCATGTCTTTAAACTTCTGCAGGGAATGTATAGATTTGAGTGAGGCTAACTAGTCAACAATAGCTTTAATTGTTTGGCATACTGACAACTTGTATTAATCCCAGAAGGACAGTGCATATGCAACTTATAATATCACGAAGTGTAGCTCCATGCATTATCTAGGAAGTAGGAGAGAACCAATAATAGACACAGGCCTCGCTTAATCAGGGTCGCCTATTATCTAAATTCAATAGTCACTGATTTGTCCGCTGAAAATAAAAGAGGCTAACCATCTTACTTACTAACTAATAACATTTACATTTTCAAAACAGCTTACATGTTAGTAACTCATTGAGGTACTACTATAATTAATAAGCGTGATTGGTCTTTCAACAGTCCTTCAAGTAGCCAATACTCCACACTGCAGCGTCTTAAATAGGAAGAATGTGGATGCATTTCGAATACTAATAATTGTCACTGCATTGAAGGCATTCCATTTTTAAAGTATGTTACTGAACCAATATAGTTCGAAGGCTTGGTGTTTGTAATTCTGAAACAAAAATTTGAAGTAAGATTTGTAACTAAAGTCTGCCAATTTAGCATACTTTGGGTGTATCTGTAAATGATAATGGCATCAGATTTTTTAGTGAAAGTTAGTAACAGTTAGTGGCTACATACAATTTAAAAAGTGTTTTATATAGTAATACTGTTGAGAAATTGTCGCACTAGGGGACCCCCTCCCTTTCTAGTCGGTCTTGTTCCCACGGTCAGCGCTCCTCGGTTTCCCCGATCGTGCACCCTCCCACTCAAGCTTCGCTCCTTCCCCTCGCTTTTCTGTCGTCAGCTCTCTTCTCAATGCTCTCTCTTTCTCACGCTTTATCTGTTGGCACTGCTCTTGTTTGCTCTTTCCTCCCTCGCTTTCTGTCGTCAGCCTGCTCTTCGCCTGTCGGCGATGCCTTTGCGTGGCCGTTTTTGGTGGGAATTTGCTTCCTGAAATCTTCGCCAGGTGTTCTCTTTCCCACGGTCGAGGGCGATTTCAGCGCTATAAAAGGGGGCCCGGTTTTAGTCGAAAGAGAGTCGGAGGAAGACCGTCAGATGGAGCAGTCGAAGCACGGCCTGATCGAGCCGACGAGAACAGTCCGATCTTCGCCAGCTGAGGGAACAGTTCGAATAAGTCCGACATAGCGACACGGAGTCTGCCGGTCAACAGTAGGCTTCCTGAAAAAGAACGGCAGTGGGGTTGTGAGGAGGTGGCCACTCGTTCGTTGAGAGGACAACCGGCCAGTTCGAGATTTGGCGTCTGTCAAGAAATAACAGAAATATTGCAGAATTGTTGTGGTTAAGTCCTCTGCCGGACCGGAGAGGCAGAAATTCGCGCCTGACATCCTTGTAGTAGAGACCCCCAGATTTCGCCACAATATATTCGTGGTTGTCGTGTGAATATCTGAAACAAATTAAACAGGAAGACCACTTATGGAATGGACAGATGGCATTGAAGAATGACATTGAAGAATGGGGTGGAACAAATTATAATTGCCTGTAGCCAGTTGAAATGGCTCGAGAAAAGGGGGCTGAGGGTGAGGGATGACCGGGCAGGATAGGCGATCGGATCATAGGATCGTTGGAGTTGAATTCTTGCTCCAGTACCTTTTACTGAAAGTCGGCGCCTATGAATTGAACATATTATACAAAGAAGGAACTGCTAACTGTTGGTTCAGCAAAAGCATGTTCACAACAAGCCGTTTTAGTTGTAGGTGTGATCAGAAAGACGATTAAATTACTTGTGGAATAGAGTCTCTCTGTATAAAGGCTGATTTTTAATGCTGTGGCTAGCTACGGTTCATTGTATAAACAAGTTAGCCCTAAGTGAATTAAATTCTGACTAGGAAGTCAATGCAATGATTTTAGTATACAGGTGTTAGAGGCCTGTGGATCATAGTTTAATGTACTGGTTATGACTGAGTTTCAGTCTCGCTTCAACGATCGTAAGCCTCGATTCCGTGACCAGAGCTCGCGCGGTTCATAGGCCAAATGCAAAGTCCTTCGTAAGCCTGTTACTGATACTAAATTTGGGCATCTATCAACATAACTTCCTTAGAATTTGAAACTTCCAAGAAAAGTGAATTGCCGTTAATAAATAACTGCATATCTCCGAAAGAGATAATGCAGCAAAATCTCAGGTATACCTACGTCGGGGTCACCCGAGCTAAGCAGTTACGCTTAAGGGAAACCTATGTTGCTACCTCGGTATTGATGGCAAATGTTGAGCTCATAATGCCAGCAATTAATGAGGCTTGATATTCGCATGAAAATTTCTGTAACTGTGGTAAGCAGGGCCGTACCAAGCTATAATTGCGCCCTGTGCCTAGCATTAGGGCCTAAACTGGCGCTCCCACATTTTTCAAGAAAGAATGAATTTATAGAATAATTACAGTTATTCCATCCTGACATTTGCGCCCCTTTTATATTTGCGCCCTGTGCCACGGCACCGCTGGCACCGCTGGCACCGCCCTCGGTACGGCCATGGTGGTAAGCTTGACAACATTAATTTCGACCCCTCAACTTTTCTCCCCTTCTTCATTCATTGTCTGCTGTCACACGTGTGTGTTAAGTCTAAACATCCGAAATGTTCCAATTTCGATCATCCCCGAGTCTGTCCCTCTTAGCATTTCCAGATGGATGCCATATTATGGGTCCTATATGGGCCTCATGTGGACAAGCTGGCATGGGTCGCGTGCGTCAGAGACCTATATGTCTGATTTAAATTAAGTCGTTTAGTGATGCGCGCAGTATAGGTTATTTGGAAGTCGTAGGATTCTCTTTGGGCACTACTGTTTGCAGGTACCCAGCATTTCCTCTAAAGTGATGCCTACCGTCAGCGTCCAGGTTCCATTCATCTAAAAGGATGTGTGCAACCTCCTCTGCATCAACCCTCCCAAATTAAGAAAACAAATTACATTTCAATACACCAATACACTCTTCATTTATTGCCTTCACCTCTGAGGCTCTGATGCCCGCAATCTTTGCTTTTCATCTCCTCATTTTCGCCTAAGCCTACTTCTTTAACCACATCTCCAAATTCACATTTGTGACCACCGTCGCATACTTGATTAAACCGCCTCTGAAATAGGCCAAACAATCGTAATTGTTATCTCTAAACTTCTAAAGTGCCACTCAAATGCCAAACTCGGGCGTCGCCACGGGGGCAGATTCGTGCAAATCTGACGAATTTTTATATGGGGAAGGATCCGATCGAGTACCCTACGTACGTGGTGTACCCTACGTGGTTTATTATTTGAAATTTCACATTGCATGTCCTCTGTAATTATATAGCCCGGTATAGGCCTATTCAATTTAGGCAGGCCCTACTTTTATTTTGAAATAATAGTTTAAATTTTAGGTAAAGGCCGGTGAGTCCAAAATGTATGTAGGTCTAT
This sequence comes from Bimastos eiseni, assembly GCA_959347315.1. Classification (NCBI taxonomy): domain Eukaryota; kingdom Metazoa; phylum Annelida; class Clitellata; order Crassiclitellata; family Lumbricidae; genus Bimastos; species Bimastos eiseni. Next base: position 18,103,554 of record OY365806.1, on the reverse strand, counting down.
ACAGTCCATCTTGGCATCAAATACGCAAAATTACGCAGCTATAGGCTTCTGCGTATGGGGCTCTGCGCCAAGCCACGCTGGGGAGCTTAATTACCACGCTCATCCGCTCCCCTAGTCGCTATGGGCCTTTTGAGCCCAATCCCAAAGCTCTGGCGACGCCACTGAGCTCAGGGCACTATTATAGCTCATTAATTTTTTTTAGAGCGCTGCGTCGAATCAGAAGGGTTGTCCAAATGATGGTCCAAGGAATGTTATGGTCCGGTTTCCATAGGGTCAGAGTAGCTGTGTCATTTAGGACGAGAGTTGGAAACCGAAGCATCAGATGAATACGTAAGAACGTACTGTAGGCCTAAGCTTATTTTCTCGCATGCGAATGAGAATCGAAAGATAATGCATTCCTACAACGAAATCAGTGTAGGAGGGACGTATACATATCAATCTCGATCAAGAGCTATAAATATTTGGCAGTAGGCCAACTTGAATTAATTACCCTGCGTGCTGAGACCACCCAACATATAGGCCTAGTAAAGACACGACTGGAAAAATTGGCCTATACTAAAATCTATGCAATGTCTAAGGTAGGCCCATATAGGCAACGATCCGACGGCTCGAGACTTAGGGGAAGGAGACTGGTGGGGATGGCCCCCTTCTAAATGTCAGATGGAGGCGATGAGGCTGCTTCTATCCCCCAAATTATTAAGAATTTCTATAGTGTTTCCACTGTTCACCCTTTTCTGTTGCATCCGTTTTTGGGAAAAGAATTTTTCCCACCTATCCTCCTCAAAACACCATTTATGACGACCTATCACCCCAAAACTAGGACCAAGTCTCCGCCTATGGCAATGAGATGCACTTAAATTCGTATACGCCGTATATGTATATGTAAGACTGCAGGTTCCAGAGTTGATCCATGGGTCCAATTTTCATGACCCGACCCATTGAAAATGGACCCGACCCGACTTTTAAAGCTAAATATCTGACCCGACCCGACTTGTGACGTACATATGACCCGGCACAACCCGCCTTTAGTGTTAATTTTACTAATATTATTTAGCGTCAAATTCTAGGCCTATATATTTGTGAGGACGTATCAGAGGAAAAAACCTTCGTTTATTCCATTTATTTTGGCCTAAACTTACTTTCTTAATAAATATAGGCCTATGCAAATGATGAAAAGAATTCCGGATATTATTGATCATATTGGATACGTACGTAAGAGTCCGGTCGGCATGTCCCAGCGTTGCCTCATCAGCAAACTCACACGCTTGTAATAAATCCGCTGACCTTTGGTTTCCCCCCTAAATTCAGGAGAGATCATTCCATACGACAGCTTGAGCTGAGTTGGGTGTGAAAAGTAACAAATCCGTTGTTGCCCTACTTTTTTGCGCCAATTGCTTCGCCATATTCAACTTAATTGATTGTAACTGATTAACATTATGAATAATATCACTGAGTTTCAAATTAAGCTCTGCAAAAAATGGTGGGTCGAAATGGGTCCGGGTATGGGACCCGCCAGGATCTTGACCCGACCCGCCTAATCTACAGATATTCGTGATCAGACCCGACCCGGCCCGCGGGTCAACTAGACCCGTGGACAACTCTGGTAGGTCCTAAAAGTTTTCAGGTACAGAAACGCCCCGTCACGACTATAGGCCTGGTATGTTATGTCAAAATATGCACAAGTGCCAATTGCATACAACAGCTTAATAATAGACTATAGTAAGCTTATACACATTATACACATGTGGCCTATTCTATTAATTTTGTGTAGCAATATGTACCCCTTCTTGAACCCTCCCGTTGACCTAAGCCATGCTACATCATGAAATTAATCACGAGTCATGTAAGAAAATCATACCCTGTGTAAACATTTTATTCTTTGAAGATTTTAAATTCAATATACAATTATACATAGATACATAAGTATATATATAAATATATATAATTATATACCATATCAATGTGCAGAAATTCAGAAGCTTATGACTAGGCCTACTGTTGCCGATCATAATGCATTCTTCTCTGGCGCGTACATGTATGCATAGTCGTATAGCAGTCACGGGGAGATGAAAGCCGACACGGTTCAGCGAACTCTCTGTAAAGGTCTCTGTAAAGGTAAGGCGCGGACCGCGTCCATTTGAGGCGTGTCTTTATTTTTTCCCTTGTGGAACGGTAGGACCTACCTGTTGCCAGTTGAGGCGTGTCTTCGTTTTGCTTTTCAGTCGAGGGCAGCAACACAGATAGAGCTTTCTATCACATAGGATCAGCAACGTTTTGAAGTCGTCCTTCCGAATAGTCAGATATATCTCTAAAGAGACGGTCGACGAACACAGAGACCTTAATCGCCTGTTACGTAAGACAGACTGCAGACTGCGATGGATCCATTCGGCCGAGGTATCTACAGCTACAGGGACGATTATCCGCCACCTCGCAGAGACCCTCGTAGTTTCGATCGCTACTCAGGCAGTTACGCTCCCTCACCAAACGTTGGCGAGTACGCTCGTCCAGCGGAAAGGCTCTACGCCGCAGCGCCTGCCTCCGTGTCCTACCCAGGGCTACCCTCCAACAGGACAGTGGAAATCCGCTACTATGATCCAGATATGGGGCTACCTGTTCCTATGCCCTACCAACCGGCGCCAGCGCCCGTCGTAGCACCTGCTCCGCCAAAGCAAATTCAACTGCCTTCTGGACCTGGATCACCGCAATTCGTACCGGGTCAGACGTACAGAGTGGTCGGAGTGGAGGAAACACAGCTCTATCACGCGGTACCACCGCAACCAAGGACAGATTACGTACGATACGGCGGCGGATACCCTTCGGAGCCAAGAGGACAACCCACTCGCGGACTCTACTACCAGAAATACTGAAGAAGTGGAAATGATGCTGCAATGGGGATGTTTGGATGTTACTACGCGCATGTCTCCGACGGTGATCTTTTAATCATTCAGAATAATTATCAACATTGTTTATATGCAACATTATACTAACACAATCTGGTGTATAATAGTTAACACGAGGCTCCTTATAAAACTTTGATGGAAGCCGACTTCTGCATTATTTTTTAATGAGATGCTGATATTGAAAATGTTGGATTGCTTGTGTCAAGAGAAGGAGGTTTTCAACTTTTCAGACGTCGTCGTTTCAAAGAGAACTTTCACAAGTCTTCTTCAGATAGTGTCTAATCTCAACTACACCTAAAAGCAAGATCTAACTAAATGTAAAAACATGTAAATGTAAACATACGTATGTACGCACATATATATATATAATATATATGTGTGTGTGTGTGTGCGTGCGCGCGCATGTGTGTATCCAATAGCAAGTGTAAGACTTGTAATAATTGTCAGTTTTTTTGCTTATTGGCTTGCAAAATAAACTTTGATCTGTACATATATATATATATATACATATATATACATATATATGGATATATAATCTCATATATATACATATATAATCATAGCATACTTGGAGTGCCTCAGCATGCTGAGTTTCTCTTGAAATGGCGCTACATAAATTCCAGATAATACTTCATAATCATAGCACTCTTTTATAGCTAAGCAACTTTGATGATTTGTTTTTGTTTATTGCCAACTGAATAATTTTAATATAAAACACACTTTGGTGCAATGGTTGGAACTAACCAGAAGTTATACGATGACCTTGTTCCCGATATATGTTCACATTTGCATTTATTGTTTGTGTTTTCTATAGTACTGAATTAGCATAGGCTCATACTAGCTGTTCTATCAAAATTAATAATACTGACATCTTGTTGATGATGAATAAGTTTTTCTTAGAAGACAGCAGCTGTGCTCCTCAGACCTGCAACACACATCAAAAGATGTCAACATAACTGGTATAAGCTATTTATGCAGAAAGAATGCGAATTGGCTGGATCGCACAATATAAAAGATATAAAAATAGAAGAAACTGACTGCGCTATAATTTCATGAACACAAAATATAAAAGAACTTTACAAAAGTTGTGCTGAACTCCAGGAATGTAATGTACTCGACAAATGATGAAAATGAATGTAGCTGCGTTGTTGATTTCCTTCCATTGCTACCTACTGGAAGAGAACCACGGACTAATGGTGATGGCATGAAGTAAATATCAATCACTGTATCACATTTCATAAATATTTCAGATGACAAAGTAAAAGTTACCTTACACGATATCTACATTTTTTTAAATAGCTACGGTTGTGCAGTTCTGTTAAATGCGTGCAACCTGATGACTTTCAAAAGATGTGTTTTTATCAGTTGCGCAGTCAAAGCAAACTTATGATGCACAATCATGATTAGATTTTTGTCTGGTCTGAATCATGACCAATCCCTGTCAATCTTTCTAGCTGTAGTAAAGGTCTAAATTTTGAGGCATATATATAAAGATGTCAAACATGAATCATCTAAATGCCAACCTTTATGGGGTACAGATAAATTAATTGATTGCATCAACCACACAGTACTTGCAGTTAGTATATATTTCTCATTAAGTTACATTGGTACTGGTGGATCAAGTTTCTTTTCTTTTCCGAATGTTTGTTTTAGAAATAATAAGATACGGTTTGTACTTTGAATGTTATTATTTCAATGTGATTGTCTAAGAAATCGACTGCTTTTGTTATAAGTTTTTTGTTAATTCTGAATAAATGATTTAGGATAAAAGTTTGTTTAAAGTGTGATGTTAACTTCTCCGAATCATGCCATAATACATCATGTCGTCTGCAGTTTACAGTATATACATAGGCGACACATAGCAAAGCAAAAGGGTAACAGCGCATGAAAAAGTGAATGGCCAAATCAATAGTCAGAGAGATCTCATTCAACAGATGATTAGTTGCCACATACAATGGAGATATGATGATGATGATGACTATGATGATGGCTATGATGATGATGACGATGATGAGTTCTCTGTCAAAATGCAGGTCCATTAGCTGCCATGACACCCAAGGATGAGAGCTATCCAGTGGCGCGTTTACCTATAGACGCATTAGGCGCGCGCCTAGGGCCCCCAAATCTCAGGGGGCCCCCAAATGATGAAACATCAATAACAAAATAACATCTCAGGGAGCCCCAAATGAATGAAAACATTTTGTACAATATAACATCTCGGGGACTCCAAATGAATGAAAATATTAAATACAAAATAACAACTCAGGGGCCCCCAAATGAATGGAGACATTTCATATAAAATAACATCTTGGGGGCCCCAAATGAATGAAAACATTAAATACAAAATAACATCTTGGGGGCCCAAAATAAATTTAGACATTAAATACAAAAGAACATCTCAGGGAGCCCCAAATGAATGAAAACATTTCATACAAAATAAGATCTCGGGGACTCCAAATGAATGAAAATATTAAACACAAAATAACACCTCAGGGGCCCCCAAATGAATGAAGACATTTCATATCAAATAACATCTCGGGGGCCCCAAATGAATGAAAACATAAAATACAAAATAACATCCCAAGGACCCCCAATGAATGAAGGCATTTCACACAATATAACATTTCAGGGACCCCAACTGAATAAAAAATTTCCTACAAATTAACATTTCAGGGGCCTACGAATGAAGGAAAGCTTTTTATACAAAATAGCATGTCTCACGTTTGAAATATTTTAAATATAACATAATATCTTCTCTTATTACGCAGCTAAACATTCACAAAATAACAGTTCAGGTAGTCCAAAATCTCCTTCACATGACAAGAGTATTATGGTAATTCCTAATTGCTTTGTTAATGTGAATATCAATTGGCTTGATTAGCTGTATTGGTAAGAGCGAAGGTTGCTTGTTAAGAGCCTCTTCGCCTCCAGAATCTGTTTAAATGAGTGAAATTTTTGGATAAAGTTGCGTATTTCAATATTTGATGTGATGATGTGACGTCACATATCTCAGACTCCTCTCCCCTTCATTACAAATCGTCACAGATGTATGACCCACCCAATAATTACGTAACGTCATTTATAGACGACCCTTTCAGACTCAGTGTACAAATTCAGAAGGGCCCCAAATTTTTACGCCTAGGGCCCCGTTTTCTGTAAATGCGCCTCTGGAGCTATCCAATCCAGTGTATCCAGTTGAGGCTAATCTAATACAGAAACTGATACAATAGTTCCCAAGGAGATACTTGAAGGCGATGATGCTCCATTGAAGAAAAGATGAAGAACAGTAACTCACGTAAACATGATACACAGCCATGAATGAGTAAGAAGTGTAATATTAGCAACTTCATTTTTATTAGTTTTGGCAGATGAGGAGGGTCAGTAGCTACTTCTGACTCTGATCTCTCCATTCACAGTGTATGTATGCATTAGGCTATTTAAATAGCACCTTATAAGAACCTCTTGAAGGTCAGTGTAGTCATTGGAGCTGAGTACATAATATGGGATGATTGGAGCAGAAATCTTTGCATACATTTCGGTGGTGGTAGGTATTTTATCAAAACAGTAGCATAACTTTATGTTGTAATAATGACAGTGAATGAGATGAATCTTACCAGAACTACCTTGGTCTGTATTTCTGAGACTAAGAATTGAGACATGGTCATCACCCAAAGAACCTGTCTCCGTATCTTCACCATCCTCTGCACTGTTTATCACCTGAGGCAACTCAGTCAGCTGTGATGCTTCGACCATTCCACATAGTTGCGTAAAGTCTGTCCTGGTCAGGACCTCTTCCTTCTTGAAAGCTGCCAGGTACTTGGAGTAAGACCAAGAGACTGGTTTATCACGAAAGAACTCGAACTCTGAGTCGAGATCATCATCGTCGCTCCATGCCATCGACCATTTCCTTTCGACACGCTTGTGATGTTCAGCCGCAAGAAGCGCTCGTCGACGTGCATTTTCCTTTCAGCAACAAATTAAAAACAGCCAATCACTACAGTTAATCAGTCAGTAAGAGGTATCATTAGTTATTCAGTCACTCAGAGGGATCATTAGTTATTCAGTCACAAAGCAATTAAGGATTTCAGTCAGTTATTTGCAGGATTCTACTACAGCTCAAAGATCAATGGATGACAAAAACTGTTTCAAATAATTTCAATTCAAAACTGAGTTCTATTTACTTTGTCTCTCTTTTCATCCAATTGCTTCTGCTTCTGTCCTCTCATTTGCTTTACTTCATTCTTTCGACTGTTCACCAATGGAGCCAAAAGATCGTCTTCGGCTGCACTGAAGGCGAGTTTATCCCGGTAGGAGCAGAAATCGTCCCAGTGCGGGAGCAGACTGAGGAAAACTCGTTTCTACAAAACAACACAAAACAGTTATACAAAGTTTTTAAAATTTCTATAACTCACAGTTGAGTACTACTTGACCAACAGTTCTCGAATAAATCACATAACGCTATGTGTTAAATGACAAAGAATCTAAATAAATGTTTCATCCCAATTTCATCCATACCTGGGCATCTTTGAAAACATATGGTGAGGCTTCTTCCGCATTGGCACGTACAATCTGCTCGGCCAATTCGGGTCCGACCGTGATCTGGATGGTGGGTGGAATGGTCGACCGGAGAAAACAAGCAATGATCACTGATGACTTCTGCTGTATCAGAGTGTTGTCAGAGCTTGAATGGCAAATATCCTACAGAAAACAATTGGGTCATAAAGTAGGGCTGCACCGAATAGGTGATTATCACCACTTGACCGAATATTAATAATTGGACCAACTATTTGCGAATACAGATAGTGAAAAAATTACGTAGATCTACCGACAAATTTCAAAATTTAAAATGTGAGCAAAAGTTTTGATTCAGTAAATTTAATATATAAACTAAAAGTAAACATTTAACTGCACATAATTTTTTCGTCCTTCAGCCAGTCTATGTAAACTAGGAATGTAACTAATTTAACTAAGCTTAGAAATGAGATGGCCGACGCTGCGATACTGTGGTCCAGGCAGCATGCAATGCCTATCTGCATTGTCACCATAGCACATATCATGTTAATGAGAGAGTTGCTTCAGTACACTGAATATGGCAGCCGCATGTGCAGAAACAGATGTCATGTGACCACTATTCGTATTCGGTCTAACCGCCACTATTTTGCCGAATAGCAAATATTCGGTACAACTCTAGTCATAAATTGAGATAATCAATAGTTGTTGAAATAGCCGACGTTTAACTTGTACTCTGAATCAACTCAGAGAGCCTCTATCAGACCTGGTATATGCTCTTTGCACATTAGGCAGATGCTTTCATAATAGAGGAACTGACAACTTAATTAGTAAGCATTGTATTTGGTATAATTACATATTACTAAATTATTGCACAATAAAAATGTGTGGCACAATAAAATCTGTGGGATTTGAGCAAAGTAGTCGGAGCATATTGGCTAAAACTCTGACCTTGAACTTCTGAACTTCCTGCCAGAACAGAATGTTGTTTTCCAGACGATTTCCTCGAACAGAGACAAACTTCATAAACTGAGCAGATGTGAGTGGATTGAGGAGCGCCTGGCGCAGCTGAGTTATCTTTTCCGTTGTTGGAATCCATTTGCTGTTAAGCAACTACAAAATAAAATATATTCTGCAGGAACTGAAACACTATTTGTATATTTTCTATAGACCTTTGTTCATTATATGAAACATAAAAAGCATAAATTCATAGTTTTATGCATAGACAATTACATACAGGATGCATTTAAAGACATAATTGCAACACATACTTAGTACAAGCAGAAGATCTAGGAGTTATACAGTACAACCTACCTTTTTCCAAATCTGATTAAATAGCTAGACAAACAGTTCAGCCTAAAAGACAATAGAACACCTTCCATCTGACCTCAGAGACTTCACCCTCCTTTGAAGGAATATTACAACAAGAGACATACTAAACCTACCCTAGAAACACCCTGAGTTTTTCGTTTTTGTTGTGCAATGACATCGTCAATGACATGACTGATGCTGACTTGTGACTGTCTGTGCCTGCCGAAGACCTTCGAAGAGAGAAACCGAGGAACCCATTTGAACTCGAGGCGATGCTGAACATACTTCTGTACTTCATAAAGACACTGGTCTGTTGGTCGGATGTTAGATGCCCTTCCAAAGCCATTTCCACATGCAATGACCTTTACCAAATGTTCAGAGCAAAATGCACATAAGATAAACAAACACAGTGGTTTCGAATAACAATAGAAAACAAGTAAAACAATGACTGATGTGAAACTATGAGCCACATTTAGACCAATCTTTTATCACCTCATTTAATATGGTTAAGGTTACAAAAATCTAAATAATGGATTCTAAGATTTCATTTTTCAATATCAACTTTCTTTGTTGCAAGGAATATCCAATGATCAACATAGTAGCAATGAAGAACCATCTGTTGCAACGCTAGTTGGACAAGTTCGAGAAACTGCAAATGACTAGATTTTAGTAACTGCTGTTCTTTGCAAATGCATGAAGCTGTGACGTAACTTTCCATAATTTTATATGATTTTCCGTACATTCAACACCAGCCAAATATTAGATTATTTAAAAATAAATTTTGCCTATCTTTGTTTGAAGACACCTCTAAGGATTGAATGTTTGTGTCTATTCAGTGGATGCAATGAGCTCTTAGTTAAGGCACTAGTTAAGATTAACTTCTATCTATTTTTACTTACCTGATGTGTGAATGTTATTAATATTGGTACCCATTGCCAGTTGATAAATTCTACACAGGAGCCTCTATGACCCATTTAGATTCCCTTGTGTAATCAGAATAATTATTTAAGAATAAAATTCATTGTGGACATCACCATGAAATTGAAGTGAACATCAATTGATGTCTGAGACATGATTACAATGGCACAAGATTACAATGATTCCAATGGCACAAGATTACAATGATTCCAATGGCACAAGATTACAATGATTACAATGGCACAAGAGCAGATTCAGTCATATCCGGAGTTGCTAACAATTCTATTTGAGACAAGTGATGACATGCTACAGGTCTGGGAATGTCCTAGATATTATAAGAGAGTAAACAATGTCTACATATATTATCATTGCACCCTATTATTAATAGTACTAAGCATCATGCTGCCATATCTGCCATTTACAAAATGCAGATTGCTTCATATAAGTTACCCAAAAGCAGCAGCATGTGACTCATATCCGTTATCCACCACAAGGATCCTGCTGTATAAATGCTTAAATACTACAAAAAATATGTATGGCTAAACCATAGCTAAACAATGTTAATTCTTATGAAATCTGTTGCATTACCTTTGTTTGTTCCTCTCTGCTGGCTGGGCTGTTTGGTCCAAAGAAGTATTGTTTATTCAGGTAGGTTTCCTTAATGTCATCTGCCTTTGAGCTGCGAAGAACTTCATGATACTCTGGAATGCGTCGATAGTTCTCGATGTCCATCCAGCAATGAAGGTCAAGACTGGCATAGTTATCTGAAAGGAACTCACGAAAGTTTTCCAGTTCCATGCGGTTGCTGAGAATTCTCTGGAGGGTGAAGTCTCTGAGGTCAGGTGGAAGGTGTTCTATTGTCTGGCGGTAGAGTTCTAAATCTAGGCTCTCATCATCAGATCGTGGTAATTTCTATAGTTCAAAAGCAAAAGTTCATTGGCCATGCTCCACATTTCAGAGATCAAACAACCAAAAGTCCCTGTTTATGGGTCATCATTACATGAAAAATTCAAGAATAAGTGCATATCAAATGATATTGCCAACTAAGTACATAGTTTAATAACACACATGCTTCCTTCTTTTAAAACAAAATACATTTCATTTCAAATCTCTTCTTCACTATCCATGGACAGCAAGCTGTTGAACAACAGAATCTCAAACTCAGTTTCATGTCATAGAACTTTCTAACTATTTCAGTCTCAAAGTAACAGCCACTTAATGACGAGCTTCTCTAGTTTCAAGTCAATTTTTATTACACACTCGTCGTTAAAGTGCTAACATTCAACAATCAGTTTTGATGATGATCACATTAATCAAAAACTTCAAGAAATCCTCTTTTAAGTCAAAAAAGAGATGTTCTGCTAAAATTGCATCTGTAACCATACTGTATTGAAAGTTCTTTGATTATGTTAGATAGATCTAAGAAGGCAAAGTGCGTATTTGAGTTCTGGATGATTTTACATGACTAATGTACAATTGCACATATTGGAATATCAAGAGAAATTATGAAATGATGCAGTAGTACAAAATAAACTTCAAACTTCAATAGAGATTTCTCAACTGGACCTTATAGTCCCTCTACATTTTATCAGGCTTTTGAATGGGACCTTCCTTTTTCAGATTGACGTCCAAGCCTCTAAAGTTGCAAGTCATGTGGACCCATCACTATACTACTAATAACAAGCAGCTGAAACCAAAAGAGCAAATAACTTCACCCTGATCTGAACAATTCCTTTTCTTTGCAAGGAAACAACAATCGCTGATTTTTCTCCGAGAATCCTTTTTTCCTCCCGTTTTAGAATCTGCAGTTGAATAGAACACCATATATATTTGAGAATTTTAAAATACCAAGGTACCAAAATATGGCAATTCGTTAAGGGAAAAGCTTAATAACCAGAGTGATCATTCTATACAGAAACCAAACAGGTAAGTGGCACATGTGTAAACTTAAGTGTATTGTTCTTGAAAGAATAACATCAATATCAGAATATAAATAAACACTATTTCACAAGGGTCTAACTATATATTCGATCACATTTCATAATACATGCACAATATTATGCAAAGTATTAAATGCAATTATTGATCACACACAAAAAATGAAATGATTTAGCACACCAATATGTAGACAGCAGTATTAGCATAAAACGTCCCACGACTTGTATTCAGATATTACACTTTACATTACACTACACTATACAATACAATGGCACATTACATATGCAAAATGAAGAGAATGAGGCAACAGATTTCACAACTTATTCTAACCTAAGCAAGGGAATATGAATGAAAACAACATCAGCAATTATGTGAGAAATAGGTCTCTCCAAGGTGCAGATGTAATGGGGAACAAGGTGAAACCCGGTAAAGGCCAGAGTACAACAATTAGTATTGCTACTGGTCAAAATTAAGACAGCAAGTACACAATTCGCATCGTTTTGGTCAATGATTCCAAATACAAGGCGCAGAACAGCTGACATAAAAAACAATATGCAGTTTTCAAAATCCTCATAATTATATTGTATGTGTGTAATGTATGTATCAGAACAGCTGTGTCAATTTAGAGCATAATATTCCATCGAAGTTGATGAAACATCCATACCTTGTTGTAGGCCAGAAGATCTGCCTCCATTGCAGACTCCCATGCATTGTAGAGAACACTAAGAACATACTCTTCGGCTTTATCAAATAATTCTTCAAAAGGCGGATCAAGTTTTCGATGAATATCATCGGAATCATATTTGGAGCAGGAAATGTTCATCTCAGCTCCAGGTCCAACAAAAAGTGAATACAAACACTACCAAACACAAATCATATTAAATTAATAATATTTAGAAAAGCATTAATAAGCATGGAAATAAATTATAAGGCAATTCCGCGTAATGTAATAGCCATGTGGGATTTACTCAGCTTAGATTTCAAACACCCACCATAACCAGGACAAATAATAATCTATGGAACAAGACGAAGACGTTTCAAATGTTTCGATTGAGTGGATGCAACTGTAGGCACAAGCATTCTGATGGAGTGCTAATGATGACCTGTGTGCAAAAAGGTCATTTGAGACAGTGTAAATAATTCTGAGAAATTATTCAATTAACACCTTATGACAATATTGCATCATACCTTAGCCACACACACACACATGCTCACTAAGTGACATCATAAAGTTTTGGCTGCTCATGAAGGGTCAAATAATCTCCACATTGCATCTGATTGTGAAACAATTATTACATAGATGAGATTGGAGGAATCAAAATATTGATGTTAAGTAAAGACGTTTTGTACTGTAAACAGACCTTTGCTTTTTTCCCCAACAGATGAGGCCTGAACGGTTCTTCGTAGAAAATTGAATGATATTCATGACATGCTTCCCAGAAGTTTAAACAGTTCCTCCATAGCTGAAAGCATAATATTAACTTCATTTCCAAAAGAATTTACATCAGCTGTCTCAAATTGTACGTTTTGGTCACCATATAAACTGGCCTAGGGGAAATGAAAGTTCATAGAAAATATTTCCATCAAACTCAGTGTTTAGCATTCTCTGTAAGATGTACACGTATCTTTGTACAATAAATTACAGTGTATGTTGCTTCTTTCAAGAACACAATAATGAGAAATGCAGTGTTTGACAAATCAATCATGTAAGAAATTAATTTATGTCAAGCTAGGGTCTAGTAATGTTGAAATCACCATAATTTCAAATCATCTACTTTGCAAGAAGGTCAATACCTGATTATCCACTTTTTCTATATGCTTCCTTAAGAACTTTCCAGATCTTCGCTCACATGCCAGAGCTTGCAGAAGTCTTTCCAACCTCGTCCACATCAATATTGACAGCTTTTCATGGCCAACCCGTTGGCCATTCTCATCCTCTGGTTTCTGAAATTGAGGAAGTGATTCTGGGCGACTGATGCATTTCTCTTCCCCAAAAGTATCCGACCTTTAACCAATAAAATATGGGAGGAAATTATAGTCTTTTATTCAAGATAGTACTAATCCATTAAAATATAAAAATTATTATCTGGAGAAAGCAAGATTGTTCTCTGGAATGGTTCACCCCTTGGTTAAGATTCGGCTGCATAAAAGAACCATCCGTATGAACATGTTGCCTTAAAATGGTCACCACAGGCTTCAGCTTTCTCTTTAAGTTTTCCTAAACATGCATTATACATCCTATTTTCACCACTCCACCCTGGTGTTTAGGGCATTGATCTGCACAATTTACATATGGTATGCATTACACAGCTTAAAGGAAATATCCACTCATGTGAATACAACTCGTTGCCATCTCTTTTACAGATGTAGCATACTAACTGCATTAGGACACTTGACATAATTCTAAGTAACCTTCAGAAAAAATAATATCTCAATTAGAATTATTTAGTGCAGTATTTTTATAAACAACATTTTTATTCTTAGCCTTAGCACTGACCAGTATCAATATTTGTATGTTCATGATGCTGTGATAAAGGACTTGTCATGATGAAAGTGTTTGAACTAGTAAAGCTAGTCTTGATGACATCTGATGAAAAAATGTGACTTGTCAGCACGAAACCAGTCCCTTGTATAAAAATATATTTTCCTGTTTTTTGCACCATCCTGAAGCTGCTAGATTTACCTTTCCAAAACCGTTTTCAGCTAGTTTATGCCTTGCATACAGCCAAAGTTATATAATTTCCAATGTGACCGTTTACGTAAAGTGCTATTCGAGAAAACTGCAAGCAAAGTTTAGCCATATTATTTTTATAATCTCCTTAGCAACGGCTATTGTTTTTGAACCGATTTTACTGAAAATTGGCACCATTGCAGCTGCAGGTATTGCAAATGCACTGTCCAAATTTGGTGTAGATATCTCAAGCAGGAACAAAGTCAGTAAAGTTATTCCAGTTCACCAACAACTTAATGAGATATCATTGAAACTAATTGTCAATTTTAATACAAAAGTCTCAAATTCCGAGAGAGGTTAAGCAGCTATTACCTGCTAAGGAATTAATTATTGCAATACAGTAAAGGATAAAATTAACATCCAAATAATAAAAACACAAAAATAAATGACAGTTTTTTCCAGTCACACTATGTATTCAGCATCAACTGGCAAAGTCACGGGTCTTCCACCACGACGACCTAGAGTTTTACATGTTCCAGCAGTAGGTGATTGTGAATCTCCATTGGATTACGAGCTTCCTCTTTGTTTTGGCTCCTCTGTTGAAACAAGGTCCAATCCTTCAGTCTACCCTCTGCCACTGTTTACAGGTCACCTGCTATCATGTCCTCCAGTTTGGCACTAAGACGACAGGTGGTTCTGCATCGTTGGAAGACGATGAACTAGCTTCATTTTAACGATGTTGTGTGATAAAAAAGATCATTGTTGTTGCCTCCTCCTTTATCCACGCTTGAGACTGGCACTGCCAGAGTAATAGTAGTGGTAGAGTCAAAAAGGATTTGCTGCGTCTTTGTTCAGTATTCTTTATCGACTGTTTTGTCCATGGCGGCTTCTTCCTCTATGTGTAGCAACGGGCAATCAAATTCTTCCATGGATCTACAACAATAAGACCAATCTTATAGTATACAGTCTCAAATACTAACAGACATTTAAGAGGAATAATTTGCACAGGAATTAAATATCACAATATTAAATTTTAGATCTAAATTATAGATAAATAGAGAAGAGCATCTCCTTAAGCTAATCTGAGAGGCAGTAATTGGTGTGAAGTGTCTGTGACTTCATCTGTTAGCATCAGCATATGAGAGCGTGTGACAAATTCTCTCCCTCGCCGTACTATCCTTTCATCGACAGTGTACGAGCAATATACTCATCACAGCTCAGTTGGGAAAAAGGCACAAGTGGAGCAGAAATCTCGATGCAAATCTCTTCACTAGAGAAGATTTGAATCTCTAATCTCTCTCTTAACAATAAAGCACACATCCCACAGCACAATCAACTTGCTCAAGGTCATTAAGCAGTAACTGCCTCGGACAAGGATGAACGCGCACTCTCCGTGTAACAGGTCAAACGCTCTATTCAGCCAGTCACCGTTATGTTAAGTGCAGATTGTAATCTCAAATGTAAACAAAGCCCCAGGTGCTCCTCATACCAGAACACCACTGGAGCATTTCAGATTTCTCAAAAATCTTTCTTAGCTGTTCTCAGGAAAATCATAGAAACATATGCTGTTCAAGTCAAACCTTTATCATGATCCTCGATCGTGTTGTTGTTTTGGCTAGCACAACACAAATCAGTCATTTTGCTTGCTTGTCATGATGATCCAGCGACTCGTTTGCCATATTGTTCCATGCACGCCCGTGACCATATCCTTTGAAGCACACTGGCCACTGCCATTATTCAGCTTACTTTGACATCTACAATAAACAGTATATATAAAATTATTTTGTTCTATCTATGAAATTCATTTCAGTATTATTTTTATCAAAGGCATTGAACAAAAATATAAAGCCAATAATAGAAGCCCTGCATTCAAAACAAACAGCAATTTATACGATTTATTAACCGGTAGACTGAAATTATGATATCGAGAAGAATCCTGATAACAAATAAATTGAAATTGCAATGCAATAGTTATTTCGTCTCATAAAGCAAATCAATAGTTAATAAACTTAACATAGCACAATAAGGTGAACAATAGATGAGGCAGTGCGAGAGACGAAATTACACAGCTTTAACAGTTATGCCTGAATATTTATAAAGTCAACCGCTGCAGTTACTGCATTAATGCTTTAAACCCACAATTATGCTGCAAGACTTATAAACACGAGCTCAGTGAGTAGCGGGTTTAAACCTAACAGCAATTGCCTGAATACTTTAAAAGACGTCTCAATTAGAACAGCGTTTAAACTTAATAATTATGCCTATAGACAAGGATCCTGTGAAGCACCAAAACATTAAAAATATAATCGAGGCCTACCTGAATATGGCGGCATTCTAATAGTCAACCGTATTGGCATCCTTTACGATGCCGCTAGATGTTTTAGCATCATGGTCATCTGAATTGTCGTTTATGGCTTTTAACATAACACCTATTATCGCGTTCGTGGTTAAACATAATCTTGCAACAATTCGTGCACATTTAGCATTTATCGAACTCGCAAAAATATCCTCCATTCCGAGAATCAATAATGTAAGATTCAACACACTAGGATGCATTTTGCATGATTGCTCTGTATAAAGAGACAGGGTCACGCTACTGCGCATGCGCGAAGTAGACCTCAAAACTATTGGCCAACCACGGTGCAAGATTATGTCACGTGATTAAATCACGTGCCCGGTTGCTAAGCTTGTAACGGTTATTGTTTACGATAGGTGTCCTCGTTCTGACCAATCTATAAGCATAATAAATATTCGAAGGTCATAAGTTATTAATAAACTGGGAAAAGGAGATATTCTACTTCAAAACGAGACCAGGCAGGTGGGAAATCTCGACCCATAACCTAATTAAATATGACAACAAAGATAGCGAAATCTGAATCTAAATTATGATTTTCTGTCTCGTAGCATTATAGGGCTTTTGGTAAAATGCTTTTTTGAAACATATATGAAAGTCTAAACGACAGTTTTATATATTATTTGTAATAAATATATATTTTTGTAATAGTGTCTGCATTAATATCAATTACGAACGGTTTGAGGTTTCCCTTCATTTTCGGTCATTTTAAGCCTGATTGCATCCAGCAACAGCGACTGATTTGGTAAAATTTTTCCACATATATGCATGGTTATGATATGACAATGTTGAAAACTGAAAAGCATTACCATTGTTTGTTATGTGCTTTGTGATGAGGCACTGTTTGAGGTCTCTTCAATGGAACAGAATTTAGCCGCATTCTTTGGCCTGAATCCTCACTTGATTTTGCACCTGTTGCAGTATTTCCTTGCTTCTTATTATTAGTCTGTGTTGAGGTAGAGCTCATCTTCAGATTATGGCAGCTCCTTGGTCTGTGAGGAAGCTTTGGAAGCACCAGAGGATATGGATCCGCTTCAGGAAGTGCCTTCAACTTCATATACTCCTTATATAGATCAACTGCTTCTAAACTGAGTCGATTTTCAAGTTGAAGAAGATACCTTGGACCCCTAAAATAAATATCAAACTAATTTTTAAACTCTTGAACCCAGTTGTTGTAAAATACACTAATCCAGGAACTTATACACAAAAAGCTTTTTGATAGCTGCTGCAAGAAAATTGCCTGAAATGAAAGAATATAGCAAGGATGTTTGGCACAAAAGCAAGTAAATTCTCAAAAACTGCTCATATTGACATTCATTTTTGAAAAATAAGTGCACGCAACAGATGGCAGTCAAGGCTGTTTAGAGCATTCAAGTCCCCAAAAGGACCATTTAATGTGAAGTTGCCTTTTAATTTCTAGCATTAACATCTGCAGCATTGTAAGCCATTCAAACCGATTTTGCATCTAGTAAAGCTTTCAATGTTATACTTAAAATGCCAAATTATTTAGAAACAGTTACTGAATGTTTCAGAGCAGAAACTGGTTTTCAACATTGACAAAAATAGCTCTGAGTGATTTCATGATAATCTTAAGTTCAGCTCTGGCAATTTTATTTGATTGTTAGCATATGTGATAAAACATCTCAAAGGTAGGAAGGTAGGGTCTTCAAAATTTCTGGGCATATATCAGGATCAACACCTTGCAAGGAAAGACCCACAAATCACATCACTAAACACATAATTGGAAAGCATAGAAATATCATCATGCACTGGCCATTTTATTTCTCCAAAAACATATTATTTGTGAGGCGGTCGTTCAAAACCCATCACTTGTCGTTTTTGTCTTTTTTTATTAAATCATATTCTGCAATGCATCTGCTGCAAAATACTTTTTACAGAATCGAAATAGCTTTTATCTGACTAAGGTTATACTCGTTTGAGTCTTTCATTAAGACTTATTATAATCCTAACAACTGAGAAAATCAAAGTCAAAGTTTGAGAATATTCATGTCATCAAATATCTTAGCAATCATTACTTGATTACTCTACAACTATGCTGGGCAATAAAATGCTATATTCTGTATGAGATAAAGCATGCACCATCAAAATCTCTTTGCTACTTTGCAAATAATGGCAGGTCGGCGTATGAAATCTTGGTCGCTCACCATTGAAAACATGCATATTTTAGCAATGCAAATCTAGACACCAACATATGCATTAGAAGTCATTTTTCTCCAACTAAATACTTGAATTTAACATTTTTAATTTCAGATATTCAAATTAGACATATTTATTTGTAACAAAATATCATAAAACGATTTGCTGCGTTTTGACCCCTCTCATCTATTTCAGTCTTTATCTCAATAACTAGGAGCCAACAACAAACGGCAGGTTTTGACCCCTTGCCTCTCATTTAGGCTGCAATATATTCTGATGCATCCAGTATATCTCTCATACTCATCTGAGTGTCTAATTGCAACTTTCATCAACACCCTTTACTTCTCATCTTCAATGAAACCCACCTCAGCAGCTGCTGAGTATTCTCTCTCTCGCAAATTGGACTCCGAACTTCACTGGACATCACTCTATGGGCAACCCTTCTGATATGATGAAGCATTCCAGAATAAGCTGGTACCTTGTTAACCCTTTAACAACCAGCATGTACTAAAGTGTAAGGCATAATCAACAATGCTGGTCATTAAAGGGTTAAAGAGCATGAATGCATGACACTGTATGTATGTAGCGCCTAAGAAATTTGGAGACTGCAATTATGATTATGTTATGAAAAGTATTATACAAACAACAACATAGTTCAGCTTTAGCTCTTTCACCAACACTTGACACATTACTAAGTGGCAAATTGGTGTATATAATAATAAAAAATTCACTAAGAAACTCCTTTGATCGCCCTTTACTGATAACTTTATCAATCAATCAATCAATGAAACTTGATATAGAGCCTCTTCAAGAAATCTACTCAGAGGCGCTCCCAGTTCAACCTTGGCCAAAGAAGACAGATTTAAGAGTAGAATGGATATAAGATATAGAGTTCCAAGGCAAGAGCCAAAGATCCAATGGGAGGCTAATCCAAGCAGTCTGGCCCACAACCAAAAAAGCACGATACTGTATCATAGTGGTCCGAAAAAAAGGGACACAAAGAAGACCCTGCGAGGCAGAGCTCAGTGTCTTGCCAGCACTTCTGCTAGCAGCAACAGGATAGTAAAGCTCCTGTAGGTAGCAGATATTTCATATTCAATACTCCATACATACTCCATACCAAGTGCACGTAATTTCCAGGAAATTTGCTTAATCATGGAATTTGCTTGCATTAACTGATGATTTATGGAGGAGCTGAGACAGCAGGAGAATCTAGTGGAAAGGACTAGAAAAAGAGTAAAATGGCTTGGACATAACTATATCAAGGATGGATGCCATGGAGGAGAATCTGGTGGAAAGGATTAGAACCGAAGTTGTGTAGAACAGATAAAGACTAGGATAAATAATAATGTGAGAATTGGTTGTGAGAACCGCTATGAGGCTTGGTCAGCAACAGATAGAAGTGGACATACCTTGTTCAAACCTCACATTTTCTAGTGTAATATCAAGTGCTATTGATGTTCAATAAATAAAAGTCAAGTTAGTTATCTAGTTGATAGACCTATAAATGGCCTGACAAAATTGTCCAAGATGAGCCACATTTATTCAGTATCAATTGATAACTGACCAGTAGCAGAGCAGAGGTAAAGCAACTCTGTTTTGAATCTCTGTCATGTGATCCATGTTCCAGTTTGAAGGAAGGAGAAGACCTAGCTGGGACTTGGATTCTGGTGTCAGTTCAAACGTTGCTCCTCCCATGATGTATTGCTCCTTCATTCTGGCCAGATGTCTGTTAAATATGGGAAAGGAATGTAATGCACCATAGATGATACTCAGGATCACATGCAAAACTTGACATCATAAAAGTGAGTCATGCCCAAATAATAAACTGAATTATACAATACAATACAATATTCGTTTAATTCACCACAGGGTTTTCCAGTGAACAAGTGCAACAAACAACCTTAGATCAGTCATTTAAGTTATTTCATTGTTTAAGGGAATTGTACCCCATTGCCTCCCCTAACAACATTCTGCTGCCAACTGTACATGGACACAGAGTTACTTTTCTATAATGGAAGTCAAATGCTTATTGGCTGTTTCGTCCCCCTTCTTGAAGATAATAAGCTCTATGGTCTTAGATATATTAAACCTCATATTGTTGTTCCTTGTCCAGTCGGACATTTGCTCAAATTCCTCAGTTGCAGTAATGAGATATTACATGATATTAGGCAGAATAGATGTGTTTAATATTCTGAAATATAAAAGGAGAAATGAGCCTTGCAAATTCTGACAATAAATCTGAAATTAGCAAAAGGCTTCAACGTATGAAATTGATCAACATATCAGTGTGCAAGACAACTTTTAGCTGACTCTTACCGTTTTAATTCGTCTTTATCTCCAACCTTTTTCTCTCGTTCAATGTCCATCCAAAAGTTCCAGACCTTCTCACCCGATGTCCCTCGGAGAAACTTCTGAAATTCGAGAATTCCAGTTCTTCGTTTAAGCCTTAACTTTTTCCGTCTTTCCTTAGACAGTTCGGATTTCTCATCATCAAAATAACTTATGTCATCACCACCATCATCATCATCATCATCATCATCAATGTCACACGCCAGTTTTTCCAAGTTCAAATCATTGCGAGCTTCTTTAACTTGTGCATTTAAAGGATTTAAATGTGCATATGCATCTTCAACTTGCAGAAACTGAGGTTGATGCTCGCTCTTATTGCAAACATTCTTGGTCGTTGTTGTTGGTTCCGATGTGATCACTTCTATTCTATGATTTGCAACCACCTGACTTGTTGTTGGTCTCTTGACAGTGGAGAAATTGTAAGAATTGGGTTGATACTGAATGGCAGAAGACTGAGGTCTTGTCTTCGAACTTCCTGATGTTTTGGTATCAAAATTCAACCTTGCTTGAGAAACAAAAGCACTTCTATCCCTTGACGATGTCTCACCTAAACTCACATAGAGCCTCTTCAGAACTTCCTAAAAGCAAAAAGCACTTCAAATTATTTAGCATTCTTTACACTCAAAGGTCAAAATCTTTCAGGATAATTTCCCTTGGTCCTTGGGTACCCCTAGTTAAAGGCAATGCTCCTTAGCATTGGTATTGCATTGCAGTGCAAACTTGTCCTACGGCCTTCAAAAATAACCTAAAATATTCTAAAGCAGTACAAAAAAATTCCTTGATGCTAAAATGTAAAACAAGTCTTAATTTTTTTAAACAAATTTTCCTGTTATATAGCTCAGTTAAGAACTCGCTAAAAGCAGACCTCAACAATCGACCTAATTGGTGTTTAAGTCCACACTGTATTAAGGTTACATACTATGTAATGTACATAGTGTAATGTAATCGAGTAGTCATATAGCGCCCCTTCAAGATGTATACTCGGAAGTGCTCTCTGTGCTGGCCATCATGATGTTAAACTCTGCACATTAAGCTCAAAAGAGTCAGTCACCAGAGGTGGGCCCACGCCCAAACATGGAACCAACCAACAGTTATCTGCTAACTTTAACATAACTCTCATTGCTTGTCAGTGGCACAAGGACTTCAGGGAACCAGTTTTGGTCTGATGCTTGGATTTCCCACCTCTACTGCCCTTCCTCATTTATATGCAGTTAAATGATTACAAAACATTTCCATGATTGGCTGTGGCTCTGGTATGGCTCAGGGGCGTCCAGATACGGGACTCCAAAGGAAAATGCCTCCAATTTCAGGTAGGGGAGATAGTTTTTGAGTCTTAGGAGGGGAAATATCTTGCCTTCCTGACACTAGAGACAGGAGGTTGCCTCCATCACTCAGAGGGGATTGACGCCCCTGGTGTGGCTTACAAGGGCTATGGTACCAACTAAGCAAAATCTAGGTTCATGAGATCCATCATCCATTCAGTGCTCAAAATAAACAAGGGCTCTGCACTTCACTCTACAGTAGCACTCAAGAAATTTAAAATCAATTAATTTGATTACGATTATAATTGAACTGTCAATTGCTATGTTACCAAACAATGCTACACAAGATCATGTCTTTTAACCCTTTTATGACCAGCTGCATATGTTTTCCTACATATTTTAGTACACGCAGGTCGTTAAAGGGTTAACATGTGCCAATGACATGCTATGTATGTATGCATGTGTGTATGAATGTTTGTATGTATGTATGTATGTATGTATGTATGTATGTATGTATGTATGTATGTATTGGCTTTCAAGGATTTGGAAACCAAAGTGCATCTTCTCCTAGTGACTAACTATCCACACGTCAGATTCATATTTTGGTATGACCTTGCGCGTATTACAAATTTAATACAAATATAAATGTATGTAAATTTGTATGTAATATTGAGTCATTTAAGTAATTCACAATGATATGAAGCACACAGTGATTGGATAATAATAGTACATACCAATCCCTCACTTCCTTTACCTAGGCCTAATAATCCTTTTTGTTATCTTATGGTCCCTTGTCATACCATACTTTACCCTATCTTACCATACTTTACATTACCTAACTTTTGCTAACAGTGCCCTATTTCACTGAATCACACTAACATTGACCTCTGAATGATCCAGCTGTTCCTCGTTTTCCTCAACCATCATCTCAAGTCGGGAATTTGACAGATGGATTTCATTCAGGACAGAGTCATTTGTAGCGATTTCAACCAGGTCCACTTTCTTCTGTCGGATAGGGTTGATGTCAGCTTGCGAAAGCATTTTAGCCAGACGATATTCAAAGTAGCAATCACTGTTAAGGAATGCTGGAATTCTTCTCTCTTTCAACCACTGGATTCCCTGTTCTCTGTCCAAAGTCTATAAGTAATATACAACAGGTTTTTTATTTTTAATATCATACAACTATATCATATTATCACCTACATAATAAAAGCCTCAGATGCATGCTCATGGTTCACTTCAATCGGTGCTATACTTCCTATAAATTGCATGCATGTACGGACTTATGTATGTATGTATGTATGTATGAATATATGTACATATGTATGTATGTATGTACTTATGTAAGTATGTATACATGTATGTATGTACGTATGTATGTATGTATGTATGTACGTACGTACATACGTACGTATGTATGTATATATGTAAGTATGTATGCATTACAGATGATGACAGCAAGCAACAGACCTATAAAACAATGCTTTCATGGCAAATATTACGGATCAGCAGAGGACTTAAATCAGAAGGAACATTATGATAAACTAGCATGAAGACATGCTATGCAGAAGAGGAAGGTTCAATCACAGTGTCCAATAACATCTTGGAATTAAGTTGAAAGGCAGGAGCTGTGTACAAACAATTATTAATTCAGAAAGATGGTTAAACTTACTGACAGACTGAAGCACCAAAATGAATGACAGACATAAATGTAAGTCCATAAGGAAACAAACCAGTCACTATGAAGTACATGTATTTGTATTGCCTCTACCCAGCAGCTTCATTTTCAATTTAACGACCGTGTGATATCCTTCCTTCAACACCGCCACCCATTTGAGTAGGTGAAACGCCATATAAGGTGGGGGCCTTAAGATGCAAGGACCGTGCTAGTCTAGGAGTAAATTTTTTTTAAATAAGCCAGCACTAGGAAGTGAACTGCAAACCACACTCTCTCTGACACAAAGAGGCCATGGGATGCAACCAACATCCCCTAACCACTGTAGCTAACTGGGTCAACCTGGTGTGTGACAAGAATGGTTGCAAGATCATAAGTGGCGAAATTGAAACAATGTATGCACCTTGACAGTGAACTCAGTAGTAATTGTGTCCTGAGGTATGACGGCATTCCGAGAAGCTCCTGACTTTGTTGCGCGACCCTCGGCCTTGGTGGCACAACGCGATGGACCAGAAGTTATCTTGTACGTATAAAATGCTGATCTAATCCTTGCAGCCACCTGTTGCTTCTGCTCATCAGCACATAACTCCAGACCACCTGTCGATCTGTTGTAGAACAATGGCTCTGGAAACGTCTAAACACAAGCAGACGGCTTCTCTCAAAGACGAAATCACTACACAGCAATAATTAATTATTACATAACTAAATAAAATCACCGCACTAAGAATGCTCACAAATGATAAATACATATCGTATTGCCATAAATGTCTTTCAACCTCGTTGTTACAATCACAAAGCAGCAGGCACTATGAGCACCAATATCATCCCTGCAGCAAAATTCCTTGACCAAGACACACCTTAGTTCTGAGGAGTTTCCATTCAGTCTATCCACAGCAATTCAGCTACGAAACACCTCTGTGACCTATGAACATTTGAATAAGCTGGTCTCCCTGATGTGGATTTTGTGGGCAATGAGAAATTTTCCCAGACTAACATTATATCACTTTATAGATATACTAACTTTACGTTTCTTGTTTCTTCCGATTAATAAATAATCTTGCAGCTTACAATTACACTTCTAAGCACATTCCAAAATCAGAGTCCATAGGACAAAAACCTGTTGAACCAATGAGAAGACTGGCAGAACAACACGTTGCTATCTTGTACAGGTAAAGGTAAAAGTAACTTACTTTGATAAATCTCAGAAGTGCAACACCTTTATTGTAGGTACAAGCACAACCAAAGCAATTCAACTACGGAACACATTCTTGATCTATTAACGTCTGTTTATATCCATTTATCAATCTAGTGATAATAATAATAATAATAATAATAACAATAACAATAATACTAATAATAATAAAATGAAAGTAGTGAGAGCTCAACAGCGCATGATTTTTATGTCATTCCTTTTCAATTGATGCCAGGATCAGGGATTTCTATATAGTTTCTGATATTATTATAGAGATTATCAGGATTTCAAATTAAAACATGCGACCTGTGCAAATGGAAACCAGAATTTAACCTCATATTCTTCACCATTAAACAGTTATAGTAATAATAATAATAATAATTCTAATTATAAGAATAACAATAATAATACTAGCCATTCCAAAACAATGTCCCCCAAATTTTTTGAACGGATGATCACAAGTTACCACAGGAGTCTAAATTAACTATATGGCATCCAGGCAAGGCGCCCATCACGTTCTACATCTAATTTAACCAATGCCAATGGGTTGGAAGGCTGACTTAGACATTTGATGATCACATCATATTTCATGGCTGGTCATGAATTGACCACACTGCATGCAACAATTTCACTGGGTATTAAGTTCAGTATATTAGATTGATAGGCGTAATAAGAACATACCGGAAGACATAGGAAGGCATTAAGGTAATCCACAAAGAGATTGTCAGACTCAAGCAAATCCTCCTGCAATGTAAACATAAGAAGAGAGTGCACAACTTGAGTTCGTTTCCATGTGAGAAAACATAACTTCTGATGTCAAATTTCTCTTATTCTAGAAGCAAAAATTACACTGACATGAACTCTGTATTATTGGAAACTTCTCAGAAAGCTACCATATGCTGCCAGGCCAAGATGCAACATTTTACAAGATCACGTCAAGCTGAACTAAGGTTTATGTACATTAATCAAAAAATAAACACTGTCAATTAGAAACCTGGCAGCATGAGAAGTTACCAATAAACAGCATTGGTGACAATATAAGAGTTAAACTATTGACTGGTTTCTCAACATCAGCCTCTCACTCTTTAAAAGCATTTCTTTTTCTCTAGGGTTTCCTTGCTGATAGTTCCGTCGAAAGAGGCATATATCATTTGTTTTCAATTTAAAGTTTATTTGGCAATCCAGAGTACAATTTACATGAACATTTTATAGCATAAATAATATTCAATTGCACAGGATATCTAATTATGGACGGAATGGTCCCGTAAATAAAAGGGCTGCATGATACATTTATAAAAGATTTAGGACATGGCATAGATAAATCTATTGATACTATATGGTATCATTACAGTAATATTTATTGAAAGGATCTACTTAATCATCACACAACATACTAATCAAATTCTGACAGTTCTACCACTAGCATATCAAGAAAGGGCAATCGTATTAATTAATTATTGGTGCAGTCATCTGATTGTCACAGCAATTAATTATGTTGATAAACTTTAGCTAGCATTCCAATTTGCAATGATTACAAATGAGACAAACAATTGGAAGATGTGAATATAAGGGTCAAAGAATTGTTACCAGCGCAATTCAATTGTAATAAATTTGTCTCCTTTTCACTATCAGATCCACAGAAAGCTTAGAACTCTTTCAGGGCAGACGAACTTATGACAGCTCTGAGTGTTCACAAGTAATAAAGTACTTTGAAGTGTGAATTCAGACTATATCATCATCATTAGAGATCCTCAAAAGTAGGGATAAGATTACTACAAAGCATAGATAAAAATGACATCTCTACCAAGATAGGTAATGAATGACCTCTTGAGCTTTGGAAAACTTAAAATATTCACACTTCATATCAATAGTTAATGGTCATAATAAGGGAGAAATTCTGACACACCCCCAACAACCCTCGTGCATTGCATCTGAGAAAAATATTTACCTCAATAGCTTAAGAGCATAAGAACATGATATTATTCACTTTGTTCATAGTAGGCTATTACTGCTATTTTCTATATTCTCTTTGCTCCACAGTCCATATTAAGATTACAAAGGAATCTCTGGTGATACTAAATAAGTTTTTGCCACAAATCTTTATGTTGCAAGATCTAAAACTCATCGCTTGATGGCTCTTGTGAAAATCAACATCATAGGAATTCCATGCACTGTGATAATAAATGATAACCTAACTAGCACAACATACATCATTAACACTATTGTCAGTCACCATCACCACCACCACCACCACCACCATGATGGTCATCATCATCATCACCAGTTCCTGATACCAATAATTTGGTAGGGATGGGTGTGAATAAATGATCCCCATTCTCATTGGTCATTTGTCATATCCAGGTGGTTCCCACGTCTATCCAAGTCTTGTTATGTCTTTGTTCACAATTATGTCTATCCATGATACTTAAGTGCTATTCCCTAGCTTCTCTTACCTTTTAAACTTGCACATAGTGTGCTGTGTTTGGATTTTGGTCTACAGCATTCTTTCAGATACCAAACTGTCATTCGTTGCTAAATGAATTCATCCGACAGAGCTACCTACATATTTTATGAACTTCATATAATCATATTTCATCATTTCTGATCTTATGGAGATTAAATTTTGAGATCAGTCTACATGTTCAGCAGGCATTCCCTGGATGCTGAAATTTCTTGCTATTTCTTTGGTCTCTTGGTGTCATATCAGCATTGTATTAGTGTTGTATTAGTGTTGTATTAGTGTTGTATTAGTGTTGTATTAGTGTTGTATTAGTGTTGTATTAGTGTTGTATTAGTGCTGTTTCAGTTATCTCTCCTTACCACTTTATTGATGAGCAGCATTTGTTCCCAGTTACTTTTTCTACAATAAGCCGAATCATCTCGAACAATACTCAGTTTTGTCTATCTAAATAAAACAGATTCTTGTAGTCCTTCAGGTTATTATAGTTAGGAGGCCATCTACAGTGTCAGCACAAAATTTGGTGTGGCACAGTGGCCGATTGGGTAGAGCGGTCGGCCAGTAACGTTCAATGTGTGCTGATGCGCGGGTTCGAGCCTCGTCCAGGGCAAGTCCTTTGCGCACCATTGCTCTGCAGTACAACTGCAATTGTGCCGTTGAGGCGTGTGTATGCACTTCTGAGCAAAAGATGTTGGAAGAAGGGCGGTATCAAATTTAGGAAATTAAATCAAAGATTACTTACCAGATCTCCATATAGTTTCATACCTGCCTTCAATGCTACTCACAGATATAGGCCTACATTGCCCTACAGGCAACACGTATGAATAGCTGTATACATAATATATTATTGAAAGGCCACTATGTACAAGGTGTGTGTGCATGTGTGAGTGCGTGTGTGTGTGTCTTCTGCATGAATGAACAACATTTGGACAGAATTGATTTACTTTTAAAACATTATGTTCAGTTATTGTATTTGTGAACAACTTCTGAGTGTAATTTTATCTGTTTAATAGCAGTTCCTTTTATTGTGCAAATGCTATAAAACTTTGTTCAAAATTTTTATCTATTATCTATACCCGTTGTAATCTATTGTGTGTTTGCTGACAGTCTAATACTTACTTAGACTTAGTTTCTCTTGCTCCTCTTCTCTTGGAACATTGGTCAAAAAGAGATCTCCATCCCGTATGATCCTTAGCAGTATCTAATAACAGCCTAATAATGAATATTCTTACTTACTTACATACTCATATATATCTTGAAGGGGCGCTATATCAAGTATTTATGATTTATTTAGTTATTGTATTTGTGAACAATTGCTGAGTGTCCTTTTATATGTTTAATAGCAGTTCCTTTTATTGTGCAAATGTTATATGTATATATGCACAGTTACTCTGACAGTTTTAATGATTGTTGAAGCAGCACATATTCAAAATTTTAATTATTGAACAGCAACATAAATCGTCCAGCATAGTTATAGCTAGGCAAGTCTGAAGGTAAAGCATATAGAACAATTTCAAAATCCATTAGAATTTAAGTCATATCAGTAGCCGAATGTAATTGTAACATATCCTTCCACAGTTTTATTAGATACGAATCCATTCATTGACTTTTGTTACTACTCACCAGAGTTGTATGGTCTCGAGACAGTGTCTCGGTCTGGAGACGTCTTGAGACAGTTTTTTAGTGTCTCGGTCTCGAAGTAGTGTCTCGAATTTTTAGAAACTGTCTTGAAGTCAATGTCTTATTTTGTCTCGAGCAAGCGGTCTCGATATGTTTCGCATGAACTGTCTGAAAATCTTGCGTGGCAATATAAAAACTGTACTCAGGAATTTGTACTATATACATTATAAGTTTCAAATTAAAATTACAAATAAACATTATTCCAGAACACTGATACATTAGCATTTTACAACATTTGATATAGGATCACTTGTCTTTTACTGTCTTGTACTGTCTTGAACCTAGTGTCTCGGTCTCGGTCCCTCGCTGTCTCAGTCCCGGCACCTCACTGTATCGGTCTCGTCTTGAAGTTTCAAGTCTTGCATACAACACTGCTACTCACATAACCTTACTAATAGGAATCACAGCTACAAATCAAAGTGAAAGGAACATTAAACATTCCTCTCTGTAACCAAAAGATTAATTTGATGATGATTTGAGCAGTCGGAAGTTGTTAACTAGATGAAAAGTAAACAGCCTACTTAAAAACTGACAGTTTACTGTCATTGTAAAAATGTAGCTACATACTCACCAAGCAGCAGCTGACAGTATCTATGGCCAGTCCGTTGACCAGCGTAGTGGTCCCGTTCAAAGTTCTTCTGCTCTGCATACTGCTCTTGTTGCTTCTCTAATTGCAGAAGCTGTTCCGAGAACTGAAGAAATGCATTGAAAACACCGCGCCACAACCACACGGCACAACGTTACCTGTGATTATCGTCAAGTGCAAAGACCATCAACAGGTAGGCAGAAACACATCGGTACATTCGGTGATATTTTGAGTGAACAAGTGCACCTTCGCGATTGGACCAACGCGCTCGCCTATAGCAACAGGTCCTTAGGCCTAGAACCTGGACTATTTGCCTATAGGCTTACTGGCAATCGATCAAGAGGACTTTGTGTAATTAGCGCTGAATGCTGCATTTCCACTCTGCAGCCGTCGTTTGGTATAATACGGAGTGAGATGAAAGAAGCGATTTCCATTAATATAAGACCCGCCTGAGCGTCGACTACGAGCCATCATCCGGCGATCATAGCATTCTGATTTGCAATATTTTGCTGTAAGTATTGGCCGACACAAATTAAACACGACGTTAGCGACGCCTACCTAGCAACTCTCATTCGACAGACAACGCACACACATGCATGCACACTTGCACATATAAAAACACGCACATCCATACACATAAACACACGCACAGTCGAACACCTATATTATGCAACTATACACGTGTGCCTACATCTACATGCACCTACACGCCGCAAGCAAGCACGCCAACACAATGGGCCTAAGTTTATAATTATAGGCCTAATAATTATATAATTATATGACCGATATAGGTCCAAAAAACGAAGTCGCGGGAACCATGGCGTTTATTCACTTCATCAATCTGAATTGCTTGTATAGATAGGCCTATAAATATATCGTATTTATTATATAATAATAAATCATAATCTTTTTCCGGAATTTCGAAATATTTTCGGTAAAATTCCGAAATTATTCCGGAATTGCCATTATGAACGCATTGACTGTCGATTGCCAACGTAACAGAACAAATTGAAATAGGCCTACAATTTTTACGTCTTCTTAACTAGTCCACACCAAACTACACAGGAAAGTAGCGTCGACGTCACAAAGTCAATATTCAGTGACAAGGGTCAAAGAAAGAAATAATAACAAACTTATAGTACAGAGACCACGATCTACAGTGTTAATGAATCCATAATGAGGTTCTCTGGACGCTTGTTGAATTCTGCCTTCGCCTAACAATTAAGCATCCGGCTAAGCATCCGGTGCCGACTCGAGAGGAGTTCGCCACATGTTCAATCAAAAAAGATAATGCCAATTAAACAGACCCCTCGTCATTAGAAATACAGAAAATACGAGAATCTGATTGCGCACAGTTAAAGCATATTTAGGCCTATTCGGTCGTATTTCACACATGAAATATATTATATTCATAGGCCTATGTAAATAAAATAAAGTTCTGCATCGTGTGCTCCATAAATAATGATAACAAAAATGATAATAACTGCCATTCTAAAAAATAATTTCAATTCCGGAATTCGTGTTTGAAAAATTCCGGAAATTCAGAATTGATAAAATAGCGGAATTGCAATCTCTATGTGTGGGTCTACACATCGTGCAACGCACTGCAATATAATACTTATTATCTATGAAATGCATGCATAGCTGCGCAGAAATCAGAAATAGACTTCCTCTTGCAAATATCTGTAATCTACGCGTGTTAACGCTATCATTTGCCTTTATGATCTTCGGTAAGTCCCAGATTGAAGTTTGTTTTGCAAATCATCACACACGGAGCAATTATCCCGTTATATAATTACGGAGTCATGTACTAAGATAACTTGTGCATCAATATTGTAATTTATTTACTGAGTCAGAGCGACATTTTGAAGATGCTACTGTTGGTAGGACGTGTAATGTCGATGCGGCGGCTATCGTATGTTTGTGTTTCGGCGTGCGACTTAGTGTCTTGTGGTCCCACAATTGTTACACGAAGAACTATGTTGAAGAAAGTAGCTGCTGTTGAGCCTTTCTCATCAGAAGAACACCTGCCTCCCGCTAGTAATCTGCGGTATACGATTTCGCCTGTTTTTGGAAGAAGCAGATTTTCACCATGTATTGGTGGATTTCTTTCTGAGCGTGGACTTTGGTATTACCAAGGTGGCAGAAATCTGTTTCCTTTCAACGAAGTAATGCTGGGTCATTGCCTTCATCAAAAGGCAGCCGACAAATTGGAAACAAGAGGGTCTGACGCCGTGGGACCAAAAGTGGAGAAGGAGGCAGAAGTAACACAACTGGCCGAAGGAAAACTAGGCCAGAAAGAAAAGTTGAAGCGAGCTGTTCGAGAATATGGAGCAACAGTGATTGTCTTCCATACATGTATTTCTCTGTTCACCCTTGGTGTCTCTTATGCTGTTGTTTCCAGGTAATACTTGGTATTGAGAATTTGATTAATAGGCAACATGTTTCAAAGTGTCTCAGTTTACATTCTGGGACCCATTCAATTATTCATATGAGAAAAACACAAATCAGACTGTTGGGGTATGTTTCAGCATCAGGTCACATATGGAGCCAAGAGAGCAAATGTCTTTCTAAGCTGAACATATCAGAAAAAAATTTATAATAGTTTTGGGATAATTTTAGAAGAGGGCCTAACTATATGACTGATGGTGTGCAGATGAAAAATTTATTCATCACCAACTCTTACTTTACAGTTGTATTTACTGTAGAGAGCAACAACAGAGTAATTGTGCATGGCGTCATTTTGCTCAATCTTGAACAACAGCAAATTCTTTGATTCATGCTGATACCTGTATGATGCCCACAAAACCTACTTGCTCCCAGCCCAGCCACGGCTAAAGAAAAAAAGACTAAAGTGATTTATAACGCTTCGTTTCATTGGTCAGAGGTATCAAGGGCAGCTCTGATGGGTAGTCATTCCAGATGGAGGGACTGGCAACTCAGATACTACATTGTCTGGCAGATGAGCAAGCCCATGTAATTACGAGTTTCCCTTTGTTGCGATATATTAGAGCATTCGACATGCTACGTCAAACACTGGGTGGCACAGATCACACAGGCAAGATGGAGCACAGCCAAGAATGCATCATGAAACCAAAACAGCAATCCGATATGAGCTTCTTTGGGCCACAGGCAATCAGCGCAACACATCACACATGTAGTCAGAAATAAAGGCAGATTTGGAAATTCACCCAATGAGCCAAGCCTAATGATACTAGACAATGCCATCTCTTTTACTGTGTACATGTAACTCCAGAACTTACCTTCTCAGCAACTAAAATCTTAACACACATCTGAATCGCAAAATTAACCAACGGCAATATATATTTCTATGAAATATTTATACTTGATATATCAAATATTTTTGCGTGCAGTTTAAAAATTACTAGTTTCTTTAATTATTTTTCTATATGCTTAGTCGCTAAGCGCTTTCGTCAGGCTACTGTGTGTATGTGTGAGCAGGAGATGAAGAAGTGTGCTTGTGAAATGCTTGTCATTTTTGCTCAACTACGTGCTTATTTGTAATCTTTTTGCTCTTTCAGTGGGATCGATATTGTTGGACTTCTGTCCAAAATCGGTGTTGGAGAGAGTATCCTTGCAAAGTTTGTAACTGGTGCCAGCACATTCGTTATGGCTTATGCACTTCATAAAGTGTTTGCTCCTGCACGAATAGCATGTACACTGACTGCCACTCCATTTATTGTTCGATATCTCAGGAGAATTGGCTTTCTTAAGCCTCCAAATCCGAAATCTTGAACTGTCTTTATCCAATGAACACTAGCTGTGTGATTGTGATGCTAAGACATAAATTGTCATATCCTTCAGTGGAAACCATTTTCTGCTGTAAAATTACGTATAATTATTATCCTCATATGTTATCCTTCATTAATCTATATGTCTGTATGAGTATTCTGACTATGTTGGTATCTAAATGTTATCAGAGAGTAAATTGTAATTTTGTTAACCTCCATGACTACTTTTAACCCTTTAATGACCAGCGTTATTGATTATGCCTTACGTTTTACTATGCGCTGGTCGTTAAAGGGTTAAGGTGGACTACTTCTATTAGTTTTCAACCAGCCTTATTTATTTTCCAACATACTATTGTGTTGCTGAAGTCTGATGATTTATTTAATTATTATGTTTTCATAACTTAAAAGTAACTTTAATAGATGTTGTTTGTACTGCCCACAATTACTTGCATTACAGTGCTCATTGTGCTACACAAACTAAAGGACAATTAATATTATATACTTTGTACTGTCTTTAGTTATGCTTTTGAGAAATATAAACTCTTATATATGTCCAGTTTTATACATATATTCATCATACATGTGTGTTTGTTCACAACTGTAACAGTAAAGAAACTGTTATCAAAGAAATGACAGTTTAAATATATTCTGATGCTTTATTTTGATCGTGATCAATATAAGTAAAAACCTCTGCACTTTGACAACTCTATATCTAGAGCATTGCACCAGAGATTGTTTGAATAGGGCTCATAGGCATGGGCTAGCCGTACCGAGGGGGCTAGTGGAGCCGTGGCCCAGTGTGCAAATGTGGAATGGGCGCAAATTTCAGGATGGGATAACTTATTATTCCATAAAATGCACTATTTTCAAAATGTGGGGGCACCAGATTGATGCTAGGCACAGGGCACAATTATAGCTTGGTATGGGCATGGGGAAGAGAGGTCACTATGCTTCCAGTGGTTCTAGGGGGACAAGATCTTGCTTCTCATTTTAAAAAATCTGGAATATTTTGGTTTGTACATTTGTAGTCTGTCACTCACTTCTACTTGACAGTTGTGCAAAAAACAGGAATGTCCAAAATTTTTGGAGGCATGTGCCCCTCAGACCCCCACCTTCTATGCCTATGATAGGGCTTCTAGTATTAAGAGAAGCTTTAATTTCCATTGTTGGTTTAAGAAAATGTTATGCATTTAACAAAATCTAAATTTCAAGGCTGCAAGGTGTAATTATTTATTTTTCCACTTTTACATTAAAAATAATTAAGATTGTTCATAACATTATGTATTGTATACAAGAAATCGTAAAAGTTTGTTAGGGCATAGGTTGAAGAATGGTTCTTTAGTATAGAATCTCTTTGGATCAATCAGACTGCCTTTTAACCTGCAAGCAGAAACATTGAGCACTGTGACAATTGAAAATGCATGGAAATAAATGTTCTAAAACTAATGATTAGTTCAGTAAGGTATGTATATACCAAACTAAACACACACACACATGCACAATCATGCTGATGGTGTGACAAGACTGCAGTGCAAGAATTTAATATGGCAAGGTTTGGTAATTGTTTTTTATGGCTTGTGTCCATCAATGGTATTACAAAAGAGTGACTTCAGGACGATCGTATTAAACAAACGTTGACTGCTCGCTTCTACCCGCAAAGTGTTGCAAAGGGACCGCTCTTGGATAAAACTTGCTGAAGTCCGTGAGGACTGATACTGGACAGACTTGAGGAGGACAAGCGTCTGGGAACCACAAATGCCAGATTTCATAGAAATAGAATTGGTTGGCATATTTAAGCAATTGGATTGAAAAATGCAAATCACGATCAACATGACAGTGCAATTTGGAGTAGTCTTAATTTTGTTTAAGTTTTGAAAGCACCTACTTTAATTGTGGAAGATAAAGCTAGTGAAAAATGGAGTATTTTTCAGGAAAACAGATAACTGCAGTAAACAACCAAGCAAAATGTGAGGCTGCACAACTATAATGGAGATTGATTGGGTGATGCATGTCCTTGACATTGCCCCTTAAATAAACAACTAAAATGCATTGTGTTATTCATACCATCACATGTTGGACAAAGAGATTGCCATGTCTCTTTGGGTGTGTCAAATCCATAAAACGCTGTTACAAAGTTACCTACAAATTGATGTGAAAACATTTACAAACTTATAATCAAACATTATAAGTAACAGCTTGGCATAAAACGACTCTAATATTATATACCGTATATACTCGCATATAAGTCGATTCGCGTATAAGTCGAAGTGTAATTTTTTGAACAAAATAGCGTCCAAAATCGAGGAGTTGCATATAAGTCGAATTCATAAACTCAAAACGAGTGATGACGAAATTTAGTAGTGATTAGAAAATTTTCCCTAATATACAAAATCTAATAAACTTGTGTTTGAAAATCATACAAAATAATATAAACGACCAATAAGTGAATACAAATGGATGACTTCTGTTCACTGCCTCCGGTTTGAGTAAGAAATATAGTAAGTAAGGGAGAAATCTCTTGAATGGCATTCGAATTTCCATGCAGTTCAGCATACTGAACAACTTTCAACTTGAAACCAGTTTTGTAGGAGGCTCGCTTTTTCTTCAAATCGCTCAGTGTAGAAAATATCTGTAAGTATTCTACTGCACTAAACTCAAAACATAACCGTTTTCTCATAGAATACTATGGTATAAGTATGTAATAATCTTATTTAAAAAAATGACTTCGATTTTAATAAAGTGTAGAACTGTGATTTATTTTGAAATAGGTGTTAAAATGACCAGATAACTAAGGGTTAAATTTTGAGTTTGCTTTCATAACGCGTGCGTATTTGGTCGTCCAAAAATCTTCAGTCTATTTCGCGTCTCACGTATAAGTCGAATACCGTTTTTGTAGTCCTGAAATAGCATTAAATTTCTTGACTTATACCCACGTATATACGGTAACTGGATTTGAAAACTATAAAACATGTTTAATTCATAA
Organism: Bimastos eiseni; assembly: GCA_959347315.1. Lineage (NCBI taxonomy): Eukaryota > Metazoa > Annelida > Clitellata > Crassiclitellata > Lumbricidae > Bimastos > Bimastos eiseni. The sequence continues at coordinate 18,066,857 of OY365806.1, read as the reverse complement.
GGTGAATTAGATAATGAAACACTGTGTCTCTGGGTCTAAAACACAATAAATGAAGGAGTGAATTCTTATAATCAAGCTAAGAATACCTGGATTGTAATAGTCTGCAATTGAAATAGTTGCATTCTTGATGTTCAGTATTGCAAATTGTTTTTTCATTGTGAGAGATGTGCAAGTTATATTTCCATCAAGCTGAAACAAGTGTAGAATGGTTATAACTGTTGGATTGGGCATATAAAAACAGTCCTATCAAACTATTGGAAATTTATTGTCAATTCCTCTACCAGGTCATTAAGCCCAAACTGGGTATTGTTTCCAAATATCTGAGGATCACATTCACTTCTCTCTCTGCCACATCTCATCGACCTCTGCACTCCTTGTTCTGACAAATTCTCTTTGTTCTGCGAATTATGACCACTATAACCAAAACTGGATCTTTTGCCACCATTGAACCCTCCTTACAAAATGCCCTTCACTCATCTCTACGTGTTGCCCTTTCTTCTGGGTTGGTTCCTACATCATTTTCTTTCATCAAAACCTTTTTCTACTCACAGGGTTTTACACACTACTGAAGGGCCACTAATGTGAGCTGCACTATATAAATTAATCAATACAATAGTCTAAATTTCGTCAGCCTCATGAAGTCTTATGTAAACAGATATGACTGGATGATATTTTAATGAAAGATCATAATGCATCTAATGAATAAGGCCTAGTTCTAGTTTCTGGTATAAAGACTGCATGTTTCAGATAAATGAAGAGACATATAGATGAAAGAAATCAAAAGCAGACGAGTATAGTAGTTTTCGGTTTAAGTCGCTATTCGGAATGAGATAGCGATTGACTCAACAACTTAGACCAAGTTGAATGGCCATAACCAACGTATTTTCAATGCACCATTTGTCTATACTAAGAGACCATTAACATTGAAAACGATTGTGCAATGTTATGAAGCACTCACAGAGAAAATCAGTAGACTGTTAATCTTTAGTTTGGTGCACTGAGACTTGTACTCTATAAGCAAGTATTGCTTCTATCCTGTCGTTGTCTAAGCGAAATTCGGAAACCAATTAAAACAATAACAGAGTATTATCAAATGAATTTGGTAGCCTAGCGACTGGTTTCGACTTCAGTGCTTAGTGAGGGTGGCTGCAGCAGCGGCTGTTTCAGGGACTAGACTCTAGGATACCCGTACAACAAAGATGCAATAATTGCAATGCAAACTTTTTGATGTCGTGCAGATTCCTCTTTTCTCTTCTGTGCTACACAACCCTTGCCATGTCCTAGGCTGTCTTTTGCCTCCATTAAAGAGTGTTACCTACTCACTCCATCTTCGATTACACAAGCTGATGCACTAACCCGGTGTGGTTTTATCACCCATATGCTATACAAATTCATCTATTTCTAAAGTGATCATAATTCCTATTGCTTGCTTTCTTTTTATTGTAACTACTCCGAGGATGTCTGTTGTTTGTGTAATTGCTATTCATTTTGTGATTCATTTTGTGTACATTTATTTTGTGATTGTACATTATTTGATTGTTCATATTATGATGTTCCCACAGTGTGTTTGCAAGTGGTTCAATAAAGTACATACTGTTACTTTATATGCATAATGCATTTGTAAGAATGTACTGTGTATGTATATATTAATGTTGTTTAAACATCAATACAAAATGTATACGTTAAAAAAGTAATTCAGCTTATAATATCTGCTCTTTAGTCTTTACCCCTCCAAAACAAATGTATACAATGTATGTATAGAAATTATTCAGACTGTATACTTACTCTTTCATAGTAAACAGCAATCTGATGGCCATCCATTTCAATGTTTTTTACATTTTTGCTCTTTTCAACTTCATCTAACTTGACAGGCACAAAGCCAGACACCGGATCTATAGTCTCAAGAGCCATTCCAGTCGGTCCTTTAGACGTTGGGAGTGAGCTACAGAGCATCAAACGAATAATAAGGCCAACACACAAGCAAGTGGAAAACCTGGATTACATATTTTAGAATAAAGAGATAAAAACATTATATCTCAGCAGCATTATGTATTTTGTGATTTTTCTTTTACTAGAAAGGTTCTTGAAATGATACTTATTCATTCCAGTCTGTAAGTTTTAAATTGTTTGCCACAGAACGGCACAAAGTAATGTTGAGGGAATGAATTAACAACATTAGACAGTAAAATAGAATTTGAATTGTGTTCTCCATTTAAAATCAGCGGGGGGCTGCATTTAAACGAGCCACATTCCCTTCTCAACTCCCTCTCTTCGTCTGTCCAATGATGGTAACGTAACCATAGTTCAACGCAAACAACAGTGCTCGTGAAATGTGAGGTGCTACGTTTTTGACAAATGATGCAGTCATGAAAGAGCGCAAACCTTCATGAATGACATTCAGACTTCTATTATACGATGTATGACTGCAGCAGTCTGCATGCTGTACTGATATAATTATAATCATGCCACAAATCAGAACTTTATTCAACATACAAAGAAGTTGTTTAAATTGTCAACCTTGTACATGTCTTTATGGTGACCATCTTGTTTTTTGTAATTGTGGTGACAACATTCAGTTTTATTCCACCATTGTTTGGAATGCTTGATGTATGATATATATAATATCTGACATCCATCTGCAAAAAACATTTCCTCATACAGTGCAATAACTAACCGGCTTGCTGTATATATAGTTTTATATACACTCCATTTATACTTCAAGCTCATTAAGCATGTAGGGCATTATATTGGGCATGGTCGAAGAGAAGAAAAATAATAAAATTTCGGCAATTATTCGTTTTTAATGAATTGAACTCGTATCTCCTCCCCCCTAAAACACCCACGAGCCTCATGAATAAAATGGGCATAATGAAAAAGGCCATTCAAAATTATAATCTGTTTGTTTCTCTTACAAAATCAAATGCTTCTGTCAAAACAATTATGTAACCAAAAAGTGGTTACTGCATTAAGTAATCAAAATGAGTTGAATTTAGGCTTCAATGTTGTTTTCCTATGACAGATTTGTCGAATCAATACTTGAGAAAGCCGAGCTTTCTAGGTTGTAGGCCCTCAATATAAAATGACCTCCCATAGGAATTTGCATTCGCTATCTCTGATCAATCTAGCTGGGTTTTCTGAATCACTTAAGTCCTTTTTCTTTAGTTGTGGCTGAGCTGGGAGCGCTCCTGAATAGGTTTCTTTACGAGGCACTACACAAATTCCCAGAAAGAATAAAATCAGACTTAGAAATAATATAATATTATGACTTATGACATCTTAAAGTGCATGTGATTTAGAAGTGTAAGTGTGTGTAGTGGTATTTAATGAACCACAAATACAAAGGATGCAATAGACCTTAATGCATTTAAAACTAGAAATTGTGAACTTGAGTTACAGTTATGATGTTACCTGTACAATAGCCTTGCCAAATCCTGATGCAGAGATGTCTATGGTTTTAATTGTTGTATCTTTAGGCTGTCGGCAAAACAGAAACCATCCATAAGACAGAGAGAGAAAGCAAGTAATTAGTTGCAATACACCCACAGGTGAACCTGAAAAATACACGCTCAGTTGAATTGCTGCCGTTACCAATCATTGACTCTGTTGTTTGTAACTTAAACGCGCGGCAATTATAAAATTGGACCTACGGAAATTTCTCTGAAGTAAATGTTTTGAAATTGAAAATGATATAAGGTAAATGGCTCAAAATTCTGCAATGGAAGCATAGGTCTGCTGAAAGTGGGTTTTTATACTGGTTCGACGATGTTCAGTAAATGGATAACATGACCGTATCTTTTTAGTATTTATACCTTGCAGCAAAAATGTTACATTAAATAACTTTTTCATACATACATTTTTTATCAGACACACTGACGTAATATTACCAGTCATCATATTGGAATAAATGTCTACATTACCTCCCAAATTTGCATTCTGTATACATTGTTTCCATTGATTGGTTGAAATGTCTTCTCCTCAGCACTGGCTTTTACTTTCACGTTAAGGTTTACTGTGCTACGTACCCCAGAAGCAACTTTGGCATATCGAGTCAATGCTTCCAAAGCCACGACAGTGTCCTATGCAAAGAATCACAGTGCAGAATTATATTAAAAGTAATTCAGCTTATAATCTTGTAAACAATATGTTGGTAACTGAAGATTTTTGAGAGATAAATTTCTATAATGAAACCACAATCTGCATCAAAATCTGCATAAAATATTAACATTCATGAACCTTGCTGACTTAAGAAGAGAATTTTCGTAAAAGAAAATCATACACATAGTAAAAATGTGAATTTCAGTTCTGATGCAAATGTATGAATACAGGCATTGTATGAGACATAGATAGGCCTATTGACATGTGCCAAACATGATAAACTGAATCTGATGAAAAACATAGAATGGTTTCTCTTAGAACAAACAGCTAATTGCAGCAGTCCTTGTATGTATAAAGAAACATCAGCTAGTTAGCAAAATTTTAATATCTAATACGTCGTTCTACAAAATATCGTAATTGATACACTACAGTGTAGAATATAATGAACATGAATAAAGTAAAGCTCAACATTACAGTAAGTAAATTGTAGTAACAGACTATGCAGCCCAATAAACCTAAACCTATGATAGGCAATATGCTCTCTAATGTGCATAATTCCGTTCTGAAACCACAAAATATCATGCCTGCTAAGAATTTCTACTTAAGGATCCTACAGAGATTCAACTTAAAGTAGTACATAATTTATATAATTATATTATGTTTAAAAAACATGTAAAAGTATCTCAGTTAAGCTAGAAAATTATACAAATGCCAGCTGACATATAAACCAATTAAAGAATTAACTTTTAAAATGCTATACTGCACCTGAGTAGATAAAAATCCGCCTGCTGGCTTCCTCTGAGATATAAGCCACCTGGCAATAGGCATTGCTTCATTGATTTTCTTCTGAACAACATAAGTTAGTAAAGCGTATGATGTCATCTCAACTTCTTTGGCAGACGCTTCGACGTAGGGAGGATTAAAAACCTCTGTTTGCTTCTGTACTGCTGGGGCACGTTCACCCCAGTGTTTCTCATCCACTGAAAGGTAAATAAAATATAAAAAAATGTAAAATTTTTTTAAAATCACAAATCAGTATGACTGAAAATGCTTATTATTGCACCTTTCAAGTACCTAATCATCCGTTGTGTACTGGCAAAATTCAATAAACACAGAAAGTTCATCGGTAGGAAAGTGCTCAGAGGCTGGAAAAAATTACCACTGGATCTAATTGATTAGCATGACTTATCTTCAGCAACATTCAATCCTCAATTTACTAGAGGCATCTTTCATGTGTCTAATATTCTAGGTGTATATAAATATTTTGGGCAGTTTGCTGAATAGCCTTGGAATAGAAAGAATTACTAATAAGGCAAGTTTACTTCTTTTTGCACAAACGGTGTTCATATTCAAGGAGCCACGAAGTTATATTGATTCAGGTGGCAACATGACTTCGACCTATCGTCTGAGTATAATTTGCAGTGACAATGGAACTGAATGGCGATGGAACTGAATGGCAACTTTTTCACCAAATTGGTTTAACACTTTAATGACAAGAGCCTACCAAAAGCGACTGGGAAATCAATGGAGCCCATTATTAGAGTGTGAGACTGGTTAGAATTGCGCTAATAAATTAGAGTGTGGACTTGTTTACTCTCCTCTGCCAGTTTATGTAACATTCTGCTTAATGCAAAGTGGTAGGCTAATATGCCATCCAATGCTATTACCTGGTAGAACATGCCATGCAAAGGATTGCAGCATGGCGTTAAACATTGACCTTTTTCTCAGCATTATCCATTTTATGTACTGGTGACTTTGCAATAACGAGTCCACACACTACATGCAATTTAGGCAAATAGGTGGCACCGTTAGAACTGAACTCTTTTCTTAAATTATTGGGTTCCTATTTCCAAAGAGACTATCTACCAATGACATCACATTTTCTCCACATCAGCCCCATTCTTGCAAACCATAAATCATGCAATGATTTAAATTTTTTATATTAATAATATTTACTTGCAACATGCGCTAAGGCATCAAGTTTCTTCTGCGCATCACCGGCCCTTTTGCTATTGCCAAGAACGAGGGCATAAGTGATGATGCTCAGGGCATAGGGTTCGTTGATGGAGTCTAACTGACTTTCCAGGAAGGAAATTGCCTTAGAAATACTTTGCTCCAGAACACTTGGGGCCATCTGGAAAGTGAAAGATCAACATTCAAGTTAAACTATTCATGCATAAGTCGCTATACTAGGTATATGATAGGCAACTCCAGTCAATAAAATCTACATTTATATTCATTCATAGTGAATATTTATATAGCACTACATTCTGCAGACTACTCAGAGCTGCTCCAGATCACAGCATGGTCAAATCAAAAACTCTTCAGATGAGAGAGCAATGTCCAAGAAAAGGTCAAAGGAAGGAAATGAAGCATCATGAGACCATTCCAGCATACATACAAAAACACACTTACACAAATGCAGAAAACATACATTCGTATGTACATACATTTGTACATATTTCAAAATGCTCCCAGATGTGCTAACACAAACCATCTAAATAGATATTAACAGGTGCAATCTAAAGTATGGTGAAAATGTTGCTTGAGCTGTGTAATGGATATTTCAAGTTTTTCGTAATTGTAATCTCGCAAACTTCTAAAGCACCACTTGAAAGCTAAGCACAGGGCACCAGCTTATTAATGAGTGCCACATTATAGAGGTTGGACAAGGGTAGTTCTAAGGAGATTTCCAAGTCCACTTTTCAGAGGAGGCAGAGTATCTGTTAAGGCAGGTGTCGTTTAGGTCAAGAATTGGAAGGGGACGATCAGATGAATTGGGATAAGAGTTGCTGAAGAAGAGAGACTTTAGTTTCGCATGGGGCCTTAACGTAGAAGGGTGAAGACACACGTAGAACTGGAACCATAGTAGAGCAATGTCCGAGATGCCAAAGTAAGATGATAAGAGTCGATGAAGGAGGCAGCGATCAATGATGTAGTATGTGGCAAAGATGACAAGGAGACAGAGGTAGGAGTTTTAATGATAGGACAGTCCAAAGTGGGACTAACAAGTTTTCAAACTGCAAAATGCAATTAACACAATATGCACACGCACATCCTCACTTACCAACTACATACATATTTTCAATAATAAATACAATATTCAGTCACTAAGAAAGTTAGTCAACAGTACATCCATCAGCCAATCAGATGGAAAAGCTCCCATCCAGTAAAAGTACTTTTAGCTTCACAAAGGACAAGTCACTCTAAGCAAGAACAGACATGCACCTACATGTTCATTATTTTTGTTTTCTATCAGAGCGACGACTATGTATGCTGTCATAGAAACTCCGTTCCCTGATTCACCCTGGAAATAAGCATTAACAACGTTTTTAGTAACATGACACAATTAAGCCTTCAGTTATTAAATGAAATCACTCGCATGGTTGTAAGCCATGTCCAATCACACAACAAAGGCCAACAACGCATTCAAAACTTGATAAGAAATCAAACTAGAATCAACAGTTCGCCATCCACAGCCTGGGCATACTTTTAGACGGAGAAGCATCAGTGGCGGACCATGTGTAACACCTCTTTTGATCCTGTGTCGACCACTGATGTGAGATATGGGTCATACAGCACAATCTGACGTTCAGCATTGCAGTGACCATGGTTTGCTCGTTAACCTGAGATTCCTGAAATATTGCAATTCTACACAGTCTGCCAAAGTTCTGGTTGCACCAGATGAATAAGGACATTCGGACATCATTTGCAATGCTCTCCAGTAGACTCAGTAGAGTCAGTACTTCCATCCTTCAATAATCTGACAACTATCATCTGCATCAATGGATTAAGGTTGTAGTAAACCTATTCTTATGTTTCAAATCAAAGTACCTTCTACGTCTCTCCCTGCCTTTTGGAGGCATTTATAAGTTATGTTACAATGCATTAGTTAACATTAGTTTGAGGAGGTGAGGTGTATATATATATGGCTACTGATCCTTCACACAGCTTGCAAGTGGCTGGACACAATATTGCAAATTATTGCATATGACATTTAGATAGGTTTATTTTATTAAATTTCATCAAATAAATATACAGGAAGACAGATATTTTGGTCACAAGATGAACGGAATATTTGCCTCGATCGAGTTGCATGCCCTCCATCTCATATCTCAGACCATTCAATTGACCTTTAAAAGTAATCACCTGAAGCCTTGTAATGGTTGTAACACAAGTTCAATAAATTGGTTGAACCAGGTCTCGTCAGACTGTACACTGGGAACAAGATGAAGGTATCATATAAGTTCTTAAAACTTACTTGCATTTCTTTATGGTAGACTCTTCCTCGATCAGGTTCACTGAAAGCTCCCATTGGGTTCTGGCGAGTAATGATCCAAGTAAGAGTATCTGCTAAGTCTTCTGTCTCTACTGGAATACGGTTTTTGTGCCTTGCAGCATTGAAAGTTTTAACGACAAAAGCGCTCAACCTATACGTGAAACCAAAACTTATGGTCCATTTATCCATATTTCATAACATTTAGCTTGGCTGTTCCGTATGAACTTCCTTTTTTAAGTCAATATACAGGGCCATACCGTAAATTTACCCTTATGACTGAAACAATGGTCTTGAGCATCATCCTGCAGCCTACTATGAAATGCGCAATTGCACACGCCTGCAAGAGGCAAATAGGTCTTAAGATTGCAATATAGGCTCACATAATCTAATCGGGCATTTCTATTTCAATGCTAATGTGATTCACAATTTCCCACCAGCAGTGTCAGATGTATATCCTATGAAAATCACATGGAAAGATTGTCTTATGAGCTTTGTTTGTCCTACAAATAACAATGCTGTTGTGACGGCATTAATGGATGGTAGCAGCTAAGCAATCCATGCTTCAAACATTGTGCTTTGGAAGAAGCGTATAGAATCCTCTGGGTCCACACAAGCTTACATGCAAGCTTCTGTTCCCACCGGCTTCGATGGTACACCTGATCTCTTCTTTCTCTGAAATTGTTTTGATTTTCTCCAACTTTCTTCCATTTGGTTCATCCACGACCGTTGTTCATTGTGTTGCCTGGTCTTTTCCATTTCGTCTGCAATCCTATTGGTACCATACCATCCATCAAACCTTTATTCCAGCTTGACCATTTGCTTCGCTTGCTACATGTTATTGTTTCCAATTTTTAAAGTCGAAAAATATGTTGACACAAAGATTCTCTGAAACTGTCACTGACCTGGCCATTTCACATATTATACATTTTTTCAACAGTACCTTTTGTAACACCTCCTTTCAGTTTCTTCTGAATACAGAGGTGTAGCTAGGATATTTTGCAACCAGGGAAATACTATGAAATTGACACCCTTCTCTATTAATTAGCCCACATTTTCTATATTCATTGAATGACCATATATTTATTTATTTAAAAAAAGACGACTGTACATCTATATATACGATTGCAAGCATTGTGTTTGAAATGTCAATAATTTCAAATTATATATGGTACCTTTAGTGATCAATGGGGTTACCAAATAATGCCTGACAGCTGCTTGTAAACCTCAAAGTAATAAGTAAGTAATGAAGATCAACTGGATACGTTTGGGCACCAAAGTTAAATCCTATAAATGTACTAGCCTTACAACCAAGCTTCATCTGGGATTGAAATCTGAACTAAGTGGCTGCGCCGCATTCTATCTGAATGGATATGCTCCGAGTCAGTGCAACGTTTTTAACTATTGCACCTGATTTGCATATTAATTTAGCCTCGCCCTCAGATGATGAAGATACAAATGGCGGTTGTTAATTGCAGTATATCAAATATTGTTATGAGCACAATATAAAGCTAACAAAGTCCAAATATTGAAAATTCACATAAGAATGTTTTGCCAAAATTGTAACTGTTTCCAAACCATTGTTGGGACAGAAAGACAAATTTTCCGCTCTATAGTTAAGATTTAGGAGAAATTAGTTCAGACTGCATCAAAATAAAGAGCAAAATTATTGATTTTAACCTTCATTATGGTGCCTCTTTCTTTGGTGCTCCAGGACACATGCCCCCTTTGCACTCCCCTACCTATACCTCTGCCCGAATAGGAACTAAGCAATTCTGTGATAACTATTATAATTAGACCTTTAACTAAAGCAATTCAGCATTGCTCAACATTAATCATGCATCAAAAACAGAATATTAAATAAAACGTTATTAACCATGAGCTTACCAGACGCTGCCAGTTGTATCATTGTCACCCCAGGCACTGAATGACTTATCAACTCTCTGGGCAGTCAGTGCCTGTTGATAGCCTAATAAAATCAGTAAATGCAATCAATTAGTGCTTGTATATATTTGCTAACAGGGGTCTGGTCTAGTTTGAGTTGAGGTCAAGGAGGCAAAATGCTAGACTATACACTAGTCTACTAACATTAATTAATGTGCTCAATACTTTATGAAAACTCGCAATGGAGACTTTTTTAATCAGAGCTAAATATGTATAAACTGAAGAACAAAAGCATTTTCATGTATTAATATTGACAAAAGTTGTTTGAGACTATCAGAAGTTAAAAGGTGAAAGGCCAAGTTACAATGAAACTAGGAAGTGAATCAGTCAACTAATAGATGTATGACACAGCCAGCCATTACCATCAAGCAGTCGTTTTTCTAATGTGACTTTCAAATCAGAAGTTAAGGATTTAGTCATATCAAGGTACTCTAGCATGTAGACAACAGGTGCGATATTTATCATCTTCTGTTCTCCACAACCGCCAGCCATGTCGACAAGAAGTTCAACTCCAGCTATTGAGGGACCAAGAATATCTCCTAAATTAACAAAAACTATTCATTTCAGCGGCACATCTGAACAGAACATAATCACAAAAAACAGATTCTCTATAGGAATCCCTATTGATAGGGATAGTTGCACTCAGAGTAACTCTCTGCAGTCTGTGTAAATTGTGTTTGTGTCATCATATTGAGGTTTAATAAATGAATACTCATTTCACAAAAATAATAATAAATTCATCCTACACTTACTGAATGTTTCTATTGCACCTACTAAGACCCACACTGCATGTCCTTCATGTGAACAATAAAACAACTACTTGGTACTGTGAACCACTATTCAATCCAACAGATAAGAGCTTCTGTTATTCACATGTAGTCTATTTATAGAAAAAGTGCAATAAACATATCCTTCATACTGGCTTCTTGTCAGACTTTTCAATTACAATAGATTTGTCCAGAGGCTCAGCCTTCAAACATAAGTTACTATTCACAATGAATTGATCTTCATATGTTTGCAAACGATGCATGAAACCATCCCAATTCTTTTTAACTAAAGTAAATTTTTGCTTTTGTACCAAGATTCATTTAAGATACTGAGTCTAGAGTTCCATTTTATGCCAACACAAATTGTACATTCACTTGAGGAACATAAAAAGTACTGGAAATACTATAAAGTGAACCAGGAGCCTATGTATACAGCCTGTGAAGTTCCCAATTTTTACCATTTCGCCTTCACGATTTGCACTCGCTGTATTCATTGCAGACATGCCCTAATTAAAACTGCAAATTTATTAGTGCATGCATTTCTTCACTTAATTGATTGATTCTACTATATTGACATGCATTTGTTACTGGGAAAACTATAGAAACAAGATGACTTGTAATTACCAACAACTGAGAGCTGCACGGTCACAGAAAAAGGCACCAGTTCACCTGCTGTAGGCAATGTAATTTGGAAAGTGTCTTTGAAATCAGGAGCACCTTTCTTCAAGTCAATGAACTTTGATGCGGAATAGTGTTGCTCTACTCCTTCTGGCTACAATATAAATGTCCTTATTTCTGTGAACTTCACACCAGGCAAGTAGCAAACAATGTAATGACTATGGAATAAAAACAAATACTGTAAAATGAAAAGCATAATAATATAGACAATCATACATTCGTCCTTTCTAAGTATGCTCTTGCTATCTGTAAGATTCCTTTGCTGTTACTCATCGAACCACGATTATACCAGTCATAGTACTATGCGCTACACCATCTGACATCAGTAACATGGTAGAAATATGAACAGCTCCTAAAAGAGGACACAATGCTTGGCACTGATGATAATACGATGCAGACAGATAAACAGATGCTGGCATCACAAACTACATTTCAGAACTCAATTTTGCAACTATTTGTGGAATAACATACAAGCTGGGTGGGACAGTTTAGCCTGCTATCTGTACCTACTTAATAAATATCTTGACAATAACACAAATATGATGATAGTAATGTGTCTTCTTGAGTTTTGCACTTCTGACTGATGCTTCAATCTAGGGACTACCCTTCTGAGGGTTTACCTGTGCTCACATGACGAATGACTGCATTTATTAGAATGGCTTCTACTAAACTTGTCATCATCTGAAACTATATCATGTAATCTTAATGCATAAATGAGGATGAGCATAGAAATGATGATGATGACGATAATAATAATAATAATAATTAGGGCTGTACCGAATAGGTGACTTTCACCATTTGGCTGAATATGAATAATTGGATCGACTATTCGGCAGAATACGAATAAGAATAGTCTATAGACAGATTTCGAAATTTCATGTGAGCAAAAGTTTACAATTCAGTAAATTTAATACATAGACTAAAAGTAAAAAGTTAACTACATGTAATTTTTGCGTCTGTCTGCCAATCTGTGTATACAGGATGGAACAAATTTAGCTAAACTTAGAAATGAGACGGTTGACTCTGCGATATTGTGGTTCAGATAGTAGATAGTTACTTCAGTCAACTCGAAATAACAGCAGCCACTGGTACCGAAACAGATGTCATGTGACCACTATTCGCATTCTGTCCAGCCGCTACTATTCGGCCGAATAGCTATTTGGCCGAATAGCTATTTGGCCGAATAGCTATTTGGCCGAATAGCTATTTGGCTGAATAGCTATTTGGCTGAATAGCTATTTGGCTGAATAGCTATTTGGCTGAATAGCTATTTGGCCCACTCTTGGGCTATGAAGCGAATATGAAGCGAATATTTGGTGCATTATTATTATTGTTATTACTCACACCATTTACAAATTTTAATTGGAAGTCAGTCATTGGTCTGAGTCAGTTTGTTTTTAACTCTCTAAAATATGATTGAAATAATAAGAGGAAGTGAACTTACTATAACAGTGAGTGACCTGGTCTCAATATCTTCACTCAAAAGCGTCTTTGCGGAGACGACAATAGGAATCTTACCGGGCTTCTTTGTCAATATCCAAAATGAAACTGATTGCCCCTCTTTGCGTGGTACCTATGAAAATTTAATGGTTTATGTCAATTCCAGCCTTTGTTCAATATTTCAACACTATTTCCCAGATGACAGTTTTCATTTGCACTGCGAAAGCTTATGAATGTGAAATGCTCACGAATCAGCTCATACTCTGGAAAAGTCTTCATACGTCTTCATACTCAGCTACATAAGACTGTCTTCAGTGATACCATAGTGTTACCAAAACTCACTTGAATCTGTCTGCTGACATCCTTGTTCTGTATAATTCCAGTCCGTTGTGTGACATCAAAGAAAGGAGATGCTTTTAGAGTCACCGTAACCTACAAGAAAATTATATTACTAACATTAACATTACACGATAATCAGCAAGCAGCCACAATGTGCAACAATAGCAACACTTAAGCTATGTAGGATCTTAATCACAAATGTCTTTACCAATAAACATTGACAAAATTTTTTACAGATTCACAATCATTATCATGAAGAGCTACCACCCCACCACCACCACCACTACCATCAATTATCACCATTACCATCATCAACATAACCTCTTGGATCAAATCTGCTCACTAGTCAATTATAATTATTTATTCACCCAGCTAAGCAAGTCGTAAAACTCTAAGCAAAATCTATTGCAAACAAAACCAACCGTTTGAGCCGAGTTTAAGAAGTTGTAGACAGTGATACGTATCGCAAATTGTTCCCCATTCCGGACTGGACTTGGAAACTTCGCTGAGACGAAGAATGAGAGAAAAACCTTTATCTGAACACAAATCCACACATACAATATCAATGAATTTTTACATTGGTTGCTTTTGCACAATGTTGAAATCTAATGATAGCTGAGCAACTGTGCATTTAAGATTCAACTGTAAACATAGCAACACTCAATAGTCATAGGAAATAAGGCTGTACTGAATAGGTGATTTTTATTATTCGGCCAAATATGAATAATTGGAACCACTATTCAGCTGAAAATGAAAAGTTCTAAAATAGGTCTAACAACAAATTTTAATATAACAAAAGGTACAGCCCTAATGGGAAAGGCTCAAAACTGCACAAGCATGCTTTCTCTAGAGAATGAATAAAGAGTTCCTATGTTTTATATGCCTACAGTTGATGAATGGGTAGATTGATTCCTTCCATGTTCCTATAATCATACTAGGTCAGAACATAAAATTCATTATGGATATATGGATGGCAGTATGGATATATGAGTACAATGCTGGAAACCGAAAGAATTGAGGCAGTTAGAATTTTGTATGGAATATCAGCCATAAGCCTCAACTGGAAGAGTGCAAAACTGTCAAGAACCTTTGTACGAAACCTTTTGATTATTTTACGTATATGGTATAAGTTTTTATTACCATAGAAAAGAATAAGTTTGTTAACACTTTGCTCCAAAGGTTGAAAAAACACAACAAAGTTATCTAAAAACAATTTAGAAGCTACTTGACATAACATACCTCCTGGCATTGATAGAGAGTACAGTTATATAAATAGAGACTAAAGCTCTCAACATAAAAGTTTGAACACAAGCAGAAACATTTCTTCTGGTCTGCTGTCCAGATACATGTATACATAGCTAAGGTCTTATGCGAATTGAATTATGAAACAGATGAGACTGTACAGCAGTGATGAACATGATGATGGTCTTCTTTTCTAGTGCACCAACCTCATCCTTAACTGTTGCAATTCCCAAACCAATTTGATCATGGATTGCAAAGGCACTTGCGATCCACGTCGTTATTGTATCTGGAACTGCCAATTTCAGATCTCCCACACCATTGTCACTAAAAAGCAAATTATGCGATTCTTATAAAAATACAAATTAAATTAACAAAATCGTGAAATCTAATCTTCTTTAGCAGAAAGCAAATGAATCGTCCAAATAATTTGCTATGGAAGAATTCTGTAAAGGCTAACTATAGCATGAATTGATTTTAACAAAACTCAACAAGATCGAACATAAGTTGTTGCCATACTTGATAGTTGTGTTTAACCATATCCAAGTTTCTGGAAAGCACATGCGTCTAGTTGTTATTTGAGGCTCAATCTCTTGAAACGCCAATGATTCTAAATAAAAGTAATTATAATCATGTTACTTTCTCATTTCATGTCATAATCAAAAAAAATAATTAGTGATGGAGAAATACTTTAAAAATATTTTGGGTACAAACATAAATAAGCATATGTGATCACAAAAGTATTTAAATAACAAGTAGAAATACACTTTTGCAACTCTAACAGTGTCAGTCCCAAGCGTGGATAAAGGAGGAGGGTGATGTTAATGATCTATGTTATCACAGTGTCGCTAAACTGCCAATAACACTACCGCATTGTCAACAACGATCTTAAATACAAGTAAAAAATACTTAATTGGGAAAAGTATTTCAAATACAAAACACAAATAATTTGAGCCAGAGTTTATCACAAATCGGCTCTTCTAACTGTGTCATGGCACCATATAAATTGTTGCCGTTATTTATCAAGTCATGTAAACAGAAATTCAAGCTCTAAATATAGAATTATGAACACCAACAGACCTATCGTCCAGATACACGTATGCATGCATAGAAACTGACTCTGTAATATAGAGTCAGTTTCTAAGGTAACAACCGCATATAAACCGCAAATAAACAAATATCGTGTGTGTGTGATTTCCCTTCAATCGTGAGAGTGCCAAAAATAATCGAGTGTCTCAAAATGCCATCTGTGAGTCAGTCAGCTGTAATTCTAATAAGCCTCTTCTTCAAACAACTGTGGTGCACAATGCCAACTGTCCAACAAGTTGTTGACGAATGTTGTTAATTAAGAGTGAGTCATATTTGTTAGCCAAGCTTCTTGCTCATTGCCTTGTGGCATATAACAGTAGATGATGGTGACAAACCATGTAATAGTGCTAAAACTTTGGTTTATCATCAGTGCACAGTGTGCACACAATGGTGAAGCTTCTTCAGCAATATAGTTCATGATTGGCTTATCAACTCTGTCATGGCTAATGAACTTCAATGACACCACATTTGGAAAGCCAGTTGTTGATGACTAGGGGTACTAGGTCTGTATTGGCACTTCTGGCACAGCAGGACATACTTGCAGCAAAAGAGGTACCTTGCTAATTCATCACCAGTTGTAGATGACAGACTCATGAATGGTCCAGGTCAAATTATAATAGCCCAATAATAATTAATTATTGTAGGTGGTTCTGTGTCTGTAGTCTGAAAGTTCCATAGTTCAAAGGTTCGATAGTCCGAAGATTGCATGGTGTCCCGTCGATAGGTGATAAGATTGCAGTTCTAATGGTAGCTGGATTCATGAACAGAATTATGTTTGGCTAAAAGCTGGAATGCACCATTCTTTTCATTCATCCAGCTTCCATTTAGGCATGATTCTTTTCATATCAATCCAGCACCCAGTTGTACACATTCTTTTCATTAACTAATGCAGCTAGTCAAAGTAATGTCGAAGTATAGAATCTTTGGACTATCGAACCTTCGGACCATCGATGCAAGCAGCATGTAATATTGCTTGGTTAATTGTTTGTAATGAGAAACAAAAGTATTTAGAAAACAATTTTAGCATAATAATTAAATTAGACTACAAAATACTCAAATGTTCAGTATCTGAAGTCAAAGAATAAACGCTGTCATGCTGAAGTATTTAAAATACAAGTGCAACATAAATAGATAGCATATAAATTAGTATTTAAATACAACCAATTAAAATACTTCCCATCACTGGAAATAAACTGATGGCAAAACAACATGATGATTTCTGAATACTTATATTTTCAGCTTGCAGAGCAACTACTTGTTAGTGCTTGTTTTCATGGCTGTGGTAATTGCAGTCCTTAAATGAAAAATGTGCTACACTGGTGAAGCCTTAGTAAAATTTAGAAACTCTGAGCAGCCCGAATGCATGTACTCAACAGCAGCTACATAGTCTTTCATATACTGGAGTTGAATCTTTAGATCCTTACTAGCCAATGGGACACATAAGTTTAAAGATCCTAAAGCATCAGGCCAACCTGTCACTTACAATTTACAAATTTACAAATTGTAAGTCATAAATAAAAGTTCCGTTGCTGAACCTAAGTGACTTGTGGAATGTGGATGCGTGAAATTGTTACGTTATTGTCAACAGAAGCTTTAGAGGTAAAATCAGAAGCAATCATTGCAAATCACCTCATTTCAGATGATCCTGAGGTTCAGAGTTAGACCACGTTCAGATGAAAAAAATGCTGTTTAGTTTGTAATTTTTGTTCTTCACCTCTACATTGTGACACTGAGAGCATATTTTACTCATGTAACCTATGTGACAGTATTGGAGTGCAGAACATTATACACTTTGTTCCTTCAAAGTTGCCATTGAAAAGGTACCAACTACAAATCTGCCCATTTACTTCGTCTCTGACTCAAAATTTACAAAGCTAATTTTAGATACTGTAATGATGTTGGAAAAAATTTGTCATTTAGTTAGTCATAATGTAACTCACCATCCACATTAGAATAGATAAAGCCATCAGTCATATAACCCAGCATGCTTCTCTGAAAAAAATTTGAAATATGCAAAAACGCAATCTATTAATACTGCTTAGAATACAGCATATTGAAATTTTGAGAATTAGTATTATTATTTATAGGACATATTTGTCTGTGTGTACGCATGTATCTGGACACTCACTGCAATGTCTTTGAAGCACCTCACTACAGTGCAATATCTTCCAACTGCAGACAATAGTGTGAATCAACTCAATCAATGCTAGCTCATCAATCATGATTTTTGGCCTTTCTTATTGAATTTCATTGAGAAATTATAATAATAAATGTACGTTTATTCATATATGCAACTTCGCTGTATATCAATAGGTTGCAATTATGTTTGACCTCATATATGATTCAGGCAAATCTATTCCCAACCTTTCGTAAAGATACTCTATTCATCGTAGCCCTGACCAAACGGAATTTGACCGGGACTTGATTAATATTGATATAGCACCAGTGAATAAGCTGTAATGACTTTTGCAGGTGCAGAAAAATTTTCAAAGATTTACATTACACTGCGATATACATCCTCCAATCGATCCTCACCTTGTCACTTTGTGCCGTCAGTCTGGGGAACTCTAGCGACCATCATGGTAAACCTTCTCCATTGTCCTCTGTCCCTCACTGCCTCCCTCAACTCCTCCAGACTCAACGCTGTCCTCTCTTGTATTTCATCCATCCATCTCATTCTTGGACATTCACTTCTCCTTATGCCCTTGCCACAACCCAGCATCATCTCCTTCTCCATCCCTTTGGCTCGCATCACATGATCGAAATACACCAACTTCTGTCTTATTGCCCGCTGTTGCAAACTTAACCTACCGCACAGTTGCCCAATCTCTTGAAGCACCGAGTCATTTGTTCTTCTGTCTGTTCACGTTATCCACAGCATCTTTCTCCATATCCACATTTCACAGGCATCAATCTTCACACGCAGCATCTTTGTCTTCGTCCATGTTTCGCAACCATATAATGATATGGGAATTAGCATCACTTTTACCAGTCTTGCCTTTGTTGTCATTTTCAAATGTTTATCTTTCCATATCTTATCCAGATCATGCATTGCTAGTTTGCTCAGTGTCATCTTTCTTTTAACTTCCATATCACAGCAACCATTCCTTTCCACTGCTGATCCGAGAAATGAGAAGCTTGTGACAGCTTCCATTTCTTGTCCCATCCCTCCGTAGTCATGATCTTGGTTTTCTTTATGTTAAGATATAGACCTGCCTTCGTACTTTCAATCCTATCTAACCATATCCTATGCTACCATACACCACTATACTCATCTCTTAGCTAACCTAAATGCCTGTAACGAATCATATTCAACATCCAGAACATCAGTTACAAACTCACATAAAATATTTCTTGTGAGGTTTGTCCAAACAGTTTCACTGAGTCATAACCGATGTCATAGGTCATCAGATCTTTAATAACCTATACAACCATAATGAGCTGAGATATTTTAAATCTGTTAATTAATTTATTTATCAATCTAAAGTATTTAATACAAGCACAAGTTCAGTTATTCTGACTCTCAAAGGTGAATTTATGTTTATCACAGGTCAGGATGGAGTCATATATAAAAGCCAGACTAAACTAATGAATCTTGACAATGAATTAAAATGATTGAAAGGAGAAGGCATTTCGGGTCTTTTGTGGTCAACGATTCAAATATGAGGAACACACCAGCTGAATGCATGTGAACCCACAATTGTCTAGAACCTAGGTTCCAAGATCAGGTGCTTTCAGCTGAGCACTGTGATCCTAGTATTTGGAACTATGCTTAATCTATCATATCCTGTAATCGGAACTATCATATTACGTATTTGGGACTCTGTGAATTAATCTATGTATTTGGAACTATGCTTAATCTATCATATCTATTGGAAGTCCAATCAAGCAACAGCATTACTGTAGAAGTTGAAAAAGACTGCATGCTGGGTGACCAAAATGATTCGTTGTAGACTAGTAGTGTATGTTAGGCAATCTATGTGATATATATGTATCATATATATACATATATACATATAAATATGCAGGTATGTATGCAGACACATATTGAAGTGCAGCTTAACATTAAATGACCTTGAATAATGTAGATTTCGAGAGTGCAACACAGATAAGTTCAGGATGAGACATAGGAACAGTAACTGTCATTTGAAACTGTGCATAGGCTTTGCCACAAGCGTGCATATGAGTGTGGGTAGTCTTACTGGTGCTTATGCCGAGATCATGACCAAACAAGGTCATGATGCTATGGACATATAAAGTATTTGGAGCAATATTCACAGAGATGGTGAGGATTAGGAATGAACTAATGAGGAATGAAACCTCTTTTTAGCCATAGCCAGAAGGTAATGGTATTTATCTGTGATGGAGTTAAGGGAAGACAGCACTTCATTTATAAACTTGTGTGCTCAAGATATTGACTGAAAGATAGGAGTGATACCAACCGTTGCCAGAGTGTGCTTTGGATTTGGCAATAATAGGAGTATGTTTGTCAAGGAGCATGACAGAGTGGCCTCATAGGTGTTAGCAGGTCATCAAGTGAGAATGATATTTAGAACAAAATCTGAAGAAGAGAGATTTATGTAATGACTTCTATCAGGATATTCAATGACTTTAATGCAAATGTGCCTATGAGAAGTCGAAGAACAAGATCTTAAAATTTAGTTTTACTAGTCTTACCATGTCTTCATTGAAGTCATTATCACCTTTGAGAAGCAAAACGCTTTTGTCAACACCCAACACGAAAACAGTGGAACCAGGTGCACCACGAACCTGTAGAGTCACCATCTTACCTGGCACAACACTTGCTTCTGCATGCGTAATAGAAACCTACAGCCCAACAAACACAAGCAGTCCAAAAAAAGTTCAGCAAGACTGTTCAAACTCAAATAAGCTTATATTTTGTTATTTTTTTTAATGTTTTCCACTTGACAGGAATAGGCCTCCATGGCATCTTCTTAGGGTGAAAAAAACTCAATTTAATGGTGTAAGCTTCAGAATGTCATAGCAAGTAGCTTCATGACAATACTGGGTCACAAGTTCAACGACATGTACATTATATCAGAGACTGTTTGTCAGCATCATCAGCAATCCATTCTAGCCTTCTGAGAGGTTGCAAAACACTACCTTAACATAGTAGTATCATGTTTCCTTCTAAGCCTGTTCGTGCATCCGAAGGTTATCCAGCAAGTAGCTGTTATTGAAATGAATGCTTAGGATCAATGACATGCAGAGATCCTATGCATTCATTTCAGGCATGTATAAAGTTTATATCTCGAAAGCAATATATGACCTTCTCAGTGCTCACTATCAGACGACTACTTCCTTCTTAAAAAACCTAGTGCTGGTCCAAAATAGTTAACCTAACATTAAAGAGGTCTTCTCCCCACTGCAGCATTATCATTTTATTACTACAATAGGTTAATGATTTGTAGAAATAGACAAAATTGTAGAGTAATGGTTGTAAACTTGTACACTCTAGATGCATTGGTAAGAATTACTTTAAATCATATTCTTAAGTGAACTGGAAGATATAGCTTCATGCATTTAACATTAAGAGCTGCCCATCTGATTGCATGCCTTTGTCGCTTCTCACATATCTCAACCTTCATGACTGAGCACTTACACTGGCTTCTGCTCATAGCCCGCATTTGGTTTAAAGTTCTTTTCCTCACTTTCAAAGCTTTTTTGGTTCAGGCTCAGCTCTATCTTTGTGACCTTATCCGTCGTCCACTTTTGGCGGCCCTAGTTATCCTCTTTGTTATTTAGATTGTCTGTTGACCCTTTGCTTCGCCCTTTTTCACACGCATGCCGTCTCTGACTCACTCCCTGATTTTAACTGTGGTGCTTCTGTTTCTGCCCGTATTCTTAAGACTTTTCTTTTCCCATGGAGCTTTTCACACTGGGAGCGCCTCTGATTAGGCTGTACTTGGAGAAGTGCTATTGTATTGTATCTGTAAATACAATACAATACAATTAATAACAGAATAAATCTTACCTCATTGGCAAATGCTCCCTCAACATTAAATTCGAGGGAGTCGCTTATGACCTCGACCTTGTCAGGGGCAAACCAGACCACAATTCGTCCTCTTGGCGACAACTTTTGGGCCAGTTCACGAGTGAGTACTAGTTTTACAGAATAGGGATTTGAGGGACTGGCAATTGTTTGTGCAAGAACAATCGATCCTTTGCTCATCACCTGTTATGATAGAAATAAAGTAACAAGAACACTAGAATATAAAATTTACCTTTTTTCATTTGCATAAAATATATGATATTTTAAATTGAGTTGAATTCTTCTCTAAAATTTCACTTGAAATTTTATGAGCAGTCATATTGACTCGAATAAGTCGAACTTCCAAAGTCTCTTACTTCAACACCATTTTCAATGTTAGCTGAAACATGAAGCAACAGTCGGTTCAATATTGACAGTTCAATATTATCAGGCTTGATGTTTCTTTCTGGCAATGTCAATAAAACTGATATGAAGTGGTGCTCAATAAAAACCATGAAAAATTTCCAATGTCTCGTTTGTATTTGATTCACATCGATAAAAAAACACATTACAAAATTTTCACCTAATTCCATCATAATAATAGGATTCCTACACCGTAGGATCCAATATATTCTCAAAATTAACAATTCTAATTGCACTCCACATATCTTTGAATGACACTCTAGAGTCACTAACATTCTGTCTTCAATTCATCAACTTAATAGACTATGACTTTGTTCCTTGGATCTGAACATAGCATCTTCATAAAGTAGTCTTGTTCATGAGGCTATGCTCTTTACCTCAACAGGTTTACTTGAAACTACAAATTATAAGAAATCAACATGGAAATCTTGTTACAGGACAACACTCAAAATGCAAAGAGGAATTCAAGCAAAATCAACACCTATCATTAACAAAATTGAAGTTTTTACTTACAACATAATGAAAGGCATCGGCCACTTGTGTTGTTTTAATGTTGAAATTCAATTTGTCGCCAGTCTACAGATTCAAATCCATGCATGTTCAGTCAATAAATGTTCAGTCAATCGGAATATTCAGTTGGTAAGTTTTTTCTGGCAAACTACAAAACTTTTTTATGAATAGTTAAAAGTGGACATTTACTTAATGATTATTTCAATTCATCCATATTTTTTTCATATCCTCGATTTGAGAATTTTTTTTCAATGTTATGCAGATGTTTTATATTTTAAAAGGCAATAAAACTAAAAATTATATAATAGCAATTGTAATACATTATTTATTGGTATTGCTTAACCCATTAACAACCAGCGATATTGATTATGCCTTGCGTGCTGGTTGCTAAAGGGATCAATTTGACACTAAGTGCTCTACATCAGAATCAGAGTACTACTAATATACAGTTCAGTTACCTTGTAAGTGGAATTCAATTTGTCTTGATCGACTCTGATGTAAGTTTTTACTTTGGACTTAAACTTTTTGATAGTCTGTGAAACACTGTAGGTATTACTTGACAATTCATCTTGAAAGGACGCCTGATAAACAGCAACACACAATAATACATGATTATACATTAATTATATTTGACATAAATTTATCACTGTTATAATAACCTGGAACAAATAATGAATAATCTGTATTCCTTATATAGCTCTCAACAACCTATTAGGCCAAATGGGTCTCTATAATCTATATTTCTGAAACGTTTTCAAATTGCATCAACTCACCTTCACCATTCTAACTCAAATTGAATTAATTCGTAATAATAAGCTGCAAATACTGTAGCACAAATTCTTTTCTCATGAGAGCAGACTACATTATATACAGATCATGCAAATTTGAAGATATTATTGGATAATAATAATAAAGAAATCGATTTTTATGGAAAAAATTGTCTGACAGTCATCTATGTCCTTATCTTTGTCTCTGTTTGTCTGTTTCATGCAGGCTCTTGCACCTGGCAATGCCTTTCAAACAATATTTTATGACACGTTATAATCACACACCTCAACAATTATTTGATCACAGTTGAAATCCTTTGCTTCAAAGCTAAAGCTGACAAATCCTGATATGGTTAATGGAAAACTGCCTTTTAACTCTTTAGCAGAACAACCTTGACCAGCTCTAAATGTCATAGCAATCTGTCTGAAGTCTTTATTTGGCAGCCGGATGTCCACCTCAGTTAGTTCTGAGCCATCTTTCAGCTTTAGCTCCAACTGGAAGACACACAGAAGATTAAACAAATCACTGCATTCACGGAGCACAACACAGAACTTGATAGACATCATAGTGCAACTTGAATAGGACTGAGAAAACTTCATCACTACATTGAAATCCATTTGATCAGTAGCTCTATTTCTTGCTATGGATTTTATAAACTGTTTACACCAAATTATCATAATTATTGCTGCCAAGTTTAGTGAACAAGCCAAGTAGAAAATTGAAATCTCCCTGTAGTTCTTAATGATTAGGAATGTTAAACGATAACCGGGAATCTGGTTATCGGTTTTGAAAATGATAATCAGTTTGTTATTAGCAAACCAATAATCGAATTATTGTCTGCCTTTTTATTTATCTCACATGTTCCAGATTAGTTCCCATAAGAAGAGCTCAAGTCGGTCAGCTTCAAAGGTACAGACGCGGCTCAGCGAAATATTGTCAGCCACCTCTTCCCATAGGGTAATTAATAGCTGCCCATTGCTAATGAACAGCCCTCTTGTCCAGACAGCCCAGCATGAGAAGGTGAGCTAGGGGAAGGGTTACACAGCCAAAGACATCGGGGGGGGGGGCACTCAGACAGAAGAGATGACTGAAAAGCACCTATTAAAATTTGAACTGTACACGACAGAGTTCAGGAGAGAGTTCACAGGCAACTGCCTGTGGGGGTTTTCAATAGAGAACGATGTATAGCAGCGGGGAGAGTTTGAGAGCCGAGTGCTGTAAGGCTACTGTTTGTTCCAGATTACATCCAGTGTTGACGCTGCATTGCGATACATAATACATAGAATGTGTATAGTTGTGTAACTTGTGTTATATTACAATTTACAATATTTTTCTAAGAACACCAATAAAAAACCGAAAATCGGTTTTCAAAATCCGATAATCGGTTTGCCCCTAAACCGATATTAACAACCCTACTTCTGATGATGTTCATAATAGGAATAATTTGACAGAAAAACACAACGGCAAAGCACATGTATACATAAACTAATTGAACAGAAAAGTGTAAAATAGTGTGATCATTTAATTCTATAGAGCAAAATTAGAAATGTTGTAGGAAATGGAATTGAAAGTGTAATGTTTGACCCTAACGATGATGTCATTCATAACCAGTAAGTTTCCAGTTTAGAGACTCACTTATTCTTTATCTACAACATGCCAAATTTGTTTTCTAATACATGAAAAAGACAGACTGCATAAAGAAATTGGCATATACTCGCTCTATTTTCTAGTTAATAGTATTTCCTATGGACAGTATTAAATGCTACAGAAGCAGCTTATAAAATGCTTTCAGTACAAAAGTAACAGCCCTGATTGCTGTATCAGTTATTTTACTGTTGTGATGAACTTACATATCCGATGTAGGTCTCTTCAGGTTTAAAGCTTCCAGACGTAATATTGGAAAAGTACAATCCATACTTATCCACATGACATTTAATAATTAACGAGGAGGAAATCTCGTCTCCAGTTGCTGCTTCATTAACGGTGACCACAATGTTGATACTGCTGGAATCCAACTGAGTCCACGGATGTTCTGGAGATTTGCCCTTCAAACTAGCAGGCATTATGGATGATAACTCTGCAGCACTGACCTCCGTTGTTACTGTGCCATCTACTAACTGAATAACAGTAACACAAGAACGTACAGGTACAACAGCTCATAAAGCTGAACTTAGCTGCCATTTTTGAGTTGACTTCCCCCTCTTCATCTTTCCTGGAGTCATGCTGGACCAAGAGCTTACCAAACGGTGCTCCTCATATTAACCATCTCTGCCATGATTCACACTACCAGTTGCATCACCTTTACCATGTTGCTCGCTCGCTAACTCCAGAAGCCACCGCTACACTTATCCACTCCATCACAGCCCGACTAGATTACTGCTGCTCACTCCATATAGGCCTCCCAGCTGGGCGACTGCGGTGCCTGGATCCAGTGTTCTGCCACATGTCTTGTCCAAAATTTTGGCCGTGTCTCCGGCTATATGCCAGATGTGCTCCACTGGCTCCTCCTCTAGTAGCGAATCTCATATCGTATCATCGCTTTGGTCTGGTGCTGGGTCTCGCCCCTGCCTATCTTCTAGACTTTTGACACTCTGCTTCAGTGCACCAGGTGGCCGCTCTCTCCTCTCTACTGAGCAAGGCCTACTATTCGTCCCATTTGCCTGCACAACTACTAAACAAAATCGCACCTTCTCAGTGGTTGGCCCCTTTCTATGGAACAGGCTCCCATTGGCATTGTGCTTGTCCCCCAGAGTCCACTCTGACTTTTTATACCCCTTAAAACCCTTCTTTACAGCCATGCTGGGATCGGGAGCGCTCCTGAATAGTTACCTTGAAGGGGCGATATATAAATCTTTGGAATGAATGAAAGTACAAATAGTCGCATGGGCTACTAGAAAAGCTGTTGATTGCAAACCCCAGGGGTCTATTTCTGATAGAAGTAAGCAAAAAAAAAGACTGCTTTGTGTGACATACATGATTAGCAAGGAAATGTCAAAGGTCAGAGGTAAAATATCCTGATGTAACAGAAATGCTTGTCTTCTTTCATCAACTTCAATTAGCACTCAACTATGATATGACATTGATGAACAGATCTACCATATAAACCTAGTCATGTGAGCAATACACTGCAGTGCACAGTTAATGGTAAAAACACATTGACCTAGTAATCAAATTAAAATTTTCAAACCGTTCGTAATTTATTCTCCTCATCATATAAAAGTTCATTAACTGTTCAGCATTGAGAGGTTATTATAAATATCAATCAATTAATCAATCAATGCAATTTATATAGCGTCTCTTCAAGATAACTATTCAGAGGCACTTCCAACCCAGGCTTGGTCAATAAGGAAAGTCTTGAGAAGTTTATAGAAAGAGCCAGACAGTTCACGCAGGAGAGAGCACAGGTCAGATGGGAGGTTGTTCCAAGCACTAGGACCCACGATAATAATATTAAAAAAATAAACAAATAAATAAATACACAAACAATAAAAATATAATCATTCAGTCAATCAAGAAAACACCAGAGATGCATATCAAGACATATATATAGATGCATGCAAACAAAGATTCTCATTCCTAGGCTAATAAATGTTTTTAACCTCTTACTGTCATTGTTTTTGTCCAAATAGGGTCTGTTGCAGATGAAACTTTGCCTTTCTCGATTATGCTTACAATAAAGTTGACAACGCCTTTAACTGGCTCACCATAAGTGTATCTGCAGATCAATAATTAAAAACATTTCAAAGTCACACTAAACCAAAGTTGCAATAGTAATTCGCAGTATAACTGTCACTCAATTGAATCAGTGCATTACTGAGTCAGATTCGCTTCAATGCACCAAGTAATACAAAGAGATCTTCAATCAAAGAATCAGGTCAATGCTAAGAGCAATCCAATCAAAGCATCGGTTAATGAAAAGAGATCTACAATCAAATAGCAAGGTCAATGCAAAGGTGAATAATGATTTTTGGAACATACATGAATCGTTCGTAAAGAGTAACCAGGATTCAAGAGACGTTTTTAGAATAGAGATTGAGAAACAAAGTTTATTTCTTGCAAACTGCAACAAAGTATGATTGTTGGAAGACACATGTCTGCATCTAGTTTGTGGAATGAAAATTAGATCAGATATATTAATGATGTAAGTCACAAATAGCAACAAAATTGTAATGGCACAGTAAACTGTACAGTTCATAGTAGGATGAGCAAATATACAGAAAAGAAAGGGCACGAATTCTCAGCTTAGAAGACCAACTTGCAAGCTCAGCTTAATTAAGACCAATGCGAATAAGATGGTACTTCTACCAATAAAACAAAAGTGGTCCACAAAAACTACATTGAGAAGGAGTATATGTGAGCCAGAAGACCTTAGATCAACTCCTAAGTGGAGGCAATAAAAAGAAAATATCAGTATGAAACCAATTCAATAGTTACATACAGATAAGATGTTACAACAGGTTAGAAGAGATGATATGATAAACTTTGAAAGAATAAATATTATATCCAGAACTCACTTGGCTGTGACAGGGATTGTAAGTGGTCGTTGTGCTTGAGGTTTGTTGACGAGTAGGAAATAGTTGAGAGATGAACGGATGGTCACTTCGAAAATCGGAAGTTCTGAATGCAGGAAATTAAGATGACTTAATAAATGCAGTAAAAGCTCTATGATCAACGTCATTGCTTCATCCTGTGCCCAGATTATGATTCGTTTCTTGAATCTTGAACCAATGAAACTTGATTAGCACCTCATCAAGAAATCTTCTCAGAGGCGAAATCTACTCAGATATCAGGTCATGTTCACACAGATGCCATGTCATGGCATTTCATTACAAAATCATGTATGGGGTAAAAGATAAATTGTTTAATTAGGGTGAAGGTTGGAATAATGCTTTAAAAACGTTAATCTTTCCCAATTATGTTGGGCTAAATACAGACAAAGCGGCTCAGAGCAAAACAGCAGCCTAGCTTGAGAGTTAACTCTGGCGTTGGTTTATGGCAATTGACCAATTGGCTGTTCATCAAGAAATGACAAAGAAAGAAATGAAAGATTGGTACGACTCAAAACATATTTGGGAGACGTGTTTACGTGTTATGCATGCATTTATTTTTAAATTAGATCCAACTTTAACAGAAAAATTTGATATTTTTTAAAGATCAGATTCAGATTAGATTGCTGCAGACCTCATGACAAAGAGTGCTAACTAAAAATAATAAGATTTGAACTTTACCATATGTAGTAACCTCAAAGGTTCTCATTGTCGGTAAATCCTATATAAATCAAAACAAATCATCATCGTTTTGCAAAATGAATAAAAACAATAGCATTCATAAAGTTGGTTGAAAATCACTATCTAACATAAAACTCAAAACGAATCATGTAGAGGAGTCAACACATTCGTGCAAACAGTTGACTTACGAGGCATTTAACTTCATGTTTAACCCAGCATCATACAACAGAATGAGTACAGCAAAAGGCTAAAGCATTTAAGAGAGTTAGAGAACAATTTTGTATAAATGGTGATCTCAGCAGATAGATCAAACGAAAACTTCTTTTGCAGATACAATATATACCCACAAACTATTGGACATGTAAAGCATATAATTAAATACAAAATCATGGGTTTGATAGCTATGCTGCACCTGAGACTAATATGGAAGGGATATAAAGTCGCAACATGTCTGCCAATCAGTGATCGTCTTTTCTGATACATGGAGAGCGATGCCTGTGATCGGCTATACAATACATAAAAAACAATTTGACATTCTGGTACTCGGTGGCTCGGCAGGATTACTTGAACCGTATGATCGCCAAAAAGTTCCTCTAAATTTATGCTAATCCAGTCAACAACTCTTTCTTTGAACACATTTTATTTACATTGCAAAATTCGATATGTAAAGTAATTTTATTTCGTTAACAAAAACAAACATGATTGCCAATTTATGCTGCAAAAGTCCTGGTTGTAGTCACAGACATAATCTAGGTCAATGACCCAGTTTTTGTTGGCTTCATATCCCATCAATATTATTCTTACACCATGTCTGAAATTATCTATTATGTTGTACACATGTCTTCTACTGTGAGCCTGTGTTGGATTTTTTACATTCAATTAGTGCATATGAGAGTTGGGTGAGATTTCAAACTCATGAAATCTCTCCCAGCATGTCAAACTGTAATCACACACAGTAAATACAAGTATTACGAAAGAATGATCTAGATAGTTTCCCTAGATTAGTGCAGCATAATTCAGCTTAATGTAAACAAAGGCACTATTCTAGTGAACTATTCATTTTCATGTAACACGCGGTACTAGAAATCAGCATTTAAAATCAAAATAATAGGTCTATTCTGGCCAGAAAATGGACATGTTCTGATTGTTGGTAGCCTGCATGAGTTTGGTTTAATGAATGTCCAAAGGCACACTTAAAATGTAGTAAAAATAATGTTATTTAAAACAGGCAAAATATATGTTTAAAAGTGATATGAACTTGTAGGTCCACTGGATTGAACTATAGTATTCAGGTACACCACACTTTGCATGAAAGTCTACTTTATGAAACTTACACTACTTGGGATTACTACTTCGATTTTCCACAGGCCCAGTGACGTTCGAGACGACAACTGCAGATCACCACTAAAGACACCTAAAACATTTTGTCAAAGAGACAGAGTGCACTGAGTGCAGTAATCTTTTACTCTTTATATCAATATTAATGATTATTATGACCTCTAGACAAAAAATAAACTCTTTAATAAAATCTTAAAATCTCATTAAAGATAATAATGTAAATAAGCAAGTTACAACAAAGAAGTTTCTGGAAGATTTAATTCATAAATTGGAGCCATTTATTTAGCTCATTCTACGGTGCTCCTCCGTGACCACAAACAGTCTCTTAGCATTATTAAAGTGTGCTTAAAGCATTTATGGCTCGAGGAAAGACAGATTCAATTAAGGCAAATAAAAATAGTTCTACAATAAGGTTAGTAGAATAACATCCATAAAAATGTGCATCAAACCTTTAGGATCCTTGTGCTTCCAATGTGCAATCTTATGGTTCTTATCATCCTATTAGTATTGACAAACAACAATTATGTTGTGTATAGAATAGTTATAGATAAATATGGACGTAATTCTCTTATACTTTCTAAAGATTGTATATCAATATCATTATAGAGCAAACACTGTGTTCTTTTCTTTGGTGTACTCAAAATCTTAGAAGAGTGTGAATCTTGTAGGATACAGAAGTCTGAATTTCCAAAAGTAAATGCAGGTGTACTGGTATCAAAAATGGCATTTAAAAACAATTTGCTTCAGCTAAATCCAGTAAAGTTGCATTTTAATGATCATTTAGAGGTCTATGAATTTCTGCTGCCACCTTTATTGGGCAGAACTTCAGTGCAAGAGAGATCAGCTATGAGATTACTCGTTAAGTGAAGATTGTAAATAGTAAGAGGCTAAAGTCAGATCCCTGTTTGACATCAGCAGCCCACATAGAAGGATGATATACCTCTAAGTTAAAGCATCAACCTCTAAATTAAAGTCTAAAATCGAAACTTCAATGGTGCCAATTCTGTGTGACACAAGATCACTGGTCAGTCAGTTACAGATAATACCAAAATCAATTCCCTTGGTTCAAGTCCAAGAGTACATAGAGACTAAGCAACTGGTTATAAATATAATCAAATTAAATTCCACCAAAAAGTTGAAAAATTATACATACCCAGTAGTAAAAGCTGTAAAACTGTAGCAAAGTGCAAAGAATTTGAAATTGTAACTGTAGAAACATTTTGCAGCAAAGACTCGGACAATTATTATGTGCAAAACAAATCTTGTAGCAGAAGTATATTCAAGCAGAAAACTTTTCCTGGTAGCCTGCCATATACCACAGCTCGACAAAAGACAAGCAAATGACGAAAAAGACTAGCAAATCAATCAATTACAACTGTTACAATAGTTACTATTCATGAAGGGTTACTCACAACAATAGTAATTTTCATTTCGCCAGTGTAGGGCTTCATAGACGGATAGATAACCACCACTCTAAACTTTACTATAACAAACAAAGAACTTTGAGATATAACCCTAAGTACTGCTATTATTGGTATGGGTAGCAGAAGACTTTTTAAAATACGAGGCACATGAGCTGATGAATAGGAGCCCAAACACATAGCTAAAATAAAGTATGGGCATAAAGTATGGCCAAATGAACCAAGCTCACAGTTTAGTAATCCTGTTATAACTGCACTCAAAACTTGATTAACACTTAAATGACGAGCTTCATTGGTTCCCCAATAGCTTTTAGCACACTCGGAGGGGACAATGGACAGCATGAGCGGATCTCGATGGTGTCCATTCCAGATGACAGGGTCAGAGAAATAGTTGGTCAAAAGAAGTTTATGCATAGGGTACAAGAAGTACACCCAGAACAGAGGAGCAGAGAGTTCACAGGCATCCTGACAGAGGTGTGCTATGCAACATAAAAACTGAAACTAATTTAATCCAATTTTATTTAAGTTTATTCTGACTGATAAGATCATGCAATGCAGTATACAAATATTCTTTTTGAATACAAAGGGGAGACCCAAAAAGAGACAAAGTTCCACTTACCAGATGTCGCCTCATCAATACAACATCATAATAAGTTTACAATGACAAATGTTTAACATTTCAGTTCAGCTGGATTTTAACACAACCAAACCAAATACACAGAACCAAAAGTCTAACTAACGATAACATAGTCAATGCCTACGAGGAACTGTTATATAACAGTGATCTATCCAGAACACAGATTGTTGTCTGATTGCCAAGTGCAAACTTGTGCTTACCTATTTGTCCTGGTCGGTACATCACTTTGTCTGTCTGTATGAGAATAGAAGCTGGTTTTAAGAATGCTTTCACCTTCGTGGAATTTTCAAAATTTAAACCTCCCTTTCCACTGACTTTTAGCACATACAAACCAATACTCAATTTGAGGGGTATCTAAACAAAATAACAATGTTAATAATTAATTGGTTTGGATATCCTGTGTTAAATATGTTGAGCATCACAGGCTGTGCCTTGCGGTTTTCACACAACCTGGTGGCTGGATACTTCGTTCTGCCACGATCTCACTGTTCCACGCTTCACACCTCGATACGTGCACATCCGGGTTTTTCCTGTCCTTGGACCATCATTATTGCTTATTGAATTCACTCAATTCTGCCAATTGCTGATGGGGTTGCATTATCTTGAACGTCAAAGACACCTTCTTCAATCTGATCTGACATAGTGAGAGGCTCTCAAGATGCGCCATGGAAATATTCTGTTACATTACATTAAAACAGTAGTGACTGTTGTTGCTAACGGTGACAAGGTCTAAATGATTTCAGAGGGCATATGACCATTTGTGAAGTTTGAATTACTGGTGCTAAATTCTCTTGCTGTGTGGCATGTATTGCATTGTCATTAACACTAATTCTTGTTTACCTAATTACCTAATGAGAAGTAAAGCCCTAAAAAAACACTTATGTCTAACATAAAATACACAGTATGTGAAAATGCAGACGTAGTCATACAATTAAAATTTTATTACGACACCAGAACAATGTAGGCTAGTGAGCAAACTGTTCAAAGTTGAAGACCTTACCGACAGAGATATCAGTGTAGTAACACCTAAACATAACACGAATGTTGAGATCATTAACATACAGACACAACCTTGTGGGCAATAATAACAGTTTCAATTAAAGAAAAAACATGCTGATATTTATAAGGTTCATGATAATGGTACTTAAGTATCCTTAATTTCTCCTTAAGCAAAATTCAACGTACTCTCCCCTTGAGGAAAAATCTTGTTTCAATCTTTACCATCAGATGCATTTCTTCCTCTTTGTTTTTGATTGGCTGTCACTCTAGGGTTAAGCATATAAACTGGTTTTAAATGATAACCAAATGCAGGGTGATGTCTGTTGTGAAAATAATTATAATATGTCACTAAAGTTTTAAAGGATTAGGCTTCTTTGGTTAATTTATTAACTATTGACCAGCATAAAAAAAACAGAAAAGATTACAATAGATTTGATTCTCAGAAATGCTGATATGCTGTAACCATCTTTAGTCTCTGAGGTATTTTCTATACATCGGAATATTACAACCATATTCCAAGAAAAGGTCAAGGTTTGCACAATTATCCAGTCAGTGGTACATGAAGCTCAAACCTTTTGAACTGCACAGTTGGCAAAGACAAGATCATGAGTGATCCATGAAATAAAACAATTGATTGCAGGTTACCTGCTTTATTAGCGACTGCTGTCTGTGAGGAAATCACAGCCCCGGAAGTGCTAGTAATAGATGCACCCAGGTTGACCAGACTCGAGACCTGGAACACAGTAACTGCCACATTGTAGACACTCCCCGGTCGTAGGTTGGATGGAAACAGACAAACATAGGATCTGCAATCAGAATTAATTTAATTTCAATTGTTGTCCTACCAGAATCATAAATATTTTCTGTTCCCCAATCTATATCTTTACCAACATTTTTATCATAGCACTGATGAGGTTTTACAACTTATTTAGCACAATAATTTAACTTTTTACCAAAAGCATGGTTGCACAGAAGTACTGCCCTCCAAGTTATATTAATCCTGATCAAACTCCACTAAACGCTACTTCGACACCAACTATAAATAAAAGACAATACTATTGCAATATTCATTCTGCAAACATTAACCTAACAATTCTAACATGACATACTGGTATTCTCTTTTATCAATTCTAGAACTAAAGCTTATTTTATGCATGAGTTTATACATATCTGGACTGCACAGCGCATTTAAGACCCTCTCAAATTCACAAGCATAGGCCTATGATCTACATGTACTGCAGCAACTGTAACATAGGCCTATTATTATACTGAATCAGTTAAAATTAGGGCTGTACAGAATAGTTGATTTTCACCATTCGGCCGAATATGAATAATTGCACCAACTATTCGGCCGAATATGAATACGAATAGTGTACAAAATAGGTTTACCGACATATTTCAAAATTGTCAATATAAGCAAAAATTTCAGTTTAGTAAAGTTATTACATAAACTAGAAGTAAACAGTTAATTGCATGTAATTTTGCATCCTTGTGCCAGTCTTTGTAAATTAGGAATGGAACTATGTTAACAAAACTTAAAAGTGAGATCGCAAACACTGCGATACCATGGTCCAGGAAGAAGAAAGTTCCATCAATCTTCTCGACATAGCAGCCGCTGCGTGCACAGAAACAGATGTTACGTGACCACTATTTGTATTCGGTCTGACCGCTATTATTCGGCCGAATACTGAATAGCTATTTGGTCCACTATTCGGCTCCAAAGCAAATACGAAGCGAATATTCGGTACAGCCCTAGTTAAAATAACTCACATGCCATTCACAAGTGCTAGGCACGCAAGAACCAGAACCAAACGAAAAGCTGAGTTTTGTTGGCCAATCGATGGCTTAGAATCGTAAAGGCCTGGAACACACATCTTCAAATTAGTCTGCAAATAAAATAAATTACCTGCACATCATTCTGAAACGAAGAAAAGCAAAAACTTCTTTTTTTGAGAACTGTTTTCCCATATTAGTCCCAGGTTTTACTGATCATAATAGGTCTTTCACGTTTTTCCTTCTCAACCCATACGATTGACTATAAAATGACCACTAAAAAGTAATGAAAGAACAAGCTTTCAGGCATTGTTATAATATAATAAATAATAATATAATAAATCTTAAATCCCTCCAAAACAGAATTTATATGGATTGGCATTCGCAGGCACCTGGCTGAGCTGGATATGCAGATAATGGCTGAGACCTATCCTCACATTACTTTTTTCATCTGTTGTGCGTGATCTGGATGTATTGCTTGTTCAGGAGCTTAGTCTCTCGCAACATGTAAGCCAGGTTACTCGTAACTGCTACTATCAGCTGCGTCGGCTTAGTGCAGTTATTGCTCTCTTACCTTTGAGGCTTTAGTAGTCCTCGTTCATGCCTTGTAACCAGCAGAATTGATCACTGCAGCGCTGTTCTGGCTGGTCTTCCCTGTGCCGTAGTGGTGCGTTTAGATCGCGTTCTTCGCTCTGCGGCCAGGCTTACTGGACATATACCTAAATTTTAACCGGTTGCAGCTTATAAATTATGCGCGATGTCCTTCACTGGCTTCCGGTTCAACAGTGCATCACTTTCCGCATTGCGACACTAGTTTGGCGGTGTCTCTCTGGCTGTGCGCCATCCTACTTGACTGAACTGTGTCGTCCGGTGTCTGAACTCCTTTAGCGTAGAGCTCTGCGCTCTTCTGCTAAAGGCGAGCTTCTGGTGTCCAGGGCCCGCTCGTCGCTAATGATGCGTCGAGCTTTCTCAGTGGTTGATCCGTCCACCTGGAATGGGCTCCCGGTTGCCCTCCGTCTTCCCCCTTACAATGATCTACCTACCTTTTGTAAGCTGCTAAAGTCAATTCTTTTTGGCCGTGGCTGGGCTGGGAGCACCTCTGAGTAGTTTCCCTTGAAGAGGCGCTATATAAATTATCGAAATGAATGAATGAATAATAAGCCACACCAAATCCATTCATATCATAGTCGGCCTATGTACTCAGTACTATAATGTTAACATTAATTTTAAGCGTTTGAAAAAACTACTATACTGTAACTATAGTGGGCCTATGTTTAAAAAACAGAAACCTGTCATTCCAGGAGCAACAGATGTGAATGAAAATCAAATAGACTTCCAGCGGTGAAGGAGAGCTTTCTTTTATGCTCATCGTTAAAAACATGATAGCAATCTATTATGCGAATTTGTCATTCAACACAAAAGCCAACTGAGAGAATTATTAGCATTCCAAGATGAATGTTAAGAACAGATGTTCTCTGTCAAATGTTTTTTATTTTAAGATCCGCCGATTCTAACAAGCACACTGGTTCAAGTCCAGATTAACATAATTGGCCTATGATAGGCCTTAGATTCTATCAACTTTTCATCGTTGAGAGATCGTTGAATATTAAGTTAGCAACACAATTCTAGTGGGCTGGATGTGCTTGTCCGCCTGTCTGGGAATTTTTGTTTAATAGCTGAACAGTGTGAATTTCAGTGGCGTAGACAAGGGGGGGTTTGGGGGATAAACCCCCCCCCCTCCCCATTGCAAAAACAAAAACATTTGTTACTTCAGTAAGTATAAAAGTTCATTAAACTGGTTGTTTGCAGTCCCGAAAGGCCTTCTAAACCAGTATAAATCAAGTTAAGTTAAGTTAAGTTTAAGTATTTCTTTTTTTTAATTTTATTTTGTTTAGTTTTGTCTGATGTCCCATACTTGTCTCCGTACTTTCATGGATTCAGCTAATGACGTCATTATTTTAATATATAGCGTCTTTATTGTTTTAACGAAAACAAACAAACATTTTGAATGAAATATAAAATTTGTAATTTGATTCTTTGACGAAGTTTAGAGAAAATTGTTTAGATTTAGTGGGGGTTTTTCAGGGCTGCAAAAAATCAAGATTTTTATTAAACGTTCTAGACTAGTACAGATTAAAATACAATAAATAATAATAGAACATTATGTCTAAGAAACGCCAGAGTAATAGTATTTTGAATTATTTGGATTTCAAACGTGTTCGTACACCACCTGATGCCGCAGCTGAGTTACCAACTGAATGTTCAGTAGAAGTGGCTCCACTTTCATTGGTTGTGGAAACAATTGCAACAATCGAGAGCCATCGTGATGAAGTTGATCTGTCACCTTCACCAAACATTCGAACGACTCATCCCAACGACATCGGAAATTATGTCAATGTGAAGGTACCAAACGAGAAAAAAATCGATATGTTAAACAACATCTGGATGCCAAGCAGCACTTATGAATTTGCGGCAGGCAACAGAAATTTACATTTTAAATACCATTGGTTTTCTCAGTGGAAATGGTTGGCATTATGTGACTTGGAGCAGGGTGCATTTTGTAAATACTGTGTTCTTTTTGCTCAAGATGGAGCTGGCATACGTCGCCAGCCGTTAGGCCAACTATGCAAAAAGAAATTTAACAAATGGAAAGATGCAAAAGAATGTTTCGATGCACATCAAACAAAAAAGTATCACCTAAATTGTATTGAAGAATCAGATATGCTGACTGGAATTGTGTCTGGAATTCAGGACCCCATCGAGATACAGTTGAACAAGGAAAGCCAACGTCAAGCTTTGGAAAATAGGAAAAGAATAATTCCAATTATTGAAACGGTGTTGCTGTGTGGACGACAAGGGTTAGCTTTACGAGGTCACCGCGATTCTGGACCGATAACACTAGAAGAACCACTGGAGAACGATGGAAATTTTAGAGCAATTTTACGACATTGTGGTAGTATCAATGATGACACAAGAAACTTGCTTCTCTTGAGTGCAGGAAATGCACGATATACCAGTCCGACAATACAAAACAATATTATTACAGATTGCAACAGCATCATTTTGACGAAGCTGGTGAAACAAATAAATGAAGCTGCTTGTTTTACCATCTTGGCAGATGAAACGGCTGATATTTCAGGAGTGGAACAGTTATCCCTTTGTGCTAGATTTGTCGATATTTCAACAAATATAGTCAATGAAATATTTCTACAGTTTGAACCTCTCACTGAAGCAACTGGTATTGGCATAGCAACCAAAATCCTCGAAGCACTTAGTTCATATGGAATAGACTTGAGCAAAATGCGAGGGCAAGGATACGATGGAGCAGCGGCAATGAGCGGTCAGTATAATGGAGTTCAGACACACATAAGGGCACGAATTCCAACAGCAATTTATGTCCATTGTGCTGCCCACAGCTTGAACATAGCAATTTCAAATGCATGTGAAGTCCAGTCTGTTCGAAATTGTATGGGCACAAAAGGAAAAGTGTACAATTTCTTAAATACACCAAAAAGGCAACTTGTTTTATCATCGGCCATATCAGAGGCATGTCCGAAGTCTAATATAACAAAATTGACGCAGATGTGTGCAACGAGATGGGTCGAAAGGCACAACTATGTATCTGCATTTTTAGAACTTCAAGATGCTGTTTTCTCTGCCTTAGATGATATATCAGAAGGGACTGATAGAGATACGTCATCACAAGCCACGCAGCTTCTATGCGCCATGAAGCAAGCAGAGTTCAACATTGCTCTGCATTGCACAGCTCAAGTGTTTAACTATAGCAAGCAACTTTGTAAAGAACTCCAAAAGATTGACCTTGATCTTGTGGAAGCCATGCACTCAGCAGAAGACATCATGGCAGAAGTGCAACGTTTGAGAGAAGAAGCAGATGATGAATTTAAGAAGTTGTATGTTGCTGTATCCGAGGTTGCAGAAAAACATGATTTTGCATTAAAGCGACCAAGAAAAGCTTCAAAACAAACTAAACGATGCAACATTTCAACTACCTCTGATGAGGAATATTACAAAATTGCAATTTACATTCCATTCTTGGACTCGTTCATAAGTCAACTTCAATCTAGATTCTTGGATCACAAGAGTGTTCTTCAAGGGTTCCAGTGTCTTCTTCCTAAAGATCCGAATAATTCACCATCTCGTGAACAGTTGGAGGACCTTAAGCATCTTGTGGAGTTTTATCATGAAGATCTAGATTGCGATGTAGATTCAGCTATTGCAGAAACGAAATTATGGTATCGTCGTCTGTCACGTGTGAGTCAAGATGATATTCCAAGAAATGCCTTAGACGCCCTGGCTGTCTGTAATGCAACATTGCAACCAAACATAAGAAAGCTTCTGCAAATCTTAGCTACACTACCCGTATCCACATGTACCAGTGAGCGGTCATTTTCGACTCTCCGACGATTGAAAACGTATCTACGAAACACTACCAGCGAAACACGACTCAATGGACTGGCCATTTTGAATATCCATCGCGCACATACTCCAACTACCGATGAAATAATGAAGGAATTTATGAAACAGAAAAGGCGTTTGGACTTTGCTATAATGTAACAAAGTGACTATACATTATAGACAAACTGTTGCTGGTCATTGGTGTGCTGCACACCTTAGTTAAAGGTGCTATAGTTAAACACTTGCACACCGTGTGCATTGAAGTCTTAAAGACCAAAATAAATTGACAATAATTTAATACTGTTGTTCACCTGAAAGTTCTACTTAAGTTGAAAGTTTTTAATGAAGTTGGTCCAAATTATTTGGATTTTTGTAATTTTAATGGAATCTGCATTATCAATGTGCCACAAAGACTGATTTGCATAGGCAGGGCTATTTTATAATCATATGAACTTTAAGGCTTGAGCATATGTTTGTAATTTTTTTCCATTGTTATAAAATCACTAGCTATGCGCCTTAGCCGATTTTAAAAAAAAGTATTTGTGTTTGTAATATCACAAAAAAACTGTTGCAGTGCAAAAAAGACAAAAATTTTAAAAAAGTCCTGGCTCATTGAGCCCTCTAATTTATTGTAGATCTAGAGGGGAAAATGACTATCCCAAAAGTGCCTATACTAACCCCCCCCCCTTGGGGAAATCCTGCCTACGCCACTGGTGAATTTCCATTTGAGGAGAGGAAAAAATAGTGCCTGGATTAGTGCTGACCATTTTCGCTGTTGTGACACTCTAGGGCACATTAATGCTGAATGATAACATTTTTGCTCCTTATAACTTGATAGCAATTTATATGCGGCGCAGGAAGCACTTTGATGGGTTACTAAAAAGCGCAGCATATATCATTGTCTAGACATGCGCTTCTCAAACTGGGGCACATACGCGGACCAGCGCCAGTCCGCGAGCCTTCTCCAGCAGCTGCTGCCGGTTCGCAAAGTGAATGAAGAAACGGAAATTTGAAAAGCAAAAACACTTATAACAACAGCAGATGGATGGCAATTTAGCAGAGGTGCAAAAAACAAGATTTTTTAAATCAAAAGTTGTTTTTTTGTTTTTTGGGTTTTTTGTTTTTTAGTTTTCCATTGAATTTTGTCACAACAGTTTTGCTATAAAAAAGCATCAAACACAGCATGAAAAAGAGCTCCAGCTCGTTTTTATAATTAATTTAGCTTGATTTCAGACTGAATAACACACAATCGGTAATATAATAATGATGAGAGTAATATTAGTAAATTGAATAAAAATATTTAAAAACCCTAAAAGTACCAGTGTTCGTATCTTTTGGTTTTTTTAAACAAACAACAAAACAACCAAAAAACCAACATGTTTGTAGCCCTGCAATATAATCATTGAATTGTCAAAACATGCAATTAAATCAATTTTGATACCTAGTTGAAGTGATTGAAAAGTAAAATAATTTATAAATTGCACACCAGTCCGGTTATGAAAAAATCCTTCTGAAAGGTTTGGACAGTGATGGTGTGGGTACATACACATGTATACACCTATAGCCTATGTCTATGCGTGTATGTAGGCTATGTATGTAGGCTATGTATGTAGGCTATGTATGTAGGCTATGTATGTAGGCTATGTATGTAGGCTATGTATGTAGGCTATGTATGTAGGCTATGTATGTAGGCTATGTATGTAGGCTATGTATGTAGGCTATGTATGTAGGCTATGTATGTAGGCTATGTATGTAGGCTATGTATGTAGGCTATGTATGTAGGCTATGT
The DNA here is from genome assembly GCA_959347315.1 of Bimastos eiseni. Taxonomy (NCBI): domain Eukaryota; kingdom Metazoa; phylum Annelida; class Clitellata; order Crassiclitellata; family Lumbricidae; genus Bimastos; species Bimastos eiseni. The sequence goes on along the minus strand of OY365806.1, from coordinate 18,025,696 downwards.
ATGTAGGCTATGTATGTAGGCTATGTATGTAGGCTATGTATGTAGGCTATGTATGTAGGCTATGTATGTAGGCTATGTATGTAGGCTATGTATGTAGGCTATGTATGTAGGCTATGTATGTAGGCTATGTACGCATGCAAGGACCAAGATACACGTATTCGTGGAATTAACTGATTTACCGAATGACTGGTAGATTTACTGCAGGCCTACTTGGTTTACTAGTGTCACTCAACGTATATGAAGGGAATGATAGCGAACAGCATATTGGCCTAGCCTATAGCTACTGCATGGTACTGAAGAGTTTGCATTTGTAAGAGAATCTACGTTTAATTAACTGAGAAGAAGACAGGTCTAGGTTAAATGGAGTGTTAGAATTTAACACATAAAATAATGCAAGACTAATTTTTAATCAGCTGGAAGAGAAATAATTTAAAATTGACTGAATTATCGTAAGTTTTTCTTTACAGTTTTCAGAAAGGAGAAAGCCAACAATCGATTTGAACAGCATGGTTAAAGTACATTGCATTGAAAGTTATCTAAAAATATTCCAAATTCAAGACTTATAAATTCTGTTGTTGAATACTTATTGTATCGCTTACAAGCTTGCTGATTTATATTCAATTCGTCAACAGCAGCCACTTTAAATGTCAAATCATCGTTTAATCGATATCAAGCGCAAAGATCATTATAGGACACCAGCTCATCGTGTGCCTGAAAAGCATGTCGTCATAATAAAATTAATATAGTTGGGATGTCGATTGTATCCATGCAATTCAAAGTGCATAATAGGCTTGCCTTAAGCCTTTGGAAGCAAGCAGCAGTGGCGGCTCCACAGGGGGCCATGGCCCCCCCCCCAACTGAGCTTGTGGCCCCCACTGGCCTCTCAGATTTTTCCTGAGGTGCTGTGAAATATGGTGTCATTTTGATCTGACATTTACTTGCTAAGGTATGATGCATGATGAAATTCAGAATTAGTTTTTTCGGGGCATTCTCAAAGCATAACCAAATCTGAAATTATTTTTCTGAACATTCTCAAAGGATCACTTACTTACTTGCTTAGAATTTTTAGTGATAGATATGGTCAGGGATCTGATAATAGAAGAGGTCAAGGAATCTATATAGTTTACAATCCTTGTTGATGGGACAAAGGTTACGATGGTGCAAGTGTAATGACCATTCCCTTATTGCATTTATGCTAAAACATAGGTCCTTCTTGAAATCATTATAATGATAACGTTGTGTCTTTTGCACTTTTGTTTGACAGTAATGTTGAAGACCTTAACCATGAAATTCCCCAAGTTGGACGCATACTTATGCATTCAAGTTTATGTGCAACTAATATGACCACAACAATAGTTCTGGCTTCTTTCTGGAACCATACAAACTTGCTTTTCATGAAATGTACCTAAGGTCGAAGAACATGTCCATTGTTTTACCAGTAACATCAACAGCCTGTCGGAAAAGCTTTTCTGCTCTGAAATTAATTAGAACATATCTAAAAAGCACTATTTCTGATATTCGTCTAAGTAGTCTGACAACGTTCTCGATTGAATCTGTTTGTGCAGAGTCCATTACCGTGCGTGCATTTCAGTTTGACTCTTTACATGACAATCTTAAACTTGCTTTTCATTAAGTGTATGTAATGTGCATAGTTAATGCTTTACTTTTATATAAAGTCATTCTATTTCCAAATATCTAGTTTGTTGATGTGAAGAATTCATGTTGCTCTGTAATGCATACATGTATCTGGTCGATGTCACTCAGTGTGGAGCTATACCTAGCACTCTCAGTTTCGAAAAATTCGGGTATCTAACTGGCCCCCCTTTCGGGACCTCGGCCCCTCTAAGGGAAAAAATAGAGCCGCCACAGGTAAGCAGCATTAAGTAGCAGTAGATTATATCCATAGCCTGTCGTGATTCTGAAAGGTTGGATGTACAATTAATGACCGGTGAATTGAGTTATCGTTCAATAACCCGCGCGGCTAATAACCGCGCGCACAAAACCGCGTAGGCCTAGATAAATACCGCGCGTGGCTCATTACAGCGCCGATCAATCATAACCGCGAACATGAGAAGAGAACATTATAATAATATATAAATATTTCAAAGTATATAATATCTTAAAGCAAAGTAAGCTACAAATATAGGCATTTCAATCAATCAGTGAGAGCCAAAGAGAACATGTAATAATATGTAAAGTATATAAGTAGGCCTACATCTTTCTTGCAGTACTAAATTACTGATATTTACACTTAGAGACTCAGAGGTCAAGATTTGTGCAACGTCGAAAGTTTCAGAGAGCGATGCTGACCTGGCCCACTATCGCAAAGGAGAAAATCGCATTTATTTTAACGGTGTATAGGGTCCATTTCTATAATATAAATAATATATAATTTCTATAATACAAAACTGTTGCGTTTTAGAGATAAATAAGGTAATCAGGCCCACCGACAGAAATTCAGGTCGTTCTGCACTGAAGTCATTATGCAGTTTTCATTATAATATGTGAGATGAGGTTTGTGATCTTATAAATAATTTACCAGTACTAGAACCGAAAGGACACCAGTCACACAACGGATGGCTGGTTTATGTTGAATGCTCAGCACTGAAGATTAGATTTATATGAAGAGGCCCATATATTAGATCGCAATTAAGTTAAGGTTAATGAGGTTATCATATATAATCAATTTCAAAAGTGCGCGCCACAGAGAGTCGCTGAAACGAAGAACATGGAGAGTTTGTGGATTGCATTTATTCCATAAGTGCGTTATACTCACAGTTTGTTGTATTAATAATGTGTTAGCAGTTTGTTAGTATATTGATACATTTTTAAGAATACGCACATATGCTGCATGCACATGGAAATGTAATGCAATACTCTATATCTGAGACTGAGACGCAATTCTGGTTACTTTAAAGACGAAGGTAGGCCTACAATTTTCGATTTTCAGCGGAGAGAATTTCAGAGGTGGCGTCTCCTGCCTGCCAATCATAACGGACCTAGACTAAGCAAGAGGTTTAGCAGGCGGCTGCAGGGTCATTGCTTCAGTTGGTCACTGGCCTAAAATCGAACTGAATAGGCTCAATACGTCCTTTGCACAGGCGAGGTAAAGACGAAGTGCATTAGCATTCACCATATCACTGGACATGAATAATAATTTATAATGCTGCCTGATTCCCAAGGAACAGACTGACACACACAGACACACGTATGCATACACGTACATTGGTAATCATGTCATACGGAAACAGAGGGGAAGAGATAATTATGCATTCAAGTAGCTATTTCTATCTGCACAGCGTCTTTCATGCACAAGTACAGGTGCAAATCTAGCTCTGCTCCGTGTAACCCAAACTCTTATACAGCCATGCGGCCAGTGACCATAGCCACAAACTTTCGAGTTCTGTTGTGATGGGCATGGTTGCAGCGAATGTAATGTGGGTCGCAGACAAAACCCCTCTGACAAAACCCCCCTAAGTAGGAATAAAAACCATAAGAATAATTTTGTTTTACTTTATTGCTTTTATTATTTAGAAACGTATTTATACTTTAAAGTCTGAAGTAAAGCATGTGTCATATGTGTCTTTTCCAAGTCTGATGCGGTCACTCAGGTATCGTCGTCCAATAGTTAAATAGCAAACAGTTAATTAGTTCCTTGTTCTTTTTGTTGTTAATGTATGATAGGTCTATGTACACTGAATGCACCACTGTGCGTAATTCATAGGTTATCTGTGACACGGCTTTTTCAGACGCGTCAGGTTAGTCTATGCAGAGCGTATGTGTGTTACCTGTGACACGATTTCTTATATAAGTTAGACCAGAGGCGTCAATCCTCCTCTAACTGATCGAGGCAAACACTCTGGTTCCAAGTGTCAGAGATAGTCAAGATATCCCCTAAGACTCACTCTTAGGCTATTGATGCAAAACCACCATAACCGAAGCGATCGGAACAACTTCGAGTTTCTCAGGGTGAGTAAGGATATGCGCAACTTGTTAATTTCGTTTGGTATTGAATTTGCTTGTTTACTATCGTCTAGAAAATTTCAGACGTGTCTAAAAAGGATTTCTTTATACTATACAGAAGATAGGCCGACGAAGAGATATCGAAAAAGATAAAACGCTGCAATATAAAAACTGTTCTCAGGAATTGGTGAAAAGTTTCAAATTGAAATTACAAATGAACTTTATTCCAGAAAACTGATAAATTAGTATTTTACAGCATTTTATATAGGATCACTTGTCTTTTACTGTCTCGTACTGTCTTGAACCTATAGTGTCTCGGTCTTGGTACCTCACTACATGTATCTCGGTCTCGGCACCTCACTGTCTCGGTCTCATCTTGGTCTTGAAGTTTCAAGTCTTGCATACAACACTGCCCTAGCCTCAGATAAAGAACGCCTGGAAAAACTCCTTAAAAGAGTCAAACACCTATAGATTATCTGGAACAATACTCCCCAACAGTCTCAGAACTAGCTAACATAGCTGATGCCAAACTCCCCATCTCATGATTATGAAATCCAATTCCAGCTATTAATCAGCTCTTTGTGATGTAATAATTCTAGCTATTTTTATAACCCACTGAAGTTAGCATTTCTGTATTTTGTCAGATTGTTTTCTTTCTAAATAAATGAATATATAGCTTAGAGCTGTCCACATATTACGTACGCAGCGAAGGGGGAGGGAGTCTCGAACTTCGGCGTACGGCGGGTGGAGAGGTCCCGAAAATATGTACGTATGCAAATATAACTGTCTAATTATGACGTTCACAATACGGAATATTAAAATCAGAACTGTAAACCCAATCACAGACTATATTCCTGCTAAATCACTTTTATGTAACATTTAAACTTTTCAAAATGCAAGTGTTATTAGTGTTTTATTTCTTTGTAACAGTTGACAAATTTAAGCTGTGAAATATAATGCTTAACAAAAGAAATAGTCTGTGGTAAAATCAATGTCTTATAGATGTCTTTAGCTATTTAGCCTTTGCAATGTGGGGTAGAGCTCAGAAGCACGTACGCAAGGGGGAGGGGTCCACGAAATGTAAGCGGTGCAACAGAGGGTCCGAAAATCCGATTTCTTGCGTACATAATATTTGGATGGGCCCTTACTAGAAATGATCATCTCACGCATGCTATAGTTTTGGATATGTCTGTAGTAAATTTTGTTTTTGTATTTTCAACTGCTGTAGTGAATCAACATATCTAAATCTTTGACATCCAAGCAAAAAGAGTTTCAAGCCATTTATTTTACTTTGAGTTTAACAGGAAGCCAATGCAGCTGATGGAGCAGACTGAGAAGCATGTTCATAGTGAGACACACAGAACTATGTGAGCTAAGATGTACCCTGCAATAACTAATATCTAATCTATCTAACATTACATAACCATCAATGGTTATGTAATGTTAAACATGCACAAAATATAAATAAATATAAGGGAACTGTGTGAAAAATGGACAAACTCTATAGCGGGGCTTCGGACATCTTAATAGAATGCTTTGAACTGCTCGGTACGAAGAAATAAGGAGACCTCGGTTCCATGATACTCTGGTACCAGAAGTGGGTTTTCGTGTTGGTTGCAACGGCACAAACCAACAATTGCCGACGAAAGGTGCCACTCGGAGCAAGAGGTCACACCTGTTCACTAAATGCCACTGGACATGAGAGAGCAGTGGAGTGGGATTGCTTGGAATAGAGTCTTGGGTTTTAGTACTGAGGAAAGTTATAATTTGCCATTGTTGTTTAGGGAAATACTACATATTTAATAATCTAATTGTCAAAGACTGTAATCTGCAGTTATTTATATTTCCTATTTTACTTTAAAAACAATTAAAATTGTTCGTAACATTATGTGCCAAATACAGAAAATAAAAAACTTTGTAATTGCATAGCTCGAAGGATGGTTCATTAGTATGGAATCATTTGGAAGAGTCTGACTGCCTTTAGCCTTCAAGAAACAACATTAAGCATTAAGTTCGAAAAACATAAAATTAATGATGAGTATGCGTAAACACATATAAATGAACATGCACCTGCCGAGTGCTGATGCTTTAGCATGAAAAAGTTTTGTAATTGCTTTTTGTTATATCTTGTGTCTATTGTTGACAGTATAACAAAAGAGTGAAGCAAAACCTGAGGGTTCTAACAAAAGAACATTATCTTTTTGACATGTATTGAAGAGTACAAAATTGTTTATTAAACTAACATTTAATGAAAATTTAATGGCTGAAGTGCTGAGATTCGAACACTAACAATTTAACCAAAATTGTTGTTAATCTTCTTTTTGACCAACACAAACCGTACTTCAAGAACATTCCCTTTCACTCAACAGAGCAATTAAGTAAGTTAACATAACTATAGTGAATTTTAACATCTATGAGAAGACCATGTAAGTGAGAACCTCTGAAGTGTTATGAAGTCTAAAGTTCAGTCTTGTATTCTTTGCTAATCTTGATTGTGCCCACAGAGAACATAGGGCCCAATCGGAACCCCAGCCATCAACACCTTTGCAGAACTTGTGCAAGTAAGCCCAGTCCATTTTAAGCATCTCACCAATAGCCTCTATTGTATTATGCAGACAAAAACAGCTCACTTCTATCAAAACGCTTTGCAAAAAACCACATCTTGGATAAAACTTGTCGAAGTCCAGACAGTAGGAGGACAAAAAATTAAGTAATACAGACTTTGGTACTGAACTCAGTGATATAAAAGACACTGCCTTTTGTGTCAGACCCAATAGAGAAATAACGTATTGCTTGCTCTAATGCTCAGTAAAGATCAGATTAAAGGCGACAACTGTCTGCATATAAAGGCCCGCAGGTGTTTCAATTTGGCAAAATAACCCAGACAATAGCCATTGGGCCTATAGTTCTGGGACCAGCTAATGGTCCAATGAGCTATAATCTGGGAAAACGTCAAAGCATGGAAAGGGTCTTAAAAGTGACAAAAGAAACTGAGGTGTCCATAAATGTATCTAGTTTGATAGAAAACAGATGGACTTGGCCATTCTCGCAGAATGTCAGCCCTAACACCTGTGCTTATATAAAGGAGATTGCAAGGTGCATGTCCTTGACATTGCCCCTTAAATACACAACTAAGAACCTTGCTCCAAAATGCATTGTGTCATTCCTACCAGCACATTTTGGACAAAGTGTTTCCCACGTCGCCTTGGGTTCTTCAAATCCATAAATCACTGTTACAAAGCTGCCTACAAATTCAAGTGAAAGCATTCACAAGCTTAAGATGAATTTTAATGTGAATGAAGTACTATTATCAGTAAACATTTTGCATAAAACATCTCTAATAACAAGGATTTAAAACTTTAGTGACCACAGTGTATTAAAGTGACTGCGAAACCTATGCAGACTGTAGTTAAAGTATTAATCACATATTCTTTCTACACTATATTGTTTTGATAGGTGTACACTGTACAGCCTTTAGGTTTGTAAAGCATTGATGCGTAATTCCACTTTTTTCTTGGAGGCACACCATATTTAGCTATCAAGATTCAATTTTTAAATTCAAGATTGTTTCGTAGATGAATCAGAATTAATTCATATAATATTATGTAATGTACACCATGCGATTTATGCATACCTAAAATTCAATGGCCTACATATTCAATTCTCGCTCATAATTATTCGTTTACACAATGTGTTGCATCTGCCCATATATTTCTGGACACTTAAATGTGCTGATTTTGGTCAATTGATGGGTTCATAGTCATAATTGTCATTGTAATCTTGAGAGTTTTACAGTCAGCACCAGGAAAAGCTAAGCCACAGAAGCCACAGAAGCCAGCTTATTGCCATCTAGCATGCTTGATAAGAACAACCCGCTGCCGACAGAAACTGACTACAAAATTTCAGTTTTGGTTTTCTACTACCTGTATGCAATCCAGAAATTCTCATTTTATGGATCACACAACTGCATTTGTTCTTATTAAGCAATCCCTGATAAATACTAGAAGTAATATAATATACCGGTAGTTTACAAACTAACGTTACCGGCAGGTTTATATAAAATTATTATGGTCTTCAGCATTGTCAGATGGCATTTCTGTGCAGGTATTGTTGACTGAGTAAACTAGATTTAAACTATACAAAAGATGTTTAAATCACAAGGTAAATTAGATAATCAAACGCTGCATCTTTGGGTTTAAGAAAATAATAATCGAAGCAGTGACTTCTCACAATCAAGATACACATACTTGGATTATAATAGTCCATGCACGTAATAGATGCATTCTTGGTGTTAAGAATCACAAATTCTTTCTTCATTGTGATTGCTGTGCAAACTATATTTCCATCAAGCTGTAAAATCCATCAAACTATATTCCCATCATGTGTAAAACAGTTAGAACTTGCTATAGCACTTGCAACGAACGTAAAAACAATCCTACTAAACGATTGATAAAAACGATTGACAAAAACTTTCTCAGCCTCATAAAGTTTTCCATAAGCAGAGATGACTGGATGATACATGATATTCTAAAGAAATATCATATTAAATCTAAAAATAATTATAGTTTCTGGTATACATAAAAAGATTGCATCTTTCAGACAAGTGAAGAGACCTACGAAAGAAGGCTCAACCAGAATAGTGTAGTAGTCTGTAGTGAAAGTTGCTTAGAAATTAGCGACCAACACAATAAGTAAGTGACTAACTATCGAAAATAGTCGATTGGCCACAGATGTTGAAATCAGCATATCTTCAATTGACATTTATCAGCATGAAGAGAAAGGTTTTAGATGAAAATGATTGCATCATGCCATGCAACGTAATAAACCATTTGGACAGGACATAAGTAATGACCTGGTGATCTGACACTGATCGTTAAATTGTCAGTCAGGTCGACTGAGAATCGTACCCTGTAACTGTCAGCAAGTGCTGCTCATATCCTTACTGATGTCTTTGTCATATCAAAAATATTAAATAAAACCAATAAATAACATTGTCATTGAACGAAGTTGGTAGTTTAGTGACTAGTTTTGACTTCAAGGCTTGTGGTGGCAGTGACAGATGGCTCCAGTTCCGAGGACAAGAGTACAGGTCCATAAGAGACCACAAAGATGCCACAAACGCATTGGAAACCATATATGCGTATGTACGAATATAGCATTGCTTATGTGTGCATTTTTTTATTGGTGTAACATTGATACATTAACGGATGTATAGATATCATTCAGACTCTACTATATACAGTACTTACCTTTTCATAGTAAATAGCAACCTTATGGCCAGCCATTTCAATGTTTTTAACATTGCCGCTCATAACAATTTCATTTAAGTTGACAGGCACACAGCCAGACACCGGATCTATAGTCTCAAGAGCCATTCCAGTCGGTCCTTTAGACGTTGGGGGTAAGCTACAGAGCAGCAAATAAATAATAAAGCTTACACACCAGCAATTGGAAAACATGGATTACATATTTGAGATTAAAATGAAAAATAAAATTCAGGATTCAGCAGTCTTATGCATTCTGTGACTTTTCACTGTGCAAAAGTTCCTTGAAATGATACTTAAACTCTAAATCTGAATCTGAAGCATGCATAAAATGTTTGCCACAGGTCAACACATAGTACATTTTCAAGATTTAAACAATGCCATAATCTGTCTCCCTCTGTCTCCATGAATTGCACTCCTGGATGTTGATTTGCTTATCCATTAACAGGTGTTGGCATGCCATCAGTTGTTACTCTTTGCACTGGACATTGGCACTATAGAAATTGATAATTAATAATAACAACATCCTTGCCTATCCTGAGACAGTAAAAAAGAATTCTGATATACGTTTTTTACTTAACATCACCCGGTGGGCCCCGTTTAAGTAGCCGCACTCCCATCCCCTCCCTTTGCCACAACACTCCCCTTCATTCCTCTGGTGAAAGTCAATGATAATGACCAGTTAACCATAGTGTACACACAAGCGACAGTGTCGGTGAAATGCGTGATGCAATTTGACAGTTGTGAAATAGCGTAAACCTTCATGAATGAGACACAGATATTTATCTTACCTTGTACATGTCTTAATGGTTACCATCTTGTCCTTAGAATTTGAATTTGTGGTAACTTTAACATCTGGTGCACATAATAACTGTAAGAAAAACGTTCCTTCATGCAGTGCAATAACTAATGAATCTGCTGAAGTCTGCATTTATATTTCAAGCCTGCTAATCAGAATCATAGCCAGGAAACAAGTTGGGGATTCCATTGAACCTGGCTGCAGAGAAGAAGAATACTTTAAAAATTTGGCAAATATACAAAACTGTTGGTTGAATTCGTAAACCCCTCCCTAAAACGCCAGTGAGGCTAATGAAAAGGCCCTTCAAAGTAAGAATCTGTAAGGATCTCTTATTGAATCAATGATTCTGTCAATCAGGATATGGTTATATCATTTTCATATAACAGATTAGTCTAATCAATACTTTACAACGCTGAGCTGAGCCTTCTCGTTGTAGGCCCCTCCATCTGGAATAACCTCCAATTGGAGCTATGTTAACTACCTCTGACCAATCCAATTGAGTTCAATAAATCACTCAATAAATCTCTTTTCTTTAGTCCTCACTGGGCTGGGAGTACTCCATTGTAATTTTATTGAAATGGCCTATACAAATTCCAAGAATTAATTAAGTGATCATTTAATTAATTAAATCACACTTTAAAACAGGGGTGTCAAACATTCTGTAATGGCGGGCCAGTAGCAGCAACATTTTCAAGCAATTTGTGTTAGAAGACACAGACAATTTGTATTAGAGACAGACAATATTGAATGCGTGTGATTCAATCACACAATAAAATTCAATTTGGCTACAAAAAATTTTCCATTTGTTTCATGAATGTGAGTATTCTTAACGACTCAGCACGAAATCAGTCACATATTTTAAAATTTGAAAAATGGGTTTTTTATGTAACATTATAGAGCTTCTTATTAGATTTCCAGAACTGCTTCTGTTTCACTTATATCTTATAGCTGAGAAAAATTACGTCAATTTAAAATCGTACTATGTTCGCAATCTCTTTTGAGAAAATCGCTTCCAAAGTCCGTGGGATCATTTGATCATTTTCCGTACAATGGTACTTTTTGCATATGACCTCTTACTCAAGCTATGATTGGCTTAAATTAAAAGCTAGTCCATTTTGGATACACAAGACGGCTACAGGAGATGTTAAGCTTGCAGGCGATACCATTTTTATAGGGGTGCAAGCATGGGAAAATGTCGTAACAGATCTAGAAAACCATCATAAATTCCATAAAAACGCAGAACTTCTAATTTGAAATTAGCGTGGATTCCAATAAATATTAATTAAAAATATTTAGTGTTATTTTATATCAAAAGCAATTACCAATATATGTTTATTAATGATTTGTTTAATCATTAGTGTCAAAATGTCAAAAGTGATGAAAAATGGATTTTCCCACTAAAAGACCAAAATGAGGCATTTCAAAAAATGCCACTTCCGACTGTTTTTGTGAAAAATGAACACATAAATCCGTAAATAGAATAGAAAAGATGAGCCAATTCAAAACAGTGAATATTAAAGCATATGATTTAGCAATAAAATAAAAACCGTCACGCATTCTTATTCAAAAGAATTAATCAAAGAATCAATGAGCAAACCGTCAAAGGTCAGTGACAGAAACCAATCTACATGTAGATGCTTAAAAACAAGCATTCTTGCTCCTAAGCTAATATTTTCTCTGGCTCAACTACTTACTGTCATAATTTTCGTCCAAGTAAGGGACTTTTCAGATGTACCTTTTTGTGCCTCGATTATCAGATTTACAGTAAAGTTAACAACACCTTTCACTGGTTCACCATAAGTGTATCTGAAATCAGTAATTCAGAACATATCACAGTCAAGACAGACAATAGCAATTCTCTATTTACCTGTCACTCAATTAAATCAATGCATCATTGAGGCAGTTTCACGTCAAAGTGAATACTAATAGATCTCTAATCAAAGCACCTCTTCAATGTTAAAAGATCTCCAAAGAAAGTTCCACGTCAATACAAGTTTATCCCCAATTTAAAAAATAACAAAGTGTAATGATATCTATGAATGGTCCCCAAATATGGACATTGAAATATAAACATCTCTCCAATCCAGATGAGGAATACGATCTTCATCTCAAGCCGACTTAATTGCCACACGATTGAGTTAGAAAATAAATTGGAAACCATGTATTTGGAATAAACTGCATTCGTAAATTTTCAACACTATTGCTCTTCAAGATTAACCATAAGACTTGTTTCTACAAGATTTTATACAAGATTGATTTTGCTTAGGCAATTCATAAATTATAGTTGAATGATAATAATAAAAAATGGGTTATAGCCATGTTGGATTGACTAGGAGAAGGGGATAAATCTATTTATTAAAGCTGGATCTTTCTTAAACAATTGTTTGGCTAATTTGTGTTCAAATGACACAATGTATATAAATTTATTAACTATGAGAAAAGTTTCAAACTGGAATATTTGTTCCTTAGCAGCCCATCACAATAGTTGCAACAGCTCCCCAGGTCCCTATACTTATCACTCGACAGGTTGATAATTATATGAAGCAGTGCTCATGACTAAAACAGGTCCTAGGAAAATTGGGGTTACGAGCAAGTTGTTGTGTTGTGGACTTTAACGCTGAAGAAAAGTGGAGGGACGGTTGGCTGACACATTTTGCACATGGATTGTGGAATTAACATTAGATGAGGCACATCAATGTTGCATGATGACAGTCACAGCAAATGCAATTGTGATAGCACACTAAAATCTAGAGTGGTCCACAAAACTGCTTTAAAAAGAATGAATATACATGCGTTAGAAGACATTAGATGCATTGCAAAGTAAACACCTAAGAAGAAGCAACAATAAGAAAATATCAGTATGAAACCAATTCAATAGTCACATACAGACAATAGGTTGATAGAGATGACCAAACTTGAATGAATATATCTAAAACTACTTGGCTGTGACTGGGATTGCCTGTGGTTTGTTGACAAGCAGGAAGTAGTAGAGAGATGAACCGATCGTCACTTCGAAATTCGGGAGCACTGAATACAGGTATCCACCGATTTAACAACATGTAGTGTAAAAACCTATGATCAAGGTTATTTCACTGGCCAAGTTTGAAGTTAGATACTTTGATAAAGTAGGCTGCATCCAATGTGCCTCTGTAAAAGAGAGCTTTGGGATTGTGGTTTGCTTCCAAAAGGTGGTCAATTTAAGAGATAAAATCTCGGGCTAGTACGGTTTTTGCATGGGGACCCTAAATGGTGTGGCGTCCATTCAAATGGGCGTGCGGTCATAAAGGATCTCATCCGATCAATTATGTCAGGCTAAACACAGACAAAGCAACACAAAACAAAACTGCAAATCTCTCTGGTCTTGTTTGTTTAGCTCTGGAAATGCAGAGAAATTGCCTAAATCGGCTGAACATCCAAAAATGGCAAAGAAGGAAATGAAAGCTGGACTCAAAAGATATTGTAGTGATTTGTTTCTTTTCGAAACATGCATTTATTTTCTAACAAGATCTAGCCCCATAACTGGAAAGTTCCAGAAGAACTTTTTATGATCATATTTAGACTTGGTTGCTACCGACCTCATCATCAAACAAAGGGTTAAAAAATGTAAATCATTCCATATTCAGTAACCTCAAAGGTTCTAATTGTTGGAGAAAACTAAAAATCAAACAAATTATCATCGCTTAGCAAAAGGAATCTTAGAAAATGCATTAAAAATATTCAAAATGTAACTTGACAATAATTATTGTGCACTCCACATCAAAATCAAAATGAACCATGTAGAGGAGTACAAATTCTTGCAAACAGTTGTGGCATAGGGTATAGATGACATTCACCTTCAGCACCGTAAACAGAATATGAGGAAAGCAAATGGTTACAGCAGCGTTTACCAATCTTTTTTGTCCGTGGAACCCTTTCGATCTAAGTTTATTCTGGTGGAACCCCGTCCAAAACTAAACAAAGGCCCTATTCTGGTGCAGGTGTAAAAACTTGAGAATGCAAGCAATTATAGGATTAGGCTTCGATTAGATTAATAATAGCACAAATATCGATGACAATGGCATAATATGAATTTCTCTTTCATATAAAGTATATATAATACACTATTATACAAAGATGCTAAGCAAATGCTTCCTATGTAAAATTTGTATAAATTAATTTAAATTGCTTGTTGTTCACACTGAAAGTTTTCCGTGGAACCCTTATCCTCACCTCACGGAACCCTAGGGTTCCACGGAACACAGTTTGGGAAACGCTGGGTTAAAGCATTAACAGTGTCAGAGAAGAGTGCTTTAGAAATGGCAGATCAAACAAAAGAAGGCTTTATTCACAGACATGTATACTTACAACCAAACTAATACACTGCCTAATTTCCATTGATAATCACATAAGCATCTGCTCCTACATCTACTCAACTTATGTAGCTCAGAGTCTTTCAGCCACAAATAATTAAATTGCTAGCAATCTTCTGCATCTATGAGCATCCTATCTGGGCAGTTTTCCTAGTTTGGTATAACATGCATTCAATAACCCATGTCAATAAAAGCACTATTCTAGTGAAGCAATTAATTTTATGTACACATCCAGATTTAAAATCCAGATATAGGCCAATTATTGCCAACAAAAGTTCAATTTCTGGCAGTTGGTAGCCTATGTAGTGGTGATGATTGTTTTGAGGAACACTTACACTGTCAAACAAATAATATTATTTTTTTAAAGGTGAAAGGCATAACAATAGTAATAAATATAATTTTTAAAAAGGAGAAATACATGCTTAAGTTATGTGAGCTGGTAGACGCACTGGATTGCACCAGTGCCCAAATACACTGCACATAAAAGTCAACTTTATGGAACTTACACAACTTGGGATTACTACTTCGATTTTCCACAGCCCAGTGGAGTTCGAGAAGACAACTGGAGTTCACCACTAAAGACACCTAAAACATTTAGTCAAAGGATAGCTACAGTAATCCTTTACAATGATTTTCAGACAGATGAATGACTTATAGACGATTAATTAAAAATAATAATAAATTCTAATCTGAGTTTATAGCCTAAAGGTAAATAAGCAATAGGTGATTTATAAGATCGTGTTTCTGAAAAAATGTTTGTCATTACGTGTATACATCATCACAATTCAAAGGAGCTCCTATACAACCACGAGCAATTTTCAAATGATCAAATCAGAACATTTATATAGCTCATCTACACTATGACAAAAACACAAAAATGCTAGCACAAGTGACCATGAATAGTCAAACTTGTTAGAATAAATTGTAAAATAAACTAGTAAATAATTTCATATAAGGATCTGGGGATGAATTGAGTTTATGTGGTAGAATATAGCAGTTGTATGAAGGACATGCTTAAGGTTCTGCCATATGAAAACGAGGAGTTTGGCAACAGCAAGATGTATGTTAGCGAGTTCTGAGACTGTTGGGAAGGTCTGGTGTAGGTAACCTAGGCATTTGGCTCTTCTTTGGACATTTCTCATGTGCTCCTCATCTTTAATGTATATGCTTATAAAGCTCGCTACACAGCCCTTGTGAATCAACACAGTATCCAAGACTCCAAGTGCTAATAACATGTGCCTGCAACCTTCTGTCTCAGAAGGAGGCAGGTTCAATCAAGGCCAAAGATTACACTCGTAATAGTGTAATCAAACATTTGCTTAGCACTGCTTAAAGCACCCTGAATGGGCACCTGTGCTTAGACTAGAGAACAGTCCTGAATGTCCTAATGCATATCCGGAACTGGAAAGGTGAGAGGACTAGCCCAAGAAGGCAGTTGCACAAAAAGGAAAGGGCTTTGAGCTGTATGTGCTATTGAATATGGAGCTAATGAACTGAATCCCGAATAAAGCCTGAAATATTGACAAACTTTGGAATGCCACCTATTACACGAAAAGCATCGAGAATAGACTGAAGTTTCAGAGAATTGGAGGAAGAAAGACCAATGTTTACAGCATTGCCAAAGTCCACCAGATTGCACTTGTGATTACAAATACCCATGACTTATTCATATTAAACCCATTACAATAATTTGACATAACAGTTATTAGAATACCATTTATTCAAAATGAGAATTGTACCTTTAGGAGCTTTGTGCTTCCACTGTGCCATTTTATGGTTGTCGTCAGTAATGAAAACAGCAATAACATTGAGCATAGAAGATAATAATATATAGCAAAAACTTCAATGTACATGTAATTCTCTTATACTTACAAATGCGGCATAAATGTAGTGTGTATACCATTATAATTATAGGCGCAAACACTCTAGTGTTTGCTGCACCACACATCTTTAAGAAGACTGAGAATCTTGTAGGGTGTAGAAGTGTGAAAACTTTTAAGTATATGTAGGTGTATAGGTATCAAAGAATTGTATTACCTCCAAAATCAAAATCTGTCAACAATGGAAACACGACATCAGCAGTCATTTCCAAATGATAGCACAGTCAATTAATTCCCTTGGATGAGGTCCAACAGTGCATAAGACAAAACAACAGACTACAACGATATACCAATCTAATCAATCAATCAATCAACGAAACTTGACATACAGCGCCTCTTCAAGAAATCCACTCAGAGCCTCAGAGGTGCTCCCAGTCCAACCATGATCAATGAGGACAGATTTAAGAGAAGAGTAGAAAGAAGGTGAAGAGTTCCTAGATAAAAGCCGGAGGTTCAGAGGAAGGGCCCAAAACAGAGAAGGCATTTTTTTGATGCTGTAGCATAGCAGTGCGTGAGAATGGAACGCTAAAAAGGCCTTGCACAGGCACAGCCACAACAACACAGTGCCATACTAAGGAATGCAATGTGCTGTGGTAGGGAAAACCAGTGCAACACATCACACATATGGGCAGAAACACGGCCTATCCTAGAAATGCCTCCTGTCAAGAGGCATTTCCTATTTATATCAAATAAAAAAGAGTCAATATGCTGGAAAATTATTCGTTTAATAATAAAAGTGTGGCCAGCAAAAAGAGACTTTCAGAATGTGACTCTATAAACATTCTTTATCAAGACCAAACAAGTATGCACAGATAAAATCTTGCCGTACTAAACAATACGTTCACTTATAAAACTTTGCCTTGTAGCCTAACATATATATGACAGCTTCACAAAAAGATTTGCAAATCATGACAAAAAGACTAGCAAATCCGTCAGTTATCATATTCAGTAATGCAAAAAATTACTCACAGCTATGCTAATATCCATGACCCCAGTGTAGGGCATCAGAGTAGGATAAATCGCCCCAACTCTAAACAAAACTAAAACAAACAGAGAATTTTGAGATTTAACCCAACTGCTATTTTTGGTATGGTTGCCAGGAGGCCTTAAAAATAATAGGCCCCTGAGCTGATGATGTGCAGCTAACAAAAATAGTTAAATAGTCTGACCAAATGTGCCAAGCTAACAGTTTAGCAATCTTTATGTAACAACATCCACAACTTGATTAAATGACCCAAATTTTAGTAAACTAAAGAAATGCTTACCTGAAGTCATCTTGAAGAAGAGATGTAGCAGCAAGATAAGATGTTTAAAGGGGGAGGGATAAACTATTATCCCACACATAGTCCGTACTAGGATTACAGTAGTTACCAGTCCAAACTGCAAAATATATAATCTTGAATGTGCTACAAGTAAGATCTATACTTGGAATTAACTAGTCATTCATTTTGAAAATTATTCAATCAAATCAATGGAATGTTAGCCAAATAGGCCGACTCAAACCGGTCATATGGCAGCTTTTACAAATTTGATGTGCACAAAATAACTGTCAATCTAGATAGAATCTGAACCTGTAGACTCACTTTTTCTATAACAGATTATGTATATCTGTCATCATATCGGTTAAAATTAATGAACAATTCGGCTATATTTGAGCACATAACGAACCAAATACACGGAACTGAAAACCTAACTATTGAAAACATAGCCATAGTATAGCCAACAAAAGCTGTCACATACAATTAAACAAGATCAGTTATTATTGTCTGATTGTTCTGTACAAACTTATGTTTTACCTTTTTGCCCAGCTCTGTATATTGCTTTATCTGTCTGTATGAGAATAGAAGCTGGTTTCAAGAACGCTTTCACTTTAGTGGAATTGGCAAAAGTTAATCCTCCCTTTCCGCTGACCTTTAGCTCATACAAACCATCACTCAATTTGAGAGGAATCTAAATAAAATGTAAAGTTTAGAATTTATTAATTAGTGCATAATGTATTAAATATGTTGAGCATCACAGGAGATATGGCTCAACTAAAAGTAGAAATCCTTCCGAAATCATTCATAATCAAATTTGGAATCTTTATCAATTTGCACATACTTAGTTAGCTGTTGATATCTAGAATATGTAGGAGCAAAATAACATCTTGTTCGAAGGTCAGTGTTTTAATTCACAAGTCAAGTTGACAACCTAATTATTTGAAAGATGCAGTGTTCTAAAACACTAGAATCATGCTATGGCCTTTTCACTCTGAAAACACCTAAACAAACTATTGGTATGTTCATCCTTCTACCATTCTACGTGCACCGCTAGTATCAACTCTTGCTTACATATATATATATATATATATGAAGTAAACCACTAAAAAATACTAAACATCTTACATAAAATACATAGTGTTTGAAAATGCAGATGTTGTCATATAATTCAAATCTGAATAAGAAACCAAGATAAAGTAGGCGAGTAAGTAAACTTTACAAAGTTGAAGACCTTACCGACAGAGATATCAACGTAGTAGTACCTACACATAATAAAAAATATTGAGATCACTGACATACAGAAATAACCTTGTGGATAATAGTAGCACAATTTCAATGAAGACACAAAATATCATCTTCTTTCTCTCTTAGAAATATTCCACATAGGCCTACACGAACTCTCTCCGTAAATCTCTGTCAAATGTTTCCATTGGATGCATTTCTTCCTATTAGTTCTTGACTGGTTGTCATCCTAGGGTTATGCACATGAACTGGTTTTTAAATTAGAGGTTGATGCCTGTGTGGAAATTACGCTTCAAATGTTTTCAGAAAAGAATAGGATAGATTAGAATAAAAAGTTAGATTTATGTAAATTCTAACACATTGTAATCATCATTAAGTCCATGAGAAAGTCATACATAGCTGTATATTACAATCAGTCTTGCCAACATGAATTCTGAGTCCCATCCAGAGAAAGCCAGGGCCCCTACACAGAGAAATTGCAGGTCCCTCCTCGATCAGTCAAGCGTCTGCCAGACAAAAGTAGGCATTTTCAATAGCCAAAAATGATTAAATACGATAGTATTCATAATATTCGCATGCTTCAGTTTTGAACTGATTGTAGTTAAGTGTCAATAAAATAACATTCACAAAGGCATAAATCATAGCCTTGTATAACTGGTATGTGATAACATTATTCATAAATTGATAGTGTGTCTGGTCCAGGTCCCAGAAACTCACTGGGCCACTGAGAATTTGTCCTCTGCTCCCCTCTTTTGGCAGGCCTGGTCACAACAGTATCCCAAGAAATAGCTGAATGTTCGATAATGATTTATCCAATCAGCAGTAGCTCAAACCTACATTAAGCAAACCAAACTGATCCATGAAAAACAAAATTCATTGCAGGTTACCTGCAGCATTAGCCACCGCTGCCTCTGAAGAGATCGCAGATCCGGAAGGGCTGGTAACAGATGATTCCAAGTTGACGGGACTCGAGGCCTGGAACAGAGTAACTGCGACTTTGTATTCAGAATTAGGTCGTATGTAGTATGGAAACAGACACACATAGGACCTGGAATCAGATATAATTTAATTTCAACAGTAGAATTATTAGTCTCCTAAATATTTCTATTCCTCAGATATCTTTGAAACACCAACATTTTATTGATTTTGCACTGATAAGGTCTTACAATTTTAATATGTTGTGTCACAATTTAACTTTTAGATCAAAGTAAGGCTGCACAGAAGCACTGCAATTAATAATATTTCTTTTACTAAGACCCTCTAAAATTCGCAAGTAGGCATACACGGTCTGCATGTAGGCCTAGTACTACAATTCTAGCATGGGGCCTATAGGCCTACTTAAGGCACTAGTTATAATCCGTTTGTTAACTCACATGCCATCGACAAGTGTTAGGCACGCGAGAACCAGAACCAAATGAAAAGCCGAGATTTGTTGGCCAATCGAGGGCTTAAAACCGAATATAACGCACATCTTCAAATAATGGTTAGTCTGCAAATAAAATAAATCACCTGCTCAATATTCTGAACAGTTAAAGATATAAAACTACTTACATGTATGCCTACATTAAGCAATGTATAAACTAATTATAATTATAATTTTTTTCACGCATTTTCAATAAAACTTATCTAATTGACAAAATAACTGATGACATAACACAGTACGTAATCGTAATCGTAATCTCCAAATATTATTGTAAAATGCCGCTTGTAAAATCTGCGCGGGCTCCATCCCATCGACGTATATTTAATATATATACGTCGATGCTCCATCCTATATTATGAGCGCGCCGAGTTATATAGCGCGATTGTCCCAAATCAATCTCGACATGATTTGAAAATATCTAGAATAATAAACATTCCGCCTGGCCAACCAGGCCGATTATGCGAATACTACCTGTTTTCATAATCACGAGTGAAAAATGTAGGCCTACGACCATAATAAATATAATTGTAACCCGTCTGTCTGCCACAGTACATTAGGCATATGCCTCTCATTCTGTTGGAAGGAGGCTTTCAGCTGTGCCCTCATCCTAATCGTCGTTGTCGTCATCATCCTCATAAGCCTAATCGTCATCATCGGCATCGTTATTGTGCATGGCGTAAGCTTATGGATTGCGCCGTTATAAAATAGGCATATAGACCTATCACAGTCGCGATAGGGAACTAGATTTAGGCCTATGCAAACTTTTTGCAAAATTCGGTAGGGCCTACAGTCCCTACACCCCAAACAATAGACCAAAGTTACGCAGGAATCTTCAGCACATTCTAAGTCAAACTTCTGTGTTGAACGCATGCGTTCGCGACGTCTGCTACAGACCTTCAGGACCTACAGAACCCACTATCATATAAAGTTTACGCACATTTCTACTCATGCGACTGTAGTTTTGAACACTTTTTGGTGTTCTGCTGTAGGCCTAACGTCACATAGGCTATTCGTTTGCACATCATCATATGTCAGGCCTAGACCTAGGCTACACTGTCGTCTGATTGCCAATTTTTCTGATTTTTAAAACCATTGGCGCCTATTTTACCGCGGGTAGGCCTATGTGTTGGCCTATGCACTGTAGCATATATATGCCAGAAAGTATGCATGTATAATATAATTGTATATAGACCTAGCTATGCCTACGAGCTTACAGTTAGTTTTATAAATTATGGGCTTAACAAAATGCATAGTAGGCCTAGGTCTGCGCAGGCTACTTCGTGCCAGTGCTTAAAGTGTAAAAAGGGAAGTGCCTGGATGCTAGGGGAGCCGTCCATAATTGACGTCACGCAATTTGACCTCTCCCCTTTCGTTGCACATCATCACAAATGCCACTACCCCCTCAAATATGACGTCGCGTCACAAGGTCCTGACCCCAAAAATTGAAACCAGGTGTCCAGAATGTAATGCAAATTTTCTTATAATTATCAAAACACTTAATTGTAACTATAAAATATTTCAAATTATAATAGTAGAACGAAGAAAAACGGAGAAATTAAGTAGCCTATAATGATTACGATCATATGCATTCCTCAGGATGAAAGAGTGTCATAATCATATTTAGTGTTGTTTAATTGTGGTAACAACTACTGCTAATTTAGTGGAACTTGTTTAAATGAGTGTAAGTTTTTAATAAAATTACGTATTTTGATGTGATGATGTGACGTCACATTTCGTCGACCCCTCTCCCCTTGTCACATATCGTCGTAAATTTGTGACCCCTCCCCATGGATGCGTTACGTCATTTATGGATGACCCCTAGTGTCAAAAAGTTAAGAACTAAAGATTGCAATGGCAGAGCACCAACATATTAAGTCGACGACAAATGGTTCGTGCACTCTGGTCCACTGTGTTCGTTACAATAGAAGTTGGATTGGCGATATTAATGATGCTGGAATAGAAGTTGGATGGGTGAACGAAATTCTTCCAAAACAGATGCTCTTTAGATGAACATAATGCCTACTGAAATAAAAGTTGGATCATTGAAAAGAATATTTACCTAAATAGAAGTTGAAGTGACAAAAATGGTTCTTTCTGAACCAGAAGCTGGATTTGCAGACATTATTATTATCAATCCAACTTCTATTTAACCAAATACAATGGGCGAAAATAGAATCTTTCATCATTCGCTAGGCCTTTTGTCCATCAACCATTATTTAGTCGTCAATTATTTGTTGGTGAACTATTTGTTGTAATGTAAAGCGTAGGCCTACAGAGAATTGCTTCCTTTGTGAAATTGTCGACAAGGGGCTAGTGGCGTCGGCATTGTTTTAAAAGTTGTGAAAATAAAGTCTGTAAACGCGTGAAGCGCGAAATATTTTCCTCCTCTTTTGTTGTTGAAAATAACGTACGTATTATAGAGGAATTGCACTGTTGCATGGACGTCATGGACGGCGTCCAGTCTCTGCTGGCCAAATAAGTGGCAGGACGGCGTCCAGCCTCGAAAATAAGTGTCTGGACACCGTCCATGACCGTCCAGGCACACTTTAAGCTCTGCTTTGTGCATAATGTTAACATTAATTTTAGGCCTACATCCAAGCTTAAAAATAACGTTAATTAGGCAATATTATTATTATTATTATTATTATTATTATTATTATTATTATTATTATTATTATTATTATTATTATTATTATTATAATTAGGAAACATTTAGAAACCTGTCGTTCCAAAAGCGAGATGTGAATGAAAATCAGAGACTTTCAGTGAGAAATAAGAGCTTTCCTTTATAGGCTACTCGTCGAAGGAGTGATTGGAATCTATTAGGCCTATGCGAATGATTTGTCATGCAGCAGAAGTATTAATTAGAAGTAATTAATTAAGTATTAATTAATTAGACTGATTAATTAGGGCCTATCAGTATTTCAACGAGCATGTTATAAAGAGCAGCTGATGTTCTCTGTTTAAAATGTTCTCTGTTTAAAATGTTCTCTGTTTAAAATGTTCTCTGCAATGTTCTCGTTAATATCGGCCGATTCTAAGAAACACGCAAGTGTGAGACTAGATTCACAGAGGCTGCTGCTGCTTAATCGGGAGAATCCTAGTGGAGCCTTCCGCTTGGGGTTCTCTGGTTAAATAGCCGGACAATCTAAATTTACGTCGGCCTATACGGAGGCAATAGTCGATCCGTGGATTGGCGCCGACCCTTCTACTGTTGCGACACTCTACGACATGCGATTGCAATTTCAGAATTTCCTGTCATTTTATATAGGCTAGCCTTTGCGTACAACGAAATTCCGGAATTTTGGATATGAAAGAAGGACCTAATGGGCCGGGTCTGGATGGCAGACAATGCGGTCCGAGAAGTTACGCCCGAACTTCACAGGCTAAAGGAGCCATAAAACAGCATAAATTTTCTACTTGGTAGAGAATTTATTTTGGATTTTTAACATTGGTTTAATGTGCAGTCTGGAAATCTGTGGACCTACTCTTGTTCTGTTATAAGAAAGGAATCGACAGCTGTCGTCTGTCAGTGAGTGTCAATTTGCAACATCATTTTTGAAACGTTGAAAACTATCTAAAAAACGTAATATGCTGATTATATGACAAATCCGGGAAATTTATAGAATTGCGGAATTTAACAAGAACTTCGAAATACCGGAATGAAATAAGTGGTTCGGAATTGCAATCACAAACTATAGATATGACCAACATGCTGGCGGAGTAAGCCATTCATCGGAGGACACTCCGGTGCCGAAGGGATGCGATCGAAGGACAGTTCGGCATTGTGGCTCATGTCACGTATTACGAGCCTCGTCGCCTGTCGTTGTTCTTTTGAGATAGTCCTTCAACGCAGTCTAGGAACTATATGCGAACATCCATCTTACTCGCTCTTGCTTCATCATGTAGGCCTATACACGTGATCTTGGGACTCACTAAAACTTCACCTTTTGCTATCTCCTCACAGGCAATTCACTCAACACTCAAAACACTGTTTTTCTACAAATCCTTCTCTGATTCCTCCGCTTCACCTTGTCGATCATTTTCGCCGTTGCAACCATGAATACCATCTAAGCCTACCAAAGAAATCCCCCTTAATATTTATGGTTACTGAGAAATGGCTGATTGACAATTTAGGCCATATGGCCTTGATTTCCAAGGTCAAGCGATGTTCCAACGATACTGCAACTATATGTTTTAATTTCCTTGACCCAGGAGCTGTACCTTAGACACTAAAATTACCTATCCATCGTGTATAGTTCAAAAAATATTTCAGAATAATTATGTTTCATGGCGGCCATTTTGACCGCCATCTTGTTTTGTGACAGTCTACACCGGGGTTAAACGACACTCACCATAAATTTTACGAATTTCCATGATCATACGAAGAGAATGACACCAATCGCACCTTCCCATCTCCAAAACTACCACGGGATGACAATTGCTCCCGGACTAATAAAAAAATGAACAGAAATGAGTTTTAGTTAGGGCCTATTGATAGAAAACATACGGTAGGCCTATATTTCTATTTCATTTGCCAAAATTCTCCGATTTTTTAACAAAGATGTATGTCAAGCTAGAAAGATAGGACGAATATAGGTCCAAACACTAATGGAGTGCTAGCAGGCCTATTGATTACTGTGCAGGTCTAAATTTTAATCAGCTAGTAAATTATGCTTTGAAGTCTACTGAATTTATTCGAAGTTATTTTAAAGTTTTCGATTAATAATTATTAATTTAGAAGTCAATAAAAAATGATATCCTAGCAGCAGCATGGTTAAAGTAAATCTATAGGCTATTCAGAAGGCCTACTTTTGAAGTTGTGTGAAGAGGAAATAATTTAGCTGTTGAGTTTTCCATAAATCAGTCTTGATAGTCATCACGAAATATTCCAGATTCCATAGATTAATTCTAATGCTGAATGCCTATTGTATCACTTATAGGTCCTACTAGACAATAAATTTAAAATTAATATTCAATTCGTAAACAGCACATAGATCATTAGGACACCATGCGTTCAACGTGTGCTTGCATGATACGTGTCTAGTTATAATAAAATTCACATGTGGGAGTAGCCTAGATTGTATACGTAAATTTAAAATACTAGGCCTACCTTAAGCTTATAGAAGCAATTCGCATAGGTCTATAGAAGCAATAATAGATGTATGCATAAATTATAGATTGCATCAAAATCAATAACCTATGTTTCTGAAAGGTGGGGAATTTCGTAACCGAGGAATTTAGAGAAGGTGGTTGGGTGTTCTGCTACTTTGCTTAGGCTTACGCCTATTATATAACAGACGATAGGCTACACAAAGGCAGTTATGTCTTGCGCGCAATTTCAATACGCCCTACGATCGACTATGCCACAATATTAGGATTAAACAGCGTCGTTGAATTACTCTGATTGATGCATTGGCCTATAAGCTGCCAATAACGACGTCGGATCTCAGCGCAGAGCACCATGGCCAAGACATATACGTGCATGCCTATAGGCCTACACATTGGTTGCCATAGTAGGAGGTCCGTTGTAACTACGATCGAGGGCTTGAATGACAGCAAATTGTGTGTCTGAACGTCGTAGACCATTAAATTGTACGCTTGTTGCCAGACCCGTCGAGAGCAAAGTGGGGGCCTGGGACAACTTGTATTTTTGAGTATGAATGAAAGATTGATTGAGAGTATACTCTAATACAATGTCATTGGCTTAATTAGTTTTAAGACAACACTAAAACTAAGAATTTTAATAATGATAACTAATTAGGTAGGCCAAAGTGGCCTTATAATTTTATTTATAAAAATTTAATTATTTAGTTTATATAACATGATGTTGTAGATCCTTGAAGGCCTACTTCGATTACCGTCCCTACTATTAGTTTGCATATAATTATTCCAGCGATTCCCAACCTACTTATTTGTTGTACCGTCAAACTAAAAAATCAATTGTGTGTGTACCCTCAACAGAAAAAACTTGCTGGGAACGTTCTTTGGTACTCTATTTAATTAGAATAAATTATTAGATTTAGAATATTGGTTATAATATTATTAATGAATTTTCTAAATTTATTATAATTTTATTAAAATTTTTATTGTTGTACAAGGTACACTTTGTGCAGTGCAGCTGAGTAGACCGGCGCAATGAAAGTTACTTAATTGAAATTTCTGTTATTTTATTTTCCATCGACTAACACACGAAGATAGGCTAATAGCCTCTAATAATTAATAAACATAGAACAAAATATGAACAAGAAAATTATTAACAATATTTAGTATACTACTGCCATAGTATTACCATAAAATGCAATAAATATGCATCTGAAAATGGGCGAGCTGCGATTATCATCTGTTTCTGCACGAAAAATTTGTTTAAAATGTAAAAGTTTTCTTGCCTAGCCCTTGGCAACAGCTGGTGCACCTCTGGGGTACGCGTACCGGTTGAAAACCGCTGATTTATTCTATCTACATTTAACTGACGTTTGCATTTAGTATTTTAATGTTATTATTCAATTGTCGTATTGTTACTGTTACACGACAGTTGCAACATGTCGATTGTCGCCTTGATTTGATATTATGTTTTGGAGTGGCTCCTTATTCATACGATTTTGCTCCCTCTGGTGTGAAGATCTGCCTTCCCGTCTGATTTGTACTCTACATCCGGTTAATATTTTTTGAACAATAAAAATGCAATTAAACTCAGTCTTGCATAAAACTAAGCCAGTTTAGAAGCTGTTTTCAAAGTAACAAATAACACCAATTTAGAACTTTTCTGTTTGCCTTATGCTGCACATATTGACAAAGTTCCGTATGAGGATAAATTCCTTCTAGTCAAACACTTGATCAATCAGGTTATTTTCAATTTGATTGGCATTTATTGCATCACTTGCTAGACTAGTAGGCCTAATTTATACTCATAGCCCCTACTACCCAAGCTCAATGAGCTACAATAGTATTTTGTGCCTTGTAGGTCTAATTAAGTTCCGTGCTTGAGGAAATGAAAGTTGCAATTAGAAATGTCATTATTTTTTAATTTTTATATAGGCTGCAACTTCCTAAAAATAAGCTATTATTTCTTGCTCAAGAGACATTTCTTTACAAAATTACGGGCATGCTTAAATGAACTTGCAATAAGATGAAACAGTAAAATATGCGCTTTAGCCTATACTGCATAGTGTAGGCTATGTTACTATCGGTAGGTTAATGAGTAAGTAAGTCAGGCAGATAGGAACATGAACATAAATACACATTTAATAATATTGTCGCTAGGTAGCCAGCCTCCACGAACGCCATGTTTGGGTACACGACTGCATAGGGAGTTTCCAGTCCTGTGTATCTTGGTCCTTGGATGCAATGCAAGGGTTCGGCTTGGGCGATTAGTGGCTCTTACTAATAGCGATTAGCTAGCCTCAATTAATCGATTAGTTCGATTAATCAATTAATTGCAATATTCGATTAATTGATTGTTCGATTGTTCGATTAGTACGATTAGCTCGATGAGTAATATCACAACTCGTGATATTGACTCTGTAGTCCCAGTTCCACAGTGAATGCTCCTTTACAGTAGCCTGCGCGGACTAATCATGGAAGTAGCATTGCATCTTATTTATGACGCGAATGACATAGTAATTATTTGTCTATGTTTCAGTAGGCCTACTACTTTCAAATTAGATGCATAACGTTTTGGCGTCGTAGCTGCCGACAGTTTTTACATGACTGTTCTCACCTATAATAGGCGCGGCCTAATGCGAGCTAAGCGAGTGGTGGAAATGTCCCGTATATTCAGACGGCGTTCCCACGTTGAAGAACCACCCGATGGCCATGTCCGGCACGCACGTGCCTGACATGGAGAGCTCGGTGGTTATTCAGCGCGAGAACGCCGCCTGCAGCGTACTAATCGAACAATCGAGGTAATCGAACAATCGATTAATCGAACAATCGCGATTAATCGAGTAACATTTTGACCCTCGATTAATTGATTAGTAAAACTCGATTAATCGATTAGTTTGCTCAAGCCCAGTTAAAGCGACAACGAGTCTTCTCGAGTAAGATTTATTTTTGCCTTGATTATCCAAATAAATCAGGAATGTTTTTTACAATATGAATATTGTCGATGTAGGGTAACATCATAGTAAAAGTCATTGAATGGTAAAGATTATCGCAGATGTTTCGTAACGTTGAGTTTGTTTGGCTCATTCAGAAACTCTTTAGACTGCAAGAAATCAAACAAGAAATTAAAATTATCAATGACTGCAATCTAATCTGACGCAGAAGATGAAGGGATAAAGATGCAGCGTACAATAATAACATTATTTCAAACAACACCTAAAATAGCACTGATGAGCGATCTAGACAAGATGAGATACTGCCAACTGCTGCTACGTGACCAGAATTATGGCTGCAGGTAACTGCAGCAGACAAGACTTGCGGATATATCGCCATTTTTACAGATAAACAGAACATTTGCAATAACTCTTCTTTTAGATGATAGAAAACAGTGCTGCCGAATGTTAGAATGCGCAGAAGTCAATTCAAAAGGCCAATTTAACTTCAATGGAGTCAGAGATGGTATGTAGGCCTATAGGCCTATGTTAGTGTGTGTTGTTGACTTATTAACGACACCGTTCCATAACAAAGATGATTTGGTGTCGCCCTCCTACTTTCTTCAGGCTTGGGATTGGCACTGTCAGAGTACGAACAGTGGCGGAGTTATTGTTACCATTGCTCTGTGCTATACTTACTGTTACACGGCGGACAAAGGGTTTGCCACGTCTGTTTAGGTTCAATCAATCCATAATTCAGCGTAATGAATTTCCCTGAGTAATATAAAAACACGTGTATAAAGTATAAAATATTGAAGATAATAGGACCAGGCTCCACCGATGAAATAATAACAAACAACTTCAGAGATTATATCCTAACTGAAACAAAGAGATTGACTTGTAGCTTATAATCTATAGACATAGAAATGCTTTATAACAGCTCTATAGTATACATATTTCGACGGGGCAGGTCCTAGACTACATGTAATATATATAACAATATATATTACATATATACAATATATATTACATATATACAATATATATTACATATATACAATATATAGGGTGTCCAATAAGTTCGTGAACGATTTTGCTTGCAGAAAGCAGAAAATTTTTGCAACAAACATTAATAATTTTTATGTCATTTGAAAGAGCTTTATGTCCCGAAACCAAAAAGTGTAAAAAGTGCTAGTTTTTTTGCAACGAGGAAATGACGTCATCAATATATGCTGAAAGGCTATTTTAGCGAATTTTATGCAGTTCGCAATCGTTTTTCGTAAACAAACTCAGAAATGTCGAAAATAGCAGACGTTCAGTTACGCTCGAAAGCTGCTATTCTTGCTGAAGAAGGATATTCATATTCCGTTATAGGCGATAAATTAGGACGATCGAAAAGTTGGGTAGCAAAATGGGTTGAAAGAAGCAAGCAAGGCGAGTTAGGCGATCATGCACGATGCGGTCGACCAAAGATTTTGACACAGGCTGCTATTAAAATAATCAAAAAGGCGAAATACAGACGAGGATTTGGATTGAGACAGATAGAAAAATCTCTCAAGGCAGGTGGACTGAAGGGCAACAAAGAAACAATCAGAAATTACAAGAAAGTGGAGTTGAAGTGGAGATGTTAAAAACGCAGAAAGGCGCCATTGCTAGCAGACGCTCAGAGAAAAAAACGGTTGTTATTCGCGCGGCAGCATGGACATTGGAAATTCGAAGACTGGTCTAATGTTCTATTTAGTGACGAATCGCCGTATCAAGTGTTCTATGTTCCAAACTCACGCAATGACACCGTTTGGGGTTCGCAAGAAGAAAATGTTCCTGTCGCCTCGCAGGTCAAGTTTAGTCCGACTGTTCTTGTGTGGGGAGGGATGACAGCCTCAGGATTAACGCGACTACATTTTGTACCTCAGCATACATCAATTAACTCGGAGTATTATATCAATAATATTTTAAAGAAGGAATTAAAACAAGTTTACGCGAGACTGGACACTTCTGGAACGATCTCGAAACGTCGTCTCTTCACTGACAACGCCGTTAGCGTTTTCCAGCAGGATGGTGCGCGAGCACAAACATCTGCTGTTTCGCGAGCATGGCTGAACGAAAATATTCCTAACTACATTGAAAACTGGCCTCCCAACTCTCCTGATCTCTCACCGATTGAAAATCTCTGGAGTATACTCTCAAGCAGTGTCTACAAAGATCCTGAACCAAAGACTCCTGCTCAGCTAAAACGTCGTTTGCGAAAAGCATGGAATTCGATATCGGTTGAATCTTTGCCCAGACGAATGAAAGCTGTTATATCCAGCAAAGGCAACACTATTGCCTATTAAATGGTACAATAATTATTGCTCTTTGTTGTGTATTTTTTAAAAACAAACTAGCAAAATCGTTCACGAACTTATTGGACACCGTGTATTACACGTTCGCATATGGCAGCAGAAAACTTGGCGGCCCTTTGGTGCTATGTTGATAGGTCGCCTATTATAGCCCTATACCAGCGACTGAAATCAAAGAATATCTAGTCCAGTTTGTTCCTAGATGGGAGACAACCATTTGGAATTGATTCAGGTCCTTAGGTTGAGTGAATAGACATAGGCCTATCGTAAAAAGTTAGACAGTTGAAAGTGCATTGTTCGATCCATTGGGGCACATACTGTAAACTATCAGATACAAACACAATCAACCGTAACCGTCTGATTGTCTATAGGCCCCTACCTGACGGACTGCATTTTGACCAGGGCTGCAAAAATGTTGGTTTTTTGTTGTTTTGTTTTTAAAAAAAAAACAAAAACTGGCAATTTTTTTGTTTTTTTGTTTTTTAAAAGATATTTTTTAAATTTACTAATATTACTATTTATAATACTAATTGTGTGTCATTCAGTCTGAAATCACGATAAATTCATTATATAAACAAGTTGGAGCTCTTTTTCAAGCTGTGTTTGATGCTTTGTATAACAAAACTGTTGTGACAAGATCCAAAGGAAAACTAAAAACAAAAAAATACAAATAAAACCAAAAAACAAAAAAAACTTCTGATTTTAAAAAATCTCGGTTTTTTTCACCTCTGATTGTGGCGCAAAAGCTGACTTCAACTACCTTTAGATTTTGTATTGACCGCGAGTGCATGTGCAGAGACTGGTTCTAGCGAGGCAGCGACTAAGCAGTAAGCATCTATTATTTGTTTTGGAACAAAGCCCTATCTGGCCAACGATTTCCATTGGCGACTCAGTCAATTAATTAGTAGAATCATTCATCAATAGCGCGGGGCAGGTCATGAATGACCCGATGTGCTCTGTCCGCCCTATAGATAGGCCTAGGCCTATTGGCCAGTTTGCCGTGGAGGTCGTCTGGCCTTTAGTTGTTCGGAACAGCATCAGTAACCTTTGACAGGAAGTTCTTCAACACCACTAATAACAGTGTCCCTAGTTGGAAGTGACATAGTCAAATGGAAAGAAGGCCGTTTTACACAAGACAAAAGGACGTGATCAAAAAAAGCTAACATTAAATGATGCATTATTTACAGGACAACGGCAGCGAAGACAATTGATCAACGTGTATTACATTTTCAAAAGGCCATGAAAACGTTTACAGGGCGAATTCTGATAAACTGCAGCTGCGTAGGCCTACCTGGATTGTAGTAGTCCAAGCACGAAATGGATGCGTTCTTTGCTAGCATTACTATAAATTCTTTCCTCAATTTCAGTGTTATGCAACTTGTAACTTTATCCAGCTGGAACGAGGCACATGGACACAGTTACAAATACCAATAATCAGGCAACAATTGCGTTTGTAAAGTCCTGAACATTGACAAATTATATTAATTTTAATCTATTATTTTCAGACATTCATTCGTGGACAACATGCACCACATAAGCCAAGAGTTTCTATATATATATATTATATATATATATATATGTAAGTCGTAAGGAAAACAGTGTATGATGTAGATCTCAAGCTGTATTGATAACAACGCTGATTTCTTACGGCAATAATTATCAACTCTTTGAATCACGTCGATTCACGTGTATGGAAACTTCCCCGTCAGCGGTGGAAGTAGTCTATCTGTCGCGTTCAACTGAATGAATTTGATAAATTATGATAGCGATCGGTTAAATTATAATTAAAAGCTAGATTAATTCTAGTAAGCCTATTGCATCTTTTAAGAGTATATATATATATATACTACATGTATATATATAGACTACGTATACGTCTGGTAAGCCTATACATTTATTTAACGACGCATCCATGACAAAGATGATATGCGTAGTGAAGCCTGCTCAACCAGAGGAAATTTAGTGCAATCCTACATGTATGTGCAGTGGTCAATATTTAAATGCGGAGGTTGTAGAACTGTAGTCTGACTAAAGATTAATCATTATAATGTGCTACAGCCTCTGCTGACCTTTAAGTTTATGTACGAAGGCATTCTATGTCGCTACGGAACCAGTCAATAAATTTTCAAATCCTCATTTTGCTTTCTTTGATAAGAGGCGGTAATCGAAAGTTATTAGGCCTAAAGGACGTTTGCTCAAGGTCCCTACACAGTAACTCCGCTTTAGAAGAAACCAGTACACCCATCCAGATAATAACTATCTGTGTTAAAATAAAAAATATTTATACTAAATCCCTTTAAGAATAGCTTTGAACAGCTAAGGAGCCTACGATTAGACTACTTCACTGCAAAACATTTTTTTAGTATTGATTAGCGGCTCCAAACGTCTCGATAAGGACACAATCTTGACACCGCACAGAAATATCCTTCGTAAGTTATAAATCGTAACTTACAACGCTACCAAATTGATACATTCTACACACGCTTGCGTGGGTCGCTTGGCCTGTACATGCGTCTGTTCTCGCGTGGGTCTGTTGATCGGTTTATTGGGCGGTGCACGGGTGGGTCTTGTGATAGGTTTATTGGGCGGTGCGCGCGTGTGTCTGTTTACGGGTTTATTTGGCGTTGCGCGGGTGTGTCTGTTGATCGGTTTATAGGGCGGTGTGCGCGTGTGTCTGTTGATGGGTTTATAGGTCGGTGAGCGCGTGGGTCTGTTGATCGGTTTATTGGGCAGTGCGCGCATGCGTCTGTTGATCGTTTTATTGGGCGGTGCGCGCATGAATAATTTGTTTTAAAGGCTACGCTTAGTTATAATGGAACATCTTTAATACTGTTGATCGGTTTATTGTGCGGTGCATGCGTACATCAAGCTTAGTAATTCACAGGGTAATACAATATTGATTACTATTTTATAACGTACAAACATAGGTAGACTATCTATTAATTAAGGTACAGGCTACCTATTAAGAATGTAGCCTGTTCTATTCAGTTCTTAAAACGTGTTTGTTAATTTAGCAGGTATTATGGCCATCTTTCGTATGTGCAAAGGCTATAGCTGCAGTCAAAACTTCGGAGCAAAAAGTAAAAACATGGTGGAACTGCCCGGAACGACGTTCCGCCTAATTTGCTGAGGTGCCGGAACGCCGTTCCGGTTCTCCAGGGAGTAGCGGAACGGCGTTCTGGTTCGTTCCGGCAGAAATTGACCATTGCCTATGTGATGCTCGATGTCTTTAAGAATAGAATGAATGTAAGCCTATTAACAGCAGCAACGGGCGGATTTTTCATATTTAATATGTTGAAATAAATAGAGAGCAATAAGACCCCCATGTTGTACTTACTTTTTCGTAGTAAATAGCCACCTGATTATTATCGACTTCAACTTTCTTAACATTGCTATTCCAATCACCTCCGTTTAAGTCGAAAGGGATATAGCCTGACAAGGGATCGATGGTCTGCAGAGCCATTCCAGTCTGTCCTGACGGCTTGCTAGTGAAATAAACGAAATGACAGCAAGTGGAGCGGAATAGGAACGATGTATTTCAGATTATTGTAAAATAAAGAAATCGCACGCTCCAATATCGGGAGTATTTTGCAAGCAAACGGGCGTAGGCCTTACAGCAGGAGTTTCACAGCACAGTTGATGTCCTTTGAGGTCATGTTCGTTTAATTCGTTAGTGTGTTTCTTTCTTTCTTTGATGATTAAAATGATTATCCTTCACGTGACAACTAATCTCAATCTGAGCAGCAGATGAACGATTGTCATCGTCCAAGATGAAAATCTGATCATGTCTCTATATCGACCATTAGGTAGGCTGACGTCTCCCATGATTTTCAAAAACCCACTCGTTAAACCATTTCCTCAGTGCTCGACTCCTCGTGAATAAGCTGGTAGCCTGCGCTTGGATCTCAAGTGGCGCGTTAGAAGTTTTAAAGCACTGGAAACATTAGAGAGACATCCTATCTTTTCCAACGCCAGGCCTGTCTACCGAAACCAACGTTTTAAAATGCGGTTGCTTCCGAGGTACATTTGCCCAACCCACACGTCCGGCCGAGTGAGCGAGTTGCCGTTCCAGAGCGTCATCAATAAATTCTCTGGATAGGTATACAGTAGTTTGAATTGCCTTATAGATGATTCATAACTCTGGCAACAAAATAACAATAGTAATAATAATAATAATAATAACAACAACAATAATTACAATAATAACAACAACAATAATAATAATAATAACCCTCTTATGTACATCTGACAGCATCTACAGCCGGTGGAGCAGCAGAACATGCCGCAGAACGAAAGCGCATCAAGTACTCATCCCTCCCTACCACGCATGATTTTGTGCCAGTGGCCATGGAATCACTGGGCCCCATAAACCGTACTGGAATGGAGTTTCTACAAGAGCTGGGCCGCCGTATGACACAGGCAACGGGAGACCCTCGCGAAACAACTCATCTTTTTCAACGTCTATCTATTTGTACACAACTTTTTAATGCAGTGGCCTTCAGGGGCTCTTTTGTTCAGCCCGATGGGGACGAAAACCTATAACAGATATAATAATAATAGTAATAACTATTATTATCATAATAATAATAATAATAATAATAATAATAATAATATAATAATAATAATATTATAATAATAATAATATAATAATAATAAGAGTAATAATAATAATACTAATATTAATAATAATAATAATTGTGCAGCTATAATAATAAAAAAAAACAGAAAGCAAACAGAAAGATAGAGATATAAAGCGATCTGGCATTCACACACTTGTTTGCCCCAGTCGCTTTTGAAACTTTAGGCCCGATTAACAGCGAAGGCTGAATTTTCTGTCGGAACTGAGGAAGAGGCTTAGTTGCGTCACTGGGAGATACGGGAAACGTCATACCTTCACCAGCGTCTATCGATTACCATACAACGTTACAACGCCATAGCGTTCAAAGGAACTTTCGTCGTTCAGGAGACCGATTAGTAAATCCATTCCAGACAAACAACATTTTAGGCTAGTTTTATAGTCCCTGAGGGATCACATGACCTACCTCGGGGTAAAATAACAAATAATAATAATAATACCAATCGGTGGCCATAGAGACCTTGGGCTGGTTTAATACTCTGGCAGCAGATTTCATTAGCGAAATTGGCAAGCGCACCTCTTTCATCAGCGGCGACAGGAGCGAATCTTCTTTTCTTTTTCAGCGTCCGTCTATCTGCATCTAGCATTACAATTTGGTTGCTTTTAATGGCACTTTTCCTTTGACCCCTGAAGACGAGGCCTGACCCTCCGGACAATAATTTTAATAATAATTTCTAGGTCCCTGGGGAGCGAAGTACCTCAGGGCATAATTTTTTTAAAGTAATGCTTTTATAAATGTCAACAGCGGGTACTTCCAAGTGATTACAATGCAATTAGGTTGGCAAATTCACACGGTTTCGAATGATTTTATTGACATATATACATTTAGAAATTGATGTAGATTCAGCGAACCTTTTTTTTCCTAAATCAAGATTGAGTGATCTATATCAACAGTGACGTCATGATGATATCATAACAGATGTGACTATTTTAAGAATTCTTGAAGTGCTAACCTTGCACATGTCTTTATGGTGACGATATTGCCATTTATTTCTGTCTCAACGTCTACTTTTATTCCGCCATTACTTGGGACTGGCACTGTGTATATGTTGTACCTGACATTCAGCTGCGAAAAGAAGTTTTTATCGTAGAATGAAGTAAGTCTAAATAGCCTAAACCCCATTGCAAGTAGGCTACAAGCAGTTAGCCAAAGCAAACAAATCGATAGATATATATCAGATTCTGTTATAGCTAAAATGATCAAGCTAATATATATATAGTTCCTTATGGTGCTTGAACCAATAGCACACCAAAGCAGAAAGCGATTGAGATTTGAACTAAGTCTTAGAACAGATTAATATAAAGGTCTAGAGCGCATTATGCCTTTGGCTAATTAAGCCATGTACAGTGTATAGGCCAAAGTACACTATAGGGAATACAGGCCTACAGAAAGTTACTGCAGGCATCAAGTTAATTAACGTCGAGTAATTCTATGTACAATAAGCTCATTGTAACAGGTAATGATATATAAAAACTGTGGGATACTGAACTGAATGTCAATTGTCATATAAATCACAAGGCTGGCTTATCGATTTTGCATGCGTCACAAAATAATTAGGCCTATATGTGACGAGGATCTCACCTGAACGATGGCTATTCCAGTTCCGGTTGCATACACTTCTATGGTCTGAGGCGTTGTTCTTGGCTGTCGTTAATAGATAAAACAGTTAGTGACAGATAAGAGATGTAAGAAAATGACCAAAGCAGAACAAACACTGTCAGCGGAAACTCTCTCTCGATCTACGTAATTAAAAATTATGTAAAAATTGTAAACAGCAATTGTGATGTTCTAGGCATTTCTAAACCACTACTTAAGTTAAAAGCCAGCGTAAGACACTAAAGATTATTCATGAGCGTCGTGTCGTGTCAGAGTATAAGCACAAGTGGCAGAGGGATCCGCTGTGACGGTAGAGTCCCGGTGTTGCTCGAATAGAATGATGCACGTACGCTGTTTCGCTTGGGACGAAAAACCCTCTTGTTTCATGATTACCCGTTACCTTCGCAGGAACTACAACTACAATTGTCCTGAGAAACGCATCAACAATCTCAACATCTCACATTAAACTATAGGATATTAATGCAAATGGTGCTTTCCTTAATGACATCACCCAAATGAATTGCTTTCAAGCCAACCAGAATAATGCTATCAGCCCATCGCTCGTACCAAGTCTTCAAACACTACCACCTCATTTGTTTTCTCAAATCACTGCACTGCCTTAAAGTAAATGAAGGAATAAAATGCATGCAGTCCTATCAGGTTATCACGTGTGAACGTACAACACGCTCCATTACTCCCAGGTCTTCTCGATATTAAAAGGGCCTACACCGTTCACAGCGTCTCTCAAACCGATGCTCTTCCGCCACAACATTAATTGTATTAGATCACATTTCATTTCATCTTAGATGAGGCCCTACCAGTATTTCAGTGATCATTAGATGAGCCGTATACGCGGAAATGCGGATCCCATATGTGTTATATTTGACTCTTAGAAAGAAGATAGGTCTCGACTAGTGTGGAATCAATTTTCTCTCTGGCTTAGGGAAGGCCTTACCACGCGATGTATTAAATCAATAAGAGGGTCTACTCCTGAGCCCCAAGAGGTCAGAACAGCAGTTTCTTTCCTATAGATTCCCTTCTCAGACATTCCTCACTCATCTTCTTATGACGGTTTATTATTTTGGCTGCGCTGGGGTTGGAAGCACTTCTGATTATTCCCCAAGATGAGCTACATGAATCCTCGTAAGAAATGAATTAATGAATGAGTGAATTTAGTCTACGCAGTCTTCCAACATACACGATTTTTACACTAAACTTCTTATCCGGACTAAAATCCAATTACAATAACCGTTGTGAGCCTGTGAATGGTTTTATTATGTCAACCTAAAGACCGTATTCCACTGGCGTTCGCTTCGCAATGAGCGCCTCCAGATTTGGTCGATTTGTTATGAGTGGGTCAGCGAGACCTCAAATGGATCAGATAAAAAAAACTGCGCGTAGGTCTATGCCTTGGGAACAAACTTATGGGCAATGCGTTGTAAACAAATCTGGCCTCAGTGCAGCCTTCGACACCGTACACCACCAGCCATACCTTTCAAGACTCACCACAAGTTTAATGAACCCTTACCCCTTCAACTATTGTATCAAACGCATTAAAATTGGCCGCTGTGAGCGTTCTCAGGAGTGGTAAGGGTAAATGAATAAAATAAATAGACCACAAATAAATAATATTGATTATAATAAAAACAACTCGCTGATCTAGCTAAACTCAGTTTAGTTTTTCAGAGAGAGAGGGGGGCTGTTGGTATTGATTCTTATCCCGTGCAACTCTTGCATTAATGAGCCTGACATCATTTCAGAAATAAACATTAGTCGATTACATATAGTTATAAAAACCAAATGTGGGTCAATAAGGACCTACACATGTACTAATCGTTTGCGTTACCTCCCATTTCTGCAGTATGAACACGTTGCTACTAGATATTGGGACAAATTTAAACTCCTCAGCATCGGCTCTTGTTTGTACTTTAACATCGGGGTTACGTGGTCCAGTAGCCACCATGGCATAACGAGTCAGAGCCTGCAGAGCCGCAACAGTGTCCTATTAAAAAACAAGGAAAAA
This sequence comes from Bimastos eiseni, assembly GCA_959347315.1. Taxonomy (NCBI): domain Eukaryota; kingdom Metazoa; phylum Annelida; class Clitellata; order Crassiclitellata; family Lumbricidae; genus Bimastos; species Bimastos eiseni. Next base: position 17,986,886 of record OY365806.1, on the reverse strand, counting down.
TAAGGAAAATGCAGACATCTCATATCACCAACATATCTATAACTTAGATATATTAGCATTTAATTAAATCTAAAAGTCGTGTCATTTACCAATACAACACAACACTCCAATCCCCGCAGCCATCGTATGAGTCATATATCCGACAGTTATTCCCAGTCCAATCACATCGTTCAACCCGGTTCCTCTTCCACCCTCTCACTGCTCCGCCCCTCCGTCACCTCATCAGAGTCACTACATAAATGTGCAAATCGATCTATAGCCATTGCTGTGCCGCTTCTTTGGAACACACACTCCCTGCTGTATTAGGGCAACCATCTGATCCATCCGAATACACCTAAACCTCACTTTTTGTAATTTCCCAACAGATCTTTCACTCAAAACCGAATAACACCACTTTGTCATAAATCCTACCCTATCTTCCAATAATCCTCCTATATTCCTTGCTATTTCGGATAGTTCTGTGTTTGCCATTCATTACCATTATTTTGTTATACATAAGATTGTGTATCTATAAACACAGAACTATCCGCACAAAACATAATGCCCACATAGCAATGATACTAGGTCTATGCACACATTTTGGCATGGACCGGTTATTTCACAAATAGTCTACATGTGGTAACATTTTGATACGACGTAGGCCTAAGCTAAGAAAAGAAGAATGAATTTATTCTGATATTACCCGGTACATACAGAGAATCGTAACGATTCTCGAATGCTTCAGATGGCGTCAACAAAGATATCAATTAGGGCCTAATCATAAAAATATTTATTTGGCCACCAAAAAGCATTATTGACTATATAAAGTTTGACATGAAATTGCAGTATGATCACACGTAGGTCTACTGTAGTGCAATACCACCTAAAGTAGGATCGTCATTTATCAAAATGGAATTTCGTGCGATTTATTAAGAATGAAACTCAATATTAATTTGCATAATTTCAGATGGGGTTGGAGGGGTAGAAGTCACAGCGAGAATCAATTTTTTGATCGTATATATATATATATATGGCTTTGTGTATTATATATATATACACATATATATACATATACAACCTGGGTAGAAACAAATCCTCCTTCTGGGTTTCTTTGAGTGAGAAGCCATTTGACAACAAACAACGCTTCGCTGATTTTCTTCTGTTCAACGTATGTTAACAAAGCGTACGCCGTCATCTCGACGTCAGTAGAGGGCGCCTGAACATAGGGAGGATTAAAATCGTCTGGTTTCCTCTGTGGAACTTGGCTCGATTGACCCCAGTATTTCTGGTCCACTGAAAAGCAAATCAAAACGAAATTGGAATTTCAAAATAAAACTTGAAAATCTCACAGGCTATGGCGGTATGTTTAAGAAACTACGTAGGCCTAGCGTTCGATCATCGATCTTCGAATGTAGGCTATCATTAGTCAGCGAAGACATATTTTTATTAGTAGTAGACTGCAATTTCTGCGTATGGCATTTGCGTAATTTTATTTTTAGCACTGATCCAAACGACATGTCTTATAGGCCTCTAGGCTACTTCAAAGTGAATAAAGTAGATATAGGCCTATAAGACATAGACAGCAAGGGATCATTTGCAGCAAGTTCTAGATCAGCGTTCTTCAACCTTTTCACACCTGCGGACCGTCGAAAATAGAAGAAATATTTCGCGGACCGGCTGACGACTAGGCGAGAAATAAATACCAATGTAGAATGAAGATAGCATTATACTTATCAAATGTCAATAATGTCAATAACCAAATGTCGGCCTAATGTCAATAAATTAAAGCTGTTAGTTAGCAAGACCTCTGCCGCTGCTTATTTGTTAGAAGATGTGATATAGGCCTACGTGGCTGAAGTGCTGTTTCTGAAAGACGAAGAGCTACATTAACTCCCAATCGGTTTCTCTGTTATGTTTTTATTATCTAGATTCCTTAGTTTTTATTAGTCGACGACGTAAATTTAAAAAAACTCAGATATCGTAAACCAAACCTAGAAGTCCATAGTCAACACACTCGTTCTTCAAACAAGATTCATCAAGTTAGCACTCGCACGACAATTAGGCAACGTAGCGTCAGAATATATGGCCCGATCTTGTGGAATATGTTGCCAACTGCTTTAACTAACGCGTCTGCGTTGTGTCAGTTTAAAACTAAATATAAAGCCTACGTATTGACTGATCAGACGCCTTAAAATCAGTGTTATAGGCCTATTATAGGGGCCTGCTGTTATATAACTTTGTAAATTGATTTGGTCTGATTGTGTGAGATGCACTTTATTTATCGTTGTTATATAACTTTGTAAACTGATTTGGTCTGTATTTTGCGAGGTGCACTTTGTATTGCTATGACGTTTACCATTTGGTTAGTTGTCATTGATGTAATCGCGGAAGGTTTTTCTGTGAATCGCTTCATTGGTTGCACAATTATTGGAGGAAATTGGAAGACCTCTGTTAGCGGAACGGTTCGTTCCTTTGGGGTTACCCATTGTTCACTGCATACTGTAACTCTATTGTTACCATGATTGCATGATGCATTACGTATTTGATTGGTGATTTGATTGGTTGATTGTATATCCGACAGGCAAAGTCAACGTCCATTAATTTTGCGGAGCAGTTGCAAAAATCCTGAGTCAAATGTTGTTCAGAATTTATGCATATTCAACGATGCCATCGGTGATGTTACAACGTTATTAATGCAGACATCGATTACATTTCGTTCGTCGTCCTTATAGGTCTATATTATGCGGTTATTGACTGTGGCTTCGGATATGTTCTGAATGTCATTAGTCTCAGCAGACTGCAATGCCAATAGGCATTCGATCTTGTCGCTGTAAAGTGCATACGTTTAAATCGTCTTCAGTTACTTGAAACAGCTCTTCTGCTGCAGAACTCGCTGCGTGTATGTAAGGGCAGTTTTGCCAACAGAGAATCAGCAGCAGCAGCAGCAGCATCTGACATACGAAGAACCCTTCATCTTGAATCGACTCTACAGAAGACAGCGTTCTTCAAGATGCACTTCATCGCAATAGTCGTCTTCAGCCTCCAGCTACTCATTACTTTCACTGCCAATGCCTTTCTGGGTAACCGTTATAGCAAGCTATTACAAAGATTGTCAGGTGTTAGGGTTAGACGCCCCAGCATTGGATCCTCATTGGACAGAGAGAGTCCATTGCCACGCAGCGAAGAGACGAATCAAGGAAGTGCAAGTAGCGCCAAGTACAGAATCGCTGTCATACAGGAAAGCCATTTCTGTTTGCAAATGGAAGTGGCTACGTGGCTGACCTGATGAATCGAATTGCAGACAGTTATGCTAGCATACACGACGGAAACAAATTTTCCTATGACATCGTTCCAGTGCAAACCTGGTCTCAGATGATGACGATGGCAGGATCAAACAATGGGAGCGTCTCTTTCGGTCTGGTTGTTCCGTCGTTGGAACTCAGTCCATGGAACGAAAAGCTTCTCCAGTTTTCCGCTCCAACGATGTACACCAGCGTGAAGGTTGTTTCAAGGAAAGGAAAGAACATGGATGATCCCAGAGCTGGCATTCAGGCGGTCGTTCTGAGAGGCAGTCCACTCGAATTCATCTTAGTTCGAACTAACTATCGTGGTCCAGTGCAAGCAGTCGACTCGATGGAAGAAGCCCAAGCCTACCTACTCTCCAACAACGAGGCTGCTCTTCTGAGCTCAGCCGGAGTAGCCGATCACTTGGCTGCAAAGGGATCGGATGACTTGCAGTCGACCTGTGCGAAGAGGATTCCTGGGACGTCGCCTCTGTTCTATGCCTTCTATGGCGGCGATTCAAAGCTCATTGACCAACTGAATGAGGTCATAGTCCAACTGATGTCCAACGATGTCCTGCTGTCCATCTACTCCAAGTACTTCTCCAATGATCATTGTCTCTGGTAGTCTCCACCTCTATTCCACGTGGATTCAGGTCGGAACGAGTACATGGATTTACGAACACAGCGATGGTAAAAGCGCAAAATGTGTAGTTTATCTGGACCTAATGAAATATGCTCTCAACAGAAGCAAAACTACTGGATGCATCTACTCTAGCTTAAATAGTTAACACAATCTTAAGGGAATTAAATTATCGATGAAACGCCAAAAAAGAAAAAATATATATTATAATTGATGCATTGCAAGGTAACGGCTTCGTGCACAATATACAGGAGGTACTAGTCACCAAAAACGTTCTAAATTGCACTGTACAACAATAATTTTAGTTAAAAATTTTGAATAAAAGTGACATGATACCTGGTATTTCAGGAAAAATGAATTTATGGAAATTTATAGAAATTTCTGGCTGACCGGAAGAAAATTTCTGCGAACCGGCACTGATCCGCGGATCACCGGTTGAAGAACACTGGTCTAGATGACATAGGCCCTATCTTTATTACTCTTTAATAAGGCCTACACTGATTTTATAAGTAGGGCCTACATGTATCGCTACAATTTATTTTCATAAGCCCTTAGCCAGACTGGTGAAAATGTTCAAATCATCGTAATCGGGGAATTCGATCAGCATATCTCTATCATAATCAATATAAAATTAATTGGTGTTTTTATCAAAGAAGTGATATAGAAATGCACGAAGCAATTGAACTATCATTTATGCATATTTGGACTGCAGAGTTCCTAAAAAATGGTTAATCCGCGGAACTACACTCTGAAATTAACTTAGGTTAAGTGCATGATCTGTCTAACAACATTAATTGCACTAGACCTAATAGGGCCTAATAATTATTGTAATTAAATTGCTGGAAACATTTAAATGAAGCCGCTCAAAGAGGAAAGCAAATTAGTTACTAAAAATCCTTAAAATAAGTGTTAATATTTACTTGAACCCATTGCTAAAGCATCTCGCTTCTTTAGCGCATCGCCAGCCCTGCTGCTCTTGGCAAGAACGAGGGTATAAGTGACGATGCACAGAGTGTAGGCATCGTTTATGGAGTCTAATTGCTTTTCTAGGTAGGCAACCCCTTTAGAAATACTTTGTTCGAGAAGACTTGAGTTTATCTGAAAAGCGAAAGATTTATGCATTCTTTTAAGTGCAATCATTTAAAATTCACTGATAAGATCTCGATTTGCAACGGAGCACCGCTGCAACAAGACTCACTAATGTAAACATCATCAGAAAGAGAAGATCGAGGTGGACATGACATGTTTTATGAGTGGATCTACATATAAGAATCGGAGTATTGGTGTCCTAGAATTCTGAAGGAAGAAGTATAATTTAATTTGATCCAGAAACCGTGAAACTACCCTGCTGACTAATTAATCATTATACGCATATATAATTATTTTTCTATTTCTATCAGATGCATATCTTAACGCAGCATTATGGCATAACACCGCCTATAATCCTATAAGATAATAGTGTGCGGTTATCGGCACATCTTTACAAGAATCAACAACTAAGCTTGATATCTTGTTCTTCCTTTAAGAACGTGCTTAATAATATATCTCACTTGGCTTAAAACATTGGTCATCCAACTGCAGTTAGGCCTACCGCACTACATGCATATTCTGGCGTCTAAAAATCTGTGCCTAAGATTTAGATCATGTTGTGATTATGTTTGCATTACAACCAGTTTTTATTAAAGCAATAGTTGTCATTAAACAAGATTCAGCATACACTTACAAAAGGGTTAGTTCGACTTTCTATCAAAGTGAAGACTACGTATGCTGTCATAGGTATACCCTTTCCAGTTCCACCCTGTAAATAATTTAAAAAATTAATATAAATGTTTTCGTTTAGACAGACATGAAGGCTTGTATATAAATATATGACAAAACAAAACAACTGCTAAAAGTGGTTCAGATTCACTGAAAGTTAACACAAGTATCCACCTTTGCAACCACTGTCAATGTAAGTTGCTACGTCGAGGCCTACTGTCGTAGTGGTGATATGTTGGTCAGAGGAAAATAATTGATTGAAACATTGATTGTTTGATCGTATTTCATATGCCATTTTATTTCATGCAGTCAAATAGCCTTTAAGGAATCATCACTACTCAACCGTGTTAGCTATACTTTTACAACCTGCTGAAATCTATAATTATTATTAGATAAGAAAACATTTTATTGTATGAGTCACGATTGTCGTTGACTCGCTTTGATGTGTATAAAGCAGTACATATATACATGTACATGCATGCAAGCGTACGTACATTGTACGTACATACATACATGCATGACATACTATGACATGTATGTATGTATGTATGTATGTATGTATGTATGTATGTATGTATGTATGTATGTATGTATGTATGTTTTAAACGAATTCTCTTCGACGACCTGCCCTAAATGGCCTGAACTTCAAATCGTCCAGCTTATTGCACGGCTTGTGCTGCCATGCGCCGTTGGTTCCTCGTGCATAAATTCTGGCAAAACTTATTTTATGGCCTGCACCATACATTATTGAGTGAGAAAAATGTAAGGCGTTTTAGCTTACTTGCATGTTCACATAAATGACTCTTCCTTTAGCCGGTTCGCTGAAGTATCCTTGAGGATTCTGTGTGTTGATGATCCATTCCAGAGTAGCTGCCAAATTCTCTTTTCCAATAGGAAGACGGTTGGAATTCACAGCAGTGTTAAAAGTTTTTACAACATAAGCACTCAACCTATATATATATATGAACAATCAAGAACAATGCACAGGTTAAATTTGAATGTCGATCTAGGTTTACAATATGATAGTTATAACATTTATACACATAGAATTTATATATATATATATACATATATATAGGTTTTCTTCATCGCTGCTGTACATTATAGGCTACGTTGTATGAAATAACAACTAATGAATTGGAATATCGAGAGCAACCGAAGCCCAAGTTCTGAGAGTGAGGCCTAACAACTCCTCGAAGAGCTACACGTAGCCGATGGTGCATAATAGGCCTATATATAGCGCGTTCCAAATCGACTGACCAGCACATAAATACTATTGAATAGGGGCCTATTCATACATGTATAATTGTTACGCACGTAAAAAATCGGATTTTCAGACTCCCCTATAGCACCGCGTAAATTTCGTGGACCCCTCTCCATGCGTACGCGCATCTGAGCTCTCCCCCACATCGCAGAGATCAAATAGCCATAGACATCTATAAGGCATTGATTTTACTGCAGGCTATTTATTATTTTAAGCATCATATTTCACAGCTTAAATTTGCAAAATGTTATAAAGAAATTCACCACCCCCATGGATGTCGGCCAACCGACTTAACCTAAACTCCTCTAAGACCCAACTGATCTGGTTTGGAATAAAACAACAGCTCATTAACCTCACTCTCACACTCTCACGTCAATGTACCCTGATGTCACACTTGCATCCAGTGTCCGTGACCTAGGTGTCACGCTTGATAGCACCTGTCCTTCTCGAGCACCTCTTGCGTGCAGGTGACGCGCTAGCCTGAGACGTCTGATAGCCATCAGAAGATCTGTATACTCTCCTGTATTCACAACAATAGTCTATGCCTTCATCTGTTGTCGCATTGACTACTGCAATTCATTATTTGCTGGCCTTCCCAAGGCACGCTAATCTTACATGCAGTCGGTTATGAACTCTGCAGCCAGACTCATTGCTCACATCCCTCGCTACTCCCACATTTCTACCTACATGACCGACGTCATATATTGGTTTCTCATTTCCTCTCGCATCCAATACAAGGTACTCCTCTTTGTTCTTAGACCTCAACAGGGTAAAGCTCCTAAATACCTAAATATCTCCGCGACTCAATGAGAAAACCTCTGTCTGCTGTCTCTCCCGCCATCTCCGGTCCACTGGCAAGGACTGCTATAACTCAACACCGTGCCTTTGCCAGTGTGGGTCCTTCTGCGTGGAATGACCAGCCCCCATTATCCGTAGCAAACTTTTAATCGGGTTCCCACCTTCATCCCTTCGCTGCCTGAAGACTTTTTTCCTCGGGGCTATCACGCTGAGAGCGCTTCTGAATAGCCAGTACTGTGAGAAGCGCTATATAAATAACCAGATACGATACGATACAGTGCTAACAACACTTGCATACGTGTTAATGCAACATGAAATTGATTAACCAAGAACATAGTATAGTCTGTGATTGGGTTTGCAGTTATGATTTTACTTTTCCATAATCCATATTGTGGACGTCATAATTAGACATTTTCTGTCCCCCACATACGCCCCTCCATTAAGGCTGTCAAAATAATTTGAAATGACAACCCGGGTACCCGTCGACCCGTGCGGTCGGGTACCGGGTACCCGACCGTGCGGATATTTTGTTAGGAACCGCAGAAAATTGCGCATTTTTGCGGAATGTCAGGCACTCGAGAATCGATTTTATTGCCCGGGCAGTCAGCCAATATGACCAACGGAATATTTTTGCCAAATGTATAGGTAAAATCGCACACATTTACGAAATTTCGGGTACCCGAAAACCGATTTCATTACCCGGGTAGTCAGCTTCGGTCAGGTACCCGGGTACCCGTTGACAACCTTACCCACCATACGCACCCGTACGCAAAATCGCCGAAATTCGAAACCCCTTCCCTCACTGCGTACGTAATATGTGGATGCACCTAGTTGGGTATTAGGACAAGAGGACTGCTGTTTTCATTAAAAAAAATTTCTAATGGCATAGAAGCGAGGGTCAGAAACATTAAAAACGGTAACCCTTACAGACTGAAGGTACAAATTTGTGTACGTATACAGCGGTACAACACTTCAGATATTAAATTTTGAGCCCTTACAATGACGAAAACCTATAGGATATATATGTAGTTTAAAAAAACACTTCTCAGTATCAATTACAGGAAAGTTTTTGGTAATAACCTAATGAAGGATCATATACGTCCTATACATCCTATACGTCGTTGCAATACTGATACCAAGAAATTGCAGTATGTATCTTTATGTATTTGGCTATTTATATAGCGCCTTATAAGAACCTCTCGAAGGCAGTAAACGTAGCTACCCAACAGATCTAAACAAATGCGATTTCAGTAATTTAGAAAAGTTGGCTGCAAGCAGTGCAACGTTACGAAATTGTAAAGGAAGAACATTCCAGAATGATGGTCCAATGCATGAGAAGGCACGGGTTGTCCGCATCGATGTAAGGGAAAGCGGACAATCAAGTCCTCACGAGCCGAAGCACTCAAGGATCGATTACCTGGCTGACTGTAGACGGGAAGACAGAGCTCTCCAATTTATTCTGGAGCCGTTGCGACCACCGATATCCGTCCCATAAAGTTAATCTTGAATGTGATCCTATCCCCAACCGGAAGCCAGTACATTGCGTCACGCATATAGCCTGAAACATGCGAGAATTTTGGCAGTTTGGCAACGACTTCGGCAGCGCAGTTGAGAACGGATTGAAGCTGTCTTATCCGGAACTTTGGCAGACCCGCAAGGAAACCATTGCAGTAGTCCAGGCGAGTCAGCACTAGGGAGTGGGCGAGAGTCATAGCGGTGTCAATTGACAGATTTCCTCGACTGACTTTAATCGGGCGCAGTTGATAAAAGCAAGCCTGACATGTTCCTCCAACGACAGGTCTTCATCCAAAAGAACTCCCACGTCCCGGACGACGCGTTGAACTTTCCATTGAGGAACTACTGCTTTAACCGCCTCTTTGTCAACCGAACGCGCTCGTCTCGTGGCTCGCCACATAAATTCAGTTTTATCCGGGTTCAATCTTAACCGATTGGAGGACATCCAGATCTGCACTAGCTCCACAATTGTCAAGATTTTTGACACGCACTCCAGTGCCTCAGATGGGCGGCGTGTCAAGTACAGTTGGGGATCGTCAGCATATTGGTGAACTCGGGCTCCAAGAGCACATACGATCTTTGTTAAATCATCTGTATATAGCACGTACAGCAATGGGCCGAGGCTTGAGCTCCGCGGGTCGCCGAATGTCATAGGTGCCCATGCTGAATTGCCCGAGCCAATGGCCACCATAATTTTACGTTCACTGAGGAAAGAGCGGATCCACTCAAACGTCTGTCCGACAACTTCAAACGAGATGCATAGTTTGGTCAGCAGGATGCTGTGATCTACAGTGTCAAACGTTGCACTCACATCCAGGAGCGCGAGCAACATGATCTGTCCAGCGTCGATGGCATCATAAACGTCATACATACATACATACATACATACAATATCATACATACAATATCATACATACATACACACATACATACACACATAATACATACATACATACATGCAATGTCATACATACATACATACATACATACATACATACATACATACATACATAAGGCATTCCACTGACTATTTCCTCAGTAAGACAGGTATATGGATATATTAACGAATAGTACGGGTTAGTTAATACATTTCTGGTAGAACTGAACACTCTAAAGAGCTTCAATGCATTTAGCATTTTTCCTACATATATATACATATATATATAGCATATATATATATATATGTATATATATATATTTGCACAATATGATTTTTTTCATGTCAAGTGTATGTTAATGGCGTTAAAAAGTCATTGGGTTAATGATGATCTCACCAGGTGCTGCCAGACGGATCGCTGTTGCCAAAGGCTGAGAATGATTTGTCAACTCTCTGGGCACTTAGTTCGTCTTGATAGCCTAACAAACAGTTCATTCAGCATCTTAATATTGCTAAGTATTAAACAATAACGGTTGAGTACAGGGTGCATTCAGGCGAATAAGTTGGTAAATCGTTTGGCAAATGGCCATCTATAAAGAGGTCTGTGAAGATGAGGACGGTTAAATTATGTGCATATTCCGCATATCGTCACTCTACACGTTTAATAATGATTATTATCGACGTATGGCTATATCTATTAATAGGGACAGAATTACAGGGCTAAGTCAGTGTTGGACACGAGACCAAAACCTCGAGACCAAGACCGAGAGGTCCAAGACCAAGACCAAGACCAAGACCGGGTGGTCCGAGACCAAGACCAAGACCAAGACCGGGTGGTCCGAGACCAAGACCAAGGCCGAGGGTCCGAGACCAAGAACAAGACCGACACTCTTTCTTTATAAACATTTCAATTTATTAAGACGCTAAAACGGAATAACACGATTAAAATATTGATGTTATTGCTGAAGAATACTAGTCTTAGTAATGGTCCAGAAAACAGCTTTACCCACCCGTCTGAACTTTTGAGGGTTCAGCCCTTGGCTTCTGCCCGGGAATATCACACTATAAATGACTCACAGTATACGATAGGTTCTAAATAAGACATCTGAACCAGTAGATTAACCTTCCCAAGCCCAGCTAATTGCCTATGAAAGTTCGGATTATCGCTCAAGTAAGGGATCCCAGGATTCTTTGAGGCAAAATGTTTATTCATCGCTGTCGTCTGTTCTAGAAGACAGCGATGAATAAACATTTTGGTCCCGTGACTGACTTCAATATTGTAATTGCATGGTGCTTTGCATAAAAAACATCGGCGGCGAAGAGCTACGCCGCTTGCATTAACACTAATTTCTCAGCATCGACAAAGACTTGTTTTAAAACAGTAAGGGGACTTTGAGTTTAGTGATATGCAAAACTATTAGCCTTTTGTTAATTTTTCTGGCCATTGACTGAATTTAATGAAAATAGACAAATTTAACATTGTTTCGTGTGTAAACACAATCTCGTTCAAGTCTCGTTTGCTCTGACCGGAAGTCACGTTTGATTCGCCGTTGGCCGTAACCCAATAACCGAAGCGTTATCATTCTAGTCCTATAGTAATTCAGTTCAATGAACGTTCCTGACTGATATAAGTTTATTTAATGACGCATCCATAACAGCGATGATATGCGTCGATGAACGTTCCGTTTGAATCAAAGATTTTAACAGGGAGGGAGATGGCCCAGTTAAAGAAGATTGGCTTGGCGCAGCGCGATTGTAGGGCACGTGATGCACGCTGGTAAAACCGCAAGGGCTTCTGGTCAATTGAGAAGCAATACAACGAAATTTTCCTATCTCCACTGGGTTAAAACCCATAAGTTTAGAGTCGTTTTAATCTACATGTCATTATAATTTAAAAATTCTGTCCTACTAGAAAGTTAGGCAAGGATCTCTAGCTTCACTGCTCAAATGTAAGTAATAGTCTAATAGGAACTAATTTCATAATACAGAATATCATGGTAAATAAATGACGAGTGTATTCCCGAACTCTTCTCGCGTTTTGCCTTACACGATCGACTTACGCATGCGCGACCGGAATGAATAAAATTACGTCAAATGACGCGTCAAAGAGATCTATAGCGTAAGCCCACGTTAACTAGTAACTAGCGGTCACGGCAAGCGAAATTTCAATAACCTATGTCCGTCGAATGGCGTGCTGAACGTTTTTGACTTAATCTAATGCCAATTCCTGGCCAAATATCCATAGTTAGAATAAAGTACAACCAATAAAACTTTTATATGATTTTTATATCATGACAATTTTCGCATAAAACAACATTGAAATGATAGAATTTAACCAGGCAGGTATAGGAAGATTTCGTTGTATTGCTTCTCAATAGACCAGCATGCATCACGTGTCCTACATTCGCAGTTTTGACGTCAGTAGTTCATATTTCTTCCTGATAAAATCTTTGGTTTGAATGGTGTAGGCCTACATCTTATGTCTCGAATAATCGAAAATAACCGACAAATATAAAAGAAATTGCTCTGATACGACAAATGACCAAGAACGCTAACCTAAGACGGAGACAAATCTCAAGACAGTTCCTTTAAGACCAAGACCGACGCAGTCGAGACCAAGACCAAGACCGATGGCGAGACCAAGACCAAGACCTATGCATTCGAGACCAAGACCGCAGTTTTCCGGTCTCGAGACCAAGACTGCGGTCTCGAGACCACATCCCTCTACTAAGCAGATTCACAGTGTAAAGTATTATTATCGTTATTACTACTTTTACAACTATTATTATTTCATGTTATTTGTTTTTACTTGCATTTAATATTAATGCTGTAAGGAGCAGAAAATTGTCGTGGCGACCAGGTCTCGTCGGGATTTGTAGGAAAGGTACCGTTGAATGCTACCCAGAATATGGCGTTGGACCGTAACATAACATACATTGACGAGAGCAGAATGGAGGTCTCGCGTCATGGCGCTCTTTCCTTTGGCGCCCGGGAACACTTGCCCCTTCTGACCACGCCACAAGTGAGACTTTCTCAGGACTTGCTCAAGACTTTCTCAGGACTTGGTCAGGGCTTTCAAAGGACTTGCTCAGGACTTGCAGCACTTGTCCGTATAAATAATAACTTCTCGCTAGAGGGACTAGAGGCTCGAATCCGTACTCTCTCTGTGTGACCGTGTCCCATGCATAACCACAATTATACGCAATGCAGAGCCGGACCAACCGAACAGCCCACATTTTTAGTACAATGCTTTTCAGCTGTAATTATTTATGCCCCCATTACGAAATTCAGAAGTACCTATTGAAGCCGTGCAACCAGTTAGATCCCTGAGTAGACTGAAAAAGAGAGGTTTTCTGCTTACTACAATACAAATGTTGGCCTACTTTGATATTGCCCACATATCTTACAGTTACTTCAGAAGCGCGCACAAGCCTCGACGGCGCAATTACAATTATATTGCGGAACAATTGTGCGTGAAGGACGTGCTCAAGGTTCCCATACACTAATTTCAAGGACGAGGATCGAACCCGTACTCTCCACGCTACAGGGTGATCGCTCTTACCAATTAGTGCGTTTAAATTATATGAATCTGATTTCACAAGGCTAATTCTTGCAGAGGTCTGTTTATATAAACATAGGCCTACCTTTTTCAGCCTTCGAAGTTGTTCAGTGTGTCCAACATCTGTCACTTTAACGACGAGCTAAACATCGGTTTAACAGTTACTTTGCACACTCTCGTGCCATTTCGGGTGTCGTGACTGTCGTCTGATTAATAGGCCTAATACATTACAATGACAAGATAAATCAGTTGAAAGGAGTAGCACTATATACATCGACCAAGTATATATATATATTCAGTGTAACGAACCAAATGTAAGTAACGTACATCTATAATTATCCAGGCTTCAGGAATGACCAACAGATGAGTCAAATAACGAGTCGAGTAGATGAATAATAATTATTATTAATTAGATGCAGGTTCTCACCCGTAAGCACCCATGTCTTGTACGTGGCTTCAGCTTCAGAGGTAAAGGAATTAGTTGCGGCAAGGTATTCCGCCATATACACCATTGGTCCAATGCGCAGCATCTTCTGTTCTCCGCACCCCCCAGGAGCTGTTAGAAGGCGTTTCACTCCAGCTAGTGAGGTCCCAAGAAGATCACCTACATGTGGGGTACAACAACTATATTAGTTTTCAGCGGAATTTCCGAATTTATAAATAGAAAATAATTTAGAGTTTTTTCTAGACCAGTATTGGATTGAAAACTTCTATGTCGCCTTCAAAGAACCGTTCGGCGGCGTGATTTGAGCAGAGGGGGTTCATTTGTGTTCACCAATAACAACGTTCAGCTGTAGGCGGATGCTACTGGAAAGGTGACAACAACAGTGACATTCTGTTAACTCGGCAACCATTAACACCTGGGCCTGGTTAATCTGAGGTGCCACCATGCATGGCACCCTAGTCACGAGATTAGCATACGAGCTTAGTCAGCACAAGATAATTTAAGTAGTAAGATAACTCATTATGCACGTGAAGAAAATTGCTCGTTACCTATAGCCCTACACGAGTCAGAAGCACTAGTTTTCATATCATCTGGATTCAACCAGAGCACAACATATTTAGTCGCTGTTTGACGACTCTGTTCAAAAAACATGGATGATTAACGTCGCCCACCTACTTTCTCCAGGCTAGGGACTGGCACTACCAGAGTATGAGCAATGGTGGAGTCTCACAGCGAAATCGCCGTGTCCGTTCTGTCATAAGCGGCATTATGCCTACCCTGTCCAGGCGCACGTTTGATAGCACTGGTAGGTTTCACTGACGCCTTGCAGCTGTCGATCGTGTGGCTCGGTTGAAGCCAACGACACTCTTGGTGGGCACGCGTGAGGCCAGAGGGCTTCGTTAAAAGCATCGACCAATCGAGAAGCGTCGCTATAGTCGTCTGTTGACATACCCAATCGGTTTTAATTTCCGAATGTTCAAAAAAAATTGATCAACACTCAACAGCGTGGAGAGGATAAAACTGCGACGAACGTGAGAAACATTGTCGTCGCTTCTGTCGATACAGACCAAAGATACTTTTCCGGTATAATAGGCTAAAAGTCTACTGAGGATCGCGTGTTAACGGGGCTCACTGTACCGACAACCCTCCGCACAAACGGAATCCCATCCTGAGTTAACCGCTTCTTCCGATTTCCAGATCCGAATTTTTTTTAAATACTAACATCCAGAATTTACAATATCTTCTTCTGAAATTCGCTCTTGTTGTTGTGCGCCTTTGTGATATATTCGCTCCTATAATAGTCCTATTATCCGCTGTAGGCTTTCTTCTATCGACGCGTGAATTAATAATTCGCTCTTTGACTGCTCTTTATCATTGTAGCAGAGAGCGATAAACATCTTAAAATTCATAATTACCGATGACTGTGACCTCCACGTAAACGGAGTCAGGCACCAGTTGACGCTGGGTGGGCACCTCGACCTTGAAGCTATAGCTGAAATCAGTCACTGATTTCGTTAGCTCAATGAACAGCGATTTGGAATAGAATTGTGCCACTCCTTCAGGCTGAAATGTTACAGGAAGTAGGTACACACTAGAAAACCGCTTTAAAGCTAAATATTTATAAGACAGTTAGCAAACTTGACAGTGCTCTAATAATTAAAGTAACATGACAAAGGGCACATCAGGTTGTCCAGGCCAACTTACTAATTAATCAATTAATTAATAATTTATATAGCGTCGGAATATAATGCGCAAGGCATCAACCATTTGTGGATACAAAATTCGAAAGAGGAAGATCGACATGTAACAAAATGACATAAGCGACTGAGAAGAACGGACAGAAGCAGGGAATGATTTAGCATAAACTTAGCCAGCCAATAGCCATCCAACCATCTACGGTCATTAAATACATAGGCCTACTGGCGATGGAAAGCTGGGGTCACAAAATTGGTGCTGTGGTAGTGTCGTAGTGCTGTTAGCGCATCAGCTTGGAATTCCTACAACCATGGGGCCTACGGTTTGAACAGTGTAGGCCTACAGGCAATTGCTAGTGTATTACGATAGCGACGGTGTGTCTACTTAGGAACGCTACGCGCGGGAAATCTTTAAGAGGACTAGGATGCTCGCGTAGGCTATTTTCTTTGAAGTTCACTCTCCGCTTATTGCATAACCAGTGCTGTCAAATAATTCGAAAGATTGATTCATATGCCAGTTAAAAGCTCACCAACATGTCCAGTTTGTCGATGAGGTCATTCAATCAACGATGAACAAAAATACAGGTACAAACGCCCTTAATAGTAAGCAAGATGGAGTTTAAAATGCCGTCACAAAGTACTTACTATAACGAGAATTGTCCTATTCTCGATGTCCCTAATAATGCCTGAATTGGCTGTGACGACGATAGGAATCTCGCCAGCCTTCGTCGTAATGATCCAAAATGAAACAGATAAGGCGTCTTTTCGAGGTACCTGTGAAATAATAGTCGATGATTTATCTAAAGACTGTTTAGGAAATTTTTAATTGCGATTGTAAGTTTGTATGTAGGTTACACTATTATAATGAGGCTAGTCTAAACGATTAGAGTTTATTAGCAACAGAAAGCTCATCAATATGCAAGCACTAACTTAGAGGTCTATAAAAGGTAGTGTCCGGATATCTCTCGACTCACTATTCTTCAGAGGCATATAATGTGCTTCAATAGGCTTACACCGTAAGTGGTAAGAACATTTAGCTCACAAGTTCCCCATAGTTCAGCTATGTTATAAGACTTTCCATAAATGTAGGATCATGCTAACGTGTGTATGGCCTACGGAACAAACCATAATACAAGGCTCTATTTTTATACCTTGGCAGGCCTGTTATTATTATGTTATTATACTTGACGCGACGACGTGAACCCAGTATCAGCGGACAATGATCCCGCACCATCAAAATTTGGCCGCATGGTTTGCTCACGCTCTTAGCTTCCTGCCAATCCGATTAAGCCCTTATACTATACTGTAGTTATTCGTGATTATAGTGAAAGATCAGCTTTGAGAGTTCAAACCTGTCTAGATGATGGTGCTAAAGCATTTCTATTGACAACACATAGGATCTTTTTACCAATTCAACAGCGGATGCGCAATTGCGAATTTCTACTAGTCTCCTTGTCCTTCTAATTTCACGATACTCTACTTGGTTTACTTCTACTCAGCACTCCTATACCTGGGGTAGTGTGCAAAAACAATTTTTTTTCTAATCCTACATAATAACTTCTGTGGTCGCTTGAAGTGATAATGGTGGTCAATTATTGTCTGTGTGAACCCTGGTCGGAACCCAATAGCCACTTATTAGCTTTTAGTTAATTTAAGTGATTACAGAGATTTTATGGCTTATAATGAGAGCATAAAGAATATTGTGGCGTTTTGCCATGCCGCATTGAGCTCTTTGATCTGCCTGCTATGCCTGTTTGCTGCTAAGGGTCACGGGGTCTGTGTGCCGCTAAGCGCTCTTTGATCTGCTCGCTGCTATGGGTCTCTTAGTGCAACGGCTGCTGGCTGCTTGCCGCCGACCAGGGTCTGTTTGATCTGCTAGTCGCTATCAGTCCTTTGATGTGCTTGCAATTGGCTGCTTGCCGCTTGGGTCTTTTGATCTGCTCGTATTGATGGGGCCTTTGATGTACCCTAAAGCTCTACATGCTTAACTGCATGTAGAGTCCGGGGGACCCTGTAGGGTCCGGGGGACTCTATGGGATGTAGGGAGCCGGGGGGACTCTGTAGGGTCCGGGGGACTCTGTATGGTCCAGGGGACTCTATGGGCTGTGGGAACCCGGGGGACTCTGTAGGGTCCGGGGGACTCTATGGGTTGTAGGGTCCGGGGGACTCTGTATGGTCCCGGGGACGCTATGGGCTGTGGGGTCCCGGGGGACTCTGTAGGGTCCAGGAGGACTCTGTAGGGTCCAGGAGGACTCTGTAGGGTCCAGAGGACTCTATGGGTTGTGGGGTCCGGTGGTATTCTGTAAGGTCCGGGGGACTCTGTATGGTCAGAGGGAATCTATGGGCTGTAGGTTACGTGGGTATTCTGTAGGGTCCGGGGGGACTCTGTAGGGTCTGGGGTTGTAGAGTCCGAGGAGACTCTGTACGGTCTGGGGGGACTCTATGGGAAGGTCCTTGACTATAAATAAGAGCGCATTTCTGTACAGTTCAGTCAGAGTTAGAGTTGAGTACGCGGATTGAGTTCTTCAAGTTCAGTTGGAGTTTGAGTTCAGTCTCGGTTTGGACAGTCTGAGTCTTGGTTCTATTTCGATTCGTAGCTGGGCAGTTTGCTCGAGTTATGCTTTAGTATAGTCGATGATGTTCTAACTTTCCGTGTGTTCTGTTCGCTGCTGTTGAGAAGAAACGTTGTTAAACTCTTCGAACTGCGTTCTTCCTCTGCCGAAATATACTTCCTCACCGTCTGATCCTGCCATCGACCGTCAAGGAGCTGTCACTGTTGAAATTGCTGCGAAGACCTCGTGCCAAAAAGCCGGGCCTTACTACGTGGACATTTAGCAAGAGGGAAAGCTTCGAATTCGGTCTACTGGGTGGTACCAGAGAATAGAAGGAGGTATTGGAGTACCTCCAACACCCCTCCGCCCCAGGGACGACTCCGGCAACAACCCCTGAGTCTTCCCCGGGAGGTGTTGCCGTATCCTGCTGCTAGGCAAGCGCCAGAAGTCGAACGAAAAGGAGGTTCGCCATAATAATTAGATCAAAACTTGCGTCTCGTCCAATGCCCTTCTTGAAATTTTACATTCCTTCTCTCTTAAACGGGTGTTCTAGTCGTTAAAATTTGTTAACCAATCAAACCCGCTTTTTAGACTGAGTCGGCATCACCATCGTCTGGTTCCTAACTTCCGTCTTACGATATTCTTAGAATAGTAGTCAAGCAATCTATGATATCCCTACTCTATTTATTCGGAGCTGAGCTTGAATAAGCTGGTGCCCGCGCTTGACTTTAGAGTGGCGCTTTAGAAGTGTGGATATTATGATTGCGATTACAATACTGTGATAAAAAGATACTTCTACATAACTACAGCAGAAAATGCACAATAAAATATGAACCATCAGCAAGTGTCTCCACATTCGGCAGTAAATACAATTTGTAAACAGAGAGCATGAAGATTTTTATTTGCTAAAAACTTTTACATTTCTCCAGAAGGCACTTTGCTATTCACACTCCAAAGCCAGCTGTTTCATGAAATATTGCCACCCGTTAACAACCATCATGGGCTATCCCCAACATTCAAGATCCACTCTGAGGCGATCCATTTCTCATATCCAGTAAATAGATGGATTATAAGAAGAACATAAGCAGAAGAAAGTTCCTACGGTCCATAGGTTCGGGTCATCTGAGGCAACAGTCAGTGGAATGCTTTTAATATTATCATGATTCTGCTAGGCATGTCAGTAATGTTTATTCCACTATACTGATGCACTAGTAACTTCTGAAACATCACTTTAGTTTGTTTCCATATGACTTCTATTCTAGAATCTCTCATGATACCCTCAACTGATTTAATACCAATCCGTCCACAACATTCCTGCTCCAAACCAATTTTCAAAAGCAACCAATAATTATCAATGTCGCCATAACTCACGATTATCTCTCTGCTGATGTCCACGTTTTTCATAACACCGTTCCGTTGTTGAACATTGAAGAAAAGAGATGCTTTTAAAGTCACCGTAACCTAATGGAACAATTTTTTTTGACATTGATGTAATATAGCTAGAAAGTCGACACCCCCGCCTTATATACGAAAACCACCAACACCATCAATAACTATCACCATCACCATCACTATCATTATCCAAGCTAACATGGCACTGTTGTTCTCATCAGTTCATCCCGTATTCGCTCATTTTAGCAAGTCAAAGCAACTTCTAACAATTGATTTCGGTGCAAAATAATGACTTCGGTGCGAACTAATGATTCCGGTGTAAACTACTGATTTCGGTATAAACTAATGATTTCGGTGTAAACTAATGATTTCGGTGCAAACTAATGATTTCGGTGTAAACTAATGACTTTGGTGTAAACTAATGACTTCAGTGCAAACTAATGATTTCGGTGTAAACTAATGATTTTGGTGTAAACCAATGATTTCGGTGTAACCTAATGATTTCGGTGTAAACTAATGACTTCGGTGTAAACTAATGATTTCGGTGTAACCTAATGATTTCGGTGTAAACTAATGACTTCGGTGTAAACTACTGATTTCACTGCATGCCAATACTACGGTTACCACCAACCGTTTGAGAAGCATCTAAGTAGTTGTAAACGGTTGCTCTCATGGGAAATTGCTCTCCATTTCGAACTCGACGTGGAAAACTCGTTGAGACGAAGAATGGCAGGGAAACTTTCACCTGAATACGCACGTTCACACTCTATATAAATTTATGAATATTCATACTTTAACATAGTGTCATTAAAATACTGAGTTGCTCACGGTAGCCTACCTATTCAGCAACCGTTACATGTGCAATTGTGCATGTAATACTCAAAGCAGCATATGATTGATAAGTTTACTTGTGACCGCTGATAGAGAACTTTATTTTTCTACATTCCATAAATGTCTAGCTTATACTTATTCCTCACATGTTCCAATAAGCTTAGGTTATGTAAGGCCTGCACATAAAGTTGATGGTGCCGTGGCACTGTTGACACGACGTTGGAAAGCTAGTGAAGTGAAGCAGTTAATATTTTGATGAATACCAGCACATCATGCCAACTCATTTAGTCATCACTCCGTGTTGTTGAGAAATGTCTGAAAATAAGTGTTTCTTAACCTTTTATTTATTTCTCATTCATTTAAATAAAATGATATTAAATTACAGCAAAAACAGACTCATTAAAATTTAAAGCCTTACATAAGAAATGCTGAAAATATAGAACTTTGAATTGATCAAATTGTGAGGTCGAGGTGAAGAAAAGCTATGAGTTATATTTAGCTCATAATAGATTTTTATATCTAATGATATCACATCCGATTCACAACCTGAAACTATGTCACAGTTACGCTGTGTACAACAGAAAGTAATGAACATTATGCTTGCATCTTAACTTTGTACGTCATACTCTAACCTCGGATCTGACTCTGGCGATTCCCAAACCCGTTTTCTCGTGGATCGCAAAGGCACTTGCGACGAACGAAGTTATTGTATCTGGGGCCTTGACTGTGAAATATCCAACGCCGTCGTCTCTAACAAAGGTTCAAAATCACTTTACAATAAAGTTAAGTTGAACACTTGCTTAGGATTGACATGCAATGCCATGAATAAATTATATTTCTTTTCCGTGACCTATAACGATATAAATGAAGAAGCGGAATACAGACAGGAAAGAAATAAGGCTAGAGAGTAAAGGCCCTATACATGAAGAATGCGTACAAAATTTATTTGTGCATTTACAGCGTAAGTCTTTAATTATATCGCAAACGACATAACATGACCTTACGTTTTATGCTCATTCGTAGGCCAACTATGAATTTTAAAACGAAAAAAGTGAATAAACATCATGAACATCGAGAACACCATTGGCTCACCATAAAGTTAAATCTAGACAAATGAAATATACGTCCGGGAATATTTGATGAACACGAATAAAGTATGAGCTAATATGATCTGAAGCAGCGCAGGCCTAGGCTATATTGCTACAACAGGTCGACTAATATCATAGATAGACCTACGCTATGAATAATGGTTGGCCTATAACTGTCTATTTCTAGCACGAGTTTAAAAGCGTGGCCACACCGTAGTAACCGATTGATAAATCATCTCATTATAAACGAACAGATATATCATGAATCCAACATTTGTCTAACGCTACTAGACACATTTTCATCAGTTCAGCAATTATGAAGGCCACTGCCCGTGGATGTTGACCCATTTTAACAGTCTAATTAGCGGTCCGTGGGATGATTATGCGTGAAAACGTATTCCAAAATGGCATGAAACCGATTCTGAATATAAAATAAAAGTAAATTCTTTATTTTGATCAACTTTATTACACATTCATATAACGTAAAGCATTCTTGTCAAAACGCTCTCCTCGTAAATTTGTCTTCCCTGGGGATAATTCGGTCACGCAGTCTCAGCCTCATGGAGTAGGGTTGTGGCATCAACCCTGGATGGAGTTGGTCATAAACATAGCTTTGAGCAAGCAGGACAGGTGCTGGGCCCACGTGTATGGCGGATTTTAAAACGGTCGTAACGTTAGTCCAGCTTTGGGCCCAAAGACGGACTTCGTAGGCTGATTTTTGAGACTACGGGAAAATGGCGTGTATGAACGATAAGTTGGTCCCAAACGTGCTAGTCAGAGACTTAGATGGGCGTGGAAAAGCACAGCATCCATGGCTCGCGCGATTATGGCCAGTTGCGCATGCTATTTATAGGCTATTTTCGGACATGGTTTGGCAAATAAATTTATTATGCTCATTGTTTTAATTAACAGATGATTTTGTTAAAACACAAATGTCACTGTTATCGCAATATTACTCCTCCGCAAAAATTACTATGCATAGATTAAGATTACCTTGCTCAACTATTACTTAACTAGCATGTGGGAAAAGTTAGTTCGACCATTGCAAGGCCGTGTATTCGGCAATGCGATGTATGCACCAGTGTTAAAACTCCCGAGTAATGAAGATCACCGTTAAAATTATCATTTTGTGACGGCGAAAATGTAGAAAATAATTAAGTTTATCGTCCGACAATAGGAGAGTGAACAATGATCTCTCTTAAACCCTCCTTGAAGTCTGAAATTTCGACGAAGTGGACCAATCGAGACGGCGCCCGCCATTTTACTTCACTAAGCCTAGTAGATTTACACCTGCCTGCCTGATGAACTAGCGCTAGTCGGGTTTTAGAGGACTTAGGCGTCTCCAATAATCCCCATACATGCTGATCTAGTTCTCTAGTCGGGTTTACAGCGAAAACTGGTCCGTACTTGGACTTAGGCCCGTTTTCAAAGGCTTCATGCACGTGGGCCCAGAGGTTGCCGTCCATCTTTCTACATAATTAGGACAGATTGAAACTAGTTTTCACTTAGACTAACTAAGTCAATAGCTGGAATCATGTAAATTACCTTATGAATAGGGCCAAATATGCTTAGGCGATATAAAAAGACACTAGAATGAAAATAACAAAAAAACTAATAAAACGGAGAGTAAATGCAAACTGTTGTTGTATTAGGCCTACCCTATAATCGTGGATCCCCAGATCCAAGTTTCCGGAAAGCAAATTCGCGTAAAGATCTCGACAGAGGCAGATGGATCTGGCTCTCTTAAAGCTGTTTAAAAATAGTGATAGTTCATAGTGATCATTTGTCCATAAAAATAACAAACAACAAATGAGATCTGTTGTATTCGTTCTATTTTACATCGTTTCTCTGCATCTCAATGACCACGTAGAAGTTAAAAGTCGATGGAACAACGGAATGCTTCATAGCTGACTCGCTGCGCACACGGCGTAACGTATAGGCCTACATTGAAGATAAGAAAACGCAATAGCCTATGCAGCACAACCTTCGATTGTGTAGGCCTTTATTGAAACATAGTAACTTGCTGCAGCTGTATACGGTTTCGAAGATCAACATAGAAGGCTGAAGCAACGCACTAGAAAGCAGGTCACTAAAATCCTTATTACATGTAGCACAGTGTCAGTGGCGCATCCTTCAGTCAACTTTGTGATTGCTAGTTCAGCGAGGCTCATGAATATGTTAATCTGGCTTATCAACGATTAACAACAAAGCATTCTAAATACCATCCTTAAACTTAAAGATATAAATAATTTTAAAAAGCTGTGAAATTCAATATAAAACAGGAATTTTTAAATCCAGGAAGATGTGTTCGTTGCATCTGTAAGGAATACCAAATAGTTATTTGTCTGTTTCTCCACTTCTTTACCTTCCACAATCTTGTGCTACTGAAAGATTTTCGCAGTTAAGGGATCTAACATGGCAGAGTTTTGTCCTGTTGCAACAATTATTGTAACAATTATTGCAACAATTATTGTAACAATTATTGTAACAATTATTGTAACAATTATTGTAACAATTATGTCTCAGATAACAGCATAGGGATGTGGAACACTACAATGTTCCGTGTTCATCCTCTTTGCTTCTTCTGCTGCTCCACGATTGAAATTGAAGCGGAAGCAATTGTTTGTAATCTAATCTCTCCCTTACTCCTAATTTTTGAAACAATTCCGGATATACTGCGAGTAATTTGCACTCAAAACGTTACTTTAATCTGAAGTTGTTGTAATGTTACTCACGACCGGGAAGCGACCCTGGTTGGTTTGACAAAGGCCTATCAGATAAGAAAAGACCATCCGTCATGTAGATCAGGAAGTTTCTCTGAAAAGAAGCACCAACTCAAGGCTCAGACATGTTAATTATAATTAGACAACTTCCGATTGAGCATCATATCTTTTTACACTTCAATGGCGTTTTCAGAGGTGAATCGCCCTAGAAGAGGCATCGCTAGCATGGCTAAGGCACAGTTAACGACAACGCATCACTATAATGTTATTGTAAGTATTTATAAAACGTTTTCGGAAGGTGTATAAGTGATCCAAATTCATAGAGGTTCGTCTTGGTTTCCGGCCTATTTATCTAAAATTAAACCAGTATACAAAATATGTGATATGGCGAATGTTTTACTTTTGCGGCCTTAATTCAGATTCCAGACGGGTCCATCATATAAGCAATAGGCCATAGCACAATAACATGAAAACGCATCATGACCCTAGACAAGCGAGAATTTTTATTCATGTCAAAAATGATCTGAAGTGCATAAGAGTCAAGAATGGAAACGGGTGTCTATGAGTGGAGGAACGATTGGGACGAGGGAGTGCCAGGGAAGAAAAGAGACAGACGATTGGAGAGCGAGGAGAGAGAGAGAGAGAGAGAGAGAGAGAGAGAGAACTGAGAGATGTAGAGTAGGCCAAGTGAGAGCAGATTATTTTTATACATCAGTCTGGGTTGGGCAGACTGTCTTGACTAAGGGTCGTTTTATCATAAAAGAAGCTTCGCAGGCCGCTCAAACAAGTGAAAATTCGCAATCAAATAAAATTACGATAATAATCTTAATATTACCTAAGCATTTACAAAAAAAACATCATGAGTGCATACATTTTATAAATTGGTTTTGGTCATGTAATTGTGTACAGCTCTGAAGAAATTTCTCATAATTTGATGCTATTAGTGAACTAGTTAAAGTATAATAATTATGCGTTGTAGGCCTATATGTACGATGACGATCGAGAATAATTAAAACAAATTTCAATGCAAAATTTGTTATTGTTTGAGAAGCTATAGCACTTCTAACAATGCGTGGAAGTCAATTTGTTTTATATCTTTGCACTAGCTGCTCTTCGAGACTGTTGTTCTTGTCAGTGAACATTGGATCGCACACTGACGTGAAGAGGTGAAGAGCATTTGGAAGCGAGATCGATTCTCGCTGCCCCTTAGGTTGACCTAGACGTTTTCTTATTTTATAATTATGCTACATGGTCAAATCAGATGTATCATGTTATGGGCGCCTTGCATGGCTGCCGCACAATTAGTTTCGACTCCTGTATTTCTTGTGATCATCCAGTCATACTATGCTTGTAGCCTACTCATGCTGCGGCTGTGTCGGTTAGAATGTCATTTGACGGTGATTATTATTGTTATTTTATATTTGGCTTGGTACCCGCCGGCAGCTGAACAAGCTCGACTTGGGCTCTCTGTCTTCTGAATTCCCTAACTTTGTATTCTCCACCTGTGTCAGGGATCTGGGGGTAGTTCTGGATCAAGAACTGTCTTTTGTGAAGCACATTTCTGCATTGACTCGTTCCTGCTATTATTTCTTGCGCCAGTTGTAGGTTGTTTCCCGCTCTCTCTCCTCATCTTCTGCTGCCATTTTTGTTCATGCCTTTATCGTTAATCGATTAGATTACTGTTCCTCTCTCTTCTGTGGGCTCCCTCAGGTCCGATTGCAACCCTTGGAGAGGGTTCAAAGGGCTGCAGCTCGTTTGATTGGTCGTGTTCCTAAATTTGGTCACATCTCTACGTACATGCGGGACGTCCTTCACTGGCTTCCGGTTTGGCAGCGCATTCAATATAGAATCTCCTCTATTGTCTGGCACTGTGTTGTGGGCAATGCGCCTGTGTATCCTAGGGATCTGTTCACCTTAACTTCGGCCTCTTCTAGTCGCCGATCTCTTCGCTCGGCCTCTAGAGACGACTATGTGGTTCCACTTGCTCATACCGCAACCAGGCAAAATAGAGCTTTTGCAATCGTGGGTCCTCGTGTGTGGAACAACCTCCCATCTGACCTGCGCTATCTCCCGCGCGACCTGTCTGGCTCTTTTTATAAACTTCTCAAGACTTTCCTTTTTGACCGGGCCTGCGTCGGGAGCGCCTCTGAATAGTTATCTTGAAGAGGCGCTATATAAATTGCATTGATTGATTGATATAATAATAATGAGAATTATTATTACAATTATTATTATTATTATTATTATCATCATCATCATTATTATCATTTTCGTCGTCGTCATCATCATCATCATCCTCGTCATCATCATCAACAATATTATTATTCTACCAAACCGATGTATCGCAACCAAACATTTTACAATTTTGCCTTAAACTACTGGCCTACCCTGCCCTACTCTATGCTAGCCACTCAGTCCTACTCTATGCTGGTCTATCCTGTCGTACTTTAATGTTTCCAATGCCACTCATCCTTAACATTAGTAAACAGACTCACTTGAAATATTTCTTCGGAAGTGATGCCCTTCGGTCTCTCCTCCGTACCAGTTAATTCATAGGTCAGCAGATCATCCAGAGCCTACACAGTCAACACAAGTGCAAATAAGAATGAATTGATGCCTTTGCAAAGATTCAGTTGAAGTCATTCATTTTACTGCTGCAAAGATAACATGCTAGATGACAAAGTGCATCAGATTCGACGTCAGGCGATAGGCCTGACAATTCAGTTGTCAGGTCGTAACTTGTGTACCATTCATCTCTCAAACTGACTTGTGCGTACAAAATAAATACGGAGAGCATATACTTGGATGTCTTCACATCAACCAATTCTGATCCCGTAAACAGTGCATTCGCGTATACATACCTGGGCACTTAATTTACACAGTCGCATGTAGGCCTAATTAAAGCCTAGCGTTCGATGCGTTAAATGATGACATAGGACTTGCTTAACGTCTCTATCTCTCCTGTGCGTTGTAGATAGGCCTACAACGTGCTTCCTATCCATCGGACCTTCCTTTGAAACGGTCATCCACACAAATACGTAAGCTACTGTTGCGCCGTAGACTGCTCACAAACATTGACCTGTATTAATTAAGGCCGACCATCAAATTAAAGTAAAGGCGCCTCTTTAACGAGAAAGTAAGAACTTTAATGATCGCGTGCCTCTGACCAGTCAATGTTTTAAATATAAAGACAAACTCTGTGTTAAGTTTTGTAGTGTCTAATTATTTGCTACCATTTTCTGCTTGATGTCGTTTGTTTCCTTGAGCAGAAAAACGCTTTTGTCAACAGCCAACACAAAAGCAAGAGAACCAGGATCACCACGAACTTGTACCGTTAACGGTGTTCCTGGCTCTACTGTAGTTCGTGCATATGCAACAGTCACCTAAAACAATAATGTTCAAACACGAGGCAACATGAGATAGTTTCGTCATTAATTAAGATGTCATTAATTATATACTGCCACTGCAGAAGCAGTGGTCTTCTTTTCGGGATTAGGATAGTGATCGTCTGTGACACCTCAGCAAATAAGCAGGGACGAGCATGACACAGCAGGCTATTAAGCAAGCCAAAGAGGCATCCATGAATATGAAATGTTTACCATTTCAATCTTCATAGATCTACGCGGATTGGAGGCGAGTCTCATTCCTCACCGTTTGATGTTATCGCAGACAGTGTTAGTGTAATTATTGCTGATTTGGCTATAGAAGGTGCAGGTGCAGCATAAATCTCGTAATGACTTCCTGTCCTAAGATTCAACAGGCTTCATATTCATCCAAAACAAATTGCTGCGTGCAAATCCTCAAACAGGGATACATGTATGAAGCCCAATTGGTAGGCTGACACTTAGACCGCACGTGCGGTTAATTAACAGTGTAATGTAATGAAGCACCCATATAGCGCCACTCAAATTGGTATGTGGCCTGTAAAAATAGATGCATGCGTTCAACGTTGACAACCGTCTTTTATTCTTACCTCATTGGCAAACGCTCCATCAACGTAAAATTCGATCGAGTCGCTTATGACGACCGATTTGTTAACTGCACACCACACCACAATCGATGCTTTTGGTGCTAACTTCTGTGCAAGTTCGCGATCGAGTAGAATTTTCACTTGACCTGGATTCATCGGATTGTGTAGTGTTCGTCCATACACAATCGATCCTTTGCTCATCAACTGAAGCAATAGCAAATCGAATAATGATCATGTAACACTTTAAATTGCTATCAAACTAACGAATTCAGGCATAGGCACTCAAATAACCAACTGACACCAGCCGTTGCTAACCATTTTTACTTGTAACTGATCAACGTTCTTGTAATATAAATTTGCTATTATCTAACAATTATATATACATGTGGGTATGTCTATTATATATAAGGGAAAGTTGGTTCAGTAAAACAACACAATGAGATAACAAGGATCATCGCTCTCCTCCATTATCCAGGCTTGGGACTGGCACTGACAGAGTTCAAGCAGTTGTGAAGTTTCTAGAACCAATGCCAGAAATTTGTCAATTAAAGCAGCTGGCCCCGACTTTCCATTGAATTACGCTCCCTTCCAAATAGCTGTCTCTTCAAACAAAGATTAGGCCTGCTTAAATCCATTCCCAGACGTTTAGAAACGCGGTTGGCTTCAATGATGGGATTGAGGGTAAAGGAATCGAAGGAAGAGCCTCTTAATTGCATAGCTAGGGTTATTATCACTGTTGAACTAATCGTAGCGTTTTAAATAAGGCTAAATATAGAGTTGATGAAATGGAAATTAATGCGGCCACTTTTGATAGGCTATTTAGGAGACGGAAAGGCAGTCAGAGTCCAGAAAGAGAGAGAGAGTAGGTCACCGCTGTAGCAGCCTCAACTCTGAGGTCTGCGACGACGTCAAGCGATGATAACAAGACTTGACTATGTTTAATATCATTTGGGCAGACCGGAACAGATTAACATTCGTAGTTGCTGTAGAATCGATTCTCGTTATCATAGAAATTATTTAACCTGTATATTTTCGTGAAGCATCTACGCGCACGAAAAGTTAATGACAGTAGAAATTAGTGAGAAAATGCAGTCGTATGTTCTTCAATGATCAAGTAGTCGACCCTTCAACCATATGGATTTGATTACTATGAACAATCAGCTTAGTCATAGGCCTATGACTATGGTTAAGCAGCACTTTTGCATTGGCGTATGGAAATCAGGCATTTTCTCTTCATTTCAGGTGGGAATGTCAATTAGCTTAGGCTAACTTATGTAATATCATAATCATTTAACTGGCAGTAGCTGATATAGAGTGCATGTAGGCTATCCTGATACAGACCTGTAAGACATATCGTATCGTATATCTGTATATTGAGAAACAATAGCTGACAGAACGCAGCCATTTACATAATACAGCAGCCTAAGAGTTATAACACTGAAAACAGTTCACCTAATAAGTAAGATATTAGGTCTAAATGTTATGAATAATTATTTGATAGAGAACGAGATCAACAGCAAGAAAGTCAGTCGGATAAGGAAACTGATAAAAGGGAATGACAAAACTAAAGTAATTAGCCTATTATTGTATCATAGGATATTGGACAGCGCCACATGCGATTGTTGGCAGCTATATTTTTTTCGAAATTCAAATCAACTTGATTGCTTTTCCCAAAGAGTACACAACAAGCCACATATGCATACATTAGCAAATCACTCAAGAACTAGTTTGTGGAAAATTAAATTAGTCAGCAATGGGGATACCCCAAGGGAACGAACCGTTCCGCTAGCAGGGGTCGCCCAATTACCAGTGATGGGCACCAACTACTTGACTAGTAGTTAAAACCACTTCCTAACTACTTTCAAAACATTATGTAGTTATAACTACTATTTAACTACTTTAGATGTCAAGCAGTTATAACTACTTTTGTAACTAATTCTGAAGTAGTTAACTACTTTAATAATATGTTATGTCATGGTGCATTGTGCATTGATAGTCACCAAGCAGTAGGCCTATGCAAATTTTTTCCCCAGTATTAATTGCTGATATTCAACGTAAGTAATAAAAATGATCAGAAACACAACAACATAATTATCTAATTGTAAACTAACAAGGACAATAACTATTAGGGCATCATGGCATGTTACAAAGCACCCTGATCAGATCCAGTTTTAGCAGTAACATAAGCCAACTTGTTACAACTACAAAAATGTCTAGCCTACAAAGTCCAGAACTGTAAAACTGTTCATAATCAAAAAGTAGTATTTTAGTATATACTATAATTTTATCACTGTATATCTCACCGTTTGTTGTCGGCATCAACCGAGCTTCTTAAATTCCTCGTCCTCGTAGGCCCACGTTGCCAATCGCTGCTCAGACCTATCCAGCCCGTAACTGAATGCCCCTCTTACCGTTGCGTCTCTGTCTGTCTGTCTTTCTGTCTGTCTCTGTCTGTCTCTGTCTCTCTCACCTCTGTCATTCTTGACTCGACAATCACCTCTTTCAGACCCACTTGACGCACCTGTAACCCGGCCGCCTATTTGTGGTCATCCAGCCATGATCATTAGCCCCAAGTCCCCCCAACTCCTCTAAGACTGCTTTACTCTATAGTTTTTATCGCGTAACAATCTCCAGGTGTGCCATTAAACAGGAATAATGCCTTAGGCTTTCTGTATAGTTCTGAGAGAAACCCACTTCCTCACAATAGTATACACATTTTAATGAAACAATTACATAACGAATTTACTTATGAGATTACTATGGGCAGCGTCCATGTTTGTTGTGAAATAACATAAATTCCTGTAAGACGGAACTCGTAAATAGGAAAAATGTAGTTAATGTGAAATATTGTAGTTAACTTAAAACTACTTGATAAAAGTAGTTATAATTATTTATTTAACTACTTCTTAAAACTAGTTATAACTGCCAAGCAACAACTTCTATAGTAGTTATAACTACTAGTTAATAACTACAGTAGTTAAAAGTGCCCATCACTGCCAATTGCATCAATAAGTACCACATGAAGCAAGTGTGTATATACAATTCAATAGATTCTGCATCCTACATGTATGTCCTGATATTCATCCATGGGCAACGGAAACAACTTCATCACATATTGCAGACAATAGAGACTGAGTATGCAGCCACAATTAAACAAACAAACTAGACTATGCCTTCAATAAGAAGTTTCTTTAACCTATGCTTAAACAGTTGGAGCGTTGGTAGGTTGGTCAGTTCATATGGCAACGTATTCCAATATAACAGGACCATATATTTTCATGCTGTGCTGTCTGATGGTAATGTGAACTCTGTTTAGTTTTCCGAGGAGCGAGTCTGGTGACTGTGGAGCTCGGGGTTTTTGCTGAACCACAATTTAAAGCGATTAGGTAATAGACAATGATAAAACCTATACATAAATCCCCCGACCTGGAGTTTATTAATGCATTCAAATGGTAAGATCATTTCATAAATAAATAGGTTAGCTGTATGTGTCCTGTATGGTACATTACATATTATTCGTATAATTCGCTTCTGAAGAGTCTGAAGAGAGGTCCAATTAGAACGGTAGGTAGTTGCCCAATTCATATTGCAGTATGTAAGATATGGGTATACACAAGCGCGTAATATAGATTCTTGAGAGTCTGCCTCGGTAGGACAAGTCGAATTCGAGAAATGATACCAATATTTTTTGCCAACTTTTGAGAAATATAAGCATTGTGTGTTTTCCATGACAACTGGTCGTCAATGTAAACTCCCAGGAATTTAGTTGACGTGACCTTGATTATACGCTGATTGTCGATATGAAACAGAAGTGCCAATCTCCAACACAGTCTTGGCTATCATGCAAGGACAAATATACACCCTTGCAAGATTATGTCAACAGCATGTTTGATTGCGGATTATAATAGTCCTGTGCCCTGCGCTTTACTTTAGAGCAGTATTTTGAAAATTGTGAGTTAACGTTGACAGTATTAGCCTCACCTCATCCAAACACGGTTCACCAAAGAAGACAATAAGAAAGTATAAATAGCAGATAAATATGAAAACGTTGTGGCAAACAAGGCGTATTTAGAATAAATATATTATTCTAAAATGAATAAACTAATTTAGATTGCTTTAGAAATTTTACTTACAACGTAGTAATAGGCGTCGGACCCTTGCGATGATTTTATTTTGAAAATCAGTTCATCGCCAGTCTAAAAGATAAATTGCATTATTTATTAAATATTACTGTATAAATATTTTTGACCCCGACGTACGTACATAGGATCCCTCAGGGACTAGAACATTATTTAAGAATAATATAAAAACGTCTGGAACGGCCCCTATTCGTTGTCGAGGTCCATTGTTGCAAAAGTATTGCGAAAATCAATCGCATTGAATCGCTGGACCATTATGGCTGTATAAAATAATTATGGTCAATGAGAGGCACTTCTACTCTTGCAGATTTCAATTTTATACGATGCTTCACATAGGCATAGGTCAACTAGATTCAAATTTATGCTAGCAAAATCCATATAATTTCTAGGGCTACGGAGGCTGATTTTTATGAATATTGTGAATTTATGTGAGGTCACTCAATTTCTAATGCTATCTACAGAGAGGAGCAATATTTTGTAATTCATTGCAGTATTGCAGTATTAGACATCTGTCTTTTGGAGTAGGCCTATACTTATACAGTTGTGCATGTCGATGTATATGTGAAGAAAATCAAACAGCAATTACAATCTGCATTCTCTTCATGACTGAATTCGTCCTAGTAAGATTCACAATTCTACAGATACAGCAAATTTACCTTGTAAGGCGCACTCGTTTGATCTAAATCTACTCTGATATATTTCTGCTGGAAGGACGCAAACTTTTCAACATTCAGAAAAGCATAATATATGTTATTTGCTGTTTCGTCGGTAAAGGTAGCCTACAAAATAAGCAGAACATAACATCGGGTCAATTTGATTAAGCAGTTAGGCACAAATATGCGTTAGAACTCGATTAGGCCTAATCATTGTCGTTGACAAGGTGGTAGTGATTTCATAACGCGTGCTTATGAATAAGTTGTCTGTTTGGACCCATATATATATATATATATATATATTATATATATTAACTTCCATCTCTGTCTGTCTGACTGTCTGTCTGTTTCTCTCTCTTCTCTCTCTCTCTCTCTCGTCTCTCTCTCTCTCTCTCTCTCATCTCTCTTCTCTCTCTCTCTCTCTCTCTCTCCTCTCTCTCTCTCTCTCTCTCTCTCTCTCTCTCTCTCTCTCTCTCTCTCTCTCTCTCTTTCTCTCTCTCTCTCTCTCTCTCTCTCTCTCTCTCTCACTCTCTCTCTCTCTCTCTCTCTCCTCTCTCTCCTCCTCTCTCTCTCTCTCTCTCTCTCTCTCTCTCTTCTCTCTCTCTCTCTCTCTCTCTCTCTCTCTCTCTCTCTCTCTCTCTCTCTCTCTCTCTACCTCTCTCTCTCTACCTCGATCTTTACGTGTACCTCACTATTTCTATCTATCTCTCTGATTGCCCAAGATAAGTTACAGGCTACGCCCATTGTAGGCAAATACGGTTAACATAAATTTTGAAAAATGATTAAACTATTGATTGCGAAACGATCCGCATCATTTTATAAATCACACTTTATACACAGTCTTTTTTCTCTCCTCCTTCTCTTTCTTTTAACGTGTGTATCCATTTATTGTTTTTCTTCTGCTCTACGTTACACAATTCTTGACGACACTTCAAACCACACACCCTCAGATTTATCTTATCGCAGTTGAAAGCCTTTGGTTCAAAGCTAAAGCGGACAAATCCAGATGAAGACAGAGAGAAATCCTGTTGAACGACTTTTCCAGAACAGCTTCCATCAGTTGTAAATTGCATAGCAATCTGTCTGAAGTCTTTATTCGGTAGCCGAATGTCCGACTCAATCGGTTCTGAGCCATTCGTCTGTTTCAGTTCCAACTAGAAAACAAAAACGATTAAACCAATCAATGCAAACGAGGAAAGTCCTAGAGCGCCCTACCGCAATCGGTTCTCTCAGTAGAGACAAAAATGCAATTTTAAATAGAAACAGAAAAACTAGTTGCGCTGAACAAGTTATTACATATAATCAGTAACTAGCTACTATGTATACAGTAATCAGTTGCAGTAACTGTTTACTTTGGCAGTCCAGTAGCTAGTAAATATGACCGATTAGCCTACTATTAAAAAGTAGCTGGCCAACACTGTAGATAGCTAGCTCTTCTGTTGGCATTGCTTTCTTATCCTCTAGCCTATCCAATCGATTCGCATTTCAATTGTTAAATTTTTTTTGCAATGTCGAACAGAGATCATTTTTGGTGAAATTTAAGGGCAGCCATTGATTTATGTCTTGAGCATTATAAGCGCCTGTGAATAAGCTGGTTCCCGCGACTTCGCTTTTGTGGGCGCTACGCATGTAGAAATGTTGAGATTATAATACGATTTGTTTAGATCTGTCAGGTACATGTAGCTACGTCTAGCGTCTTCGAGAGGTTCTTCCAAGACGCTATATAAATAGCCAGTTACATACATACATTATGAAGACGGCACAATAGAAGTTTTATTAGATTGTATCTTTATATAGAAATAATCAATGTAAAAGATATTAATAAATCGTATTCCACAGCCGTATTTCCGCAGTTTGAAGTAAGAAATGCTGGTAGTATAATGACCACTAGTGTATACCAGCATATCATCGCCTGGGATTAAGTTTTGAAATCAGCGAGTGCGTTACATCGCCCCGAAAATTGTTTCCACTTAGGTCCATCCGATCGAGAGTCATCCATTAGGATAGCGCTCTAAATGAGACCGTCGCTCTATAACTATTGCGCCTTACTTGCATATTAAAAGCAGTATTCCTTAGATAATGCGAATGCAAATGGTGGTTGAAATTATAGAATTTTGGAGTGTTGTGATATTCGAACTAAAAAATAGTCCAAAATTAATATTATAAATTTAAGTAATTTTGTGCGGAAAATAGCCACGTTGGTCTAGAGGTAAGGGGCCGTTCACATATTATATAACGCATAAAATCCCAATTTTTGACCCACCTCCTACCCCTAATAACGTTATATAACAGCAGCTGTGACCCCCCCCCCTCCTATATTATATAACAGATATGCTACCTACCTCTACCCCACCCCAGCCTATAAGCACATTAAAAGACATACAATCGACATAATTGTATTGCACAATTTGACACTTTTATAACAATACGATGTTAATTAGCACTTTAATAGTAGTGATTCAGCTGATAACTGCCTTTATCCAATTCAAGAACTGCAGTAAAAATCATCATATGCCCAATTAGCAATGTAACAAAAGCTACCTTAAAATTGTGTACTCTCTCGTGTCAATGATGATTAGACCGGATGTATGGAGCTTCTCTGCATCTTAATAATCCGACTTTTAATGACATGGTAATACATAGTAGTGACGTACATCCTATTTAAAAGCACCATTTTAGTTTCCCTCCTGTTTTGCACTAGAAATGAGCATTACGGTATCACACAGAATGGATTGGTTTAATATTGCACTATCAGGTATTTATCGATAACTTCGCGGTACAACTCTACCAATTTAATACCGCATGATGTATACAGAGTGCGTACTACAACTGCAATTGGGTATTTAAGAAAACATAAACTATTTACACATACTATAGAAAATGAAATCAAACATCATGATAATACCTACCAAAATAATTATTTCAAGTGAATTAATTTAAATTTAAACCAGAATCAAAACAAAGCACACAGAATTGAATTTTAGAGCGTTTAAAGCTATGCACATAAAATTGTTAAAATTGTAAACAGCAAATTGTTAAAAGTGGATTTATAAAATAATAACTAAGAACGTCAAATCAATTAGCCAGGTGGCAGCTAATGGTGCTAGTTTTGGTTCACAACGTATTGTGAACTTCGATTAAACAATGAAGGTCCGTGGTACACGGAACTTCCAATTGGCAGGCAAACAGGCAAAATAAAATAAGCTGAAAAAAGTTTGTAATATAGCAAAACCTTCAACCTACCCCCACACCCTACAAAATATAACGCTAACAAAACCGGAACCCACCTACCCCTTGAGCGTCATATAATATGTGAACGGCCCCTAACCTACGCATATGAACGTTTTGTAAAAAAATCATGTTGCCAGTGCGCTCACGAGCCTTTCTTGGAGCACACCTAACATTTTCCGCTAAGATAATATATAACTATGATACAGAGAATGCGTGATAGGTGAACCCGTAACTAGGCGCATCCATAATGAAGCTGAACCTGTCTTCAACTCACGTACCTAGCTAAGCCATGATTTACCTGCCCTAAATTTTGAAAGGATCCAAAATATAAATGTTAAAATATTAGTTTTAATAATTCGCAACATATGCAATTGCTTCCAAATCGATAAAAAGAAATTGGTCGTTATTTAACCTATATATATATTATATATATATTTATATATGTATATATATACATGTATATAATAAATATCAATTTAGAATCCTATGCAACTGAAATTCAGTCAGATATAAAAGTAGCTCATGCGTTGCTTCAACCCGAAGGCGATAATTGGTAGGGTTAATTGTCGTTGTATCAGATACCTAGACATAGAGTCTACTTATGATGGTGAACTTACGTAACCCGTGTAATTTCCTCCATCTTGGAAGATTTGAGGCGCGATATTCGAGAAACGTAAGTTATACTTCAGTGTGAGGCACTTAACAATCATCGTGGAAGTTCTATCGTCTCCAGTTGCTGATTCAGTGACTTTAGCAACGATGTAGATTTTGCTGTTCTCTAACAGAGTCCAAGGATAATCTGTAGGCGTCCGCTTAAAAAAGCCAGGCACTATTGACGATAACTCTGTTGGGCTGATTTCTGCTGCTGCCTTCCCTTCTACTAACTGAATAACCAGCAACACAAGAAAATCACGTGTAGGTGTGCTTGCAAATATAATAGCTTTTGACTGCAAACCCTTAGTCATTTGCCCTGTATAGGGTGAGAATCAGAAATGTCTAGAACCAATGCCAGCTAGATATATTCGTTGCTATTTGGGAATTAGAGACGTCTGCATACATGTAAAATGTGTGTATCTCTCAAGCATAATCGACTATTGCAAGCAAAATACATTTGGGTGAAGGTCGCTTTCTTTCCGTGGATGGCCGCATGGTGTCCGGTGTCGGGTTGAAAATCTGGGAAGCCGGATCTTAGATTCAGTGTTATCCGGCTGAATTTTACCAAAGACTAGTCTTGGTCGCAATGATTATTGCAAACGTATCAAGCAGATGATGGTGTCCAGTTAAAAACAATGGGAGGAATACAACGAGAAATCAACTCCACAACTATTCTGAATTAAACTAAAACGAAGTCAAACGAGTAACGGTAGCTAGGTTACCACTTCTTTGATCTGCGTCAATTTCTGATAGAAATGAACAGGTAATATGGACCTTTGACACACGACAACGTTCGTGAATAAATTGGTGCCCGTTTGGTATTCAGGTGGGGCGTATACGTGCTTGTAGCCTACGATAACAATAACTATCCTAAAATAACGCATAAAACTAAATCTGTACATGATATATCATGTTCTCATTTCAACAATAGGCCTAGTTTGTTTGTCGTAATACTTGCATTAATTGTTTTCGTCCATTGAGGATCCGTGATTTCAACTGGGTTTCTGTTATCAGGGATTACACTTGCAGATATCTCGGCAACACCTTTAACTGGTTCACCATGAGTGTATCTGCAATTCGGTGACAGAACATTTAAAAACCCACGTTAGACACGTGTTTGAGAAATTCGCTAATTTATCCAGTGCATTGTTAAGGTGGTTTCAAACACAGTTCAACGTGAAAAGAAGTAGAACAAAACCAGGTTGCGGCCAAATCGAATAGTGTTTGTGAGAGGGTCTGTATTCATTCATTCATTCGTTCTGAGAATTTGTATAGCGCCTCTTCAAAAGACCTGCTCAGAGGTGCTCTCTGCGCTGGCCTTCAAGATATTAAGTATCATCCAAACGAACATAAAAATAATGATACAAGTTAGCTCGCCAATACGGAAGCCCACCGGTGACATGCGATCATTTTTATTTATCGAGTGCGCACTAGTTGGCATCTAGTGCGCACATAGATAATTTTCTAGTGCGCATTAGATACTATCTAGGGGCACTAGATAAATCTATGCAATATGGCTGTGAATGCCAAGAATCTCCTGGTGAAAATCTCTTTTTAAGCATAGAAAACAATATAGTGGCCCCGAAATCTGGTCCCATTGTTCTTCCGTAGAAATTGCAGTTTGGGGATATTTTTTCCACAGTGCATATTGCCGGTGTAGGAGGCTAAATTAACTCCCAGGATAAATTAAATCCCGGAGTGTATTGTACCTAAGATATACTGACTCTGTAGTTAATTGTTCGTAGGATAAATACACTGCCCTCTGCGAATAAGCACTCCCGGAGAGTTAATTCTACCTAGGACAAACTGGCTACCGGGGATTCCTCCTAGGAAAAATTGACTCCTATACCTAAAGCAGTAGAGGAGTTCATTCTTCCTGGGACGAATCGACACCAACAACTACAACTACAACAACAACAACAACAATAACAATAACAACAACAACAATAACAACAATAACAACAACAACAATAATATTAATAAAAACAAAAAATAACAAGAACAATGACAATAACAATAACAATAACGATAACGATAACAATAACATCAATAGCAGTAGCAATAACCATAAAAATAGCAATAGCAAAAACCATAAAAATAAGAATAGCAATAGCAATAACAGTAACAACAACAATAGCAATAAGAATAGCAATGGCAATAGCAAAAACAATAACAATAACAATGACAACAGGAATAACAATGACAATGACAACAGCAATAGCAATAACCATAAAAATGGCAATAACAATAATAACAGTTGCAATAACATCAATAACAACAATACCAATAGAAATTTTTGTTATTGTCATCGTTATTGTTGTTAATGTCATTGTTCTTGCTATTGCTATTTTTAAGGTTAATGCTATTGCTATTGCTATTATTGCTGTTATTGTTATTGTTGTTATTACTAGTGCTACTGTTATTTTTATTGTTGCTATTGCTATTGTTGCTATTGGTGTTGTTGTTACTGGCATTGTTATTATCGGTATTGTTATTGGCATTGCTATCGTTTGCATTGCTATTGCTGTCATTGTTATAGTTATTGTTATTGTTATTGCTATTGCTATTGCTATTGTTATTGTCATTGTCTCATTGTCATTGCCATTGTCATTGTCATCGTTCTTGTTATTTTTATTGTTATTGAAATTGTTGTTGCTATTATTGTTTTTATTGTTTTTATTGTTATTATTATTATTATTATTATTATTATTATTATTATTGTTGTTGTTGTTGTTGCTGTTGTTGTTGTTGGTGTCGATTCGTCCTAGGAAGAAATAATTCCCCTACTGCATTAGGCATAGAAGTCCACTTTTTCTAGGAAGAATTAACTCCCCGGGAGTCAGTTTGTCCTTGGTATCGCGATACCTTTGCCAGTATCGCAGCGAGTATCGCAATAGTTTTATCTCGCTGGTATCGCATGTGTATACATCGCGATTCGCGATACCTATTTTAGCCTGTCAGCGATACTCGATACAAATACTTTTTCTCACTAAAATGTATATGGTTTCTCAAGAAATATGCGAATTCAATCGTTGCGCTTTGATAAAGTTAGGTCTATATATACATGTATAATGTATAGCCTCTATCGGCCATTTAAACCTTGGTGCGAATAGATGGAATATTTTATAGACCTAGAAAAGAAATGACTGTTGTAGGCATATGTCCTTTTGCGTTCACTGGTAGCTTGCCTAACTAACTTTAAAGTGCTTGCGAATTTAGTTGATCTTGAAATTAATAGGGCTGAAGAGACGAAGATTGCCAGTGCGATATCAGAGCATTGTGTTCGAGCTGCGTGCCTGAAGGCTACGTCAAAGACATTGTGATTGGCCCAAGCACCAATATGAACAGGACTGGAAAGTACCCATCTTCCTTCGTGTCAACAGTTTTGGGCGATATTGGTGGGCCAGAAATTTTAGATTCTTTACAAATAACAAGCAGATTCATCAACCTTTAGTCGTGAAGCCAAATTTACGAATGACTACCGGGTATGTCAGCAAAATACAAATAAGTGCCGTTAGAGGTCCGAAACACCATATTTTCAAATAGAAGAAAAGTTTAGATTGGGGCGACATCTGCGTTTAAGAGAAAAGCGTGTACACGGAAGTTTGAAGAGTAACCATTCCTCTTATCTAGATTCCTTGCGATTGGCCCCAGCGATTCCTTGGGATATTTTCAATAACTATTGTGCATGAATCATAATTTACGCTAATATCGAATTCAGCAAGCCTATTTAGAAGGATTGGTAAAAGTATTGGTGTTGGTATTGCAATACTTTTCAGAAAAAGTATTGCTTTTGGTATCGCGATACTTTTAATTAGGAAGTATTGCTATTGCTATTGCAATACCTTTTTCAAGTATTGTTAACAGTCCTGGCCTTCACAATGCCTAAACTGAACCCTAGCATTAACCCTAAACGACCCTCAAAACGCCTAACCTGACCATAACCGACCCTCGCAAAAGTCGCATTGCAACAGGAAAGAGCGTTTGAGAGAGCACGCCGCCATTAATAACCCTCGCGCCTTGAAAACAGATACTAAATATATGTTGTAGAGAAATACCCCCCAAACTGCAATTTCAACGTTCTTCCTACATATATTGGCAATATTATTGTACCATCACACAGTCCTCTTACCATTATTTTATCTATACTAGCGGTGAGACGTGATATGGTGGCGTTATGTTCCGTGTCTTGATCGTAGGCTTTAATCTACTTAAAGCCACTGTCTTGTGACCTTGTACAAAGCGCTCGGCCAAAGTTGCCTGTGAGCACTTCTGACTTTGTAGGTATGACATTATTGAAGTGCAGTTATATTGTGGAGTATTAATACATGGCCACTCCATAATCTCTGCATGTGGTTCAATAAAGAGAGATCCATTGGGACGAGGGGCATGACACTCGAAAGTCGTGCAGCAAATTATTATTATTGTTGTTTTCTAAACTTAAAGAGAGATTTTTACAAGTCTATTCTTGGCATTGATTTATGTCAGCCACATTGCTTAGATTAATCTAATGTGCACTAGATATTATCTAGTGTGCTCTAGATAAATAAAAATAATCGCATGTCATCGTTGGGCCTCCGTAAGCCAATGTACAGTGAGCTTGAAGAGTGAGTGACCAGTGGCGGACCCACGCACACCCGTGGAACCAACCAACGGATTCTCGTCGACAGGCATTGATGTTCAGAGTTTGCATCAGGTTGTGTCGATTGAGTAGAGAGGCCACACATGAAGATATATATATATATATATATATATATATATATATATACATGTTCATAGGCCTATAGATAGATAAAGGTTCGCAAGAGAGTAAATGAATAAATGTACCCTGGCAGTGTCAGCCCAAGACGGGAAAAAGGAGGGGGCGACGTTAATCATATCGGTCATGACACGGTGTCATTAAGCAGCAACTAACGAATCAACTAAATCATAGGACTGATTGTTGATTGGGGAGTCCCGTGCGACAGAAATTTCATTATTTCAAAAATTCAACATAAAAGATTTGAAAATAGGCACAGCTTTGTTTTCAGTTTAAAACGTGGCATGAATAGCAAATTACACTATCTGACTATCAAGATTCAACTCTACTGAATTCAGAGAATTGGAATCGCGGTTTGAAACATATGGTGCCTGTAGGCTATTCCGATTTGCTAAAAAAATTGGCAGTTCTGACAAATTACTTTGAAGGCGACATTGATGAAAATAAAATGACCAGTATGCCAAGAAATAATGACTCCAAAGTGCTATTAAATTAAAGAAAATAGAACGACATAGTTTGTCTAGAAGTCTCAGTAAAAATCCTTGCATTCTTATATGCCCAACGTGTCATGACAGACCCCTCCGAGAGGGGTAGGGGCAAATGCCCAGGGGCTGGGACACTTTTAATGTCCCGATCAAACAAATAACGTTTCTGTTTTTTGCCTTGTGAAATATAATATTTTGCTAGCATTTTAATAGCTATAATTAAAAGCTTGAATTTCAAGCGTCTGAATAATACAATAATACTTATAATGATTTTCTTATAGAATACGCTAACTTCCGTCTGAGAGACTCTTGATCGCTCCGTTTAAGGGCTCGGAATTCCTTCTTGACCTTCTCCTTTTCCGTAAGGTCACCAAATATAATTTACGAACCAGGCCACATGACCACACCCTACCTAGAGTTGATGCTTTTGCCAAGAGAACATTTACTATGCGAGTGTTGTATGACTTTGTTAAATTGATGCACATTTATATCTCTTGTAAGCTGTTTTCATTCTAGTGGCTTGCCTGTAGCATAGTAAAGCCCATCCTTGCTAACTTACTTTAGCAGTAATAACCGCAATCGTGATTTAAAGCGGCGCTCGAAAGTTAAGCGCAGGTTAGCAGCTAATT
Source organism: Bimastos eiseni (assembly GCA_959347315.1). NCBI lineage: Eukaryota > Metazoa > Annelida > Clitellata > Crassiclitellata > Lumbricidae > Bimastos > Bimastos eiseni. Next base: position 17,943,967 of record OY365806.1, on the reverse strand, counting down.
CACATGCGCTAATAATAATAATAATAATAATATTATTATTATTATTATTATTATTAATAATAATAAAACTTCAGAGGCAGTCGAGAGCTAGGCAACCTTATGGGGCTAGCGGGTATCAAACCCGCGTCCTTCTGATCTTCTTGGCAGCATCTTGCCATTCAACCAACTGCCCACCCCAATAATGATCTATGGAAATCGTTAGGCGTGGTAACTCACGTAGCTGTGATGGGAATACTTAGCGGAGGTTGTGCTGCTGGTTTTTCCACGAGGAGTATGTAGTTGAAAGATGAACCAATGGACACCTCGAATTTTGGAAGTTCTGAATGCCAGAAACGGAACACCTTAAATAAATGCATTATGAGACTATTCTAAAGACTTAGACCCTACGAGGCAACAATGTTCACGTCTCATCGTTCCGACAGTGTGACCGCGCACCGTAAGTACAACTATAGCCTACTTCTTATTGCCAGGTTGTTACAGGTCGCAGGTGTGTTAGAAATCCCGGACCAAATATCAACTCTCGATTGACAGTCCATTACACTATCCAGTACACTATCGTACACTCACATTGATAATGATATAAATTCAACTACTCTTTTACTTCAAGTCGACAGCACGATGAAGACATAAAATCTTACACTTGCACCTGTGCCGTTAAGGTCGTAACAAATACAAAAATTAATTAACGTTAGAGGAGAATTTAAATGAGACTAATAAAAAATAGTCATTTGAAATGAGCAAGTTAGCTGAAAATAAAAAAGTACAGCTTAACTCACCGTAATCTATGACCTCAAATTTTGTCACTTTCGGAGACATCTGTTTAATTCAAACAAATCAACATTGCAATGCTTAGGAATACCATGCAAACATTTATTTTTTGGAACTGTAGGTAGGACTATGCTTTATTTGATTCTAAGAATAAAAATTAAACTGGGCCATGATAAATATAAAATTCCTGAAAAGTGCTAAGTTAAGGAAGTAGGCATGTGCATGTATACACAATTCGTGCCTTAACACCCGAGCAAACTCCACGTTCTATGCTGACTGACAAAAATGCAATCTCACACCGAACCTAAAACTTGCATTTGAACAGCATTATGCAACCCGCAACGTTTTGTCTAGGCTAATATTTATTACCGGCACCTGACTTGATGCTTTTTAGCAGACAAATTCACCTAAGAGCATACAGACTTCTTAGCCACAATAACTATAACACTATTAGTTCGAAAGGCATGCAGTATTTGTCTTGTTTGCCATCTACTTGCCATCTGCTTGCCATCTACAAGGCTTACATTTACACACAGCATTGACCCATTGACTGTCCGTCGTTATTATGATGCCATAAATTTTGTGCTCAAAGAGTAAAGCTGAACGGCGGCTCTATTTCGTCATGCATAGACTTTACAGATCAGGGAGAGTTTGCATTCCTTATCGGTTTCATAAAACAGCAATAATATCTTCCCCACTTTTAGAGTTCAATAGTGTGATACGGGAAGGTTAGACAGAGTACGAGGTCTATCATCCTGCAGTGTATGCATTCCATATCTATGTAGGCTTATGCCTAACTTTACAATAATATTGAGACGCTTAATATAGCGCCTTATTGATAATTCACAAAAGCGCTGCATTGTATTAATTAAATGTCATAATCCATGAATTTTCCTAAGTTTTCATTTAATGCTGCATTTACAGAACGAAAATTAGAATAACGCAATACCCATGTAAATTAATGTCTTGTTTGTTATATACATTCAGATTCGCAAATATAGGAACACTAACTTCAGATGGGAGTTTTACTTCAATGCTCCACATGCCCAACGGAGTTCCAGATGACAGCTGCATTTCGTCACTAAAGTAACCTATCGAAATTTTGGCAGACTCTGTTACATTGTGTTACAAGTTATCTAACTATTACTATAACCATTATCGTCAAATACGATGAACAGACCAACAGTTTCGAAAATTTTCATAAAATTTTTATATTATAATCAACGAAGACCTGAAGAAAAAGTCGCCAGAAGATCTATGCTAAAAGTCGAGTATAAGACGCTGCGTGTATTTTTTAATTACACGTAATTAGGATTAGTATGACCCAATCCAGCGCATTCTATCATACTATACAATCAATTAATTTTGAATCCTCTCTTCAGCTGGACCAAGGCTCTGAAACTCACTCTGTTCAGCCTCTTGCTCTCAAAGCGAATAAGTAAGGTTCTCCGACGATTCAACGATGGACTTGTAACGTCCCAGGCCATTAAACTTCGTAGATTCCGATCGAGTTCCTCATCAGAATTCCTCACCTCAGACTTTACATTTTCACATTGCAAGCGATTGACACAACAATAAGGTTCATGTACGCGTAGTTAGCCTGTATCAGATCTCCATGCCTGGCCTACATAACTTAAGTTTGTCGGCCAGGGAGATCTGATACAGGCTAATTAGCCTTCCCTACTACGCTCGTGAATAAGCTGGTGCCCAGTGATCAACTTTTGAGTAACGTTTTAGATGTCTGGATTTTGTGATGGCGCAAAAAAAAATTCCGGTTGATACTTTCACATTTTCTCTGGAATCTATCTCCTGCATCACTTAGGAGTTATTGAAGAAACACCATCACAGTTGGTAATGCCATCATCAAGAATAGCGGCTTAACTGAGCAAAAATCTAATTTCGGCTCCTCCAAACCGATAACACTGGTCAACAAGCATTTTGCTACTGGGATTCTGACATCTGCACCTTACTAAATTTGATGTACTGACTCCAGATTCGAGGTCCGTTTTTGTCCATCACGTGATTCATGTCCAGTTTTTAAGTTATGAGGCTGTTTATGTTTACGTAATTGTAAATAGAAAATGTTGTAGTGAGTCGTCGGTTGATAGTTGTTGTTGTTTAACATAACACTAGACACACCTAGTTGATTAACTTCTAGTAAAACCATTCTTTCAAGTTTCTTTCTTTCAAAAGAACATCATACTCACTCTTAGCCATCGACAATTATATTATGAACAGAAGAAGTTGAGTTAATGACCTTGACAGTGGGCCTACTGTTGCTGTTATGCTTGTGGTCAATTCAATCTACACGACCAGCGATAGAATCTTTCCCAAGGCTCAAAACTGCATACAAGCATTACTTCGGCTGTCATGTAGTCGAATAGGATATAGCATGGGCCCCTCATGTGTGCTGTATTATTTGCAATTCAGGACTAACTCAGTGTTGAACCAACGAATCTCAAAGTTGTCTCACTTCTTCTTGGCTTAGAGTTTCGATATAGGCCTACCAAATACAGGTTCTTCCTGCATCTTGGGAACAGTCGTGATGATGCCAACCACTATAGTTAAAAAGATTGGCCTAAGCGAGTCGATACCACACCAGATATACACAACGTGAGGCACATACCGTTAGTAGACAGTCAGAAAGTCTTTCTTCCACCATGGGACTCATAAAGAATTATATGAAGGCAATGGAACAATGGAACAGCATCTCAGAAATGAGAAGAGGGAAGTCAAACTTTTAACTGGGTGTATTTGTCGGTCCCAAAATCCGTGAACTGATGCGTGACGATGAAGTATTTGTGCTCGTTGTCAAAGGATTTCTTGACAATCACAGAGCAGAGAGTTATGCTATAATTTGTAGAGAAAATGCTGACATCAAATGAGCCTATGCTAAAATGTCACTGAAGATGCACTTTCTACATTCTCATCTCGATTTCTTTCCACCCAATCTGGGCGATGTCAGAGTTAAGCATGAGGAAAGGTTCCATCAAGTTATAAAGGTGATGGAAAGCAGATATAAGAGGAAATAAAATCCCAGTATGAGAGGAGACTATTTATTGTTGGCTCTTGCAACGAGAGATGGATGTGTCTTACAAGCACAAAAGTAAATGTCCGAAACATTTTTGAATACTTTGCTTTTGGTAATAAGAAGTTGGGATTAAAAAAGACATAAGTGTTCATCAACATGTGTCTTGTAATTATTTTTGCGGGGGTTTTAACAGTAAATACATTGATCAGAGACTCTCTTGACTTTGAATACGCACACAAATCAGTCACAGTTATGTTGCAAAATGTTCATAAATTTAATTACAAGTACATTGTGAATGTACGCATAACTAAATATTTAGGTGTTCCCATTGAAACATTGCATACTAATTTTCTCAAAAACGTTTGGTGATAGAAAAATCAAGAAAACCACTGGATTCAGCTTGCCAAATTCTGTAAGGAACAGTTGAATTTCCTTCAGTAGCAAAAATTTTAAAATTTATTGGCTAGTGTTACGATTTTTTTCTTGTGATGTGTTTTAAGAATATAGTCCACAATTATTTGCTCACGAAATGACCCTAAGTTCAAGATTCGATTCTTTTTATATCATGTAAAACCTAAATGATAGGCTATAAGTAAAAGGAACTCGTGGATTAGTCTCCATATGTGAATGACTTAAGACTAAATGCAACACAGGAACAACACTCTTATTTAAAATATCTACGAGGGTTTAAATGCCGTTCGTACCTTTAGGAGATTTGTAATTCGCCCATCTGCCCATTGTGCGTTGATCCTTATCCTACCATTAATTATGACAGTAAAGTTACAAATTCAACATATACATGTAATCATTACATGAAATTCTTTTAAATGTACGCAATATCTGGACACTATATAAAAGGTCGGGCACAACTTCACACTAGAGAACACCTTTTAAATCTATTACATACTGATGCCTGAATAAAGAAATAGGTAAATTCTACTCTATTAGTCACCTACGCGAATTATTTGCTCATGCTGGCACAGGACAATAATGCATATACAATGTATAGCCTATTATTTGACAGCACAAGAAGTTTGCGTGAGACTTATCGACCATACAAACCAACTTCCGATATACCGCAGTCTGGAAAAGCATACTTAACTCATCAATCGGTTACCTATAAGTGCAGAGGGTTTACTCACCTTAATGGTAATATCCATGACGTCAGTGTAGGGCTTCATGGTAGGATAAACGGCCACTACTACAAACAGTACTGAAAGACACACAGAACAACGCGGTTGAAGCCAATTGCTATTTTCGTTAGAATTTTAATGATATGTTGACTGAGGTGAACTATCAGTTCTCATAATGATATGAATTATGACTATCAATCTAAGTACTGAGTCACTTAAATTGAATTAGAAATATTTCGGCAAGATATTATAAAAATCTTCAGCCATGAAGGTAAGGACATCTATGCATCATCGCATTCACCAAAAATGAGCCATTGATACCCTAGATAAACACAATGTTCTTTGTTGAATGCATGCATTACAGAAGGTGCTCAGAGGCTCATGCAAGTATATTCGGTCTATGAAGTTTACTATCTTGCACGCACACGTCAGTGTTAGACTAACCTACTATATAAGGATATGTTCGAAAAGAAATCGCCACTTACCTCAATAAATACATGCACCATCGTTTCTAAAAAGTTGCTGTTTACAAACGGATTGTCTGTTACCTGTTTGTCCTGGTCTATACATTGGTTTGTCTGTCTGAATGAAGACAGAAGCCGTTTTCCTGTAAACCGTTACGCTGGTAAAATTGTAAAAATTCAGTCCACCACTTCCTCTGATTTTTAGCAAATATTGGTCTTCATTTAATTGCACAGGAATCTAAAACACAATGGAAAATATAAAATTTCAAGTTTATATCAGACAGTCAGATACAATAGTCAATTCGATTGTCACAAGAGAAACAGCCTGCAACCTCTTGCAATGTATTAGTCTATAGATATGTGGAGTGGAATGGTGTTTAATGACACCAGGTTGGGTATAACTGGTCCTTGCGTGTAATTGGTAATTTTAAGAAGTATCAATGGCTTCGAGAGCTTTTAATAAGGCGCTATATATATGTATAAGCTGGTCTCTTGACATCTGCGCTGCATTCTAAGTTATTGATACGGCCTCCAACTTCATTGACTTTCCTCTTGATTAGGCATCTTTGTCAATGCTTCACTATGGTTCCAGTCTTACAGATCTTTCTTCTGTTAAGGATAGCCTACATTGATATAATTTATTACGTATTAAAAATTGCTATAGTTGCGTGGGCCCCTACCACCTCATCTGTTGCACCTCTTACATTTTGGAACCTCTGTCCCATGTGTAGGTCTACGTACAACTTGACTTTTCTGACTCTCTTTTACAATAGTTAATTAGGCCCAAGCTAAAGTCCTTTTTAAAATAAGACATTTATTTTACCGTGGGCTACTATTTATTTGTACTAAACCTGATATTTGCTAGCAAAAATTTGTTGACTCTTACAAAAGTGCTATCACTTTCATTTTAAATTTTTTCGGTTACTCCGCTATCATTAGATTCATTGCCATCACCCACCATTATCGGCTTCAGCCTCTTCTGTCCCTCACAGCTCGGTCTTTTCCGCTCGAAACTGAAGGCTCACCTCTCCAAGACCTACCTTCCATTTAACTGATCAACGAACTATTTCCCGAATCACTGATCAACGACCTGTTAATTCGTGACTTGAACGACTCTACCTCCTCTGGTATCCTGGTATCCTTCAATAACTTCGTCACTGCAAGAACTCAGGCAGTGCCCGTCTCAAACCTGGATAAAGGAGGAGGGCGACGCTAATGATCCTTGTTATCACACAGTGTCGTTAAACTACAACTATACCTACCTACCCACCTACCTTCAATAACCGCGCGCACAAAACCGCGCGGCCAATAACCGAGTATATTTTAAGCCAAAGTAAGCTACACACACACATATATATATATATATATATATACCGTAGTTCATTTATGGTCTTGCACAATGTTCTACATGAACAAAAGTTTACATGTAAGTAGACTTGTAAAGATAAGTTATGTTCGATGCCACAAAGATATTCCACTATAGGACGATTAAGGTAGTCAGCGACGAAAGCTTTGATTATGCCCGCGGTGTCTTTGTAGATTTTTCGGCCCGCAGAAGTTTGCTGACCAGCGACGTACTCTTCGCTTGTCAGCTCAGTCATGTTCTGCTATTTCTGTCGATGAACTTCCTGATGGAAGGATGGTTGGCACCGAGGAGCTCACTGAAGCCTCGAAATGCGCGGCTATGATCGGCACGGTTATTCGCCGCGTCGAATTTTGCGTGCGGTAATCGAAGTAAACCGCCTCCTCTGACCCTGTGGAAACCGTAGTCGGACCTCCTTAGAACTGCCCTTCGGAAAACCCCCATTACTTGAAGCTGGTGCACTGCCCTTGTCTGTTTAGTGGCGTTTTGTAATTAAATTTTGCAGATCACGATTACGATTACGTATGTCTTTCATCAATATTCTGCACGTCATAAGGTACGTGCAGATCACAGCAGGTGTAATTTAACTTAACTCGTTCTATGAGTTTATGTATCTGTGCTACCAAAGCGATCAGCTACGAAACACTTAATTATTGCTTAATAGGCGGTAAGGCGTCGCCAGTACATGAAATTGTTTAGCCTTGCGGGATCTGCTGTTTTCAACTCCTATCAGAGTTAACGGCAACCTACACATGTAGATCCTATGTAGGAAATGCAGACAACATTAAGGTTTGGAAATAGTCGGCGATAACTTTTATTTCAAATGTGTCAGCAGCATTGCATTGCTTAACATTTAATTTATTTTTAATTGAACTTCCAATAATTATAATTATTATTATGGCCCGTTATGTGCGATATATTAGTATTATTTCGATATCCGGATGATCAGATTATGTTCTAAAATTCAAATTGTAATTTACTTATAACCAAAAATGCAGACTAGCCTAACTAGTAGCTTAAATATTAAAAAATGAAAAGCTTACCGAAACAGTTATTATGACAGCAACGCCTAAAATACAAAAGAAGAATATCGGGATCATTAATATTAATCCATAATAATTACGGATTAATACTAATAGTGATAATAATAATATCAATGCTACTTCTGACCCGCAAGGTATATGCCGGTCATAGTTATTATTACCAGCATAGCATGTGGGGTTGGAGGTAGCAGATTTTCTCTGATCACCATTAATGAAGATTGAAAAGAAGAAAAGCGTTAAAGATGAAGAACCTGCTAAGGACCATTTAGAGAAAAAACTTCAGAATATTCGTTGGTCAGTTTCGTGAAAAGATAGAAAACGATTATTTTGATAGCTCGATTAGGTTGATGATGCATATAGGTTAATAGGCCTACTGGAGAGAGTGTGCAATTTCTACGATATGCTGTGATCATCAATGGTGATCAATGATGTGGAATCAACATCCATATTCCCAAAGTAGGGCCTATAAACCCTTAATGTCGTCTTCCAGTCGTTGTTCCACCCTTTCCAACTGCACTTTATCAAAAAAGGCGCTATATATATATATATACAGGGTGGGCCAGCATAGATGGTCCGACTTTGCAGAAAAATAACTCCGCCGATATTTGGAAGTTATTGGAAGGTGCCAGGGCAAGAGAATGGTATATAGGAGGCGCCACATCATGATAAGCGCATTAGTTTCGGATATAAAATGTCAGGCTATACCTTTAGCATTGGCGGTCGCTGAATTCGTGTAGATCTCGTCAGCGCCTGTGATGGCCACTTCAACGAAGACTGGGCTTGTTGATTGCATCACAGTTATACTCACGTTGTAGTCAGACCCTGGTCGTATGTAGGATGGAGACAAACACATGTAGGACCTGAAATAAAAAATTATTCTGTTTCAGTATGTTTACAGTATTTTTTCAGATTTATAAACCGGTGCTCGCAGTATTACCCAACCAGAGACGCTCTCAGCGTATGCGAAGAACCCTGCGAGAAAAGTAATATATTCAAACAATATGAACAGACTGAAATGCCCCACCCAGCAGTAGGCCTAACAGCGTCATAAAACCTTTCTTGTCAATCTAATGTATGCGCAAGCCTAAATGGATGATGTATGATACGTCTGAAGTTGATTAAAATGGTGATGATGTATGACATGTTATATTGCGCTGAATTTAAAACCGATTGCTCATGCCGTGGCTGCGCAGAAGTGCCTTGTATCTACGGCTCCGTAGCCTAAAACTGGTTGATGGCACCCTGCTAAGCACATGTGCTAGGCCTACTTGTAAACCCACATACTAAAATCGAACAACGCGCATCCTTGATTCCTTGCATATCACCCTTGTCATGGGTGCGCCGTTAGATAAACTTATCACCCACCCACACATCAATTTTATCACCAGAATGGAACATTCAATAGCTATAATTGAACTACACTGTCAATTAAATGTCAGGCTTATCCACGACTGCTCAGTTACAAGTTACAACATGTACATTTTAGGTATATGTTACAATGCCTGCTGCATACAGTATAAATAGGCCTATCACTAGTCAACATTGATGTGAACTCACATGCCGTCGACAATTGTGACGCACACAAGAACTAGAAGAAAGCGAAGAGCCGAGGTTGTACGTCTATTGGTTGGTGATTGAATGCCGAATGTATCATACATCTTCATTATATATGATCAATCTGCAAAGTAATAAATCAGCTGCCTATGGAAGTAGATGGGTATATTTAAGACTTCCTATAAATTGCTATCATTCAAACCGAGTGATTCATTATAATTTGCGCTTAATTAAGATCCCAATCCCACCCTTACATTATAAACTCACCAACTTTCTCTCCCTAAGAAAGATGGCAGGAACTTCATCGAATGTATGCCGTATCCGCATATGGTACACGAGCATCTACTAGCCATTGCATGGGGACAAAACAAGGTCAAATTTAGCAGTGACTCGTTAACTGGTTTTACTTAGGTCCTACACTTAATCCTCACAGCAGAATGTGTAGGCCTATTTATCTGCGTCATAATAAGTGTAAGTGAATCAATGGATGTACTTTTCGGCTTTTCCCTTACATTAGCTACACTGATAGTACATTTCCACTGTAGCGCGGTGGAAACAGAGAGAAAGCGGAATTTCATATACTGTAGGCCTATGCCTATATTTATTTCGGAGTTTTTCGTTATTCAAGAATGGACAGTATACACAGCTATTGAAGACGAAACCTTAAGCGGCCCCAACAGTAGGCCTACTTCTTCTCAGTGTTTTTACTAAAGTTTTGTCTAAGGAATGATCAACCCACAATGACTCCTATGCACCTATGTTCCACTCGCTAATTTTTTCCAAAGAACATAGGCATTGGCTTTATTAGCTGGAAATCATGGAAATATTTTATAGGTCTAAGTCAAATTGTCAACAGAATTCTTTTTAAAGAAAGTAGGCCTATAGGCATTATGTGCGCATTACGAAAGCAGCTTCGTTTTGCTGCAAATATAGGCCGTACTTAAGGATTAGAGCAAGGAATCTAGATTAGAGAAATGGTTATTAGTCAAACTTCTGTGTACACGTTTTACTCTTAAACGTAGATGTCGCCCCAGTCTAAATTTTGCTTCTATTTAAAAATATATGTTTTAAACCTCCGACGACTTTTAAAAAAATTTGCTGACATAGTCATTTGTCAATTTATCTGTATTATTAAATGCTAATGAATCTGCTTGTCATGTCAAAAAGATGTGAAACTTTCTTGCTCCCGAGTATCGCCCAAAAAGTAGTGACAACGACACTATAGTAAGGAGTTCCCAGTCCTGTGCATTTTGGTCCTTGAGATTAGGGTCTACAATAAAATGCAATGCAGCCAATGGTTTCAGTTCATTTCATAGAAATAAAAGCATACGGCATTTAATATAATTATGTTATGATGTTGCAGTCTTGCATAAGGCTATTGGAGTAACGTGATTTCAAATATTTAAATAACTACTGCACTAAATTTAAAATAATAATAAAAACCTGTCATAGGTAACAACAGAAAGATGCGAATGAAAATCAGAGCAACTGCCGTCTATCGTCTGTGCCAGATGTCGTCTGTGCTTCGTTTCCCGCCAATCGCAAACAACATGCAAAGCCAATATGCCGCTAAATGCGAGTGAGGCATGACTCTTATACCTCTGAAAACTGTGATAATAATCTACGATGAATCTATTATACAACACAGAGATTAGGACATGCACCGATCATTCGAGGCGGATATATGAGCAACGCGTAATCTTCCTCGTTTAAAAGCTTCCAGCTAAGAACCGTCAGTTCTAAACTCCTTCACTGTTTGCACCCTGACAGTGCCAGTCCCAAGCCTGGACAAAGGAGGAGGGCGACGCTAATGATCTTTGCTATTACACATTGCAGTGTCGTTAAATAGCAATTAACCAACAAAAGCGTCAATTCTAATAATAAGTGTACGGTTCTAAATTAGCCTACAGTTGGCAATTGTTCGTCTTCGGTAAATTGTAATCATAATCTCCAAACGTCTAGTGCACCACTCTAAAGCACAAGCACAGGGCACCAGCTCATTCACGAGGGCTGCGGCGAACAGAGGGTTGTCCAAAGGGTAGGCCTAGTCCATGGGAGTTCAAGGTCCGATTGCCAGAGAGTCAAAGAGGAAGAGTAGCTGTTAAGGCGGATGTTGCCCTTCAGAAGTGCACAGAAGTCCGAACGGCTTTCCAGTTGTATAAGTATAAAGATTATATATAAATATGTATGCTTCGTGTATGATAATATGTCTGTATACACACTGTACTGGATAATGTGCATGCCCGTAAGCCCCGTATGTGTGACTGTCTGCATGCATATGAATGATGGGGCCATCCTGTGGACCACGTGTTAGCCCAATGGATATACATGTAGAGAAGGCCTAAAACTCGGCTTGGACGCCTCTACATGACCAGACACCGAGGGTAATAAAATTTTCAAGGAAATTTATCTTCACTGTTTAAGCACGTACCGTTATGAGCAGCAACTATAATATATTGCCAATTATACAAATTAAAGCCCCATTTACTACAATTTATAGATGCACAATAAATGGTAGCGTCGTATATGCTCTAAACCCACATTTTTACAATGCATTTTGCAGTATTTAAGTGAAATCATATTAAGATTAATATTAATCAAATTATTGATAATATTATCAAAATGAGCGCAATACAAGAAAACCATATAAATACAAAATGGCTGACTGTTTTATTCGCTAAGGTAGCTATAATGAAAACACCCCAGAACATAGCACATAGGAGTCAGAGAAGGGTGGAACATTATGGTCTTTTTCCACTCAAAGTCATTCTTTAGGCCTATTGTTTCTTGTAAAATACATAAAGATGAATTATGCGTTTAGGATTTCGGACGGTAGCTTAGATAGTTATCACACATCATATTATTATTCCAAATTCGATGCTTATAAATTCTAATGTTGATCAGCATTTAGGCTTATCGTATCCCTTAAAAAAACTATTAATTTATTTTTGCTTCATTTTATCGCCTTTTAAATGTGAATTCACTGATTAGTTTTTTTAATATGCGAAGATTCAGCCGGAGGCTCAGCGTGTGCCTGTCGTCACAATAATGAAATTCATACATCTACATTAAGTATTATGTCTAGAAAACGATTTTATCCATGAATCTAAAATCCCGTCTTAGGCGCAATGGAGCAATCGCTCATTTAGAAGTGGTGAGATACGGAAGGCACCTAAATCAATAGTCAGTCACGACTTTAGAAGATGGTCATAGCCTAGGCCTACAACGAGGGCTTCACTCAATTTTCTCAAGAGCCAAACAGATGGTTTATAGGCCCGTGATTTCCTTGTTTAGGGGTCCGACACTATGAGGAAATACTATTGTTTTAAATAGGCCTTCTGCTGCAGCGGTGTAACAGGATTTTGAAAAGTTGGAGCATAATTTCCCCCCGAAGTGCGAGAAGCCCCCCAAAATTTTTTTGCCTCCACACATTTTGAATTCTGCCACCACTCAGAAATTTTTTTAGATGGGGTACACATTATCATAATAAGGTCATCTTATAATTACTCCATAGAAATGGGATATGCAGGACGTTTTTAAAGTATACACTATAAAGTAGGCCTACTATTTTGTACGATATGCAGTATAATTGCATGCAAATTAATCTTTTCAATCATCATGAGGCCGGTAACACGGTCATTGTAACAACGTTCATCACTCATTCTCGGAACTTCCATCTTGAAGGGTTGAGTCAGTTTAGGCCTAACACTCGTTTATTGTGAGATCACTTGGTTGACACATTGCACTCGATAGCAGAAACTAATTTTTTTTAAATATCTCTCCTGCTAAAGACGTGAAGTTTTTCTTTCATGTAGGCCTATTCGCTAAAAAGTCTTTCGTTTTCTGGCGTTGCAATAAGTAGGGACCAGGGAGCAATCCCAAGTAGGCCACTATCTATTTGATTAAATCTCTATAGATAACTGTTACTTTCTTATGAGAATGAAAGTTGGTTTATATGGCATCCGTTATGCATTATTCATATCATGCTGATTTGTAGTTGAAGTCTAACCGGTTAAGTTTTTGATGAAGATAGTCAACAACCAGAGGCGACAAATAATTTGACTTAATTTGTATTTTTTAAACAGTGTCAAAACAATAATCCTGTTATAATAAATTATTCAAGAGGATTAGGCCTATGAGTTCTCTGTATGCCTATATGATTATATACTACATATATACTACCTATATATTTAAACTAAATACATGCAATATTCTTCGCCAATAAGTATTGGTATTTGCCAGAAGAGAAATCCTGTGGATCAGCAGAAATGTTGATGCTGCAAATAACAAACGTAATTGGTCAATAAAAATCAGAAAAAGAAAGAACGAAATAGTTGACATTTAGGCCTACATGTACTTGTTAATAAATAATGCAATAAACAATGTAATAAATGTAAATCTGAGGTAGCAATCTAATAAAACACAGCAAAAAGTTACTAATAATTATTACGGTGCGTTTTGCAGCGTATACAGAGAATGGCAGCAGCGTGAACCTGAAGTGATCATGACATGGTTAACTATAGGACCAACGAACAGAACGCAACTTACAGAATATTACATGATAATTAAACAGATAATTACTAGGGCTGTTAACGATAAATTTAATTTTAAGTTAACTTTTGAAAAATTAACAATTAATTAATAGTTAATTTCGATTAAATCACAAAAATGTGTATAATTAAATGTTTCAAACAAATTAATGATATTCAATTAAAGATTCTCAGTTACTGAATCTAGTTACATACAGAAAATAACACAGGCGGTTTTCTTGCTCATACTGAAGTGTTAGATCCAAGGTATGCAAACGATTTGTCGCAATGAATGCAATAAACGTTAACAGCATTTTCGATATTTCCGTTAGCCAATAATTTAAACCCATGTAATTGACCTGACAATTATGTTTTCATATTTAATATCTCGATTACTATCTGCACTGTGTACATTTATGTTGTTCCTTTCAGATTTCCAGTACATGTTAGTGATGGGCGGAATAATCGAAACGATTAATCATTAAAAAATATTTTAATCGTTAAAATAAATTAACGATGATGCGATTAATTAATCATTAATTTCAGCAGCTCTAATAATTACTAATAAGCATGGCCACAAAGTTGGAGGTTTACATGGAAGTTCATTATTTAGTATTATAGCTCAATGAGATTACCGCATTATTATCACCATTCCGTTTCAGTCGTAGATGGACGGTGAGAGATAGCCCGAGTAGACAAATAAGGGGCGCAATATCAAAACACTTATTTGATTGCTTGATGGATTGATTCCTGGGATAAAGAAATGCTACCCTGCAGATGGCGCTATCGTATCTAATGAAGTGTATGTCATTGAACCTTCTTGGTGTATATCGAAAATCGAGAAATTTCTTACTAGTGGAACATCCTTCATTCACCCTCACTTAATTTTCAGGACTCGTACCTGGACTCAAAAGAAGCTCACGATTTCCCTAAGCTGCTATCAGATTCACATTGATTTTAAAAGTTTGCATCTGGTGTTAGTTATCTTGCTTGTAGAGCATAACAAAGTCACTCGGCCACATAATATTATCTGAGCATAAGTCATCACAACGCATCACAAGGTTGACCAAGGTTTCCGCAATTATATCAATGACCATGGAAATGATAAACTGACAAGTGACTGCCTTAAATAATCTGAGTTAGACTATACAGGTGATGGACCATTCTGAACTTCACAACAAAACCAATTGTCCAATTAGTGTCATCGGTGCACGTTTATCTTCAGAGCAGGGCAGACACACACGCACTGTACAAGTGTAACAAAATTGCAAGACAACGTGTGTTAATAAATTCAGACATGTACAGTATACTTAAGTGCTAGTATGACCTCGTCACTGGCACAATATCCTTGTACAAATGGTAAGATGACTTAAACAGTATTTGCTTCGTATACTTAAATTCAGTAAGTTTAAAAACTGTATCTCACCATAATATTCTGAGGATGCAGGTATACCCAATTTCTTAGTTCAAGCCATATGTTCTGAAAATTGAGTTACCTAATCAAAGGAAGCACACATTTTTCTTATTGAGAACAAAAAATGAACAATCACAGTAGGTCTATTATTATAATTCGTTTATGTACGTTAAATGTTAAGATAGTCCACCAGAATTGAAAATCAGAAAGCTCAAGTTAGTGTTACACATCAAAGTCAGGCATAAATCAAAGCAACATGAAGAACTTGAAAGAAACCTGCTTAAAATTGATTGATTGATGGATTGAACGTCTGGAACAGTCAATGCAACAATAAAGTTTAAGTGTTGAGCTTTGAAGTGCACCAACTAAAGCTCATGGAAAAGTTGAAAAACATAGTCTAACAAAACGAGGAATTAAAGTGGTTCAGAAAACGTGCAGTCTGTGTTAGAACCACTGCAATGTTGCCTATGCTTCCAATAGCCTATGGCTCTTAGCTTCCTCTTAGAAGCTGTGATAGTGTTCACTGAGATCGTACAATCGTCCAAATCATCCCACAAATTCACAACTTTTTGTGCAGAGGAATTTCTACCCTAACAGTCCCTTTGCTTTCTTAAATAATTTATATCTATGTCACCGTGTGGCCTTGTTTGTTGCTAATTTAAAAAAAAAACCTATCCGACTGCACTGCATCCTTTCCAGTAATAATCTTTTATGCTTCAGTAAGGTATCTTCTGCTCCTCCTTTTCTCTAATGTTGTTAGTATAGACCTTTCGAACCTCTCTTCATAGCTCTAACATCTGTATCCAAAATCAGTTTTGTAGCTCTTCTTTGCACTTTCTTAAGTTTGTCCATGTCCTGTTTCAGATGAGGATTCCATATCTGGATGCACGATTCCAACTAATCAGCTATTTGTATGATCTCAGTATTGTATCCTTGGCGACTATTGTCCTTCTTGTCATACCTACAGTTGAGTTAGCGTATCTTTGCTGCTTCAACACATCGCCCTTAATTGCACTCATGTGCATAATCAATTCCAAGTCCCTTTCTTCCTCACTCACTTTCTATAGCTGACCCCACTATTTCATGTGAAAACTCTTTGTTTCTCTTCTCCATATGCATCACTGAATACATATATAAATTAAGAATTAACCAAAACTATCTAATTTAGCCTAGGCAGAGTTAATTTGCTCTTTAACCCTTTAACGACTAGCAGCTTGTAATACGTAAGGCATAATCAATGACTCTGGTTGTTAAAGGGTCAATACATTTATGAAGTAGACTGAGTAAAATGATGCTAGAACAATTAGCTCAAAGAAATGGTGTAACAAAAACAGACACAAAACAGTTAAGACACACTATGAATAATATGATCATTCAGATAAGAACTACTTCAGATACCTGGGTTGTAATACTCAAGGACTCTGATGGTCGCTTGCTTGAGATTTTTAACTACAAAGACTCTCTTCATGGTAATGGAGACACAAACTGGGATGTTATCAAGCTGGAGAAAAAACAGATAGGAAGTAAGATAAACAAAACAATATAATTTTAATCAATGCATTTCATACATATTTTGATCAACGAAAGCGGCCATAGAATCACACATGAATAGACAGAGACAGAGACAGAGACAGAGACAGATACTGGCAAAATGATTATATTATATGAACAAGATGACCATTCAGACAAAACTTCCGCTACCTTAGGGCCTATTAAAAAAAGACCATGCATGATGATAGCTACTTTCTTGAGATTGTTTTAACTAAGCCTACAAACTACAATGCCTGTTCTCATAGTAACTGATGGACAAGGTCAGATTAGTCTTACTGTGTCATAATAGATGTTAACAGATGCTGGATCCGTCTGTATTTTCTTTATCAATCCTCTGCTTTTGCCAACTTCGTCCAAACTCAAGAATTCATGGCCTGAGAGCAGCTGAATGGTTTCAAGAGCCATTCCACATTTTGTATCATTTTTTGTCCACCTGAATTTAGACATAAATATAAATAAAATAAAATAAACTCTGTAACTTTATGAATAATTTATATAATATAGAGAATCAAAAAAATCAAATCAAAAGAAATTTATTTGGCTAATCAACAATAAGCAACAATTTACAATTATGCCACAAAAATAGTAATAAGTCTAATTCTAGTTGAGAAATAGAAAAGTAGTTATGGCAGTGAGTAAGGAGGCTGAGATAAGATACAAATGCTATTGAACTGTTCAATGACATGCAAGCTTTTCAAGCAAAAGAATTCTAAAGTATCCAAAGTATCGGTATGAGAAGTGAAGGTTCTGACAAAATGTGTGCGTCAAAAGCCGTCGATCCCCATTTTGCAGCAGAAATACAAAAAATAAGGTACTATTAATTAATAAAATGTATCCTAAATTAGAAGACATCATCTGATTGGTTAAGTCACTTGCACTGTAAAGCAGAGATCTCAGAGTTGAAGGTCATATGAGACTGATATCGTGTAGGCACCTAGAGCAAGTCCTTCATTAAAGGCTATTCAATGTCATCAATCACTGCCTGTCGTTAGACAGTGGTGCTCAATAAATGTGTAATAATAATAATAACAATAATAAGAATAATAATGTCTACTCTGCTAATATCATTTTCTGTTTCTCAATAATCAACATTCGTGGAAGTAAAATCAGTTGGGTGATAAGTTGCGTCTCAAATTTGTGTTTGATTAAATGTGTGTCTTTACACTGTTGTAAGAAGACAAAGAAAATGTTAGAAACAAAAATCACCTTGTGCAGGTTGTAACAACGACCGTATCGCCACCATCCTTCACAACCCGTTCTATGGTAAGGGAAAAGCCATTGCTTTCATCCAATTTATAGACGTTGTAGAAACAATTCAACTAAACAAATAATTCAATCAGACTCAAGAAATGCCATCAATAATTTTCAAACTATTAAATGTATAGCAAATAAAATAGCATCAGAACATAATTCGATATGGGTTATAAGAGTATGTACATCATCATCATCATTTCAGTTTAAACACCTCAAATTGTTCAATAATCTATGCATTTCAACTTTATCACTACAATGCGGTTTATGAACAACTTTTGTCAAATCTGCAGATATCTTAAATATGGCATGTCATTTAAATTAGCACAAACATGTAAGCATCAAAATCCCAAAATTGTGCATGATCGGAATAGATATTGCGATAAGGTTACAAGAAATGAGCAATTATGATGCCGTTTATTACAACTTTACCTAACAGTATACAAATGTCAATACACAATTTAATTAGAAGGATCTTTTGTATGTAAGATAGTAGTTAAAACATAGTATAAGTAAAGCTGTAATATGTTTCTGCAGGGTAGACAAGCAAGGTCAATTGAATTATCCCACCTGGACGAGAGCCACACCATATCCATTTGCATTTATGTGTACAATGCCACTTGTCGTTGTTGGCTGTCAACAAAAACCACCTTTCATTACAACACGTTAATTGCCAGTTAAGTAAAGTGTTAAAAAGGCCTACAATTTACCAAATGAGTTGATCTTATGAATTCAAAAACTCATATGACAGAGCTAACTTTTGAAGGCAAGAAAACACTAAAGCTAGTAAAAGCCAGTAATCTTCGGTAGTACCTTAATGTCTTCATCTGCATAGTTTTCCATAGTGATATGGTCTATTTAGAAACAAAATTTCACCAGAGTGATCAAAATTTGAAGATACTGCATTATCTAGAGTTCGCAATTCAACTTTACAAGTACACAAGTTGCATTCAAAGTTATAAAAGATTCCGTGGGCAAACCTTACATATCACTATTCATCAATATAATAACTGATCTGAATAATATCTACAAAAGCCTATGCCAACTTATGCATGTCGATTTGTAAAGCAATTGTTAATGTCTTCAAGCTGTATTTACGGTTTACCTCCCAATTTTGCAAAGTGAGCATGTTGTTTGCAGTAATTGGATCAAAGTCATGGTTCTCGAGGCCAATCAATGCATTCACGTTGAGATTGAATAAGCTGCGTGATTGATAAAACGCTGCAGCATAGCGGGTAAGCGCTTGAATAGCCATTACAGTATCCTGTAGAGTCACACAAATCCAGAGATCACATTTGATATATCCAATATATATATATATATATATATATCGAAGATATATGGCTTCTATGACAATTATTGCATCAGATACATACAAGATGTCATAAGCAGAAATAAAGATGTCAACACTGAATAAACTAGTAAACGTATTTATTTAGTATACTGTGTTGCTAAAGTATTAAAATCTTCAGTTAGCTTAATAGAATAATTAGCAAAAGTGCTTAACACAGTTATGTTCTCATTTAGAAACCTTCTCACACGGGAAAAAAGTTTGGGTTTCCAGTCAGCAAGAACACGTTGAGACAAGACAAGCGGTAACAAAGTTTACAATAAATATTTGACAGAGTTGGGACAATGTTTAGCAGCTAATATTCGGCAATGTTAAGAAAATGTTCAGCAGTGTTTGGGACAATGTTGCCAGTTAATATTTGGCAATGTTGGGACAATGTTTAACAGTGTTTGGGACAATGTTGGTAGTTAATACTCGGCAATGTTGAACAGTTTGAGGAAAAAGAGAGTTTCTGAGAAAACGGTGCGACTGGTAAAATCAATGTATGAAGATGCAACGACCTCAGCGAGGAGTAGTATGGGCAACACTGGAAAATTTGAGATAAGAGTGGGTGTACATCAAAGGTTGTGCCTTAATTAGTCCTCTGCTATTTATCATAGTAATGGATGCTATATCGGAACATGTACGAAGAGAGGTACCGCGGGATATGCTGTATGCGGACGATCTTATAGTGGCAGCTGCGGAAGAGGCAGGGATACAAACATGTTTTACTGATTGGCAGGAAGCATTGGAAAGCAAGGGACTTAAGATAAACATCAATAAAACAGAAACCATGGTCTGTTCCAAGACGAATAAAACAACATTGATCAAAGACAGGGCTGGAAATGTGTTGAAACAAACTGAAAATTTGAAATACCTTGGTTCGGTAATGAATGCTAAGGGGGGGGGGGGCTGTGAGCTGTGAACATGATGTCAAGAACAGGATAAAGATAGCAAAAATGGAAGGACTTGACAGGTGTATTGTACGACACCAGAATGCCGATTCATCTCAAGTCAAAGGTTTACAAAACAATGATAAGACCGGCGATGACCGATGGAGCAGAGGCATGGACACTGACAAATAAAGAAGAAGGGTTATTAGAGAGAACGAAGATGAGAATGCTGAGTATCACTTAGGGGTAAGAAATGGAGCAAAGACATCAGAAAGACGCTGGAAGTGGCATGTATAACGGAAAAAATACGAGACCAGAATGAGAGATGGAAAGATATGATACAAAAGGACCCGAAGACTCTAAAATTGAAAAATGAAGACACGTTCAACAGAGTCAAATAGAGAAGAAGGATCCGAGTGGCTGACCCCTCCCCTGTGGGGGATTAAGAGACAATGTTGGCGGTTAATATTCGGCAATAGAGTCAAATGGAGAAGACAATCTCCCCAATGTTGGGACAGAGACGGACGATGCTGGTCAAAGCTCGTCCAACTGCATGCTTTTCTGAGTTGGTAAGATATTAAATTGAAGCAAAATGAGTGTCTGCACACAAAAGGAAGACAACGTCGAGCTTAGTACCTGAGTAGAAACAAATCCACCATCGGAATTTCTCTGTGCAATAATCCACTTGGCAATAGACAGTGTCTGAGATGTATTATTTAGAATAACGTTGGTCAACAAAGCATATGACGTCATCTCTATGTAGAGGGCCGCAGACTGTTGGAATGGTGGTGTAAACGAGCCTCCTTTTGCTTCAATCTCAAAGTTTTCCCAGTGTGTGAGGCCATCTGTAGCAGTGAATCGTGATTAAAATCATTCATTTTTAAGCATTTTGTTTCATCAAGAAAATTTTTTTTTAATATATTTTTTTCAAATGCCACTTCTGCATACTACCGATCTTTGACTCCATCTCTGTAACCATTGCTATAAACTCGATATTGAGAATAATTCTAAGACCATTTTATTACCTGTGAGAGATAGACAGAGGTGTTTTTACTCATAAATTTGTAGCACTTACCTCGAACAATAGCCAAAGCATTTCTTTTTGACAAAGCCAAGTTAGCCTTTGAACTTTTTGCTAGTACAAGAGCATATGTGATGATGCACAATGAATATGAGTCGTTAACAGAGCTTAGTTGCTGCTCCAGGTAGACACGGGCCTTTGAAATGCTATCATCAAGGACGGTCTTGTTGACCTGTGGATCACACAGAATCAAAGACGAACAGAAAATTCAGACTTTAAAATTCATAGGAAACATAAAATTCTTAATGAAATAAGATGTAATTTAAATTAGAGCAATGCATTTGTATTTAACATACAACTTTGATTTATGTAATGCCAAATAATTTATAATGCAGCATTTAGAATAATTATACCCGAGTCTTATCAACTACTTTTAAGATCTGTTCTATGATGACAATGATCTTATGTAACTCTTTTCCATCAATCTCATGCTAAAAATCAGAACAGAGAAATCAATCAGAAGTTATATTTGCCTATAATTATAGTTCACCTCCACTAGATCCGTTAAACCTAGCGACCTCTATTAATAGGCAGAACATAGAAGCATAGATTTGAAATATTGTAATAACTGAATATACATGTGTGTATGATAATCATAATCGTAAACTACACATTTCTAAAGTCTAACTCTAAAGCTAAGCCCAGAGCATCAGCTTATTAATGAGCACATCCTCAATAAATTGCTCAGATGAGCAAGAAATTGTCTTATTTAATGTGAACGTGTTCCAAGGGTCCTACTAAACACACACACATATATATATATATATATATAAGAAAATTATAACTGAATGCACTTCTACTTGAATGACATTAGCAACCAATAACAAAATCAAGTCGCTATAGGCATGTACTGGAAGTTAAATCTTCAGTCACTAATAACTAACTTTGCTAAGACAACAATGACAATGTAGTGCTATATCTGAAAAATATCACACCTTAAATTTTACTTACAGCAGGATTGTCTTTATTTTCCAGCAGAGCGATAAGTACATATGCTGTCAAAGGTGTGCCATTGGATGATCCTCCCTGGAAATAGCAGCTTTGGATAGGAAAAGTAACTACATAATAAATATCATATGCGTCATATGAATTGCTGAGGTAGGCCTATTCGAAAAGGTAGCATATTACTTGAGAACTAACAAAGTTCTGAATTACCTTCAAAATTGCCTTCTGCATTCAAATAGCCTAACAGAAAATCTGAACAGATGTCAGCTAAAATCCATATACAAAAATCAGCTACAAAGTCTCATGGTTTATTTGTGGTCTGGCAACTCTCCTCCTTCTCCAATGCTGGACTAACTACATGGGGCAGTCTTCCCAATTCGGTGAAGAACGCAACATCTCGGGTGACATTCCAATCACAGCTCACAACTCAATTTTCTATCATATGACTCTCACTGATTGTGTAATTCATATCATACAGCACCTCATTCTTCGACCTCGACCAAGCTACAGCATTACATAAATCGTTATATTATCATTGTCATAATGCACACCTGCATATGAAAATGTTTGGTAAATAAGTAAGTAAGTAAGTAAGTAAGTATATTTAGGGCTGCAGTGTTTGAACACACTGGGCAGAAGGTCTATTGATCCTCGAAATCTGGTTAGATTGTGGTTGTCGAAAATAAATGAAAACCAGCACACAATGAGTTATTCTAGTGGACGACTGAGGATGGAGGTCACCGATATAAGTTGAAAGCTGTACTCTTCCATAGGATGAGGGATCTTTGTCACCTGGCATACTCATGCTAGTCTTCCACTGCGACCAAAAATGGGTATAAATTATTGAGATGCTAAAATGTCTGACGATAGGTTTCACAAGCATGGGGCAACAGCCTTGAAAATTACAATAAAAGCATCAACTGATAAAAGTCAGCGATGTCAGCCTTTTCATCAAACCAATTAACACTTTGGTGAATGTAGGACAAAATCAGAATCTACAGAAAGCAGAGATTGGTGGTTGTAAGGAGCAGCGATAACGACATACCTGCATGTCTCTATGAATGATTCGACCGTTTGGCGGTTCGGAGAAGGATCCGCTAGGATTCTGGAGATTTATGATCCAGTATATTGTAAAAGCAATCTTTACGTCATCTACGGGAATGTAATTCTTTGCCTTTGCTTGCTGGAAACAATGGACTACAAATGCACTCAACCTGCATGCAAAGAACACATTTCCAGGAATAAGAACACTTTATGAAGACAAAATGAAGCTATGGTATATGCCTCTTGGCTGAACTAATCATTGCTGTCATACCTTAAAGAGAAACAAAAAAAATTAAAACTTCTTGCTAAAATCCAGGATATAAAAGACAAGCTAATATGGATAACTAAGTTGGAATATATGGCATCATGATCATGTACATGGTAAAGAGCTTCTGATTGAACTCCATCACAGATGTGCTTTGATCTTCTACATGTACTTGCAGTACAAATAAAACTGATATAGTTTAAGTGCTGCTAAACTAAAAGAAACAACTAATTGCCAGAGTTGTCCACACATGTGCTCTAAACAGAACAGTTCCTAAATGTTCAAATGCATGTAGACATAATATATACAAACGGCGATTAAAAAAGTAGAAATTTAGGATTCCCTTGAGACTTTTCGTCATAGAATGCATTAAGTGTCAAATCAGATGTTCAGAGGAAAAATGTACTTTTGATTTGTTTATAATAATGTCAGAATGAGAAGTTCTGTCAAATGCAGTTAAACATAAGATAAACTAAGGGCGTTGTTTATTCAACCAAAAACAAGTCAAATTTTGGAAAATATTGATATATAAATTTAACACAAAGCTGTAGTGTAGGCAAATCGAAATGGTCTCTTTATATCTATATCAGCTCACCATATGCTACCTGCCGGGTCATTGTTTCCAAAAGCACTGAATGATC
This sequence comes from Bimastos eiseni, assembly GCA_959347315.1. Classification (NCBI taxonomy): domain Eukaryota; kingdom Metazoa; phylum Annelida; class Clitellata; order Crassiclitellata; family Lumbricidae; genus Bimastos; species Bimastos eiseni. Next base: position 17,919,667 of record OY365806.1, on the reverse strand, counting down.
CATCGCTCCTCTGGAATGTCAGTTCTCTTTGATATCCTAAATAATAACTTTATTACATAAATAAGGCTGCCGCAAGTACTCGAGTACTAGCGAGTACGCAACTCCAAAAATCACTCAAGTAGTTTTTTTTACTCGAGTACTCGTTTAATTAACATTAGATAAAATACATCGCATATGCACTGAGATATGGGAAACAGGAGAGTGGCCAGAGGATTGGATGAACTCAATCTTCATCCCGATACCAAAGAAAGGGGATCTAATACAATATAAAAACTACAGGACCATAGCATTGGTCGCGCATGCTAGCAAAACTATGCTCAGAATCATACTAGAAAGAATAAGAACAAAAACGGAGTCCGAAATAACAGACGAACAAGCAGGATTCCAGGCGAGGAAGAGGAACACGCGATCAGATTACAAACCTAGGAATATTAATGCAGATAATGAATGAACATCAACAACCATTATACATGTGCTTTGCCGACTTCACAAAGGCTTTTGACAACATATCACACGAGCAATTATTGGTCTCAATGATTGAAATGGGATATCCTAAACACATCATCAACTTGTTGACAAAGTTATATAGCAAACAAAAAGCAAAAGTGAGAGTAGCGGGAGGGATGTCAAATGAGTTCAGAGTAAGAAAAGGGGTTAGACAGGGGTGTGTAATGTCACAGTATTTATTTAACATCATGGCAGAAATGGTGATGAGAGAGGTACTGGATGGCTGGGAAGGAGGGGTACAAATAGGAGGAAGAAAATTAACGAACTTGAGACATGTGGATGATATTGTACTGTTAGCAGAATCTGAAAAAGAACTACAAGAAATAATCAATCGTCTGGATAAGATCGAAAGTGAGAAAGGTTTAATGATTAACATGGATAAAACCAAGACCATGGCATTAAATGGTAAAACGTGCAACATCGTTTTGAAAGAGAGCAGACTGGAGCAGGTGGATACGTTTCAATACTTAGGATCATTGATAACAGAAGATGCAGAGTGTAGCAGAGAGATAAGAGGAAGGATGGCAAAAGGACAAAGTGTTCAGATAGGGATGAAGAAAATATGGAGGAATCGCAGCATAAAGTTAACCACTAAAGTGAGACTAATGAAAGCATTGGTATGGACGGTGGTTACATATGGCTGTGAAAGTTGGACCATCAAGAAAAGAGATGAAGAAAGAATTGAAGCTTTTGAGATTAAATGCATAAGACAGATTCTAAGGGTATCACGGCCTCAAAAAAAAAAAACCAGTGGGTATTGGAGAAAGCAGACATGGACCGAGAGCTACTTAATCTGATAAAAAGGAGGAAATAAACATACTTTGGACATGTGATGAGAAAAGAGGGAAACTGTCTAGAAAAAGAAATCATGCAAGGCACTGCACCGGGAGCAAGAAAACGAGGAAGACCAAAGACACGATGGATAGACAATGTGAAGAAATGGACCGGTAGACCACTGGACAACTTACTAAAGAAGACGAGAGACAGGAAGAGATGGAGTAGACTTGTCCATGAAGCGACCAACCCTCGGATCGAGGATGGTTAAGACAAGACAAAACAAGACTCGTTTAATTCCACTTCCGGTCAGAAAATTGCATTTTCTTTATATTTTATCTTTTGTTGTGTAACAAACACTTAAAATTTTCAATTTCTTTGGTTGTTCAGTAGCTTGTTAGTTGTTACATAGGAGATTTAACTTTATTGGTGCGCTAGAACTTTGGATATAACCTATGCTACGTCTACTTAGTCTAATATAGTCTATAGTAGAAGCTATGCAGCTTGTATTAAGCAGCTTGTATTAAGCACTTCCGGTATTAAAGAGTACTCAAGTAGGCCTACTCGCTAAGCAACTCGACCGATTAGATTACTCGATTAGATTACTCGATTAGATTACACGATTAGATTACTCGATTAGATTACTCGATTAGATTACTCGTCTCCAAAACTACTCCTTAGCAGCAGCCCTATACATGAGCAATTGTGAATAATTGTGGCTGTTCCAGTCAATGTCCATGTGTTAAACTTGAAGTAATTGACAAACAACTTATTAGGAACAATTTATTTAAAGCACGACTACCTCATGGTATTATCATGAAGTAATAATTCGGTAGGCCTACAGTATTATTACTTACTCAATATATAATACCGATCATGTAACACATCAAGGTACATAACCATTGGCTAATTTTAGGTAACGTTCCCTCAAAACATGTTATCAAATATAGAATACAAGAAGTTATATTGTTCTCTTTATTATCACAAGTAGGTCAATTGTCTTTCACAATCCTATCCAGAGTCATTCTCTTCCCCTTACTTCTTTCAATTCTAAACACCATCATCCACCCTAGATATCTGATTGCCTGTCTTCCTGACCCTTTGGATCTTGACCTAGAACCAAATGAGACCCTGCCCGCCTAACGATCTTGCTCTGACTAAGCACTGGCGAATAAACTGGTTCCTGCAACTCCACTTTAATTGGCACTATAGAAATCTAGAGATTAATATTGCATTAACAGCTTCATACAAAGAAACAAAGACCATAGGTCAACGGATTTGTATCATCCAAATGAATTACAATTTAGCTTTGAAATTCAGCAATCAATAGAACTGCTGAATCAATAACAGACATTTAATCAAAAAAAATATAAAATAGCAAATTAATGTTATCATACCTGACAAAATGTAACCCCTGCATTTTGTATCAATTGCTGGGGTAAGAGCCCCAGTTGAGTTAAGATAATCAAGTATGAATACATCTGGTGCCAAACTCAACATCGTTTGTTCGCCACAACCAGAAGGCATCTGGATTAGCTTCTCCAATCCAGATAAGGTGGGGCCCATAACATCACCTAGAGTAACACATTATATATCTACAATTACCATGCAGCTGATTACAAACACAATCAAAATATTTATACTACAACCGCCTAACTTTTACGCAATAAACTTTTAGTTGATTAAAATCGTCCCATTTTATTTGCACTAGGCATCTAGGTAAATAGCCTTAGAGGAATGTGGAAGACGTGAGTTAAGTCTGGTAAGAACTAAAATATTCACTCAGTCTTATATTTATCATTCATATGAATTGTATGGGAACGAAACTAATAAAGTGGTGATTGAATAATGAAAACTAGACAACATCAACCTAATGGCAACATGCATTTATTTTAAGCATTGTTGAAAATCGATATCAATGACAATCAAATATTACCTGTCACCATGATCTGAATACGAGAAGATTCTCGAACAAGGTTTGAAGAAGGTAGTGTAACATTTAAGGCTGTTATGAAGCCATTCGTTCCTTTAGTAAGGTCAGTTATCAACGATGTACTGTATCGCTGTGGAATTCCTTCTGCCTAAATGTTCATTCAAATTAATGATGATTAATAATAGTTTTCTTCTCTTCAACAAGATATATCTATGCAATGATATTTTGTAATTTAGTGCTAAGACATAACATTTTATAACATATAAAGAAGGAGCACATTTATTCCAATTAATGTGTTATACAATACAATACAAAACAACTGTAATTGACATTGCCTTCCTACTAAAGTACAGAAGTGTGTACAACCATTAGACACAAATAATTATCAATCTTCCCTAACTTGAGAAGTTCTTTGCTCCAGGCAAACTGGCTTAACAGCTGATCCCTCAATAGAAAATGCACGTTCTTCTCTCAAACAGTTACTTAGCTACAGACAAATCTCATGTCACTCTCCTGGCCCTTTATGATGCTTCTTCTGTATTTGACATAGTAGATTTCAGCAGTCTATTATGCCGGCCTGACATCTCTTTTGGTTTTAGTGGTCTCCCTTGATCTGGTTTCATTCATATCTGTCAAATCGTTTCAAAATGGTTATTCTTTGGGACACTTGCACTGCTTGGGCGTCTGTTAAAATTTTCTATATTCTGTTCACAGTTGATACACCTCTTCTCTCTACTAGGAACACTCACTGCACCTGGTCACTTACATGCTGACAATGTCCAGATTCCTGTTCATCGCTTTCCCATTGAACAGCATATTCGTGTTCATTGCTCAATCTATTGAGTCTATTTCCTCAAACCTCCACCTTTGGATGTCTTTCAACGACTCCCTCTTAAGGCTCTTCTAAGACTCTGCTGATCTGGTTTGGTATTCGCCAACAACTCCTCAAATTTGACTTTGCCTTGCCTGTTGAGAGGTTTCCCTCATTTAACTTCTTGACCAGTGTTCAGTGATGACTTCCCAGTCGTTCTCGACGAGAGTATAGTATCTGGCATATTTATAATCTTACTCGGTCCACTTACCATCACTTCAGGCCATTAAACACTCTATTTTCACGTCCATTTCACATCAATGGTTCATTTTTTGCACGGGTATTTATTATTATAACATGTTACCTTTTAGTCTAGCTGAATATCTGTTTAAATCGGTGTTGAGTGCAGCTGCCCGCTTGATCGCCCACCTTCCTTGCAATTCCAATATCTCCACTTACTCCTAATGCCCATATTCACTTAAAATTCTGCAGATCATCTTTAGGATGTTGTTTGGTCTTGCCACAACGCACCTCTGTGACTTTATTCAGCAAACTTGTTTCGCCTATCTCTGGTCAATTATTCTCTTAGTTGGACCATACATGGCCTTCCTATTCCGCGATCTCTGACCATTGCTTATGCTCTGTCATAATTATGCTCTGGAATGACACTCCTGTGATCCGCAACATGGTGACAACTGGAGGCATTACAGTCTTTACTGGTTGTCCTAAGACTTTCCTTTTGTAATGAGATTGATCACTGAGAGAGACTCTGATTAGGTTGTACTTTGAAAGGCACTTTAGAATTTGTCAGATAGAATATGATGACGGGCAGCTGAAAGTGAAGGACTTGCTCAAAATCACATCACAGTAAGTCCCATCACAGTAACTGTCTCATCACAGTAACTGTCTCGAGCAAGGCTCAAATTCGTAGGCATACTCTCAACATTACAGGTCGAGCACACAAACCAGTAGACCACCGTATCACACTGTATTGTTGTTACTGTTACATGTACAAATGTGTAATTTTAATACTTTGTTACATTCTGGATGTGTTTATTGTATAGTTTGTACACATTAGAGATGACATTGAAGTGTTGATGACAAAAAATTGTAACAACATGACCATTTAAGGCGATAGAAATGACAAGTTGAGGTGTTATAGATGTAACGATGTATACATTTTCAAGTAAAAGTAGCTCAGAAAGCTCTTAATGAAACAATACCTAATGAACAATGTTCAAAGAGATGCATATCCTATCTACCATATTATATGCCAACTAGTTTCAAATGATTATCAAACTACAGCCTCTCATCTGTCGAGACAGACTACACTCTGACAATTTGCTTTATTTCTACTTCACTATGTTATCATCTACACAAAGAATGCTACAGTACTATCGTTGAATATTTTATACATATTTTAAACATAGGCTAACACTAACTGTACTTGTTAGAATATTGTTTAACTGATACCATGTTGAACTTACCACAACAAGAAGCATTCTTCTTTCACCATCACCAGCCACTCCAGCTGTGGCCCAAGCTTCAATTGGAATCTGTCCCACTCTTATTGTGATTATATCAATTACAACTGTAACAGCATCATTTGTTGGTATCTGTGTAGAACAATTACAAACGAAAACGTTACCACATAAACTGCATCTTAATATTTGTAAAACTACACTTAATATGAATTTTATAGAATGAGATGGAGCATTGCTATATAAATTCTCAGATAAGTCTGATATAGATGAAGTACAAAGGTTAACACAGATGAACAAGCGTTACTCAAATAAGCAACAATAAGCTAATTAAAGAACCTGTTTAAAGGTAAGATAGCACACTAATTTAGACCATTTCATAAAACCTTTTCAAAAGTTTGGTTCCAAGGTACAAGGATCTTTCGGCTCGATGAAACAATGCTTCAAAGCAATTTAGTCAAAATAGCACAATCGTCACAATCATCATCGGTTGAACGACTTCCTAACCTCCCAGCCTGCTTTGATACTCACATGCTCAACTGAAAGTCTGAACAGATGGCTAAATAGATGTATTTATTATTGGCTGGTCCTAAAGGATCAAGAGTTTTATTGTCAGAATTAACATGCTCATATATTAAGCCAACATCAAATTAACACTGAATTAATAATCTCACCTCGATGTCCTTTGTAACATCAGTGTTTGACACAATGTTTGACTTCACGCGAACGTTGAAGAAATTTGATGCTTTCAATGACACTCGAACCTCAATGTAAAAAGCAGACAGTTTACTTCCAATGACAACAATTCGTTTCTAGTATTAGTGAGAGAAGAATTTCTATCATGGAAATAAGTTAATTATTAAGCAATAGTAACAGCCATACAAAAGTATTCAACCGGAAATGCAGTCGGTGGAATTTTGAGAATACTTTTGTTACCGTCACCAAGTTATGGTGTAAATAAAGCACACATTCAATTGTAAATATGATTCAAAATGCAGCAATGAACAAATTATTTGCAGTGACTTGAAAACGATCCTTGTTTTATAATCTCAAGATTTCAACAGCATGTACAAAAGCCAAGTCACTGGAACCACCATATTCACGTGTATCCATATCATACATGTATTCGCAACATGAACAAAAACATCTCTCTGCTTTGTTGAAAATGACAAAGTCATATATATACTCACCATTTGAGACGTTGCTAAGTAATTGAAGACAGTAACACGCAGAGGAAATTCTTCCCCTCTGTTTACGGAATAGGGAAGAGTCATTGAAACGAAAAATGGACGGAAAACAGTAAGCTACCAACACAGAAGGAAAATTTAATTAGTTTCAGAGTTTCAAAACATTCACTCAATGAAATGGTTGTCACTACAGAGTTTTTAAAGGGACAATGCACACAAAATATTTTATGTCGTGTATGTGACATATTAACTTTGACATATTAACTCATGCGCACGAAATAATAACTCGTCTGCACGACTTACGACTTTTGTGCATGACTTATAAAGTCGTTCACACGGCTTATTGACTTGTAGTAGTTCGCTCATGTTAATATATTGTATGCACATGTTAATATCTTGTGTGCATGACATAAAATATTCTGCACACATGTTCCTTTAGGGGCTCTGTATGTCACTACACTAATCACCTGCAGTCCAGGAACAAATTAAAGCCTTCACTTTGATGCCAACAGTACAGTTAAATGGTCTTGAGCAAGTGCTTCATGGATGATAATTGTTTAGTGGATACCTTGCACACTTGTATTAGCAACAGAAAACAAACACCCACATTTTCAATATATAGGTCTACATTTAACACACTTCACGAAAGCCTTGAGAAAACAAAAATGAGTTAGAATTAATGAGTACATAATATTACCAGAGAAACAATTGCCTGTAAGTTTTTTTTAAAGCACTATAGGCCTATAAATGTTCAAGCAATATGTCCATACATACCCTAGATGTTAATGGTGCAATGCCCAGCCCATCCTTGTCATTGACAGCAAAGCCGCTTGCAACCCATGACGTCATTGTGTCAGGTGCCACAACATCAATGCTCCCAAAACCAGACGTTCTGAAATAAGCAAATGTTAATGTGATGATCTCGTGGTCTTGATGGTGGAGCCTAAGAATAATGCTACAGAGAATCCACAAAACTAATTGGGTCTAGATAAGCTGCAGGAGATTCCTTTGCTGCAGTATTATCAAACCATTCTCATAGTCCTCCATTCACACACAAAATATGTGTATAATAATATTGCACAGATAGACAACAAAAGTGTAATTGGTTATATTCTGTGAGACTCACCACCGACAGTGCAGCGCTGTTGCTCCTCACAAATCAACCTGTTTAATAGGGTATCTTTCAATAACCCGGGCGTCTTTATGGGGCACTACATAAATCTTTATAAAAATGAATGAATGAATAATCCAAACCATAAATTGGAGTTGGCTAAAATCTAAAGGTAAAACGAGGGTGTTTATACCCAATTGCAGTTTCGCTGAAAATAAATGTTTCTGGGAAGAGCTGTCGTACAACCACCGGCAGAGAAGGACTAGCAGGACTGGTAGGACTTTCAGCTATACCATCCTCGAGTACTTTAAATGCTGAACCTTTGATTGAAAATTCAGGTCGAATAACACCTACATGCATCATAGGAATAGCTAAACAAAACAACATAATTATTCCAGCTGTTAAAGATACAAATTATTGTTAAATGGGCCAAAATGGATCAATTTAAAGTAAAACATCGTTAATAAATAAAACACATAACTTTATAGTTCACTGTCAATAGGTCCATTACAGATTATAAACTATTAGTCTTTCTACTGGGAATTTGAATGGATCATAATTATGATCTTAAATCTCAGGTTCTTTCAATATCCAGAAACACCAGTCTTGACTTTTGAGTAAAAGCTCATTTACTTGTTTTTAATCAAATTTAAATCAGGTGAGGCAGGCTGATTCAAGTTTGGCTCAGATTCGAAATCTGAAGGTCAGCCAGGTAAAAAAAAGTAAAGTAAGGAAAAGAAACATGATTGCGAGCCTCTGCATTAGTGCTTAGAAACCTGGAAAACTGCAAGTCATTAGATACAGAAAGGAACCAAGAATCCACAACGACTGTGTTTAAACCTCAGATGAAGCTCTGTATTTGATCAAATCTGTGCTGCTATCATATCATAAAATAAAAATAAATAAAAACGAGTGCTATTTCCTATGAGGATTAGCATTCTAGATGCATCAATTACAGACTTCAATATAAAATAAATGACAAACCCAGATCAAAGGCAACATACTACCTTATAAATGGTTGAACCAATCTGAATACTTTGCAAATTGTAAGAAATGATGTTGGTTACAATTGCAATTATGGTTTAAATTGATGACGAAAGTCAATGATTTTATGCTGCAGCAGCTTATTCCCCAACTAACCACCTGTTATTTTGTGTATATGAATGAAGCCGTCAGTCAAAACCCGAACTGAAGCGTCCTGAAACGACATGAAAACACTCTGAATTATTTAACTTTGCTCAATAAGCTCAAGTTTTATGCGATCAATGGATATATATATATATATATATATATATCATGTGGCATCACAATGGCTGATCGGTTAGAGCGGTTGATGAATACTGATAAGGGTTCATCGTGCTATATCAAGCATTGACCCAACCAGATGGCAGTCTACCAAAAAACTACAGTTAAGAAACACTTTTCTCTGCCATCTCTAAAAGGTGTCTTTTTAGATTGGTTAGACTGCATCATTAAGTGTCCTGTAGAGGTACTCAAAGGTGCTTTACAAATTTTGATACATACATGAAATCTTATTTCAGAATTCGTTTACTGATTGAACTAACGTCAAAAACTTCGTTGGAATCCTTTCCACCTGAAGGGAAAGGAAAGAAACCAAAGAATTGTCCCCACTTGAATCCACGAGTTGATCCACCTTCATAATTCTTCAAGTCACCAAGGACCTGAAATTGCATAAGTAAAAAGCACTTGACATACAAATTAAAATTAATTCAGGGATGCAATACGAAATTACAAACGGGACAGGGTCAGTGTGGTTGTTAAGGCAGGTGCTATGTGTGTGTGTGTGTGACTCTGTGTGTTTGCATGTGTGTCTGTGTGTATGTCTGTGTGTGTGTGTGTGTTGCATAACAAGAAATTTGTATCCAGATGAGCAGTTTGTTTAAACCATCCTCGGCATATACAGGATGTCACAGCCTATATGCCTACGACGATTTAACCAAACTGCTCATCTCATACAAATTTCTAGTAGGTAGACAAGAAAATCACAAATTTTGAAAAAGGCAATGGAAATGTAGTTGTTTGATATCAGTGGTATCATCACCATGGTAAATTGAGCACTAAAGACTTTATTCTGGATGGATTTCATTATTGCTCAATAACCACATGAAAGTTCAAGTCAATTCGCTCAGGGATTTAGATGGTAAAGGATAGACTATGCCGTTTCTATAATTAAACAGCTGGAACTACTGTAGCCTATTACAGCATGGCCCATAATGCATACATTTCATCTGCAGAAAAAGACAATTGTTGTTTTTAGTTTTACCATATCTTGTGTGATGTCATTGCCCGATTTTAGCAGCAGAACGCTCTGATCGACACCCAACAGATAAGCAGTTGACATTGGACTACCATGAACAGTCAAGGATACGCTGGCTCCTGGCTCTACCTTGTCCTTGTTAAATTTTAGAGATACCTAGATAACACAGAGCATACATCAGTTTCATGTGCAGAGGCCAACTTTGCATCAATATCAAACGGTAAAAAAATATGACTGCATATGCTCTTTGTGAAAGAATACAGAATATGCTATAGTCAGTATTTTAGTTTCAGAATGTGAAATGTTACATTGATACTATTATGTAAGTTAAGTTCAACAGTTTGTATATATAAAGTATTATACATGTGTAAGTGCTGTATTTATGTATGTATGGATTCATCATCTCTCTCTTCCTATATATATATATATATATATATATATCATGAAATATATATCATGATACATATATATATATATATATATCATGAAACTCTCAAGGACACTTAAACTCTCTTTTGTTTTGTCCCATAAAATCGTGTATTTAGTATAAGTAGCCCTGTTGCCTTTCTACTATGTAACCTGTAAACATGTACCGTGTACCACCACATGCTTACAAAGCTGACAAGATTTTTACCTAAACAGCATAAATCAAAAACAACAAAAATGTTTAAATCATGCATATTTTAAGTATTACATGGTCCAGCATCAACTGTGTACAAGTCTAGCAAAGACAGGTTAAGTGGTTGGTCTATGTCATATAGGCCTACAGGAAAATGATGATCCAGCATTTGCACATATTTTTGGAGCATTTTAAAGATATTCAATATTCCTTTACATGTACTTTTAGAATTCTTAAAGACTATCATTAAGACTAATTAATCTTTTTAGGTCTTGCAATTGCAGTCTTCTTAATTACAATCAGCAAAGGTGACTTGTAGTTTATCTGTGTCATTCCTTGGCTTTCACAGAATAATCACAGATTTATAGTATGCATAATTGCATATCAATGTTTTCGGCCACCACTAATTGTAGCGATGTTCCTATTAAAACCCACATTTCTTATGTATTATTAACATTATAATATGCAGTCAATGTTAATTAGTTTAAATTAATTCAGAGTTAATTAATGCCAGCCTATAAATATAATGTAAAGGCGCTATAAGATTAAATTAGAGCCCTTAGTAACAGTGTTGTTGGGGAGAACTGGTCGTCGGCAATTTGACATTCAGGAGGCAATGTTAATAGGTCTGATTTTGGCCACCGGTCGTCTGCTGGGGACTGTACGGCGAAAATGTGTCATCCGGGCTGCGTGAGTTTGCAATAAAATGTTCAGTATTGCTGGTGTTGAGAAAAGAGTCAACACGTAATTCTCAAGTTGCGAACTCTCAAAGAAGTTTTAGGAGTTCGGACAGTTATTTGACCCTGGTTCATCTAGAACTACTGAGGGGTGCGATTGATGTAGTGGTGAACAGTACTGTGATCGTTGAGTAATGATGGATATATTCTCCGTGTGTAATCAGGAGTTATTTTCGTTCTCGAACTATCGGTCATGAGCGGTGGAATGCAGAAACTCTATTCACGTTAATATAGATGGACTGAGAGATTAATATCAGCATCTATAGTGTGTCTCTTCTGACATACTTGTCAACGGAATCGAGGCTACACAAGTATCCCATTAAGTCCGATTCATCATTCGGACGTGACGAGTGCGAGTGGAGTACGGCACAGAAACATTTGAGGTGAAGAGGCTAGAGGCAACAATCATCCGAGAAGAAGCAATCGACAGAATTTATACAAAGAAAGAATCCAAATGAACACTACAGAAATCCACTGCAGATCTGCTCCATTCCCGTGGGAGGTAGATATCTGACTTAAGAAGCGCTATTAGCTAATCTAGGCTGGCTAGGTAGGCATAAGTTAGATTAGTTCATAATCAATCTATATCTTAGAATTCTATTTAAATATTTTGCTGATTTTGACTGTTTTTGCAATATAATTGACGATGAAAGTTTGCAGTAGTTATTGATTAATTAATACTCAATTGAACTCATGAATATGTATATGAAGAGGTGTAATGGCCAAACCAAGGCAGAATAAGTTGAACTGTGTATAAGCATCGTTACACTAATCACCAATTGATATTATGAGAATAATTGAACAATTATAGTGGTTTATGGGATTTTATATTTTCCTACATTCTGATACATATGCTATTCCTAAATATCTACCCATACTAAATACAATTCTATTTCGTCTGTACAATTCTTCTAGAATCACTTTGCAAGAACAGAAAACTGCGAAAAAAGAATTAAAAACAGCTAATACTTGAAAATATGACAACTCAAATAAGACAAAAGCAATGTTAGACAAGTTATAATTATAGCTTGAACAAATAGCCTTCCGAAATATAACAAGGATTTTTGACACAAACAAACTTACATTGTTGGCAAAAGCTCCATTGACGTTAAATTCAATATAATCGCTAATAATCTCCGAATTTGCAGTCACAAACCACACCACACATCGCGCAGTTGGAGCCAACTTCTGTGCAAGTTCACGATTAATGTTCAAACGTATGGTGTAGGTAGGTGAATTAACGTTTTCAATCAGTTGAGAAATGACAATTATCCCTTTGCTCATGATCTGAAGCAAAACAAAAAAACTTAAGCAATGAAAATCACCCTCAGAGAACCCAAACATTAATTTCTGGTGTCCCTTAATATCTTGAATAGATGTTAGTAAGCAGTCTCAGCGTGCATCAGACAAGAGCACTTGCAAACAACACAACTAGAAGACAAGCTTAAAGCAAAAAACCTTACAATGAATAGAAGGATATCAACAGCTCTTAGTGGCAGGATACAAATGCACTTTATACATGTACATTATAATTCTGTTTTTTATGCAATGCTATTGCTGAAACCCCGTAATAGTCTGCAGAAAGTTCCAGTCATACATGTACAGCATGAATCAGATGGAAAATGAATAGGACTCATTTTTACTGTTGTGCGGGTTATATATTGGAGTATATTTATGCGGAATGTTCTGCACTGATTGTCGCTCCCCCAACCCCTCTCATTTAGGGTATCTGTCTTTGTTTGACGTTGCCTTGGTGGTAGGCTACAACGCCTGCTTTTCTGCAGGAAGCTATGCCACCCTATGTTCGTCAGTAGTAGCAGAAACCTCTTCGCTCTCCTGTTGGGGGTGACCTGATTGATCATCTCTTTTGCAGGCACTTCTATAATGCAACATCACGCTTTCTTGGTTGTGGGACCGACTATCAGCTTCCCTAGACATTCATCTCCTGTCTAGAAAGTCGCCATCTCCATTTTATACCTCTCTGAAGTCTATCCCAGCCATGGTTCGGCTGGGAGAACGTATTAGTAGATATCTTGAAGGGGTGCAATTTCAAGTCTTTATAACATATTGATTGATTGATTAAATATTGGCTATATTGTTATTTGACATAGGCCTACCATGTCACATAGAATGCATGCATTGAATAGAAATGAATATAAATTAAATCTTAAGATTAGGTCTAATTCCTTGACCAATTTCACACTGGGGTCAAATGCATTACTCTCAACTCAAAATTCCCATATACAAGTCGGAGCTAAGCAAAGTTTGCAGCGGAGTTCTGAACTAACTGGTAAGTCTTCAGGAGCCACAGAGGCTGTCGCAATTGCATACTAATGGGGTTTAATAATATGAAACTTCATTAGAATGCACATGACTTCAATTGCATTAGCGCTAGATGGTGCTAAAAAAATAGTAGGGGCCTTAATAAAGATAGATCACACAGAGTATACATCAGTGTAGCTGAAACGCTGACAACTCGAAACTAGAGGACTTAAAGATGTAGTTGAAAGAAGACACCATAAATAAATATTCATAGGCCAATACTTACAATATAATAAAGACTCCGTGCAGCCACAGTTGTCCGAACTTTGAGTTGAACTATATCTCCAGGCTATGAGAAAAAAAAATTAAAATTCGTTAATACTCTGAAACCAACAGATCAAAACCTAGATTACATTCATTATCAGTGAAACAAGTGACCTATTGTTATCTGGATCAAGTCAACCCTTAAGCTGGGCAGAGCCAAAACTTAACCTACACAACCTTTTCCAGAAACCCAGATAGCTTGACGTAGAAACGACCCACGACTGACGTCGTAATTTACTATGTGTGTACAGAAGGCAGCTTCTGCAGAATCTACTTCCACATTTATAATCAATAACTTAATATAATATGCCTTTGTAATGTCACAGTATTGATGAATTGAGATAGAAAATGAGCACCTGATGGCAGGTAAGTAAATTTCTTAGCATTAGGCTGGGGTGTTTAGTGATTACCAAAGTAGGTTTTTTGAATTCGGAAGGGATTTTTGCTATACGATGAGACACCCTATAAGGGTGATTGCCAGTGATTAAGCATTGGGTGAATTATCAAAAGATAGCAAATGATAATATTTTGATGGCATCATAAATAAATATTTTTATAATAGTTTCTGTCTAGATATTATCCTTTATTCACAGAATAAATTGGTTATTATATAACTGGCAGTCATGACCAGACATACAAGCAATTATTCGATGCATGTTTAGTTAAATGTAACTTTGCCAAAAAAGTGTTTGTACTTATTTGTCCCAAATTGCCATTCTGCCTGCATACCTTGATGGAAGACTCAACGTTAACCACAGATACTTGAATTCCAAGCGAAGCCTGGGATTCAAACGCACTGATGGTCTTCCCAGCTAATTGCTTTGTATTAGTGGTAACGTCAAGAAACGATGCCTTGAGAAAACACAGAGAAAAGAACTTGCAACTAAATTTACACTCAACAACAAATGCCAACTGCCTATTACCTACAATTACTTTACTTACATACAAGAACTTAAATACAAGCTATTAATTAAACTACTCCAAAGACAATTTACCTGGTTCGGTGTTACTGACACTGACATGGTTTCACCGACACTGCTCTTCTCTGGATTTAATCCTATCTCTCCCTCCTCATCAGAAACCTCATCTCAATAATTCATTCATTCATGCAGTCATTCATTTTAACATTTACATAGTACACCCTCAGGAAGTCTACGCACAAGCGCTCCCAGCACAGCCACAAATCAGTCTTAGAAACTTGTAAGACAAAGATGCATTACTTCTTGGTAACAGTCACATCTCTGAGGGAATTGCGTTCCAGGTGGAGGGCCAATAACCAAGAAGGTGCGGCGCTGCTTGGTCGAATTGCTTGCATAGGGCTCCAGAAGCTCGCCACAAAACGAAGAACAAAGAGCTCGACAGTCAGCCAAAGCTGAAAGAGGGCAGCAGAGCTCAGAAGACATCGTCAGACCAGTACAACCATTCTATAGCCTGTGCTTTAAGTCTCAGAGATGGGAAGCCAGTGAAAAGACTCAATGTGCATGCAGTCCAAGACAGGAGTGTATTTAGATAAGTGTCCAAAACGAGGACATACATGTATACCAGCAATGGAGAAGTCGGCAAGTGATCAAAGCATTGATTCATGCATTGATTGAAAATGCATTGATTCGCGCGACTTTGTTTTCGTGAGCATAGTATAAATTTCGAGATAAAGAATACGTTTTAAATGATTAATTTGCACCTCTCAAAGGCACTGCTAATTTGGCCATCTAAAGGAAGGTCACAACCTACCCGGTAAATAGAAAATTTGTATACATCTGAATCAATTGAAAAACATTATGCAATGTAATTAGGTAGGCTTGGGAGACTCGATTATCGGACTAACTATTGAGCTCTGCGATTGTGAATGTGTCCAAATGTGAATGCAAATCTAGTTGCGGCTGTGTCAGTTGGATACTCTGGACTTAAACAAATCTTTTATTGTATTGTATAGTATGCAATATGCATAAATTATATTTGAAAGCTGATCGTCCGAAAGAAGGCCAAATGAACAGACAATAGTTTGACCTATGGCATTCATTTCTAGCTGTAACAAATTAAAATAATAATTTAGTGAATAGTGCTGTAACCAAGCTGTTACTGGGTTTCACAACCACGATTATTGTTTTTTTCAAGCAAAATGTTATCACCATATAAAGCAGTTGCAAACATTTACAAGACCACATAGAGTAAACATCTACTTTGCAAGCAAACTGTCATCTACAAACCTCAATTCTTGCACTGCAGTTGCTCTTGATCTCGAAGTTAACTTCCACAAATCCTGAAGATGTAATTGGGACACTCTTTGTTAAATTAACTCTGGCACAGAGGAAGAAGGACGGATCAAACCAAAATGGCAGCACAGTAGTTACAGTAACGGTTATCTCTCTGAATTTTCCATTTGGAAGTATAATGTCAGAAAGAATCGGCGTTGACCCATCTTTCTGCTTCAGCTCCACCTTCAAATTTGAAAATAAAGCAAATATACATTATCACTTGACAATTTTAATTTTGTCCTAGCACTATTTTCTAGGCGGTTGATGTCTGTATGACTACAATGAAATCCATAATTTTCAAAGTTCTACTGATGTTCCATACATGTGTATAAAAATAAGGTTCTTTACTACATGTTTTAAAAGTCTAATGTTGAAATAGCTCAGTACCAGCACAGAATAAAAAATATGATATCTTGATGTTGTACATGCTTCAAGACATATGGAAACAAAACAGACTTGTGACATTCAGCAAACTTAACAACACCAGCAAGAAAATAGACTATAAGAAACAAAGAAATGTAATACTTCGGTGGCAAGAAGAACCAAAACATAATAATTATGATGCGCTGATGAACAGTAGCTGAGTCTATGAGTTGAAACCAGAACCAAAGCAGGAAAGTTAAAGGTTTGAAACAAGTCTCATACAGAAGCAGTTAGAGGCAAATAAAGAGAAGATCATGGATGACAATAATCCGCTTCTTCCTTGACTTATTATAAACTGTTTGTTACAAGTGAACTTACATAGGCGGTGAAAAGAAGTCCAGGCTTGAAACTGTCAGGAGTTATATCCATGAAGCTCAGGTCATACTTTTCAACGTAGCAAGTGACGGTGTCATTGGCAGAAAGCGTCACATTGGTCACCGTTTCTGTCACATCTGCTATGACAGTGATTGTTTGCCCACCTAGGAGAGTCCAAGCTGCTTGGGTGCCATTAAATAAACCTTCTTTCCTCCAGGTGGGTACCATGTATGACAACTGTTCAAGACTTATCTCGGCTGAGGCTGTGCCATTCACCAACTGAAAACCAGCAGAGTAACTAATTATTGTATCAGCTGAGAGCAGAACACATAATATTAAAACAGAGTAAACAGTTATGCTTTCCATCTATTTGTGATATGGAACTTGTATGTTCAACAAATGTTAAAAGCATCGTCTAAGGAAAATGTAGTAGAACAGCTGAAACGGTTGAAACTGACAAAAGTCCATGAGTAAATTAGCTACATCCTTAATTCTTACTTGGAGGGAGGAAAGAAATTGGAGTTGTGTTAGCATAGAACTTCAATAAATCCTTACATGTTGGAGTGTCCTTCATAGTACCAGTGCTTAAAAAGGGAAACTTAAGCGAACCACATGTCACATAGCCTAACTATAAATCAGGCATAGGTAACAAGTTGTCTGGCTGGATGACAGTGTTAAGTGGAGTGCCTTAAGGAATAGTCTTGGACCATTGCTAGTTATACTTTTTTAGTAATGACATAGATGATAGAATTTTATCGACAATTTGTAAGTGTGCACATGCAAAACTATTTAGAGCAGTGGGTGGTGAAACAGAAGTGACGATACTCCAGGATAATCTTAGAAGAATGTTCAGAAGGTCATATGACTGTCAGGTGCTGTTTAACTGGGAAAAGAGCTCAGTAATTCATATGGGAAGAGAAACAGTGAGTTTTCATTAAATAGATTAAGGCTATGGAAGTGAGTAAGGAAGAAAGGGACTTGGGAGTGATTATGCACAAGAGTACAAAACATGCCAGACTGAGGCAGCAAAGAAGGCTAACAAAGCTAGGCATGATTAGAAGGGCAATAAGTCACCAAAGACTGAGGTTGTATACATCACTAAATAAGCCACAGTTTGAATACTCCATGTTTAGAGCTAGACATGACAAAGTTGGAGAAAGTGGAAAGATGAGCTACAAAAATTATATGGGACTACAAGCCACAAAGAACGGCTGAATAGGTGTGCACTAACAACATTGGAGATTAGGATGAGCAACGGAGCCCTAACTGAAGCCAACAAGATTGTTATTGGGAAAGGGGCTGTGCACTCATGCAGTCATATAGGTTTTTGGAATTAGGAAGGCGTCTCGGGGACATTGGCATGAATTATTTAAGAAATCGAAAGGAGCCTAGGCATACATGTACATTCTCAGTTCAAGAGTTGCAGAATGGTGGAATAGTTTGGATGATAGTGCTGTCACTGCTTTTAAGAGTAAGCTTGGAAAATTGGGCTATTATTCTAATCATGTTCCAGGTCAAATACTGCAGTGGTTCTAGCACAGACTAAAAGTCTTTTGAACCACTTTTAACCCTTAATTGTTGTTTTACACTGAGCCTTTAAATAAGCCCTCTGGTTTCTATTGACACTGCCTACTTTAAATTTATGACCTACATTCAATTCATTCAAATAGTTTTCCCAGCCTGAGACTAAATCCTATAAATTATGATGACATTTCTAGTTGTGTTGCCTATAGAAAATTCTAAAACGCATCAATGAGCTTAAGTATCACACGCTCTCAGAACTCTTATTACACTTTCCAAGTCCTCATCCTTCAGCTTTTTTGTGTGCACTTGTGAGCACATCTCTATCCCTGACAATTCCATTCAATAATTTTGAGCTTTATTTTGTTGCCACGTGTTATAGTCTCACAGGGCAAGGGTTTAATTTGAGGATGGACTGGATAAAACGGTTGGAGAAGGAACCAATTAAACAAAATCAACGGTAGGCAGGCCTAACTGCCTTATCCATTGTATATACAGCATACAGGCGCGACCCTTCGAATGCAATATCGTCGGGTGCCGCGTGAAATTTTAACATCTTTGACGACGAAAATGAGGCGCAGTATAAATTTCGCCGTCGGTGAAGGCGACGGATTAATTATAAAACCTCCTAAACACTTTTTGACGTCTAAAACGTCGTTGAATGCGATGAATCACAAGCGCTGCCATCTTTGTTTACATCGCCGTTACGCTAGGCGTAGAGGACTTACTCCTGCCTCAGAATCGGAGTAGATTTACACCTAGCGTAAAAGGCTGCGCTGCTCTTATAATTACCTACATAACTCGCTACACCAGCGTAGGCCATTTTATGTCGGTAGTAGAAGATACGCCTACCGACATAATTACGGGCCCGGAGTTGTATGGTCTCGAGACAGTGTCTCGGTCTCGAGACAGTTTTTTAGTGTATCGGTCTCGGTCTCGAGGTAGTGTCTCGAATTTTTAAAAACTGTCTTGAAGTGAAAGTCTTGTTCTGTCTCGAACAAGCGGTCTCGATAAGTTTCGCGTTAACTGTCTTACAATTTTGCGCTAGGCCGAAGAAGAAATATCGAAAAAGATAAAACTCGGCAATAATTATACAAACTGTTCTTGGGAATTGATACAATATACATTATAATTAAGTTTCAAATTGAAATTACAAATGAACCTTATTCCCAAAAACTGATACATTAGTATTTTACAACCTTTTATATGGGATCACTTGTTTTTTACAGTCTCGAACTGTCTTGAACCTAGTGTCCCGGTCTCGGTACCTCATTGTCTCGGTCTCGATACCTCATTGTCTCGGTCTCGTCTTGGTCTTGAAGTTTAAGGTCTTGCATACAACACCGGTAAATACATGTGTAATATGTCCTCTCGAAGGTAATCCTCAATAACCTAAATGATGCGCCCACAGAACCCAACCAACCGAGTACTTTTGAGAATGGACAGTTGGCAACATGGAATGATGATGACACTCAAATACAATCCATGCCCCACAGAAACACTCACTGACTGAAGAGCTTGAGTCACAGAAAGTGTGTTTAGGCCAGAGGAGTAGGTTGAAATTGGTCATTGATCTGTGATATAGCTGTGTTCATGTAGCTCAAACCAGTGAAAAGATTTTAAGCCATTGAAAAGATACGGAAGTGGCACTCACAAATCCGTATATACATGTGCAATTGTACAATGTACATACATACCTATGCAGACCTACATACAAGCATGCATGCAAGCATGCAAACATACATACTTTGCAAATACATTATGTATATGAGGGTGTATGTAAACATGCAAGCAATAATGTATCTATGCATGTTCGTGCATGCATGTATGTATCCGAACATTTGCAAAGCGCCATTTAAAGAACCATAGAAGAACCACATAATGTCCACATGCACAGGCATTGCCTCTGTAGGCTTCCAGGAGAGCAATTTATGGTAGAAACATATTTGATAGTAATTCATTCATTCATTCATTCATTACAGAGATTTATATAGCGCCCCTTCAAGGCTACTATTCAGGAGCGCTCCCGACCCCAGCACGGCTAAAAAGAACAGTTTTAAGGCAAGTATACAATGAGTCTGAGTGGACCCTTGGTAACAACCGCAACGTCAACGCGAGCATGTTCCAGAGCGAGGGGCCAACCACTGAGAAGACACGATTCTGTTTGGTAGTTATACGGGCAAATGGGACAATGAGCATACCTCGCTCAGTAGAGCGTAGAGAGCGACGACCCAGTACACTAAAAGTAGAATAACAGAGATCGCGAAGATAGGCAGAGGCGAGACCTAGCAAGGACCGCCATACCAAAGAGATGATGCGGTACGAGATTCGCTGTTGGAGGGGGAGCCAGTGGAGCACATCCATCATATAGCCGGATACATGGCCAAATTTAGGAATGCGTCCAACAAGACGTGCAGGAGAACGCAGGACTCGCTCCAGGCACCGCAAACGCCCAGCTGGAAGGCCTGCATAGAATGAGCAATAGTAATCCAGTCTGGCAGTAATGAAGGCGTGAACAAGGGTAGCTGTGGCGTCTGGAGTTAGCGAGCGGGAAACAGTTCAAAGCTGACGCAACTGGTAGTATGAATCACGGCAAAGACGGTGAATATGAGAGGCAAAGGTGAGCTCTTGGTCCAACATGACTCCAAGGTCCCGGACAACAGAAGAAAATGCAAAGAGGAGGAAATCAGCAGTACTGGCAGGTAAATCAAGCTTCACATGCTGCTGGCGAGTGCCCAGTCAGATAAATTGGGTTTTATGGGGGTTGAGTCGCAGGCGGCTTGGCGTCATCCAAGTAAGGCTCAACTTTTCGAACTAATACTTACATTTACTGTCGTCATCCATGTAAATTGATTCGTAGTATCCCAGGATTCGAACACTCTTGCAGTCAGCTTTACAGTTCCTTTAACTGGTTGGCCATAGGTGTATCTGAAATTGTTACATAATTCTATAGGCCACATCACGAAAATCATGTTTATATTATATTGTATTGTGCGCTATACAAATAGAACGAGTTCAAAGATGTCTTTTAACAATTGCAATAGCATAAATGTAATGACAAGTAATTAAACACAAATTATAGGCTGATAATAATAATAACCAAATAATCTGAACCTTTATATTGTCACTGAACGTTTCAGTCAGTGGTTGCTACACAAAGCAAGTCCAATTCGAAGTTGTCGAATTATAGAAATAAAATTCAAGTTCAAAACTATAGTCAAAATAATGGCAACATAAAAGGATGGTTTCTGCAACAAAGAATAAATACTAGTAGGTCTAAGTGTACTAAAAGCGACTGGAAAAACCAATGCAACTCGTTGTGAACGTGTTAATGTTAAGATGGTGGTACCAATCACATCAGACTGCTTTTGAGAAGTTGCAGGTGTAAGGGGGAATCAACAGTGAGTGGGAGGGCAACGAGAAGATGATTAAAATTTCAAATTGAAAACTTATATGTTGAGTTTTTTTAAAGTAGGTGGGTGAGATTTTGCTTGAAATCTAGAATCAACAGTGAGTGGGAGGGCAACGAGAAGATGATTAAAATTTCAAATTCAAAACTTATATGTTGAGTTTTCTTAAAGTAGATGGGTGAGATTTTGCTTGAAATCTAGAGTACAAGCAGCTTTACAATGCTCTTTCAGACTTGAACAACAGAGTGAAGATCACGTACAGCGATTAACCTTTTTAAGTTCGGAATGGCAAAGTCGAGCAATAGCACTTTCGGAGCTAAACCAAGCTTTAAGGTCGCCAACAACAACCTTCTTATATTTGAGCTGAATGTAGGCCTTACTTATCAACCAGTTCAGTTAGTGTGATTGAGACAGGATATCTGTGAGTAGGTTTGCGTTAAAAGAATAAAGCGAGGAGCAGATGTCATCGGAGAAACTCTGAACAACTAATTTTTGTCAGGATCAAAACTTCACCCGCTTTAACAGCTACTCTGTCCCTCTGGAAACCGGACCCTGTCATCTGACCTCTTGTGGACAATCTTTGGACAATCCTCTTATTCGACTCAGCGCTCGTGAATATGCTGGCACCCTGCATGCGCTTGGCTCTCGAGTGGCGCTCTAGAAGTTTGGAGATTACGATGTGCTGGTAATAATCAAAAGTAGAGTCACAAGTTGGAAAAGAGATAAACACACAAACAAACACCAATAGGCTATCAGCACTAATAATATAGGCCCGTATACTAGTATTAAAAAGTCACAACTGACAACATTTTAAACATAGGTTGTATTTTAATGATATAACCTGCAATGGTTGACCATGTCTTTAGTGAAAGGGTTGATAAAAATTACAATGAAGAACTGAATCAAGTAAAAGTCCCCTACCTGGCTGATACGATGATGGGCAGTGGAAGTTGCAATTGCTGTTTGTTGACAAAGAGAAGATAGTACGAAGGCAGCGTGACTATTACCTCATACTTCGGAAGAACTAAATACAAGATTAGTCAGCGATTTCACAGTTAGAGAAAAACTACATAATACATGTTTACATAAAGCTGAATAAATCGGCAAATTGTTTTATCCCTTTACTGTAGGGCCTAGGCTATTTCAATACCTGAAACCAGGAGCACTTATTCAATATTACTCTAGGACGGATATTTTAGGTCCATCTCTCCTCACACAGCAGTTGACCCCAAAATCTGACCTTTTGTTTATAGAAGTAATTAGATCAGACTGAATTAGAACACTATAGACAAGTGACCTGCCGTTGCCATTCAATAGGAAATTACAGATCCCAGGGCTGTAATTAAGGTGTTAGTGCAGCGCAAGACATGGCAAAACTGTAAACCAAAATGGCAAATCAATGATCTAAGCTTACAATTCAATTACGTTAGAAAAACGGTATTATTGAATAATTACAAAAGGGCTTTCAAGTCGTTAAAGATCGTAGGGCTAACCAAATAGTGAAATGCAACGATTGTGTACATGGCCTGTGTAAGTCAAGGTAAAGTAATGATCACAGCCCAGGCATGGCAATCTACATAGCATATTACGGGAATAACAAAACTCAGGTGGATTTAACCAATTAGTCCTAATTAATCTACCAAAATTAATAGCAAACAGTAACATTGCAACGCACCGTATTCAGTAACATCAAAAGTTTTTGAGGTCGAATCAACCTTGAAAAAAAAACAAGGAGACAAAATTAAAGAGATATTATCGACACAAAATGTAATGCTCAGTACTTTTATATAGTTTCTAATAAGCTAAGAAAACAGACTTTCATGGTATGCCTACCTATTCACAATTTAACAATAGCGTTTCTGAATCGATTATACTTTAGACGTGTGTATATACTTCTATATTTGCTCATAACTAGCATACTACAATCTATTTCAAATATATATTTGCAATAGATCGAAGATTGTGGATATAGTTCATCGCTTGCCAGACAACTTTGCCAGACATGGTCTTCCACTTGAAGTCCTAGCAGTTGTAACCTAAGAATACGTATAGGGGTTGAAACAGCGAATTCAAGCTTCTGGTAGGCTACAATATGAATTTCAACACTCAACTAATGAACGCGACTAGTAACCATTACGGTGGCTTTAGATACAAACCTAACTATAGTATAAGGCTTTATTCCGTATTACAGTCAATGTGAGTATTAAAATATAATAAATAGGCCTACTCTTAGAAATGAGAAACACCAACTTCCCGGTAAGCATAGGCCTACTCACTTTGGTTTGAACTTCAATGCTCCACGTTCCCAGAGGTGTTAGGTCGGACAATTGCAGTTCCCCACTGAACACACCTCATACGGAAAAAACATTTAAACTGGCACATGCGAATCCGTGGTGCACAAATACAAGACATGTACATACACAATTAGTAGGGAATTGTGTCTGTGTGTAGGTATGTATGTGTAAGTGTATGTGTGTGCCACAGATATAAGCCTAGGCCTATTAGCTACATGTAGGTCTATAGACCTACACCTCGCCATGCGTCTATGTGAGTTATAATTAAGCATATACGAGGTCTACACAAAATATCCAATCCAATCTGGATTAAATTTGAAGACTTCTACAGCGCCATCAACGCAATCTCCAATACGTCAATCAATTGTCTCTATATACAACACAACGCATAAAGCCCCACTTTGAATAGCGTAGGCATATTTAGTAGGCCTATTACTGGTTTTTCTAAATGACGCTGTTAGTTATAGGGCTATACCAGGGGCGGAGACTTAGAGGGGCAGTGGGGGACGGTCCTCTCCGAAACTTGAGGTGGGTGGACAGAGTAGCTTATGTCCCTCAAAATTGCAGACGATTTAACATGTGCTTGCCGCTGCAGTTCCCATATCTGGGGCTAGTTTCACAGTGTGCCTGGTTGTTTCGATTTGTCCAAAATGGGTTGTGACTGGCCAGTGAGTGTCTCCTCATCAGTACTGATGAGACACTCACTGACCATCACAGCCAGCTGCTGGTGTCTTGTGACACTTGTGAGAAGCAAGACACCAACAGCTGGCTGCGATACGGTGCCGACCTGCATCTTAACCTAAGAGTTCAGAGGCAGTATTAGAGAGATAGTGAGTTTCGAGACCTCGCTGGTCGGTCAAGATGTTGTGTTGAGTAGGGTGTATGCTGCGTGCGTGTGTGTCCGCCAAATTATGCTGATATTGAATTGAGGTCTTGACACTGTATGCATACATTCAAAGGCAAATACTTAGGGGGGCAGGTAGCCTCCAAAATTTAAAGTGGAGGGGATGGAGATGAATAGTTATATCCTCAATATTTAAACAAATTCAATAATATTATAAATTTCTACAGTGTTACCTCTGTCCATCCTATTTTGCTACACCCATGCGTTAGGGAATTGAAATTTTGTCAGACCCGCCCCCCCCCCCAACCCAGAACCAAGTTTCCACCTATGGGCTACATAAATACGCAGCATAATTTATATAGGCAGAAGTGTACCAATAGAAATAGGCCTGGCTTTGTAAACTTCCATGTACCATGTGTGACAGGAGAGTAGGCCAACAACCTAATTAATGCAAAGGAAATTGTGCACAATCTACCTGTATTACGCTTCATCTGCAGCCATTGGGCAATTCTGTTACGATCCTTATCCTAGAATTTAGAAAATAGACAAAATGACAATTTTTATGTAAAAGTTACTCGATTTAAGATATGCAGAGAGCGAACTTAGCGAAGGGTCGAACAGGTAGCTTACCATAGGCCTAGTGATAGGCCTAAGTCAGATCGAATGCTTAGCTTTGCTCGTGCATATTATTTAGACTTCTTTGAATGCATAATGTAGGCATTATTTTGTGCTGATCGACTGCATCGAAATAAAGTTCAGGTAGGATTTTAAATCCTCATCTGAAGTTCAAAAATAAACGACAGACGATTTTATGTAAAGAGTTTTCAAAAGGGAATTCAGAACGCGGCAATAACTAGGCCTATAGGTCGAAACCATCAATAAATTCTCTAATCGAGTCTACTAGATTATGACTATAGGCTATAAAGCGAGGCTATAAGCCTAAATATATCGATTGCTATTGTGTGCTTTATAATTTTATAATATATTTATAATTTATCGGGTTTGTCGGCGTCTTAGGCCTAGAATTAAGTCATTGTGTGTTCATAAAAAGAACATTAACCTTAATTAGGGACAATGAACCAAAATTCCTGTGTGTGAATTCATAATTGGAAGTTTAAAACATGTAAATGGGTCTACTTCCATGTCCATCCTATATTCCAATGAGTTATTCAACACGATTCTCAAACTTATTGGCCTACGAACTCTACTCAATATGTATGACTATTGGTTTGTTCCATGGAAGCCAATGCTTAGGGCAATACTTACATAAATGACGATGTCCATCCAGTCTTTGTATGGTTTCATACTGGGATAAATTGCAATCACTCTAAACAACACTGAACATACAGAAACCCATTTAGATGTAAAGACTACACATTGGTCGCTCTAAACAAAGCGCTTACGACGAGTAGGCCTATATGTAAAAGGC
Organism: Bimastos eiseni; assembly: GCA_959347315.1. NCBI lineage: Eukaryota > Metazoa > Annelida > Clitellata > Crassiclitellata > Lumbricidae > Bimastos > Bimastos eiseni. Next base: position 17,893,152 of record OY365806.1, on the reverse strand, counting down.
AAAATTAGGTATATAGAGGAGCATTGACCCATCTCGCTACACTTATTAGAACACACGTCACTGTGTGCTGTGTGCAGAGGATTGTTCTACTTACGTGCGGATCGCACGCAAATCGCGGTTCACCTCCCGATGGTGAAGGTCTACACCTCAATTTTGAGGTTTAACTAGCTATCGGCAGGCAATAGCGCGATCCGTAGGTCTAAGCGTGAACATGCTTATAATAGGGCCTTTGCCATGGCTTAATAAAACTTAATACGACTCCGCTTACATAATTATATTTGATACATATGGTGATTCTTCCGTGTCATTTTATTCGATAGATTGGCGTGGATAGAAATGGTCGATAGAAATGGCGTGGAGCTCATTGGGCCTGAAAAAGAGTCGGGTTTGTCCAGGTCTACCACCTGGCATGCGTTTTTGTGACCTGTTTCATGTTATAGGCCTACAGCTTCATAGGGTCGCGCCCCTCTGATATTGGGGGCAGACCCGGCTTTTACAAACCACTCTCAGCACTATATCTGCTCGATTCTAGAGCTCACACTAGTCCATGTCAACTGCAAGCCTGATAACTGTAAGCTAATCCTCTTTCTCACCCTTAAGTCACTCATATAAAACGTATGCAATTTATCCGAAATTCGCCAAAGCCACTTCAATAGGCCTATCAAACATCATCACATCACTTCCATCGTAAAATTACTTAATTTTCTGAAAACCACATAGGTAATCCATGTCAAAGTCCTACCAATAGCCCACCACCCCTTAGGACCTACAATACCCCCGCCCAGCTATCTTCATGAACTGTCCATCATTCATCAACCCTGCTCTATCTCAATCTATCTCGAACCAGCAAGTCGCTGCTCATCTGTGTGGCTGCTTTACGAGCGTCAGTGTCTAGGAGTCAGTGGTTTGTGTTATATATAGACGTTGAGCGAGGTCATGTAATATTTCCAGAGAGAGACAGAGAAATACAACCTAATGAAGCTAAAGAAACAGCCATGGTGAGGATAAGGTCGCACGGTAACATAATAGCAATTGAAATAATGGCTAACTTATGCCAACAAAACATCAGGTCATGGGTACAACTCTTGAAAAAGTTATCACTCGTGATCACGTATTGAAACACAGACAATGCGACAAAGAACCCGAGCGGTCAAAGTATTACATAAAATACATCCCTTTGCTACTGCAAAACTTGATTGTGCTTAGCGCTATTTGGTTTTTAGTGAGAAGGCTTACCTTTTTGTCCTGGTTTATAGAAAGCTTTATCTGTTTGTACGAAGAGGGAAAGTGATTTTTGAATGACATTCACGGTACTTGAATTAAAAAATTTCCATGTTCCAGCTCCAGTTCCGGAGATGTCAACTGTATAAGAAGTTTCCGATACAATAACAGGAATCTATCGAATAAAATGACACAGAAGAATCACCATCTGCATCAAATATAATTACGCATTTAGCAGAGTCGTATTAAGTTTTATTAACCCATGGCAAGGCCCCTATTATAAGCGTCGAACTTCTTTGGACCCTTTGAGGCACGACATCTCTATGTGCCGTCCGCGTCGCGCCGCGACTTTCGTACTGGCGCCAAATCCCGTCTCTGTGCTTTGGAATATTTCGCGCGCCCGCGGTTCTACGCGCGCCCTCTTTATCTCATATTCCATGGCGGGAAGACGCGTAGGCGGAAGCGACGGCTTCGGGAACTCTGGCTGGCAATGCTCCATCGACAGAGGCTGGCGGCTGCAACTTCCCTTCCTAGAAGGAGGAGAGTTATTCCCGTGAAAATGTCTAGTAAAGCCGAAGTCACCGTAGTCAATCATCGCTCGCTGGCGCAATCTGCTGCCTCGCCGTGGCGGCGCTTCATTAGCCGCAATAGGCATTGCTTGCCTATTATCCAGGATTTCTACAACTACCAGGCCATGACATATGTCCGCGACTTCCGTTGGGATCGCAGCGGCGCCAAATCTGGCTCCTGGGTCGGTTCTCGCCATTTTATTCCTCGCCTTAGTTCTTCCTTCTAGCGGCTGATTGGCGCTATCTGTAAGACCTCCAATTGCCGCCAAGTCGTTGTCATCGACTTCCTCAGTGGGAGATTCGAATCCGCTACCGCCTATCGTAGCCAGTGTCCTATAAGTAGATTCCTGTAAAGGAAGCTCAACATTTGCCTTGCGCCCTTTATCAGTGTCAGTGTCTTCTAACTGACAATCCTTTTCTTTGCTAGTTAAGACAACCACAATTGATCACTGAAATTATCTTATTATATTGCAGTTTAACTACAGTATTATCTTCAAACAAACATCTTACACTAGCAATACAATGAAATGAAACCTAGTTAACAGTTCTATCTTATGATTGTCATCGATTACAATTATTATCTGGGTATCTCACCGCTATTCGGCGATACATTAACAAAAACAGAAGTAAACAGAGTTAATCCACATTAAGCATCGAAACACATGAATAAGAAAATATATCCCTTTACTCCTCGTGTGACGCCCTTTTCGAATACGACTTATCGACCTCGAAGCGCAACGACTACCGACGCTCGCTCGCCTCGACTGCTTGCTTACGAGCCCTCGCTTCGTCGACCCCTCTCGGTGGCTAGCTCCCCGCAAGTCGCAATTATCGATCGACCGCAAGCGTCGAGTTTCTACCTCGGCCACTGTCTCCCGCGTATCTTCTCTCGATTCACGCCAAGGCTCTTCTTTTATTGACGTCTTGGGCGCCAACCTTTCGCGCGTCTTGGCGCACGTAATTGTATCGAGATACAAGGCCGTAGTGCCGTGGTTCGGCACACCTATAACTCACTTCCCAGTTTTTCGAGAATTTCACGCTCTCCTTTCGTACAATTTATTAAAATTACATTACAAATGAAATAATAAGTAGAATACTGAAGAAAGTAAGATTCAAGTTAATTCATGTAGGCCTACTCTTGGAAATGAATAGGCCTAGGCCTAATTGCCTCGTCTGGGTAGGTATTCACTGGCCTCTCTGCCGCGTCCCTCATTTGGTCACCGTTTACCGAAGTCATTTTGGAAATGAAGCCGAATTTTTGGGGGGAAACCACAGTCCTCCACTTTTTGCAGTTCAATCGTGGAATCAAATGGAGGTTGCTGGCGATGGCGTTGAAAGAACAAACTACATGTGTGAGGGCTGGCATAACAGTATTCAGTCTTTTCTTCAGTGCAGTCACGCAACATTGGGTAGGCCAATTCATCGTCGCACCATCTAAGGCCTACCAATTAAGTGACTGCTCAAACAGAAGGCTGTTTCCTGCAAGGCGTGACGGACGTTCAACATACTGTAACGGTTCTGGGGTACGCCTACCTGGTGTCGACCTGCTGTAGTGTCTGCCTGTTGTGTACGCCTGTCTACTGTGTTCTTTCTTCTGTGGTATCTACCTGCTGTATACGCCTATCTACTATCTACTGTCTACTATCTACTATCTACTGTAGTCTATCTACTATCTACTGTAGATATCTACTATCTACTGTATCCTATCTACTGTGTATTATCTACTATCCACTGTGTAGTCTCTACTCTCTACTATCTACTGTAGTTTATCTACTATCTACTGTAGATATCTACTATCTACTGTATCCTATCTACTGTGTAGTCTCTACTGTCTACTGTCTCCTATCTACTGTGTATCATCTACTATCTACGGCAAATTAGTATAAAAGGATCAGAGAGTCGTCATCGGAGAGTCGTCGTAGGATCGTGGTCGTCGCCGTCGTCTGGAGATCGTCATCGGGGAGCCTTGTAGATTCGGCTTCGGCCTTGCAGTCTCGGCGCCTAGGAAGCACGAATAGTCGTCGTGGCTTGCGATAGTCGTCGTGGATATAGTCGTCGCAGATTTGCGATAGTCGCCGTCAGCCATTGACGTAGCGTTGCAATTTCTCGTTAGTTATCGACGTAGGGCGTAATGAGGCAGTGAGAAACGGACTGTTTCCGAATCTGCGCTACAGAAGTATTGTTTTCCGTTGTACATTAAAAGAAGATTATCGAACAAGCGTGTCTTATTCCAAGGTCATCCAGAAAGGAGCTATTTAAACCTTAAATGGTTAGTCTTCAGCAAACCACTGAAGCCTTACTCAGCGGACTGCAACACGAACTACCCCCATATCGGACGGAGCTGCAAGTCGTCATCCTGGTCACTGTCGAATAGGCCCCGTTCCGTTACAATACAGTAGAGAAGAAGTAGGCTCACCTACAATGTAATTCCACGCGACAATGTGTTGAGAGCCATTTTAACAGATATATGGACAAACGGGTTATATTCTTAGTTAGGCTACTTGCGTGCCTTTGCACTTCTTATAGTAAAATCTTAACTATACAAACTTCAATGATTCTCTTTGTGTGTTGTGGATATCCTGCCTTCGTGTGACATTAAATCAGCAAAGAGCCAATGATGGTTTGAATTTTTAAAAGGTGATCACTCGACCGATGATCGACACAGTCCGGTGATCAAAGCCCCTAGAACCGTTCTAGACATACTTTTTAAGAGATTAGAAAGCCAAAGGTCTTACCTGCAACTTGATCAAGGTATTCAATTCTAAATGAAGCAATAAAAGAAACAACAAAAATTATTATTAAGTTACATAACAAAATCTGTATTTTCATGTGTTTGAGTAGCTGCATGTAGGAGTCTGAGCGTTTGCGTGTCATCGAGTAATTGCAGATGCGTGAATTTGTATAGGATCTTCTAAGAACTCAATTGAGACGCTAAAAACCACAGAGACAATGCAGCCTGTATGCCAATGACGATCATCATAAGATTGCTCGTGGTATGCCTACCTATGCTTATACAATTTATTCTTCAGCTAGCCAAGTTTATCTTGAGTATGGACAATTCGAAAGCTAATTGGACAGTAGTATTCGATTCTATTCCAAACTCACGTCATGATCAGAAATATTGTCTATTCATTTGAATTTACAGAAATATTCGTATTGCTTTAATTATGTTAATGGACTTAATTTCTAATTTAATTGATTTTAAACTGCACCATACACGTTTTGGGGCGAAATATAATTATATTGCTCATCGTCTGAAGCAGCCGAGTCCTGTATCCCGTATCCCATTGCGTGAATAGTTTCTAATATATAATGGTGCAATTTTAATATTTTTAGGTCTATAGCTTGGCTATAGACCCTAAATATGCCTGAAACTATAGCCTGCTCACTTGTCTCCTCTCGCCTCGATTATGCTAATTCACTTTTTGTCGGTCTTTTAGACCTTGAACTTAAAAGGCTTCAACGTATCCAAAATACATTAGCTAGAGTAGTGCTACGTGTCCCACTACGAACAGCTCTTCTGCCCTACTCCACCAGCTGCATTGGCTCCCTGTTGAACTTAGAATGAAATTTAAGTTAGCTTGTTTGACCTACAAAACCATCGTCACCAGTACACCTACCTATATTCATGCTCTACTAACTCCTTACATTCGCCTCGTTGCTTACGATCATCAAGTACAGATCTTTTAGTTGAACCACGATGCAGAACAGTTATGGGCTCTCGTGCATTTCATGTCTCTGCTCCTAGGGAATGGAGTCGACTGCCACTCTCTCTTCGTAGCTCAAATTCACTTCCTTCCTTCAAAAAGCGACTCAAAACTCACTATTTCTCTTTGGTTTTCAAGGATTTGGAAATCTAATTGCATCTTCTCCTGGCGACTGACTGACTATCCGCTCCTCAGATTCACATTTAGGTGTGACCTTGTGCGCGTTACAAATTTAATAATAATAATATTATTAATATAGCTCCATCATACATTAGCAGGCATTGCTGACCCTAAGACGGTGACGGTAAGACCTACTTGGTACTTACGCATTTTAATACACAGCTGGGAACTTGTCATTAAAAGTTCTTTGCTGAGAGTATGATAGTTTTCAAAAATTAATTGGTGGGCCTCATCAACAAGAAACACCAGCCTTACTTCTTGAACATTTCAATTAGAGTTTCAACACATTTTTTAAAATAGAGTCTAAGCACTCATTTTGACAGCTGACACAATATTAAGTCTATTATGCTATAACAACTCCGTGACTAGAGTAGAAACAGTGGTATCAGTTTAATGACACTAAATTTATGATAACAAAGATCACTAGTGTAGCCCTCCTTCTTTGTCCTAGCTTGGGACGGCATTGCTCTATTTATGTATAATCCGAGTTATTGATGTTGGGTCAGATTACTCAGGTACTGTGTACTGCTCCTTGACTGCAGCACTTCTTTGATTCTGGTCCATGTGAACTATGGTGTGTCTTTTGAAACTTTGACACAATAATAATTGACAAGATAAGCTGAATATAACCTTATGTAGCGCTTTAGACACCTGTCTAGGTTGATCGGGGCTTCAAATATGTTGATTATTTGATAATTTGTTTTTTTGGGTTTTTTCAAAAAGCCAAAAGATAAAAAAATTTTCAATTATTTGGCTTTTTGGTTTTCCAATTTTTTTCATTCAATTTACTAAAATTGCATGTTATCTTACTAATTGTATGTTATTCAGTCGGAAATTATACTGAATTAATTCTTAAAACGAGTTGGAGTTCTTTAAATTATTCATGCCGTGTTTGATGGGTTTTGAACCGTTTTTATAACAAAACCGTTGTGACAAAATCCACAGGAAAATCAAAAACCAAATAACCAAAATGAAACCAAAAGACCAATAAAACTAAAAAACCAACTTTTGATTTTTAAAAAATCTTTGTTTTTGCACCTCTGAGGTCGATAATATAGCGCCTGCAGCCCTACACGGCGTGCACGCATATTATAGGCTCACGAAGAGCTTAGGCCTACACGTCTCAAGCATGCACATAGAGCCTGCATAATCTCAACTGCTAGCAAATTAATGTCACAACGCATAGGTTCGACATGCAGATCTATAGACATGTTTTGCGTGTTCTTTGTGCAAGTAAATCGATCAAGTAGGCCTACTTGTGAGTTAAAGAAAATAGACTATCATACTTGCTGTTACTGGGTTGACTTCAACTGTCACTATCTTGGAGACCAGTACGGCGTGGGATTGGTCATTATATATGGTAACATTCACAGTGATCCGACCATATTTGTACAGAGTCACGCTCACATCGAATTCACCTCCAGGACGAATATTTTCTGGGAAAAGACAGAAGTACGTTCTGAAATAAAAGAGATTCTGTGGTATTTGTTATCCATTCGAAATAAGTCAGTTAAAAAAACAAAAAATGTCACAAAATAGAACTATAGGTCCACACATACGTGTGGGCCCTACGGTACCTTGCCAGCATTTGCATAGGCATGATATCGGAATGTGGATCCTGTATCAGGCTGTAACTGCGCACGCTGTTTGGATAAAACTCAGCTCAACAAACATTTCCGCCTATTTTAAGATGCATGTATAGCGTTTCAGATCTGCTAGAAACCCGTGTTCTTGATAACGTTCGCAAAAGGCGCTATATAAATGTTCAAACTCGCAAGCATACATAGGCCTACATGTATGAGCTCAGCCCAGAGAGCTCAGTGTCGCATTCATAATAATATTATGTAGGCCTTTTATGTCCGGGTTAATGTTAACTCACGCACTTTTGTCGTAATAACATAGGACTTAGCTGATTGCTGTAAAGGTAGCAACATCATGTAATGTCAGACGTACATGTATCAATTCACTACTCTTTATCTGTCTCTATAATTTATAATCTTACATAAACATTTAATATCACCACCCTGTTACGTGATCATGCACACATAGGCTACACAGGGCATCACTCTATAAGGGGCCGTCTATAAATGGCGCCACGTGCCTAGGCTGGAAGGGATTCACATATTTGTGACGATGTGTGACGAAGGGGGCGACGAAATGTGACGTCACATCATTACATCAACCATCAACCATTAAAAACTTTCACAATTATACTTACAAGTTCCACTTAATTAGTAGTAATTATTAACACAATGTAAGGACGCTAATTATGATAATTGTATTCTTGATTTTTTGATTGTTTGCCCTTACGCTCGCTGTCAATTTTGGTCTTGGAAGTGAGGCAGCCATTCTGTAACACGCAAGCGGTAATCAATTATCCCGCTAAAACGCACTAAGCCACAGAGAATCGCTGCACGTCGGCAACGTCGCAAGCGCAAACAAAGAAAATGGAGAGGGTGTAGATTGGATTGACGAAGAAAGAGCTGGATGTGAATGGAATATCCATTGAACAGGATGTCAAGATCCAAAGGCTCCCTATTTATTCCATGCAAGAGCATTCTGCTTCTCCGTGGGAGAATGGAGAAGCATAGAATTTGGATTGTTGCAAGTAGGCCCCCTAATTGTTATTAGGCCTAAACAGAGGCGTAGCGACGGGGGGCGAGGGGGCGAACCGCCCCAGGCGGCGCTTGTCCTAGGGGCGGAATTATCGGCAAAAAATAAATACAGAAATATTGTTGCATAAGTTGCATTCTTCAAGATTCTTGTTGCTCTTGTCTAAGCCTAGCACCATGCTCTTTAGCTTTTACCCAACTTAGAACTAACATATACCGAAGTACCATCAAAATGATCGAATGGCACCGCCATGTGTTTTTCTACATCAGAGTAATCGTCAGTTAATTTGGCGCCTTAGGCAGTTATCTATATAAGAGCGCCCGGCCCCCGTTGCATAATTAGCAAGATGTGAGAAAATATGTAGTTAAGCACAAACTGCACGGGGCACATAAAAATGTTTTTGTCAAAATATATAAACGATGCTGGCATAGAAAAATTAATAGCGATGAAGAGGGGGATTCAAAGAGGTGTTAAGAGATCGAATATCGTTGTTGGAATTGGAATAAACCTAAAACTAGTTTTTAATAACTAATTTATGAATTTATTTTTGTATCATCGTAAATTTTTATTCCTGAGCACATAGGAACATTACCGTATTATTTCTAAAATTCGGCGCCCCTAATATTGGCCACGAACTACACGGTTTCCTATGTCGTCTATACCAGGAGCCGGCCCCGATAGACAATGCGCAAAAGAGAATTTAGACGTTATTATTATTACTAAATTTATTTAATTCAAAAGGTGCGAAAGCAATGGAAAAATTAAATTAATTAGCGTCCTCTTGGGATTAAAAAAATACAAACTTGCCGCCGACAAGATTAACTGCGCTGTTTTTTATATTTATTATTCTCATCTAAACTTGATTTCGACTCACCGGCTAAATATGTTTACACTAACTTTAGTCATAATAGAAAACTATTCATTTTTTATATTTTTTACTTTTTTACATTTATTAGATTAATTTGGATGCGTTTTGTAGCGGAAGTATCCAGGAAGTAGCACTGCGCTGTGCCAAGTGCCTACAGCCTATATCCATGTTGCCTAATATTTTAGTTTAGTGGGAATGAAAGTATGAAACGTTACTGAACCGTATACGTAATCTGTATAAGTTACCAGTTACTAGTCTATTCCAATTACTATGCTTACTATAGTCCCATCATGATTAAATGGTATCATTTAAGACTTTCTTTTCAATATGTAGACAGAAAGAATAAAATGCTTACTGTTTTATCTTTATTTTATTTTAACTTTATAATTTTCGATCTATGACCTGCAAGACATTTAGTTACTTCAATGTAGAGCTTGCTTTATAAATGGTTTCTTGATTAATGCTATCTTATTCTATTTTCTTATTTTTATATCAAATGCTAACGCATCTTAATTAGTCAAACAGTTTAAATTATGACAGTACATGCTGATGGTGCTACTAACTGTGTTATGAATTGAGTACTGAAGAAAACAATCAAATAAGGCGTACGTCTTATATTATGCCTTTGCCCTTGTGCATATCCCGGGATATGCACAAGAATAAAGTGTTGGAAATAAGAGACAGAGGCGGCATTTTGTAGCTTCGCCTCTGGCGGCACTTTGCCTCGCTACGCCACTGGGCCTAAACGTTGTTTATAAATGTATTGATTCTACCAGAGCTGTTCATCTAGTCGAATGTATAATGAGTGTAATAATTATACTTACTACATTTTTCTTCGTTCTGTTTGGCTGTATACACGTTGTTTCAAGTATTTTATACTGCTATAGTTACTTTCTGATAATTATAAGAACGTTTGCATATAACATTCTGAACATCTAGTTTTTCGGGTCAGAGCTTTGTGACGTCATGCTTGAGAGGGGAGTCATGACCTTTGTGACTTGTGACGAGGGGAAATTCTAAATTCGTCCACAATTGCGTCACGTCATTATTTTGGGCTTCAGGCGTTTGAATGCGTGGGAAACATTTCGTCAGGTCGGTCAGACGTGTAGGTTGAAGGAGGTGAATCGTAACTAGCTTGCCCTGAGTAACATTAAAGAGCTGACACAAAGTGCACAACCCTTATTAGCATCTGCTCATCGTGACGCTGTTAACTTACATGTTCAAGCCATTGGCTAGTGCCAAGTGCATCAGCACCAGCGCCAAGCCAAGAGCAGCTGAGGGCGATCGGCGGCGATTGAATGACATCTGTCCGACGCCAAACATCTTTCAAAGTTGATTCAGTCTAAAAAGAAATGAATTACCATCTTTTTCAAACAAAATATCACATCCACTTTGAGCGTGGAACATCGAAGATGAATGTGATTTCATTTGGACAATAATTAATTATACGCTCAATCAATTGGTAATAATTTCAAAGCCAGTGTAATGACTGACTTAATTAGGCCTACCTGAAAACATGATAATCCGCGAGAGTAGACAAAATCTCAGCTATTATTAATTATGTCCTTCTCATGTGATTTCGAGTTATTAAAGCCTGCAGTACTTGTAAATTTCGTCTGCGTGCGATACAAAGGCAAGGCAGAGTCCTCGGACAGGCGACCGTGGAGATATTCTACCGCCAAATAAGTCACCAACCAAAACTAGGCCCTGCAGTTAATAAATCGTTGATGTTGAACAGTTTGTTTAACATCGAAAGGCGATCCCTACTGAAAGCGATAGTAGGCCTCCTTAAAGGCTCATGTCATAGTGTAAGCCTACTCTCCTTGAATCTAGATCTATAGGTAAGGATCAAATGCAGTCTCGCCTTAAATCTAGGCTTAAAAGTGAAGGTCAACGTCAGAGGCGCAACCAGAACATTTCCTGAGGTGCTCATAGTGTAAACCCCGAAGGCCGGAAGCAGCGTACTGATAGCACATCTGACCCCCTTCAAAGAAAGAAGAAGGTAATCAAATTTGGATCAATTGTGTTGATCAACTATTTAATCCAAAGAGTCAGCACCCCCTAATTGTGCCACTGGTTAAGGTGCGATCTTTCCTTTAGTCTACAACTAAAGACAAAAGTCTAAGTGCACTCTCTACTTAAATCTGACTAAAAATGGAACCCACGTGGAGCAAATTTGGGACGCATCTAACACAAATGAAAACTATGGCAGGATACTATGACAGTTTATAGCTCGTTAATGGCTGTATAATGAAAGCCACGTTTAGAAGTCAAATGTGAAATTCATATCGGTGCCTACTGGTTAAAAACGTTTGATTATGCTTCAGGAATCAAGTCATGAAAAGTTTAGTAGATAATCAGTTTTACTGCCTTGTATAAGCTTTTGCACGCTCATTTCAATACATGACATTACTAGATAGGCCTACACGTATAGGCTTATAATTTTTATTATGTTCCGGGATGCATTAAAACAATAAGCTTAAAACAAACCTTCCCCCTCTTTGCACAGATCACATGAGCCTTATATATAATCATAGGTTTTGCGATGATCGAAGTTTAATATAAAAGTTTTTTCCGGTTAGAAAGTTTTGTCGTTGCTCGAGATACCTGTTCTTTCCCAAACAATTTCCGCATAGCTCTATATTAACAGGTCTTTAGCGTATATGCCTTGTACAAACCAACCTTTTCATAGAAGTCAATATAACATATGAAACCATAACACAACAGACAGACTGATAACAAAACCTCGCGTTATTTATATTCGACAAACCTCTAATTAAAATACGCGTTAATGTGTTGACCAGCTGACACGGCCGAGCAACGATCGTGTAATTGTACGCACCGTTTGGCAAATAGCAAAACTCGGCGTTCATTACACGCGAAACATAAGGTTTCCAGGACAGACTATGCAGAATGTCAACGCTTCTTGTTCAAAGCTCAAAATTAAATCATCTAACAGTAGTTGATTGGGCCTATATTATAAGCTTAATTATGATATACACCATGTCTCAAAATAAACCAAGCAAAATTATTGTCAGAACTTCGCCAAATTTTCACCAATTTTAATAACCCCATGGTAGGTAGATGGCATGATGGCTGAAGTTTTATGCCATATATAAATTTTCCACCTCGCCTGACTCATATAACCGCACTACCTTGTTAAACACAGATGTGGCAATTTTATTTTAAATTTTATTACTTGCAAAAAACTATATGACGACTGAATTAGCACGCAGTGAAGTAAAATATGGTTTACTTAGCTGAGTTCTTAATTGTTATGACAGATCTGCTTAAGAGTGTAAGAATTGGTGCTCGAAATATGCCCCGCTTACACGGACACAAGTGTTTATACGACGACGTCACTGGCCGAGGGAAGCATCAACGATCGACTGGTCAAAGCGCACCCGTTCGTCAATCAGACGCGTTTTGAGTTCGTCGGCGCTGGCCATTCTTTAGCGGTAAACCTTCTCCTGCAGCACATTTTATATGCTAGAGTCGACTGGGTTAAGATCTGGTGAATTCGGCGGCCACAGTGTTAGAGAGATGAAGTCGGGCACCTCTCGCTCCAGGAAAAAGACGGTGTCGCGAGCTCGATGCGCCGGGGCGCCATCCTGTTGAAAGACAAAAACCTCGCCCTGGGAGATCCGGCGTATGTCTGGCAGTAGCTTATGGGCAAGAAAGTTGTTGCTATACTATGCCCCATTCACTTTGACACCCGGCTCGATGAAATGAAGTTCAATGCAACCATTGCAAGTAATAAAATGTAAGCGTTACACTAAAAATTGGTACATCTCTGTTTAACAATGTAGTGCGGTAATATAAGTCAGGTGAGGTGGAAAATTTATATATTGCATAAAATTTCAGCCATTTTTCCATCTACCTACCAAGCGTTATTGAAATTGATGGAAATTTGACGAAGTTCTGACAAAGACAATTTTGCTTGGTTTATTTTGTGACACGGTGCATAAGCTTAGGCCTACATAAATAGGTCTGCGAAAAAGCAACAATATAGTAAATAGACCCAAAGGTCTTTCAAGTGATCTCAAGTAGGGCCTAGTCGAATCAATACTTCTAAAACAAACCATTATCCTAACCCAGCAAAGTATTTTAATGGCGTTCCTCGTCAAAATCCAAAAGCTCATGTAAGAAGACAACGATTAATAGGGCCTACGACAATAATTATGCTTACTTTTCATTGCTTTACGAGAATGTAGGCCTACATTCGTTTTATAAATCTGAATGTCAGACTGCGATCAGTTACAAGAGAAGAAGATAGAAAAACGTAACTCTAATGATGTATATTGAATTCTAGGTATATCTTTGTCAGAAAGTTTTATATAGTGAGGTCGTAGGCGGAGTAGAGACAGTAGGCCTACGTGGTCCTTCTGTTTTTTTAAATAATTCGCATTTCTAAGGAATTTGTCCAATGCATGTATGATCTCAAATAAAAATGTTCTTAGACCACAACATTCTACATTATTTTTTAATATAAATATTTTTTCAATGAAATATATTTTCTCTTTTGAATAAATTATTATAGTTCATCTTCTTTTCCTTTTAACCTGCTCAAAAATCTTTATATTCGATTTCGATTCACTTTTCATCAAGTATGTTCAACTTCCGGTTATGAGCGCCTTGTTTATTAATATCAGTTAAAAACTTAAAGTTTTAAATTGAATAGTAATTGGATATTTAATTCAAATTAATTCCCTTAAATTCGAAAAATATCATAACCAAATGACGGATCGTAGAGGAAGAAAGAGGCAGCGATTGTCTGAGTCAGATTATAAAAAATTAAGTCTCGGACGTGAATCATCTGCGGCTAAGCGGAAAGACACAATCCTGAAGTTCATTAAGCGTCCGTATACATGTAGTTGGCTTTGCCACGATTTCGATCGGGAAGAAAATTGCAGATTAATTAAATATGGAAGAGCTGATTCGGGAGTTTGCAGCATTGAAAAGTCAGAATAGTGAATTTTAAATAAATAATGTGTCGTTTGTTTGAAAAAAACACAATTCTGTAATTTATGTTTCTAGTTCTGTTTCTGTTTCTAGTTTCTAGTTCTTTTATGTCAGACTACGTGCTCAATAGAATATTTTCATATTTAGAATTTCAATGTACACTGCTTAGTATATTTAGCAAGTTAATAGTGCCCAGAACCTCGTTACGTCTTGTTCGTATTACATTTTTGTTTGTGTGTGGAGGCGGGGCGGTAACTCTACTTGCGAAAAATCAATAGAACCGGGCATGATTAAAATATTACATATATATAATATAATATATAAGCCTATAATCTAATAGATAAATCTGAGTCAGTTATCACAATAAATAGGCCTACATTATTGCAAGAGCCAGCCAGTTGCTCAAGCAGTACTTTCTGCACCATTCAAGCATCGAATTTGAGAAACCTACACTGCACTTAGGTACATGTAGCTGACAGACGCAAAAAATGTTCTACTAGTTTGTTGTCTTCTGTGGTGCCTGAGTATTAACTGATTGAAACGATACTTAGGCACACGTCCATATCTCTTGTTATTTTTAATACGCAGGTATACACCTTTGCGTTGTAGAACCATGTTTCGTCTTCGTCTCTCTCTCTCTCTCTCTCTCTCTCTCTCTCTCTCTCTCTCTCTATATATATATATATATATATATATATATATATATATTATGTATGGTTCTAATGTTCCCCAATAACAGCTGCATTTGTTTTAACTGCTAGAAGGGTGGATAAAATATAATTTGCCAGGACAAATAGATGTGTGTTTGCATTAAGTCATTAATTGTAATTTTAATTACAACAACACCTGTTGGCCCACATGCCAATGTTAGACGACAAACATCTGTATTCGGTCACGACCTGCTAGGGGTTTTTGGACGTCTACATCATCTACAGACAACCAACTAAAATGCAATGTATTTGAACAAATTGTTGTATTTATAATTACGCCATTCTTGATTACTCATGTTTAGTCGTAAACTCTGCATTTCTTCGAGACCAGACAATCTAAGCTCTCAGTCAAATTAAAGACGTAGTAATAAGCCTACAGAGGAATTTCAAGTAAGAATTATTCATGTCCAGAATCGCGATTCATTCATTGCAAAGATCTATAGTGCCCCTTCAAGATTACCACTCCTAAGCATACACCTACTCCAGAGCGTTTTGATTCATTATCGCGTGAGGACCTTTGGGCTAATGAATGTCGGATGACCGAGAGAGTACGTGGTAGCATCTAAAGTTATCGAGACAGTCTCTGACCTCCCTTCGCGTAGATCTCCGTGCTCCTCTGCTAAGAGTGAGCTTCTGATCTCTAACGCGCGCTCTTCGCTAATGCTGCGTCGAACTTTCCCCCCAGTGGTTGGTCCATCCATCCACGACCCTGCACTGTGCAGGATCTTCCAGTAGGGGAGACCAGTTTATTTATTTATTTATTTAATACCGAAATTTTATATCGCCCTTCTTCCAACATCTTTTTGCTCAGAAGTGCACACGCCTCGACGGCGCAATTGCAGTTGTAGGCCTTCTTGCTCAAGGTCCCTACACAATGACTGACGCCTCGGACGAGGGTTGAACCCGCGCACTCAGCACACACTGAGTGTTACAGGCCGACCGCTCGAAACAGTTCCACCCAATTCTTCAATTTTGAGCATAAACAACAGTGGGATACCAGAATTGCTTTACAATTCTGGTATCCCACTGCTCAGTAAGAAGATTTTTATAGCGCCCATTCACTAATATCTGTGGTTGTTTGAGTAATTAATCCCAATTGTCAATTGACCAATATTGTATATTATATTTCTTTAAGCTGATGATGAATTCGACAGTGAATTACCATCAGAAATGTGGATTTCAAAAAATAAAAGAAAGATAGCCGAAAATTAGGCTTAACAATTGAAATCATTTATCACATCGACATACTCATATTTCATTTTTCTGTAATTTTTTTAACAATTGGAGCCACATATAAACCTGTGAAATCACTTTACAAGTATGACTAATTTCAGTAGCAATGTTATTAATATTAGTATTCCTTAAATATGGTTATTATTCTTTAAATACAGTTTTGATAGGTCTGCGTCAGACTTGGAATTACTGATAAAATTGAAAACACAAGGGGATCTAAGGAGTGGCTGTCCAGGGGGCGTATTCGTAGACCGCACAGTGCCAGAAATCCTATGCCATAATTAGCTAACACGACCTTTTTAGCGCAACCCACCCAGTTTTGGGGGGTAAGTCGCGTGATGTAATATGGTAAAATCTAAGTCCATCGTCCTTCACGTATGTTTACGACTGATACGACAAAATGCCTACTTACTTGTGCTAAAATCCATCAATTAAAAGTCGCTTTATTCGAAAATTATCGTTGTCTAAAAATCATAGAAAACTTATATTGGTTGTAGGGCATGTAGGCCTATTTTCTCTAACTTTACACATAAACCAATTAAGTTGTGAAGCAGTGTCCTATGAATGGCTATCAGTATCCTCCCGAAGAAAACGCCTATTCTGGCACTGAATGGCCTTTCAGTGAAATTCGAAGGATCACAGTGTCATAATTATTTCTTTTCTACTTGGGTTTAACAATTCAAATTTCCTATATATATTGCATGCCCACTAATTAACACCAACTTGCTAATTGATGCTTTGATCATTAATAGGTGTTTTCAGAAGTTTTTGACTTAGCCTACAGTTATCATTCAAACATAAAATTACATTGGCCTAGGCCTACAACACTGGAAAAATCCATTTCTTCAATGAATCTGTTCAGTCTTGTTGGAGACATGGACAGTGGATATACATGCTGGCATAGTTATTTAACAACAGCCAGTATAGTAAGCAGTTAACAGCATAACAGTTTGATAACACGAAATCAATGGTCTCAAGTAACTGTGCAAGATGAATCGTATATATATATATATATATATATATATATATTATAACTCGCAATTCATTGGTCGAAAAGCATAGAAGTTCTGGTACTGTGCTGTCTACGAATAAGCGTCCCGAGACCCGCCGTGGCTCGATCTCGACGCCGCTGTGTTAACCTAATTAAATTTAATTAAAATTGAATGGAAAGGTGGTTCAGCGCATTCACTACATTTGACTCACTCTGTGCTGTTCATGTATATATAAATTTTAAAGATCTCGACGACGGGACTTTGATGCTGAGAACGAATCAATAATATCTTGAAAATCAAGGCTATGAACGATTTCGAATTCAATGTTCATAAGTGTTAAGGTGCTTAATTTATCTTGACTCAAGGTTCAGGGACGTCATTTGGGGGGAGGGATTTGCCTCCACCTGAATTTCCTGATTTAGATTACAGTGCGGGCAAATTTCCATACAAGGTCATAATTTAGTAGCCACTTTAATAATAATATCATAATATAATTGAATTTCATATATTAACATTATATCATATCAAAGGTGCCGACAATTGAATAATTTCACTTTTTAGAACTGCATTAGCGTTTTTGCCAAAACAAGATTTAACAAATCAAATCTTTTGGTACCACTGAAAACGAAAAAACCAAAACAAAACAAATTTAAAACAAGAAGGAAATTCCCCGTCGGAAAAAATTCTTGCCTGTCGAATCATTCTTACCCCCACCCCGTCGCGAAAGAAATTCTTGCTTGTCCTCTCTGAAAAACGCTGAAATGACGTCCCTGTCAAGGTTGATCTGACAGCATTTTAAATGCGTTTGAAATGCCTGAAGTTAGAAACTGGAATATTAAATGCGCAGAGCGACATACACGCAGTGCTTAAAGTGTGCCTGAACGGTCATGGACGGCGTCCAGGCACTTATTTTCACGGCTGGACGCCGTCCTGCCACTTACTTCGCCAGCAGAGCCTGGACGCCGTCCATGAGCGTCCATGCAACAGTGCACTTGCTCTACGTACTTTATTATCAACAGCATTTAATTACCTACACTTCTAAAAATTCATATTTTCGTTAGACCTACCTACTAATAGAATTAGCACATGTAGACAATGGGTGTCTATAATTCGTGATATAGATTCTGGTTACTCTCTCATCAAATTAATTTTTGTCTTATGCGCTTCTGACGCCTGCTGTATTTGGTTATTAATTTTCAGATATAAAAAGCAAAAGACGTTCAACTGGTTTGATAACTTTTTTGACGAGCTGATCAGTTCTAGTAGACTACATGTAACTTAGTAAACAAATTAAGTTCCACTTACACACCATAGCACGAATAAATTTGAACTGACTTTCTTCTATTTCAACTTTGCGAAACGATTAAACGTGTAGATCTAGGCTAGCTATAGATAGGCCATATAGGCCTATCTATAGCTATTGCTAGAGTGCATTTGTCGGGTTCATCATCAGCACAAAATTTGAGAAGACCAGTTGCCCCACCAGGGCAGGAAAAAATTTCGTTATTCGCGCGTTTAGAAACTTCATTACCCCAATTTTCAAAACGCTGCCGGCGCCACTGGCCCTTTGTCGACAATTTCACAAAGAAAACTAATTCCATGCACACTTAAAATTACAACAAATATTCAATAAAAAAATAGCTGACGACAAAATAACGGTTAATGCACAAAAAGCTAACGATTGCTAACAAAATTTAGTTCTTAACTTTTTTACACGAGCGTTCAGGCACTTCTTTTTTTAACGCTTTTAGCACTGCATAGATTTATGTTAGAATTAGGAGTTACACCCTGCTCATGCATGTGGTCCCATGCAGGAGCATGATTATTCCTCAGCATCACTATTATATATGACGTTCGGAACATCTGCACTTTAGTGTGACTAAAACACGTGCCCCCTGTAGCAGGCTGTAACTCTTCTGTAGCCTCGTTATACTTGGACTACAGTGGCCACGGTTACACGTGTCTTTGCTTTACATGTATAATATATTAAGTATGCAGAGACACAAGCAGACAGAGACTGGGAAAGAGACAGACAGGCAGACAGACAGACAGATAGCTAGACAGATTAGTCGATCGGATGGAGCGAAACTGTCAGTGTAAAATTTAGTGCTAGACTAAATCATAACAATTAACATCTGATCTCAACACGTTTGGATGCATAAAATTAATTATTAGATAAGCTCGTGTGTTCTACATCTAAATTTTAGAAACAAAGCCTAAACACGCGCATAGAAGCAGCGTCATGTCAGCTCCATTGATCAAATAACCGAAAATACAAAAACAATACAACGCAGAATCTTACATTCGGGTGATCTCCACCGATTCAATGTAGAGTCTCTGTTGGAGTCAATTTCTCGAGTCCACCACCGTCTCTTCCACCGTCACTCTGCTCTCTCCCGATCCCCATCCCTCCGCCTCTTCCATCCTCACACCACTCTCTCCCCATCCCCATTCCCTCCACCTCTTTCACCGTTACACCGCCGCCACTCCATCCCACCTCCCCTTGACTCAACACAGAACACAGAACACAATTCAAAATGATAATAATATTGGGTTTACGGGTTTTTACGCCGCTCCAGAGGCCCAGCAGTAATACGAAACATACACTACAAACAAAATAATAATAAAAAACACAGAGCCCCATCTCGCCTCATTCCACCCCATCTCCCCTCATTCCATCCCATCTCCCCTCATTCCACCCCACCTCCCCTCATTCTACCCCATCTCGCCTCATTCACTCCTTCTCCCCTCATTCCACCCCATCTCTCCTCATTCTACTCCTCATTCGACTAATACTCATTGTACCTGAGAAATACAGCAAACAAACGGAGATCATTATTAAAACCCCTTAAGACAAATATCAATGTCCTGATAGAAAATAAAAACTACAGGATTCCTCTGTTGGAGCGGACCTCCTTCGTTGGTGCCGAACCCACAAACATATCCGGGTGCCTTGCGTCCTAGCCTTAAATCGAGTAGATCAACGACCGCTGCGCTCAACTGTGCGTGAAACTATGCAGGTGCCACGATTCCTTCATCGACTCTAGCCCACTTTGTCATCTCATGTCTCAGATATTCCTCTTTAAATATTCTTGACCAGCTCTAGAGTTAATTCAATTTCGTTAATCACTTTAACGAGATTGAATGGGATGGTTCCTCGTTCACTTTTAGTTCGCTTTAGTTGTTAAAGTGTCAACTTTAAATTTCTCGGTTTCGTCGAGCAGGTTTAAAAACAGCTTCTCACATTATGTTGCTGATTGTTTTATTACTTGCTTCACTTTTCCCACTATGAACAACACATAGCCTTTCCGCACCTACATGTAGTCGTCATCAGTCACCCAAACAGATGATCATCACAGCACTGATCACAGTTACAGAGACTGATAAGATGGACCTCTTCTCTATCAACTGTTGAATCATAAACTGCATCATTGGGCAATGCTATAATCAATATGAGCCAGTTGGGAGCCAATAAGCTGCGTCAAACTCTGAACTGCTCAATTAAGCCTACTGGCCTCAATTATAAAGCTGTCAAAAATGTTGAAATCACGGGTATAGGCCTACCCGGGTAACCGACCGCGCGGACATTTTGTTAGGAAATGTAACGAATTGCGCATTTTTACAGAATCTCGGGCACCAGAGAACCGATTTCATTGCCTTGACAGTCAGCAAATAATGATCAAACGGAATATTTGCTGGTATATAGGCCTATGTTCAAGTAAAATTGCGCATTTTCACAGAAGGTCTGTTACCCGAGAAACGATTTCATTACCCGGGCAGTCAGCCTCGGGCGGCACCCGGGTAACCGTTAACAGCCTTACTAAATTATAGATCTGAGTAGTTGATTACTGTACACCGTGTCTCAAAATAAACCAAGCAAAATTGTTTTTGTCAGAACTTCGTCAAATTTCCACCAATTTTAATAACGCTTGGTAGGTAGATGGCATAATAGCTGAAGTTGTATGCTATATATAAATTTTCCACCTCACCTCATTCGCATCACCTCACTACCCTGTTGAACACAGATGTACACACTTTTATATAACGCTTACATTTTACTACTTGCAATGGCTGTACTGAACTCCATTTCATCGAGCCGGGTGTCAAAGTGAATGGGGCATAGTATAGCAACAACTTTCTTGCCCATAAGCTACTGCCAGACATACGCCGGATCTCCCAGGGCGAGGTTTTTGTCTTTCAACAGGATGGCGCCCCGGCGCATCGAGCTCGCGACACCGTCTTTTTCCTGGAGCGAGAGGTGCCCGACTTCATCTCTCTAACACTGTGGCCGCCGAATTCACCAGATCTTAACCCAGTCGACTCTAGCATATAAAATGTGCTGCAGGAGAAGGTTTACCGCTAAAGAATGGCCAGCGCCGACGAACTCAAAACGCGTCTGATTGACGAATGGGCGCGCTTTGACCAGTCGATCGTTGATGCTGCCATCGGCAGTGACGTCGTCGTATAAACACTTGTGTCCGTGTAAGCGGGGCACATTTCGAGCACCAATTCTAACACTCTTAGGCAGATCTGTCATAACAATTAAAAACTCAGCTAAGTAGACCATATTTTACTTCACTGCATGCTAATTCAGTCGCCAGATAGTTTGTTGCAAGTAATAAAATTTAAGCGTTATATAAAAATTGTCAAATCAGTGTTTAACAAGGTAGTGCGGTGATGTGAGTCAGGAGAGGTGGAAATTCTATATATGGCATAAAACTTCAGCTATTATGCCATCTACATACCAAAAGTTATTGAAATTGGTGGAAATTTGACGAAGTTATGATAAAAACAGTTTTGCTTGGTTTATTTTGAGACACGGTGTATATTATGCTAACATCAACCGGGTTATAACAGACAGACAGAGAAGAAGGCAGGTAAGCAAACAGGAAAGCGCACGGGCACATACATAATCGACCATCGACTGATCTCCTGATTTGATTATGATAATAGCGCTGTAAAAGTCACACGATCAGAAGTGAAGGAGATTTATTGATAAATGAATGGATGCATCATTGAACAGGTATGCCTACAGTGGAACCGGCATCGTGTTGAAAGTGGGGAGAGGGGCAAAGAAAGAACATTGTGAAAAAACGCGCAAATATATTTGTATGTGCCTCCTTTTTTTCCAAGTGACCACTCCGTTTATAGAGAATTGTGCCGCGGATATGGTACGGTAACCATTCTGTCGTCTATTGTAGACGGTATGACCGGGCTAAATAAGCATCACTCGATACTTCAATGGCCATTTGCTTATAGTTACAATAGAATTTCTTCAATATTGAAGAAATAATATTGATTACTTTTTAAAACGCAGGCCTACAAAGCAAAAATAAGTATTTATTAATTAAGGTATGCTCATTAAGAATAAATTATAACTTATTATGTTCCGTTGAAACAGTTGTGTTTGTTAATTTGCCTGTATTATATTGTCCAATGTAAGTTTAATGAAACCTGACATGCACATATTATAGGCCTACATATTCGGAAAAACATATTTAATTTAACACTTTTGCTTCAGTTAGAATTTTTTAATAAGTCTTAAATTCAGTCTATGTACATGTATATGATATCAAAAGTTTAAACCAAAAACACACCTAAAGTAAGAACAATGCACAGGAGCACTGACAGTTGTTCCAATATTTAGAAGTCCCGAAAAAATTGCGAACGTCTCTCATTTGCACAAAATAACTCTTAAAAATGAACTCTCGTGTTATAATCTTTATGCCTCTTAAATTGATGTGGTTCAGTCTTTTCTGGCACATAGTGTTACCGTGTTGCCGAATTATCTTATCTTGATTCCAGTCTACAAATCTGCCATTCTAAGCATCGGTTACTGTTTTTATCTAATTGGCCTGAAGAATGTGGCGATATCTTATTCGTCGCAACGCGTCATAACTTTTGCTTACATCAATGTGAATGAGTAAAAGCGCATTTAGAATGACAAGCAGATGCCTAGCGAATCTTAAAATTAAAAAAATGTCAACCAAATAACAATGCCAATTTTGAAATGATGCGTGTTCCGTCGCGCCCTTGAGTTTTAGAAAGTGCCAGACAGATGGTGCCGGTGCCACTGGATAAGTACTTCAAACCTCGAATACTTGATAGAACTTAATTAACAGTTGCAATACGTTACCCCAAGCCAGCAGTTGGTAGTTCTCCTTTTGAGCCGTATCGTTCCGCACAAGTGGCGTCGACTTTACAAGAACGTCGTTATTTCTCTTGCGAAACGTCGAGAGTGTGACATCTGGCAATCGTCCAGCGAGTTATCGGATGATCGTTCGGCTGGGTGTTGGCATAGTTGAGCGATTGTGGTATCTGGCGATCGTTCTATGAGTGTGGATCTCGGATAATCGTCCAGCCGGTGTTGGCATGGTTCAACGACTGCGGCATCTGGAAATCATTCTGTAAGGGTATCAAAGCGCAGGTGGTGCCCGCGCCACTAAGTAGGTGCTTCGAAATTCGAATACTTTATAGAATAAACAGTTACAACACGTTATCACATGCCAGCAGATGGCAGTTCTCCTTATGAGACGTGGAACAGCCGGATCGTTGGGCAAAAGTGGCGTAGACATGTCGTACATGTCGTTATACCTCTTGCAAAGCATCGATAGTGTTATGTGGTATCTGTAAGTAATTATGTGAGTGTGAGTATATTTATTTTTGTATACTGCAGAATGGTTATAAGGCCTAAATTGACACAATATTTGTAAGCTTCTGATTGCAAGAACCCAATAGGCTACATTAACATCAAACTGATATAACAATTCGATGCGAGATTCGACTTCCAATTTTGATCTTGATTCCATTCAATTGATTGTTCGTGATTCACTTGTCCCCTTTCCAGCAAAAATGTCTCTTGCAAAGACGTATTCTTCCCTCTCCAGATCAACACTTCTAATTGGCAATCGCAGTTGGTTTACTACTATTTGTCTGAAGAGAGTTAACATCGTTTGGGTGAAATTTCTTCTTTTATTTTATCTAATCTCTTTCGAATGTCAGAAAGTTGAAGAATTCGTTTCTGAGGCTGACGGTGCCTCTGGTAATTGATAATTAAATTTGCATCGCTTTCGGTACAGGTATATTGTTCCTCTTGCCTAATTTGTATTAGTTTGTGTTGAATTAAGTTATCAGATGCAATATTGTAATCCTTTCTTTGACAAATCCTCTTATCTGGCTTCATTATTCCACCAGCGTAACGTAATTTATACTTTGAGAAGGCCTAGGCCTATAATAGATTTTTTCGCTCAGTTAGATAAACCTTATCAAAGAAAGTCAGTTTCGTCATTATCTTCACAGAAAATAAGGGTTTAATTGGCAGGCATAAATGTTTTCGCAGGCCGGAGGTTGTTACAATGCGGATATAGGTCTATACCTGACGGCAGTACAATCTGGGACTGAATGGTGCATTCAGAAAAAGTTCTGCCTACTGGTCCACAAGTCACACGTGCGCAGTGACTTAATTGCAGACTTCATGCAGATTCATCACCTGATTCTCTCTGGTTCTATTGAACGCACACGACGGCGTAGGAAGATGGACTGACACCGCCATCAAGTATGAAGGGTAATCCATGCAGGTTGTAATCTCAATGGAACGGCATTTTGTTCGCGGTTCACCTCATATGTTTCAAATCTGACATAGACTTCTGTTTGATCTGGCTGAGCGTAAATTTGTTCGTGGTAGCCATCATGGCTTTATGGTCCGATCATATCGTGCAAATCGATATCCAAATGTTTGTGTAGCGAGGCTTCGATGCTTCGATCCAGGATGTTGTAGCCTCTGTTTAGTTGGTCGAGCAGATGAGGAATCGTATGCTCTGCAGGACTGTCGGTGGTTCTAAGCTGCAGGTTGACACTCCGGTAGTGCGCGATCTCTGCGCTTCCTATTCGCTTTCCAATTCTCGGGGATGAGCTAAATGTTTCGTAAATAGATGTTTTGGGCGATTTTCTGCGGATTACTTTGACAGCTGTTGCAGAAGAGCTTTTGGTGATTTCTGGACTATGCCAGTCTGCATGAGGTTTCGTTGACGACATCTAGAAAGCGAAATGTATGACAACATTTTAGGAGTTTTTCGTGGCTGATCGTCGAGGCTAATGGATGCTGGTCACGGTTCAATGGAGCACGATCGTACGACAACCTGTGTGGTAGATGGTCTGTAACGCAACTCAATCACCACCCTATCTGTACTGACGACCATCAACGCTACCGCAGAGACCTGGTCCGGTCTTCGTCCCTCCCGTGGCCGGGGTTCATAGCGGCAGGTCATGTGATTCTATGGATCCTCTGTACGATCGCTGACGCTGCTGCAGTCATCTTTCGCTGAACGGTGTGGTAAGGCCTACGGAGGAATGCCTTGTCAGAGACCTACTCCATCCTTCGCCCGTCGTTGGGGCCGACATGTGGAACGCGAATGCTGTGTGGACGCTCTCTGCCATTGAACTCGATCAGCGGTTGTCTTTATCACTCACGGGTACCTGTGATATTTATACGTAGAGGAATTATAAAGCGATTCGGATAAAACGTGTTACGGTTTCTTCAGTCGACTGTGAAAATTCTCTCTAGACAAAATATTCTTGTCTGGCTTCATTATCTTAGCGGTGATTGTATACTTGGGGTAGGCCTATAATAGATTCTTGTTGCTGGTACGATTACTTCTTTCCAAAGCATGCGCTCCTCTGTTCATCGTCTTCACATATAAGAAGCGTTTAATTCTCAAGTAGAAACGTTGTCGCAGGCTAGAATAGGCCTATATAATTATATACACGACCCGCATTGCAATGTGGAACTAAATGCTGCATTCAGAATAAACTCTCTCGGCAGATCTACAGGTCACAGCATCTGATTCACCTTCTGACTTCCTCGGTGACGAATGGTATTCTCTGCAGGATTGCCCGCTTCATTGTTAGGGAAGGTACGTACAGTACTTGTTGCCAGTCGACGTCTCTTCGTAGTTCACGTTCTGCTCAGCTGCAGTTAGACCTGATTCCTTGTTGTCCAAGACCGTCTCTTTAAGGATTCTGTTAAACCATCGCAAAATTTCATTGGTTCTTTTAGCCCGCGGTTCAACACTCCGGAGTTGCGCTATGTTTGCGCTTCCTATTCGCTTCCATTTCTCGTCGCAATTCCGTGCGTGTCTCAACTTCAGTTTCTGATCGCTGTGTGACGTCGTCACCTAGAGTAATCGTAGTCAAATGGAGCCACTGGTTTAAATTGCCTCCGTTCTTAACTCTAATCGGTCCAGCGAGCAAGACGTCTTCGCAAAGCATCGGTTTGGGCAGATTTTAGATTGATCCTAAGTACTGGTTTCCGGTAGTGTTTACTCGATGACTCTGAGCCCCAGTAGTTCTAAGTTTCGGTTGTCACCCGTAACAATGTACTCTTCAGTAGTTTCTGATACAACCACATCAGCTCCACTCGACCTGCGCCCCACGTGATCACGGCGAAACAGTTTGAACCCTACTATCTTGTTCGTTTGATCTCTGTGTTGCATCTTCGGATGAGTTTCGGCTATAATTACTGGTCGAACTTAGATCGAGTAGGCTATATAGGATGATCTACATGCCTGCGTGCGTTGTCACCAGTTCCTTGAACAGTTTGCCTCAGGCGATAGAGTCGAGTCCTTCAAGTCAAAACTGACGTTCTGAGAGCAGGTTGAAAGAGATACGACTCCTGTATTACTTCCCTCTTTTGACATTTCTGTATTTTATGACATCTCCTTTTTATAATTTGTCTCTTTTATGATTTCTCTCTTTTTTTGACTTTTCTCTTACATAACTTCTCTTTTTCACAACTTTTCTGATTTAGCGTTTGCTTTTGTTTGCCAAAATGCCGTTGTAACGGACTAACGGCATAATATTATCAAATGTTGCGCCAACCTAGAAAGTGTGGCTATTTTCATAATAATTCTTAGTATGGTATCGCTTGATACGAGTACCTTTTCGTGGATAGTCCTTCTCTTCAAAACCTCCGCAAATAATAGAGGGTTTAATTGTCTTTATGACTGCACGGGAATCGCTATGATTTAAAAGCATCTTTGCTGGTTTTTTCTTTTTTCCTTCAAAGTACATAGCCTGCCTTCATTCATAGGACGATCCTAAACTGAGTTCCATGATCGATTGCAAAAAATTGGGAAGCTGTTAGCCTACATCGAAAAGTATTGCGGCGTAGAGAATAACATACCTATAGTCGATCGACGAGTATTTAACGAGGGTGATGTCTAACAAGGAAATAATTCGCCTTTCATCTGTGTCATGTGTCTCCGATGACATGTTTGCAACAAAACATTCCGTTTTTGATGAAGCGCTTGTGAATAAGCTGGTTCCCTTGACTTCGCCTTGTGAGCGCAGCTGTCGACACGTTAATTACGACCGACTCGATCAGCGTCTCAGCGGATATGTTCTTAGAGCGGCCTTCACCAGCGGCCTTCACCACCTGAATCTGCGAGACCAGAAATTGGTGTCGGGCTACAATAACATAAGATAAGCATTGTTGTTATTGTAATTGCAAACGCGTATTTATATAGCGCCTCTTCATGAAAGACATATATTAAAAGCCAGGGTCGACGCAGGTAGGGACTTCTGCGTTCCAAGAGAACGGTCGGCAACGAGGGTCGACGCAGAAAGGCTCTTCTGTTCGTAGAGCGAACTGTTGGCAACTGGTGTGATCCCTCTTCGTGACTTCTTACGAAGGAGTCGGCCGATGACTCCGGGTTGTCTGACTCCATTACAGACCTCAGCATCACCCTCATCCGAAACAGGAGCGATCGGAGAGCTAACCCCGGTAGAGGGGGTGGCCACAGGGAATACCGACCCAGGCAGATGGAGATGGCACGGGGGAATTCCGGCCCCGGCAGAGGGAGTGGGCGCGGGTGGGGGGAGAATGCCAGAAGGCAGTGTCTTCTATATCACAATACGGTCCAATGCGCCGGGAGCGCGTTCGTCGAAATGATTTTCGTCCGAACATTGTTCTAAATTAATCCTAATCCAAAAACCCGTAAAATCCACGTAGGCGTATATCCAACGTACGTGTGACCTGCTGTCACGAAGCTGGCTAAAGTCTGTAGGCCTAAAACTAAGAACAACGAGAGTTAATTACCTAGCGAGTGAGAAGTCCTCACGACGCTACGATAACTTCCTTAAAACTACGATAAATTAATTATATCTACACATAAAACTACATAACTATTTAACAATGATACTTATTAATATAAGTATTACTAAAATTGATACTGTCGGTTAGGAAATAATCCTAACAATCAATTAATCTCAATACTACGCACGCTCAAACTCACACTAAATTCGCAAAGAGATGAATCAGCACATAAGCAAGGGAAGGTTAAGAAAGATTACCATGGCAACGCTATTATTATGAACGTCGTAAACAAATGCATTTGGCATCGAAATGGCGCCTAACATCGCTCACTCACTCACTCACCCCGTTTCCTTGTTTGTGATATAATCAATATATGTTCATCTACTTTACGGATCAATAAAAACACTTGGTTATCGTTAGGTATGTGTGTATGTAGATATATATATATGTTAATTTGTATGCGTGCATATGAAAAGCCATTTATCAGCCGATATACAATATTGCTCTTAGCCTATAATGTAGACATCCAAGTGCTTACGAGTTCATTAATTTATATCAATGGTTGGTTATGGTTTTATAATATATAATTAGGCCTATATATAAACGAAAAGAAATGTCACTCATCAAGTTAATTTTCCTGTTACGTAGCTTACGATAAATGCAATCATTTCAGTTCGATAGGTGCTCTGTGAAGTCTTCTTGTAGGCCTATTAGGTGCAATTTGTATGCGGAACAGGACAGTTTGAAATCTTATGTTTTCAGATAATATTGAAATATTCGAAGACAGAGGGCGAGAGATTTTATTGATAAGTAATCAGTCAGTCGGTCAGTCAGTCAGTCAGCAGTCAGTCAGTCAGTCAGTCAGTCAGTCAGTCAGTCAGCCAGTCAGTCAGTCAGTCAATCAATCAATTTTCGTTTATCCATAGAAGCATATTGACACAGACCGTACGCAGCTTGTATATAATTTTGCTCCTAGCCAATGAATTGCACCCTATTCGTTGATTCGGGTTTTATTATGCAGTTCTAACTCAATTCCTTTACCGCATAATTGTAAGTTGTTTTCGTTATAAGACCCCTTTAACCACAGCCTAGATCAGCGAGAGAGTAAAGAAAGTTATCAGCTAGTTTGAATATGATTAATTTAGTGGACCGCATGTGACAAGTTGACAACTCTTTCAGTTATGAGTGCACATGTGTTGCCTGTGTTAGCATAATAATTGGTACCTGCCTAAGGTAGGTTATAAACGATAAGTTACTGAGCATTGAGCAGCTGGTTCCGCGATCAGCTAGGAATCTTGGGATTCATCCATAGCTTGAGATGTCCTTGCATGGTAGGAGATACAAAGTTATAGGCCTAAGAGTTAAAATTTTTTTAGTGGTTACGCTGATCCGGTGACATTAGAAACCAATGAATTGTTGTGGCGTTTGAGAGTTTTGGTCACTGCACAGATAGGCTTAGAGCGTTATGGATTGCTTGTAGGCATCTTATTTTGAACGAATTGATGTTACACTAAAGGGAGTTGCATCAGTAGAGTCTTGAGTTAACAATCGAAGTGCTTATTGTTGAGTATTCCTATCTTCACGTATCGTATCTGATTTTTTATATAGCGCTTCTTACAGTAGGCTACTATAGCTATTCAGGCGCACTCAGAAACGTAGGCCTACTAAGCCCTACTTTACTTCGATCAATAGGCTACCCCGCTGACACAAAGCGGCATTTGTGAATTCAATAATTAGCTGATGCTTGTGTTAGTTGTGGTCAGCTTAACTTATAGAGTTACGACTTAATTAGAAACATTTGATTTTACGCACTGGTTTGGGTGAGCAGTGGGAACTCCAAAGTTTGAGTTGACTCGATAGTACTCATGCAGGGCTATCTATAGTCTACCTCTAACCAGGCCTTATGCAACGAAGCATTCCCCTCGTTGAAACCACATTCCACATAATAAAAATGCAAAAGAGAATACAATACAGAATTCCAGAAATTATAATAGGCCTAATTTACATTAATTTATTAACATGTATCTTCTTTCTTTCCCCTAAAATGATTACTAATCCAGCAGATTAATTTAATAAATAGATATAGCCTAATTAAATTATGGCCTAATATCTATAAAGTCAGGTTCACACTCAAAGGGCCAGGGTTCTACTCTCACAGCTATTTTCAGCTAGTCAAATAACCAAATGTGGCCACAGTACAAGAGAGAAAAGATTAAAGAAATTCTATCCAATCAATGAAAGTTGTTTACACATGAAAATACTCAATTGACAACTGTGCCCAGAGTGATGTGCTCATTATATTCATTTTCTTTCTGAACCCTCTTTCACACTCTGCCGTGCTTACTGGTGGTAAGGTGTTCATTTGACTCAGCAACTCTTGGAAATGATTAGACATCTGGTCACCTACGATCTTTAAAATCTTGATAACCTTACTTCAAATCAGTATATTGAAAAAAGGGGCAAGTTAATTATCTCTCACCATGCTCAGAGGTGAGATTATCTGGCCAAGCACTGGGATAAAGAGAGGCAATAGAACAAGTACAGTCTTCTATCATCTATGCCAAAAGTCTCTTGTCTTGATGTTCACCAATGCTTGGTAAAACAGGCTTTGATGAATTTCCCTTGCTTTATCAATGCAAGCAGCAACTGATACACACTTTTAAGTTCCTGTGTCTAAAGCCTGACAACCTGCAGCATAGTGATGTCCACTGGACTCATTTCTAGCTGCAAAGACTTCGATTTTGTCTTGTCAGGAGGTGTTGAGCAGTAGAAAGAGTGATATCAGCTATATATGCAATGCTAAGGACAAAATTAATCAGCCAAATTCATCCAGTGCATCATTCACGAGTCCAAATTCATGATAATATTATGACTAGCCAGTTTCTTGACCATTTACAACAACTTTGATTGTTCTGAATCAGTTCTCAATGTCTGAAATTATTGTACAATGCCCTGTAGGATTGTCAAACCGCTCTAATACTTCTATAAATGGAATCCACCCAACGCAAATCGAGCACTCCGCCAATCCGCATCAGCTGCCCATTCAACTCGCCAGCAACCCGTCAAAACCCCAATTGTTCTGGTCGAGCACTAGGCAGCAGCTTATGAAGCTGGATCTAGCGGCCATAATAGAAATGCTGCCCACACTAAACTCAACAGTTAAAACACAACAATTAAAATGATGACAAGTTGTCTGCACTAAATTAATTTTATTTTACAATCCAATTTAAGAGAAACCAAAACAGTATATGAATAATGATTTAAAGTTCAACAAATTCATAAGAAGAATATGCTCAAGTGCATGACAGAGTGAAACGCTTCTTGGTCACAATGTCTTAGCGGTATCTTCGCCATCAATGTAACTGAATTTGATCAGACACTTTAGGCTGCAAGTAACAAAGTTGGTAAACAACAAATAAATCAAACAGATGAAATTTGAATATTAAAAAATGACCAATTCTGAAAAATACAAAGGTAACAATGTACAATGACAATGGTAGGTTAAAATATCTGACAGAAGCTAATGAGAAAAACTCAATTCTCAGAGGTAACTGAAACCAGAAATTCCAAGAATACAAAACAGTATGAAAAGCAAATATACAATTCAGAATATAAGACTCATAAAATATTTCATAGATTTGAGTATTCTTTCATACACAATTATAGTTTAACATATCATTTGATAACTATTTACATTACATTGATTTATTAAAAGAACAAGTGTCTAAGTGAAACTGAATCAATTGACACATCACTGGGCAATTAATATGAAGGTGTAACTGTAAAATTGGTTTTCAATTGTATCCATTAAGCTTTACTGTCCATCTTCCAAGTACCTTTGCCATTCCCAAAGCTCCATTACCTGCAAAGACTGCCTTTGATTTTCTGCCTTCTGAGTTCTGTCCTATTTTCTTTTAGGGTATCAAAAGTATTCAAACACTGGCCTGTGTGTATTGAAGCATTTAAATAAATACTCGGCTAAGCAAAGACAAACAAGCAAGGAATGTAGTACATTACCCTTAGCCTTAAAGAAGATTACCAAAGACACCTGAAAAAACCGTATGAAAAAGTCATAATAAATAACAGAAAATAACTTTAAATCAAACATCTCCTCACCAAACACATGCACACGAATACATACACAAAATATTACACAATTACATACATGTATGTCTGTAATTCTCAAGTGAACAATAGACTGATCTCCAATTGGTCAGACATCAAACAGGAATTATTTGATAATCTCCACTAAATAAATTAAATCGATCATTTCAAGACTCAAGGCGGTAGTTCCTCACACCAACATCAAACATTAATGCCTAGATTTGAATTTAATCCTGAATGCTTTTTTAATGTTTCTTATTTAAAACCCTTTTGACAGTTATTACACAACAAGTTGACTTGCAAATGTTTTACTCTTTGTTTTATCGTGTACAGCGCCCTTTCTTTGGGCCTCGGCTGTGCTACTGCGTTATATAAATTGTCTTATTATTATTATTGCCATTATTATTATTATCTATCCTTGACTTTGAAGCAAAGTCAAATATTATCTATTAAATAGACCTGAACAAAACAGAATATTACACAGAGGCTAAAGGACTTTGTGTCCTTCATACAACATGTTACAAATCTGAAAACATATCCCATGGTGACTACTAAGGTACGCACCTTCGTAGCAACACAATACAAACCATTTAGGCAAATCTCAACACATTAAATCTGAAATAATAGCAAACACACATGCAGTACCATGCACATTAATATTGTAAACAAGAATAGAATAAAACAGTATACCGATGCTCATAGTTGTAAGTATCATTCAGCTACTGAGATGCCATTCATATTGATCCTTGATCTAAGACATCACTAACAATAATATGACAAGCTCTGAAGCTGAGACAATACTGATCTTCTAACAAGCAATATTATGCAATGGCTCTCAATGCTTGAACCATTTCAATGCACACTTATGAACTTTGTAAAAAAGGGCATTATACAAGGCACTTATAAACTTTAAAACTTGCAAATAGACTATTGACTAGATATTTAGACTAACTTTGTCCAGTAGATGTATTGGTGCTGAAAAATAATTTTTTGACTGAAAATTTTTAACAAATCATAAGACTGTGATTGCAAAACACAAAGCAGCAGTTGTCACGTTAGTGAAAAGTTGCTACCTATGTAATTCAATATTTATTTTCAAGCTGTAACTTTGATAACATAAATATTTTCAATGTTTGATAATTTGGTTGATCAATAACAATGCAATGAAACTGAAATAATGAAGTCCAACTTAGACATTTAGCTGGTAGTCTTCTCAAATCATTGTCACATCAACAGCTAACAAATTCAAGATTATATCATTTTATAAAATTGTGGCAGGAGGGATAATAATGTTGTGTGAAGCAAAACAGTGCAACTGTTCTAACATGTGTAGAGCCATCTGAATCATGTAAAACCCACTGTGAAGTAAAATTTTGTTTTATATTGGAAAATAAAATTATTTCCAACAATAACTCCTTAGCATAAATATGAAGGCCATGCATAAAAGCTGTTATATCTTAACTTAACATTCTAACAAACTTTTTACTCTTGTGGCTAGATTCCAATGTGTCATTAACAAAATCATCACTTCGAAAACCAACTGCCTGAAAGGTGCTTCAGATGATCAATAGCAACAAAAGCAATTAGTAAACAACAACTCAGAAAGCACAAGAAACACCAGTACAAAATAGCTAAATAACCAAGCACCGCTTCTGTAGTCTGTAATGACCATCGTGCCCTCACCGCTGCAGTCTGGACACTTTTCATGCCATGATGTGTCTGGCAATTTAATTCCATACATTGCCATTGCAAAGTTATCTGCAAAACGAAACTAAATTGTCAAAGCAGAAATGCAAAAGTAATATCCAAACAGCGAGTAGAGGAATGCAATAATAACATCAATAGCACAACCAGTTTGCAATACATTCCAAGTATGCTGCTGCTAGTTTTTGGGGACTGCTTGTGATATTATAGAGAATTAGAAAAAAAGTATGGTAGAACTGTCAAGTATTTGTAATAAAAAGAAGGATACGATTAAAAATGCGTAAACAAAAGGACAAAGTTGGCAACGGTTGTTTAGCAACTTATAGAGAATTATAGAGAATTAGAAAAAAGTATGGTAGAACTGTCAAGTATTTGTAATAAAAAGAAGGATACGATTAAAAATGCGTAAACAAAAGGACAAAGTTGGCAACGGTTGTTTAGCAACTTATAGAGAATTATAGAGAATTAGAAAAAAGTATGGTAGAACTGTCAAGTATTTGTAATAAAAAGAGGGTTATGATTCTGGTACTTACTTGGATCGTAATATTCAAAAATCTTTATAGTTGCATCCTTGAGGTTGTCTACCAGAATGTATCGTTTCAATAATACTGAGACACATGTTGGCGTTTCATCAAGCTTGTTTGAAAAACAAATTGACACAATGCTGTCAGAGTCTAACCCAATGTAGAAATTTGCCATCCTTATTAATATTGTTAAATATTGCTAATGCAAACTCCTATTTTCAGACAACAAATAAACATAAACTATCATAACTTATGTGGTGAACAATTGTTAATGACAGCAGACATCTAATTAAATGCTTATAATTACCTCACTAGGTTAGCTAGATCAAGTCAGATGCTGTCTACAACAACATCACAGTTGAAAGTTGCTTTGAGAAGCTGTGCCAAACTTAAACTGCCACCCACATCATATAATTATATAAACGTTCCAGTTGTATAACACATTTAAACATGACCAATATTTATTGGTGATGTTCTCAATGCTGATCAACACACTGCAAATAATACGGACACAATGTAATGGAAAATGTTATAGTCAAAACAAATGAATGCCATGCCTTTATTTGTACCAAAGCAAACTGGTACTTTATGCTGACTGTTAAAGCAAGTAAGTAAGCTTCAAATACAAATTCTGCACTTTGTGAGAAATTAAACAGGAACTATATTAGGTGTTTAGACAGCTAACAACCTAGCTAACTACAAGCATCATTCAGGCGAATACTTACGGTGTCATAGTAAATGCTGACTGTCTGAGCATTTGTCTCTATGTTCTTGATAAGACCTCTGCTCACACCAACCTCTCCTAACCTCTCAAATACATAGCCAGACAGCATCTTAATGGTCTGAAGAGCCATTCCACTCTTCCTGTCTTTTATCGTCCATCTGAAGCAGAATGAACCATAAAAAAAGAGATCATGCATCACTTGACATTACAAATATCTCTATTTCTCTACTTCTGAACCACGGAAGTCGTAAGAGCTCTGACTGTACAGAACTTTCAAAAGACGGAAACAAGGCAGTGGTAGGCTTGAAACTTTAAAACAATGTCAGAGATTGCATCATATGAACCACATTGATCAAAACTGCTGGTAGTTAAGACGAAATCACTTAATCTCTTTCACATTTCAACATGTATATATAATTCATATTTATGGTAGCACAATTCATACCACAACACTTAATTCCCATGACACTTAATCCCACCACAATTATTCTCCAAGACAATTGAACCCAATGACACTTAATACCATGACACTTAATACCCCTACACAGAGTATTAATAAGACTTAATATATATAGCTGCACACTCCTATAACTACCTGTAGGCCTACACACATATAGCTGCACATACGATTTCTTGTCTGTGCAGTGTAAAGAATTCGAGCAGGTTATTGTGATTTTGCCTTAAATTTCGAGAAAGTTTTATGATTTCTTGTTTTTCTCAGTTTAACTTCATTTATGGAAGTTCGGTGCGAGTAGTAAGCCTAAAGGGCAACCAAGGTAATGGTTCGACCCCACTAGCTCGTCAAGCTTTGGCCCACATGAAGTCAGCAATGGACGGCATAGGAGCTACACCATCTTCATCCCAGGGTACAATTGAAAGAACTTTGACAGACGATGTATTGATGGTACTACCAGATGGGTTGGCCAGAGCCGATGTATGGTTAGCAGATGGGACATTTTCTGTTGTTCCAACCATCTTTTTCCAACTCTACTCCATTCATTTCTGATCTTCCTTAGAGCTATGTCACACCTGTCGCATTCGTAGGGCTTTTTGTATTTAGACGGACCATACATAAGCCTGATTAGGCTGTACTGTGAGAGGCGCTTTATAAATCCGTAAATAGAAATAGAATAGAATAGAATAGATCATACACGAATACATAAATCTGGTATTAACTGTCACAGTATCAAAAGGTGCGGTATTATATGTCATAGGTATAAAATGTTATCGGTATTAATTGTCGGCGGTACTAAATGTTCGGTACTAACTGTCACAGTATTAAATATCGTGGTATCAATTGTCATGGATTCCATATTTATAAGTAGTTAAGTGGGTGAAAACAAACCATAAAAAGACAAAACAAAAAGCAAATTTCATTATAATAGATGAGTAATTGGAGTCTGTAATAAACAATCAGCTGTTGAGATGAGGTATTTTTGTCTTAGTCTATCAGATCTGCTCTTAAGAGGAGGTATTGTTTCGCAAAAGCTTTTTCATAATGTCCATGTTTACCCAGACCTTGCTCAGAATGGCATGAAACTTAGTGTTCAGACAGCTTGTATAGAGACAACAAGCTTAAAGTCTTTCAAAGACAAGCAGAAGAATTACACGGTGATTCATTAAAAAACGTACCTTACATAGGTTAGCATAACTCAGGTAAATGACCATTAATTTTAATGAAATTTCAGAATAATGATGCTTGATATTCTATTCAAGTGCTACATAAATCATTTGACACACCAAGCTAAAATGACGTAACGCGATTGACGAAACTAATGACGTCACGAAAATATCGCGAAAAAATGGTGTTTACCGAAGAGGATAAACAATTTGTTACATTCTTACGAAAGAATAAAAAGTACAGTGCAAAACGTTTTCTAAAGAAATTTCCTGATAAAGAGTGGACTCTTGGTGGATTAAATGCGTTACTTTCAAAGATCGACAAAACTGGGTCTTTCCATCGTCGACCAGGCAGCGGCCGCCCGCGTACGGCAGCAACAACCGACAATGCTGAAAAGGTTGAATCGCTGGTGCTCAGCCAGGAAGATATGCCGCAAACGCATCGCACACAGAGACAAATTGCTTGAGAAATAGGAATCAGTCAGACATCAGTTTGGAGAATTGTCAAGAATGATTTACATTTGCGATGTTTAAAGAAACGACACGCTCAAGAACTCACAGCAGCCAACAAGCAAGCAAGATTGACACGTTCCCGTCAGCTACTGAGGTTGTATCCTGCAAGCTTAGTGAATTTCATTTGGTTTACTGATGAGAAATTGTTTACTGTGGCAGCACCCAGTAACAGTCAGAATGATCGTATTTATGTCTCAGCCGGTACAAGGAAGAGAGACGTTCCAGCAAATCGTCTTTTGCGGACTCGACCAACTTTCAGCAAGTCCCTTATGGTATCTGTCGGGGTATCTGCACTCGGTCGTACGAACATCCATTTCATCGAACCAGGTGTTAAGATTAATGGACAATATTACAGAGATGTTCTACTAATGCAGGATCTCTTGCCTGACATTCGTGAGATAACGGAGTATTTCATCTTCCAGCAGGATAGCGCTCCTGCGCACAGAGCTCGGGAGACCGTTGCGTTACTCGAAACTGAAACACCTGATTTCATCCCGCCTAATTACTGGCCACCTAATAGCCCTGATTTGAATCCAGTGGACTATAAGATATGGAGCGTCATGCAGGAAAAAGTCTACAGAAATCGAATACATGATGTCGACGAGTTGCGTCACCGAATTGTGGAGGTATGGGATGAAATGGATCAGCGCATCATTGATGAGTCAGTCAGGCAGTGGCGTAGGCGTCTTCGCGCGTGTGTTACTGCCCGAGGGGGTCAATTTGAACATAAACTGTAACTTTCTTCCTATTCAGAACTGATTCCTCTATGTTCACTTAAAATTTTTTTGACATAAACCGATATTTGACGGAGTTACAATTAAATATCTAGGGGTACGTTTTTTAATGAATCACCGTGTATATCCTGAATAGATCTAGAAACAACATTCACCAGAAACAAGATCTAGTCATTGTCTGTCTGTTGCAACACATAATGAGCAGATCATTGACACAGCACAAAAGTTGGAAATGAAAAACAATATTATTTCTTATGTGTATTATGAGCTGCCTAAGGTGCACAACGGAAGTGCCAAGAGACAATGACAGTGTTGAATTGATTGCACCATTATTTACCACGACTGAGAGATTAGATAATCACCTGGTACAGGTTGTAATATTGACTGTATTTTCATCATCCCTGGCAAACATTTCTACTGTGAGATCAAGACCATGACTCTTCTTCACTTTGTACAGATTGTATTTAACATTCAGCTGAAATAGGCAAATTTGACAAATAAAAAAGTAAATAAACTTTCAATAATTTGCAGAAATGAGAATTAGAATAAATTCATTCATCGTCTTAGCTACTATGTTCTAACAAAGATGATTAGCATTGCCCTCCTTCTTTGTCCAGGTATTGGACTGGCACTGTAGTGGCAGAGTTATTCATTATCCTACTAAAACCATGAGTGACATAATTATAATCACTCAATATCTTTGACATGATGATGAATATTTAAATATTGTCAATAGTCAATGAGAATTGAAGGCAATATGCTATTGTAGCATTGTGTAAGGGCAAGAGTATTAATTTTTTCATTGTGTCTTCCCTGAAGACATTTTACCACCCAGTGACCTCGTCAGAGGAGGCTCAAATTCAAATACTTAGCTTCATGTGAAAAATGCTCAAATGACTGAAAATGACAGTCAGTTAATTGACAATGAATTTTAATTTTATTTAAATTATTCTGTCATTCATTGTAACAATTATTCCAGCCACTGAAAAATCAAAATGCAAGATGGAATTTAGCCTCCCAATTTAGCTTCCCACTTTACTGTCATATTCAGTATTAACTTAAGTTTAAAATAATGTCACTTTAAAAAGTGATAATAATCTTTAATAACAATCTGCTCAGTTTTACCTTTGATAATGCAAGTATGCTGAATACATGAAATTTGTCTTCATTAAACAAATAATTATACAGGACTCAAGCACTAATACCCATTAATTAAACCACTCATTGAATGTATAACAAGTTAATTACTACAATACATTATTAAGTTTTAAGCATCTATTCTGAGATTATATCAAGCACGAAAAAAGCAATACTAGTGAAATCTCACCTGTACAAGAGCAATGCCCTGGCCATTTGCACCTATAGAAACTGATCCAGGTCTTATTGGAGGCTGTCAATAAAAGGCAGAAATAGTTGAAGAATCACTGACAATGAAAATGAAAAACATTTCTGGTCTTGCAATTATAAATTTATGTAGCACCACATCCATATAGAACTAGTGCGAGTGCTTCTCTTTGATCTAGTCTATATCCTGTCGAATGCCATTAAGAACAGAGATTTCTTATTTTCTCTCGCATCAACTTGCATCACTCAAAGAAACAATCAATTCAAGAGACTTTGATGATGGAAGCCAAAATGAAAGCTACTGCTTTCGATAAGCTAACCTGCTTATTGTTATTGGCTACTTATCCTCAAATTATTTTCTACTAACTACCACTAATTGCAAGTGTTACCTTTAAACCTTCCATATCTTAACATATTGCTCACTCTATATCATCCTCAAAAATTTTTGCATCCTTCTGACACTGGCCTGTAGCCAGAGCCGAGGTTTTAGACAGTTGTAGGATAGATACCCCAACTCACTGCCATCATTTACATCAATAGTCAAGACTCAATATTTTACTGTGGCTGTTGCAACACTGTTTTTGGTCATTACAGTGCTTAAAGTGTAAAAAAAAGTGCCTGGACGCTAGGGGAGCCGTCCATAAATGATGTCACGCAATTTTGGACGATTTTTGACCCCTCCCCTTCATTACACGTCGTCACAAATGCCACAACCCCCTCAAATATGACATCACATCACTTAAGGTCCTGACCTCCAAAAAATCAAACCAGATGTCCAGAATGTAATGCAAATTTTCTTATAATTATTAAAACATTTAATTGTAACTATAAAATATTTCAAATTATAATAGTAGAACGAAGAAAAACGGAGAAATTAAGTAGCCTATGATGATTACAATCCTATGCATTCCTCAGGATGAAAGAGTATCATAATCATAATGAGTGTTGTTTAATTGTGGTAACGACTACTGCTAATTAAGTGGAACTTGTTTAAATGAGTGTAAGTTTATAATAAAATTACGTATTTTGATGTGATGATGTGACGTCACATTTCGTCGACCCCTCTTCCCTTGTCAAACATCTCACAAAATTGTGACCCCTCCCCATAGGCGCGTGACGTCATTTATGGACGGCCCCTAGTGTCAAAAAGTTAAGAACTAAGAATTGCAAAGGCAGAGCATCAACATATTAAGTCGACGACAAATGGTTCGTGCAATGTGGTCCACTGTGTTCATTATAATAGAAGCTGGGTTGGTGATATCAATGATGCTGGAATAGAAGTTGGATGGGTGAACGAAATTCTTCCAAAACAGATGTTATTTAGATGAACATAATGCCTACTGAAATAAAAGTTGGATCATTGAAAAGAATATTTGCCTAAATAGAATCTGACTTGACAAAAATGGTAGTTGCTGAAGCAGAAGCTGGATTTGCAGGCATTATTATTATCAATCCAACTTCTATTTCACCAAATACAATGGGAGAAACATAAAAATTTGCATCATTCGTTAGGCTTTTTGTCTATCCATTATTTAGGTGTCAATTATTTGTTGGTGAACTATTTGTTGTTGTGTAAAGCGTAGGCCTACAGAGAATTGCTTCCTTTGTGAAATTGTCGACAAGGGGCTAGTGGCGTCGGCATCGTTTTAAAAGTTGTGAAAATAAAGTTTGTAAAAGTGTGAAGCGCGAAATTTTTTCCTCCTCTTTTTTCTGTTTAAAATAATGTACGCATTATAGAGGAATTGCACTGTTGCATGGACGATCATGGACGGCATCTAGGCTCTGCTGGCCCAATAAGTGGCAGGATGGCGTCCAGCCTCGAAAATAAGTGCCTGGACGCCGTCCATGACCGTCCAGGCACACTTTAAGCCCTGGGCCATTAGTACATACAATATGTGTCTCATATTTAGATTTACTGACCTTGTGCACATAATAAGAGCTTTAAATAAATTTTTTTATAATATTTCTCAAGTTCTAAGGATCTATAGATTGATATCAATATTTCAGCATGAAGACTGCAAAGCAATTATAGAGCAGAAATATATGTTTTAGTATAAAGCAATAATATCTAAGTTAATTTACCCAGAGTACAAATAATCTAAAAGAACTTGAAAAATCAGTCAACAATATCAACAAAGAGATTTTACAAAGTGTTTACCTCCCAGATCTGCAGAGTCAGCATGTTGTTTGCAGTAACAGGATCGAACACATGGCTTTGAAGACCAACCTTTGCGTTAACACGAAGATTGAATAAACTCTGTGGACCCCGAATTCGGAAAGCAAAGGAGGCCAGAGCTTGAAGAGCCACAATAGTATCCTACACAGTGAGATAGAGCTACACACCTGTACGCAATGTCAACAACGCAGTACATTTAAAAAATGGCCATGCAATATACCATTGTCAATATTTCCACCATACTGTCTCCATAGTTTGACCCTTAGGTTTCTTAACCCATGGGGATCCCAATTAGTGTCCATGTCATGGAACCCATTATGTTTGGAGTTTAAACGGTTGCCTTCTTGGGCAGAGTACACATCAAAGCTGACTTACCCAAGGTATCAACTAGTACGGCCTTAGCAAAGGCCATGCAAAACGTAATAAGAAGTCATTGATGTATTAACAACATCACATACGTGAGGCTATTGAACACAATTCCACATGAATTTAATCATGTAATGTGTTCTTCAATGGAATATTCTCACTCCAATTAATCTTACAAAATAAAAATATGTCTAAAAATAAATAGTGCACATATAAAAACAAATATAAAGACACAAATAAAACAGCGCAGCACACCCAAAAATAAACTTTGCAGCACAATACTACACTTTTAAATAGAATAACTAGAATTTTGGTACTTGTGTCGATGTAAATCCACCATTGGGATTTCTTTGAGCAAGAAGCCACTTGGCAATGGGTAATGCTCCAACGGTGTCATCCAGAGCAAGGTAAGTCAGTAAAGCATATGATGTCAT
Organism: Bimastos eiseni; assembly: GCA_959347315.1. Taxonomy (NCBI): domain Eukaryota; kingdom Metazoa; phylum Annelida; class Clitellata; order Crassiclitellata; family Lumbricidae; genus Bimastos; species Bimastos eiseni. The sequence goes on along the minus strand of OY365806.1, from coordinate 17,850,762 downwards.
TTCAGTGCTGAGGGCAGTTGACTGCTTGTAAGGCGGAATGAACGAGTCAATACTTTCGACTGATTCAATCTTCTCCCAGTGCTTTAAATCATCTGCAAAATGAAAATCAGTAGCGCATATATATTAACACTAGAAGGACGGCATTGTCACACTGCTTTCAGTTCTTTTAGGTAAAACCTTTTCTATTTTCAGTACCTAGCAGTGCTATAAACTTCAAATAAGTGCATTATGTTACAGATCAAAAGCCTACTAAAATCAAAAGAAACGAAAATCTAATTACAATAGAGGAGAGAGTTATAACCATTCATAAGTTTTTAGCAATCAAATGACTGCTGTGGTGGTCCTTCTAGTGAGAAAGCCTCAACAAGTTAATTGCTTCATTATGCTTGATTGACTTGTAGTGAAGATTTGTTCTTCATCAGAAATTATACCATGCAACAAATACTAATCAGTAATATTTGAGCCCACAGATAAATTCAATACAGTCTGTAGACCTGTCCTTAAAAAGACACCACACTGAAATGTGGGGAGATGGTTGAATGGTTACACACTGGAGCGAAGATCAGTGGGTTAGAAAAATCGCTAGACCCATAAGTTTGACTCAGCCTTCCACTCCCTGGGGTGACTGCAAAATAGCGAAGGACAGATGGGATGCCATAATTTCAACTTCTGTTAACTTTGCTATCAACTGTCACTAATAGATCACCTCTGAGTAGATATCTTGAAAGGGTCTATTTCAGATATTTTTGATTGATTTCTTTTGATTGATTGATCGAGTTCAAGAAATCCTACGTACTTTTCAGTTTGAATACAGATATTAATATTATCATCATTTAATCATTTTAAATATGGTGTCCTGAGTTACTTCATTTGTTAATATCATTGTTATTCTTGCCCTGGTAACACCCTGGCATTATTATTATTATTATTAAATTATTATTATTATTATTAAATTATTATTATTAATATTATTATTATTATTATCATTATATTACATCATCAAAGCTTTATGAACTTGTCTCACGTACTTGAAACAACAGCTAGAGCATCTCGATTTGCAATTGCTATCTTAGCTTTTGGGCTCTTGGCAAGAACAGATATCCTGTAGGGGTCTATATCAAGTATTTTTGATTGATTTTTTTTGATTGATTGATTGAGTTCAAGAAATTCTACTACGTACTCTTCAGTTTGAATACAGATATTAATATTATCATCATTTAATCATTTTAAATATGGTGTCCTGAGTTCTTCATTTGTTAATATCATTGTTAATCTTGCCCTGGAAATACCCTGGTGTTATTATTATTATTAATATTATTATTAATATTATTAATAATATTATTAATAATATTATTATTAATATTATTAATAATATTATTATTAATATTATTATTATTATTATTAAATTATTATTATTAATATTATTATTATTATTATTATTATCATTATATTACATCATCAAAGCTTTATAAACTTGTCTCACGTACTTGAATAAACGGCTAGAGCATCTCGTTTTGCAATTGCTATCTTAGCTTTTGGGCTCTTGGCAAGAACAAGAGCATATGAGATGATGCAGAGTGAATAAGCATCACTGATGTCGTTCAGCTGCAGCTCCAGGAATTCAAGAGACTTGGAAATGCTGTCATTAAGGAGAACTTTGTCAATCTAGAAAGAAACTGCATCTGATTAATCGTCTGGCAAATAGCATGTACACAGATCCACAGGTCTTATTACTAAGTATGTTATAGAGCATAAAAGCTTCATAGATAATCAGAAGCACACGACCTGTATGCATGAATGTGTGAATGATTCATGTATCAAGATACTCAATATAGCAGACTTCAAGTTACTCAAAAAAATCCACAGCACACATCACTGAACTTCAATAATGCCAAATTTTTGACACCACATGCATTAAAAGTAATTTTTCTCCAACTAAATATCTGAATTAAATGCTATTTATTTCAGATATTGAAAGTAGACATTTTGTTTTGTAAAAAATAGCATAAAACAATTTTCTGTGTTTTTGACCTGTCTCGCCTATTTTAGCCTTTAGTGCAATAACTAGGAGGCAACAAGCGACAGGTATTGAGCCCTGGCGTCACAAATAAGACTGAAATAACTACTAAAAGTCTTTTTGAATAGATCCATTCATTGTGTCTTGTCAAATTGCAGAGGTTTTGAATAAAATGACAAGTTTTGCAACAATAAAGCTTACTAATCATTCAAATAACAGATGCAATGCTTTTGTGAGGCAATTCAAATGTGCAATGTCTCCTACATCGGTGCATATATACAAACATACCACTAACAATAATGAAAGAAAGTAAAACGGCACAATACACTCAAGCAAACTATTAGCACCAACAGGTCAGCCAGTCACATAGAATGAGTCTCAAATCATTTCTTTTTCAGAAAAGACATAACTTACCACACTGTTATTTCTGCATTCCATTAATGAGAGAAGTACATATGCTGTCAAAGTAACGCCTTTCGACGATCCACCCTGTAAGTTTAAACAGTTCAAATGATAAAATATCAAACAACTATGTTCAGAATGAGGTGAAAAAGAGTAAGAAATAACGTAAATCTGGCAATAGCTGGAAGACTGAAATTTGCACCAAGCCTCAGACAAAAACAAAGCAATCTAGAAGTTACAGTTATATGTGTCATAAATAAAATTCACAAATTTAAATCTGTTTGTCATTAATGTTCATCAATTGCACTTCAATCCTAATATTATTCTACACTTTAGGCTCATTTATGGGTACATTTCAAGTATGATCAAAATTAACTCATCAAGTATTCTTAAAGTAATAAAATAAACTCACCCATGCTCCACAAGTTGCTCACAGTTTACTCAGCAAGCACTTGTGCTATTACAAAATGTGCCTGAGTATCGAATAAACTATAAAAAACACTTTGCACTTGAAACTGTAGAAAAACCCTCACAAGACATTCTAACTAGCTCACATGATTCAAAAGAGCAGTTTGAAAATGCCTTGATAAAGGAAATGCACTGGCAAGAAAAGTAGATTATGTCTGTTACACGTCGGACCTGCATATCTGTATGAAGGACTCTTCCATTTGGTGGTTCACTGAAGGCTCCATTTTTATTCTGAAGTCGGATGATCCAATTTAGAGTCTTTGCCATCATTACATCTTCTACAGGAATGTCGATCATAGCTTGATGAAAAATACGGGCAACGAATGCACTTAACCTGTAGTCAAAGCACAGATTTTCTTTAAGATTTTCCATCAAGTCTATTTATTGGTAACATCAGAATTCATTGTTTTTACATTACCACTAATCAGTTGTTTGAATGTCATTCAAATACATAAACCACATAAAATTGTGTATTTAGAAAACAACGTAACCAATAATCGACAATTCTGGATTATAGAATGACAGTAGACAAGTGATGATTCACTGCGGCCTTGGCAGAAGGGATCGAAGATCCCGCTAGATAGGGGCACCTATCTACAGTCTGAATGAGAAGAGTAGGCAGCCGGGGAAATGTACAACATAGTATATGCAGTTAACAACATGTTGAATAAGTCTACATAATTATTATGAGCCTTAACTAAAATAACTAAATATCAAATATAAGAGAATCAAGTGGAGCTGGAGAAATGCGAACATAAGATTATATATTAATTTGCCAAGAGATTTAACTATTTTTCAACCAGATAGGTGCATAGATTGGTCTCAAACGATGATAATGTAACAATTTAATTTCTTGTATGGTTTAATTCCAGATGGTTGCATCATCTTCATTATCATTTTCACCATCTTTCATTTATGTTTGCATCACACAAATGAGTCAATGAGCACAACAGTCAATGAATCATTCTGGTGTCTAATTTGGCCAGAATTCATTCGAAGGCTTTACAGTCCAATGCATGGAATATTATTATATTGATGGTAAAATCATCTAACCAGATGCTGCCTGCTAAATCCCGGTTGCCAAAAGCACTGAACGATCCATCATTTCTCTGGAATGTCAGTTCTTTTTGATAACCTAACATCAACAGGTTGAATAAAAATGAGGTCTATTCAAAATATCAGTCAAGCTAGTAAAAATTAATCATATTCAACTTAAAAGTTCCTGCAAAAAACTGTTAATTACCTGCCCATGGTTCAATCTGGCAGAATTAAGAGACATGACATCATCGGAAAGAAAGCATTAGAGGATGCTCATCATGACGGTCGCTAGAGTTCAAAGAACTGACAGCACAAGGTGACAAGGTGATGGTTCAACCTAAACTTCTATCATTAAACATGAGCAAAATGATAAGCAAGTGTGACCAATGAGAATCTTGACAAAGATTTTAGAATCTGAATATATCATCTTAGGTAGTACCAACACCAAACTGTTATTTGGCAATAAATAACCGCACATTATGCGTGTAAATTTAAAAAAAAACAATCAATTCCTCCTGGAGGTGACAGCACCGCTGAAGAATCAATTCTAAATTTAATTACTGCATACATTTAATAGCAAATGAGC
>OY365806.1:17637561-17846051 GCA_959347315.1 Bimastos eiseni | reverse complement strand
AGATAATTGCAAAAATTTGATTAAACAGTCAATTTTTAAATTTCTTGTCTTTGGCAGAAATTGAGTTATAAATATGTCTTAAACACAGAAGAACTAAAATTGGTGAAAAAATTAATTTTTAATGGCTTTTAGATGACTATGTGGTAGCCATTGTTTAAATAATTTAATGATTTCTTATAATTTGCCATTTTCCCACAATTAATAGTCAAGCTCATCTGGAGGCTAGAAGCTCAAACTTGGTATGAATAGAAAGCTAGTTTGTCTGTTTCAAATTTCATTCAGCTCTGAACAAGGTTGGTAAGGAATATTCCATTTCAAAGTTATACAAAACTTCAACACATTTTCCTCTGAATTATAATCTAACAACTGAACCAAATATTTTTGCTAATAATTTTGGATACGAACATCATAGAACAATAAAGTTGGCATCAGTTTAAAGGAGAGACTTTACCCTTTAAAATCTTTAAAATAGTTTATGACATTGAAATTGTAAAATATTGAGTTACGCTTGGTTTTGGTCAGATTGGTCACATATATTAGAGTTCAATATTTATTCAAACTGACATGCCACAGTATGACTACAAGTCACCGTATGAACAGATTATTACAAGTTTTTATATTGGTTAAATTGAACAGTATGGCAGCCATGCAAGATGTCCAACTGTTCTACTGCTCAATGCCACCTATCAAAAGAAAGGCTTAGTCGACCTTTTACACAGTGGCAGAGATCGATCCCGCATCCAAACCTCCCATGGAAAAGAAGAAAAGGAAGAAGAGCAGTCCCTTAAGCTTGCCCTGAAATGATATGAAGTGTTAGAAACTTAATTTTCTAAGCCTTGGCAAAGGACGGTTGTTGGCCAATCCTCTCTCTAACTGTCTCAACTTCCCACCGAAAGTGTGCGGTCTGTGTACTCATTTTAGCTGAGTTTGCTAAGAGGTGCAAATGGACCAGAAATATTGAACTAAATATATTGGTGCACCAGCGAGTGAATGAATCTTACCAGACAGCATGTAATCTTTGCACTTGGACTCGATCTGCGCATTCAGGGAATCTGTTGCACGAAGGTAGGCAAGGATGTGAACAATTGGTGCCAAGTTCAACATAGTCTGTTCACCACAACCATAGGGAATTTGAATGAGTTCTTGCAGTCCATTCAAGGGGGTACCAACAATATCTCCTGGATTAAAACAGAATCACAGTGCATCTGAACATGCATACACCACACATTCGTAGTTTTTACAATAAAATGATTCAAATACATATAAAAGCTGAATTTGAATCTTGCTTGTTTTAATAAATTTAAAGCATTTCTGCTTTGCAACATTACTGTATTTGGTGACATTTCATGTATCAATCTGTGCTCCTAGGAACTTACATTGGTCCCTAATGCTGCCTAGAAGTTAACCCCATGCCATTCATTGCTTGAATTAATATCAACCTAACCTAATCCTCAATTTATTATTCATATTGCAATTTTCTTGTGAAGTGTTGTATTGTCATCTGTTCAATACATATTATTATTATGTGTTTAAAAAGTTCAAACTTCTAATTTCGATGCAGTGGAAATTCATAAATTAAGAGCAATAGAAAGAGGAAGATGATGAAACAAAGATCAACAGGATTATTTCTTAGCATGAGTGAGGTTACAAAAGGACAAAATTTACATGTACACTGATTGACTCTACTCTAATCACTAGCCTAGAGGATGGTACAAAAACCAAACAGGAATCAAACATCCAAGAAACACTAAAAGAAATTTTATTTACAAAAACACTCTAGAAAACATATTCCAATAAAATTTACCAATAAGTGTAATCTGAAGACGTTGTGAATCTGGAACGATGTCAGCATAAGGTAGTGTGACCTTGAGATTTGTTATGAAGCGATTGCTTGCTTTCGAATGGTCGATTAACACTGATGTACTGTACTGTTGTTCTACTCCTTCCGGCTACAAAATTTACAAATTCTTTAAACATTTTCTGTCAACAACTATTGAGTATTGATAGAATTTTTACCTGGCAAGCAAACACCTTCAGATGTCTTTTAAATTCAATTTCCAAATCCTGTTATTACTATATTCGTGATATACAAAGTATTCGACAATATATCCCTGCTTAAGCGCGAATTCTACCAGTTGGCTAATGCACTTGTCTCTAGTTGCCTAGATTATTGTAATTCTCTCCTGTTTGGTATTACAAAAGCTAACTTACTGCAGCTGCAAAGAGTACAAAACTGCCTGGCCAGGGTTGTTACTGGTTTTCATAGGTGGGATCACATAACTCCCATTCTTAAATCACTGCATTGGCTTGCTGTTGAGCAACGAATTAAATTTTAAATTTGGCGTTCGTAGCTATAAGACATTTTCTTCTGGTCATCCGGGGTACCTAGGCGCTTTGCTTGTCCCGCAGGGTCATCATCACTCGACTAGGTCTTCTGATTGCTTGTCCCTTGCTATACCTCCTGTTAGGACAAGTTTTGGAATGCGGGCTGTCTCAGTTGCCAGTGCAAAGTTCTGAAATTCATTACCTCACGCCGTTCGGGCCGCTGAGTCTTTAGTTTCTTTTCGATCTCGGCTTAAAACCTTTTTATTTACCCTACACCATCTTCTCGTCTCTTTGGATTTGACCTGATTTCGGATTTGTTTTGGTGCGCCGTCGGTTGATGCCCGGTGTATGCATGTTCAGATCTGTGCATCATTATGGCGGCGCTATAGAAGTTTTTTTGTCACAGTTACAGCAACTCTCAAAGGTTGAACTGTCATGAATGCATCAACTAGATATTTATATAGCAATTCTTTTAACAAAATCAAAGCCTGTTACAAAATCGTAGTGTCTAAATATAACGTTCTATGCATTCATTGTCAACAGCTGTTCCTGAAATAATTTTTCTTGCATTTATAAAGCGCTATCATCTTATAACTAAGCAATGTAAGCATTAATCAATGGTTTTGAGCAATTCTGAGTGAAGGACTTGCTCAAGGTCCCTATACCTGTTACAAATCGAGTATCTTAACCACTCTGCCCCACAAGTAGGAGACACCATGCCCTGAAAGAGAGATATGGGGTTGTCAGGAAGAAGATGCAAACATAAATCTCATCCATGGTGGTTAAATTACATCAGACTCATATATTCTAATAATAGTAAAAACTATAAATAACCTAAATAATAACAACAGCAATGAGACAGGCTTGTTGCAAGAAATGTTCTACTACAATATATATTTTTCACTGGACACCTTGCAATGCAAGCAATTATAAGTCTTGAGTTACACAATTACTTGTAATTTTTACAACATTAGTCACAAATGAACTGACCACAACAAGAAGTGTCCTTTTCTCAGCATCACCAGCCACGCCTGCATTAGCGTGGACCTCAATGGCAACCTGTCCAAGCTTAACCGTTACTATCCAGAAATAAACTGTTACAGCATCATTTCCAGGTACCTGTAAAAGGAAATGCTTTTTAAATGTTTCAAACACAATTAATTAAAGACGATAACTGGTACCAGAAAGTCCATGTATTAAGTTAGAATATGTGATAAAATCTATTCATGATGTTTGTGGATTTGGTTGCAATGGGCTCTCTCTCTCTTTGGTGACACACATTACTCAGTCAAGCATAACCATCTTGCATTGAGCTGTTCTGTCCTGTGCCATCTTCCATGCCTTAAGAAGCCATGTGATCTTCGGTTGGCCAAATGGTCCTATGTTGACCATGTGATTTCGCTCATCTCACTTGGATATAATTCAGAGGAATTTGTTGATTTAATTCCCATTCTGATGAATTGATTGACTGATGAACAGAAGTATAAGAAAGTGTTACTCAAAATAAGCTGATGTTGTACATAAAGTAACTGAATGAAGTAACCCAACAATGTGTAAAACTGTATAAGTTTTCCAACACAGCAAACACACATACTACTTACAAATTTCATTTGTTGGCTCACCTGTGAATGTCATACTGTATTATAGCTTTGATCTTGCTGGGTCTCGTCCCTGCCTATCTTCGAGACTTCTGCTACTCTTTCAGTGCACCAGGTCTCTGCTCTCATTGCTCTACTGACCAAGGCGAACCCATTGTCCAATTTGCCAGCACAACTACTAAACAAAATCATTTGGTGCCAGTGGTTGGCCACTCACTCTCAATCAGCCTCCCATTGCCATTGTGCTTGTCCCTAGGGTCAACTGTGGCTCTCTTTATACTCGCCTAAAACCTGTTCATTGCAACAACAGCATAGTGCTTACCTCAATGACTTTTGTAACATTAGTATTTTCCACAGCTCCAGATTCCAGTCGAACACGAAACAAATGAGATCCTTTTAAAGTCACTTTGACCTAATCAACAATCACTAGGACAATAACACAGCTCTCCAAATTTGGTAAATTTGTTCTTTGAGGACCATATTGAAAAGTACTTAAATGATGATAAAAAAATGTCCACATCACAGAGACCATGATAGTAGTATCCTAAAGGTTCTATACAAACATCCTAAACTCATAAAATGCAATACAAAAATGTTGATATATACACAAATGTACATGGCTTCATATCCATTTATGTCTTAAATATCTATCTCATTACATATTGCAAAGCGTAACACTTAAACCGATAAAGATGGAATGGTAAGATTTTCATATCATCCCTTAAAGCAAAATACTAATAGTAAAAAAAATTATCACACTGTTTTCCCATTAATTCTTCAATTTAATCGATCTCATATTGTGATCGTAAAACTACAAAGAGCTCAAGAGTGCAAAGACTAGATGTAACCAAACCCAATAAAGATTAAGCATCTCACCTTTAGAGTTGAATTTAAGTAGTTGAATACTGAAGCCTGCAAAGTGAATTCTTCTCCGCGAAAGACTGAGTAGGGAAGTGTCATAGAGATGAAAAATGGTCGAAAGACAGTCAGCTAAAAAGAATTTTTACAATGCAAAGAATTTTACAGGACACCTGCATAACACCAATTAGGGTCTCTACAAAGAAGTTGCTTGTGGATTTGAATAAATGGTAAAATACTTTGTAAAAACACAAGGAACATAATTATGTTCAAATAATTATGTGCACATCTAATAATATCTATCTAAATACATGACCATGACAGACTCAGTTCAGAAATACCAAAGTACATCTAAGAATTTGAAAGGGTCATCTAGGAACCGTTCAAAAATATTCATGACTTGCCTAAGTAATAAAAGATCAACTACCAAGAGCTTATTAGAGATGTATTTATTTATTGACAATAGTGTCCATTTTATGTCAGGGCTTCAATGGCCCAGTCACACATTTCTTGACTACTATATACTGTGTCAATTCTTAGAGACCAACTGTTGTCTAGGACATTCAATTCTTCCATCTATCATGCACATACGAGGCACATCAATGACATGATTCATGAACATCAGTTCATGTTTGTGATTTCTCAACCCCAGTTGAGCTACCTTAACACCATATTGTTTGCACCAAATTCCAAGTTTCAAATCTCCATACATTGGCTATGACATGATTTCTAGAAACTGTTACTAAAGTTGTAAGACCATGCAGATCAGTATATTTCAAATTGATATACTCAGAGTATTTTAATACTCCCAGCCACCTCAGCAAATACCTCAACAACACTGATCTTTCTGGCAAAACGATCAAGACCTAAAAAAGCAGCTAAACAAAAACTGACAATACACTTAAACCATACCTTAGAGGTTAGTAATGCCACTCCTAAGCCATCTTCATCACTAACAGCAAAGGCACTAGCTACCCATGATGTTATAGTATCTGGAACTACAGCATCAATACTTTGAGTGCCATTCAATCTATAAAAAAAATAGTGCATTTAATTTCACTCTTAATGCAAAGAAAATATCCATGTTCCAGTTCAACAATAATCAGCGACAACAAAAGAACACAAGGAACTTGGAGAGGCAAAGAAATAGGCACACAAACAAAGACACATTCACACACAGTCACACACAAATCAAATATCCCACACACCTGCTCTTTAATGAAATTCGTCTTCACACATTTTCAATTATTATTGAACAAAGCACTATAACAGGGCAGTAAAATCATGTAGCATATTTTCTTGACAGGCTTGAGGATAGGAAATTGTTTACTGTTTGGCAGCCAGATACCTTACCGATAATCAGCAATGTATCAATGATTGTTTCACATTTCTCTTTAGACTGTGCAGGTTCGAAGTTTCTTAAAGAAATTTTGTGATCTCTTAAGTATCTATAAAAATTATACACTAGTACTACTTCTAATACATTCACACTGATCCATACATACAAGTGACATTTAAAAATGCCAAGATTGTCACAACTTATGCAATATTTCACCATAATTTAAAGGGACGAAATAACTAACATAGGTGAACAGAAATGATTCACGTTAAAACATTCTCAGCGCTTAGAATTATTATAACGACTCCTCTCTGCATCCAGATGGGTTAACTGACTTTTCATGGTTCTTCATATCAGATAAGTTTATAATATCAGATTGGGTTAATAGAAATAAAATAAAATATTAGTCGGACAGTAATGAAGTGATAGCATTGCTGAAGTTATGAGCCTAAGATCTCTAACTTAAATAACAAACAATGCAGAAAGTTAATTAACACAAATACTCTAGTTAACAAACCATTGTTCAATGCCAACTAATGACAACCAAGGTTCTGACAAGAATAAGCAACTGCCACTGCACTGCATTACATAAGGAAAACTATTGGCAAATAAAATATCAGTATGCAAATATATGTAAAAAGCAGTGGTAACTTGTTTGTACAGACTTAATTTCGTATTATAGTATCTCTTTACAAGGAAAAGCAAGTGCAGAATACAACTTACAATGAAATGTCATTAAAATGAGGCAACAATCATGAAACGAAGGCAGAGCTGAGCTTACCGAAAATTTAACTTAACTAGCAATTGGAGATTAGCATTCACCTACAGCTGCATTCTACTCAAGATAATTTGCAGCAAAACTAATACACACCACAATTTTTATGTTAAAGATCTCAAATTAATCACAAACAAAAGCAATGAAAAGCAGCTTAGAACAGTTTTAAGTAGAAACAAAGAACTCAAAAATATAAGAAGAACACTAATTCGAAAGATTATCTCTGACAGAGAAGATACCCTATCAAAATATCATTCCACATCCAGGTTTCTGGAAACAAAGTTCGGACCATCATTGGAGATGACAGGCTGTCATCACTTCCCGCAGTTGATGGTAAAAACATTGCAGATGCAGCCATGCCATATACTGTCAAAAGAGTCATCTATTCTCAAACTCAAGTACTAGCAAACTATATTCATTTCATTTATAATGCTATGCCGCAACAAGTTAATTTCAATCACTTTCGAATCATAGAATAGTTCTTCACTATTGTACGCAAAAGACATGTATCAGATACACTGTAACTCCTGTTATAGTGTATTTCAGTCAAATTCAGATACAATCATCTGTATCAGATAAGTTTGTAATAAATGCTAATGCGTTAATACATTCAAGTTCTTTAACAATGAAGTTCTTCCAAGTGTTGCTAAATCAATATATCTCAGTTGCCATGGAATCATGTGTTTCAAATGATTTCACGATTAAGCTTCCGGTTGATACAATGTACATGCAGAAAATTGAATAGACAAACACCATATCATAACTACATAATGGCTGTAATTATAGAGGACATCAAAATGAACAAACATGCAACTCTTAAAGATAAGCTCAGCTATTGAGCTATGGAGGCAGGATCATAGCAGCAGAAGCCTAAACTACCCTATGGTCACGTTGTTCCATAGCCAAGTTTCAGGAAAGAAGACGCGTTCGCGAGGTTTAACAGCAAGTCCGTCGTTGAGAGAAAACATTACTTGACCTTGAGGACACATAGAAAATTAACCTAAGCTCAATACTAATAGAATTAGAAGTCAATATGTCATGTTCAACATTCTATACAAAATTTCTGCACATCTGTAAACAAGTTTAATGTTTAAACTTTCATATGTCAATATATACTCACACCTTTGTATTCATATATGATTTCTATTTGATTATATTAAGCGGAATCCCCAAGTGCTTGTCAGGTACTTAATGGTAGTGTCAGGTTAGATAATCTCAGCTGCTTAATGGTAGTGTCAGGTGAGGTAGCGTCAGGCACTTAATGGTAGAGTGGCATCCAACTAACAAATTCAAGTTGTCTTATTTGGTGGGAGTAGTGAAATCAAACGAAATACCACATCCTTCACTTTCCTACTCCATTCTCTCCCGTACCTGCTCTCTCTTGCTTGTCCTTCCAATATCAAACCAAATGTAATGAAGAACTTCTTTAGCACTGCATAATTCATTACTCAATGACACAATGCCTTTCTACAAATTCAGTCAATTTCAGGTGGTCGGCCTGGTGATATATACAGGCATGCTACAGTAAGTAACTATTAAGCAAAGATTTGAAAGATAACATACTGAGCATTGAAATCTAGAAATCCTACCGACACATTAAAATCTCTTTTTCCCCAACGTTTTTCATCCATCATACAGCCAGAATACTCTACAGTAACCACGAATCTTTTGCACTTACAAGTACTGCGTCTATCAGAATACAATATCCCATTAATGATAACACCCATTTCAAAATTAAGTCTATATTCCATCATGGCATGGCAAATATAAAGAACTTATAACAAGTTTCTTTTCTTATCAAGCATTGGTGACCTTCTTGGTCAAACTGCTTGAAATTTCTGTAATGTTAATAAATTTCTCATTTTAACAGAAGCGACAAGGTAACTAGAGTAATTCCCCTATCCTCACTCCTTTTCATGACCCCTTGGTCATGCACCTACCGAGTCTTTAGACTATTGAGGACAGGATTGAAACTAGTTGTCTTACAGCCGCTTTAACCATTGACCCATTGATAAAGCCCAATATGACCCATCAATAATTTGCCATTATGAAATTTTCTATACAGCAAATAGGGCAGTACCTGCCCTCCCGGAAGAGCACAGTTTTCAAGAGGTTGTAGGTGAGGCAAAAATAATATGATAATATGATGAAGAATATTAACAGCGCCCATTTAAGACATTTACTCAGAAAAGCTGCCTCAGCAAAGGACATGTTAAAATGCCATACTACGTAGGCTATATAGCAGATCTAATGGTAGACTACTCCATACTTTTAGTTGAATACTCAATTCCAACATGCATCCAAAATATTTTTTAGGTACAGAAACATCATTATTAGTATCAATGCCACTAGGCTGCATTGGCCATGAGAGATAATAATGAAAAAAACCCAGTTAAAATCGGTTGAAAATTGCAGGTCTACCAACATCAACAATCAAATCACCACGAAAAATGGTGCTTTAATTTACACAAGATAGGAAATAAGAAATATAAATATATATGCTAATTAACAATTTTTGCTCAAGAATTCAGTATCCGCATAATACATGAGCTTTCAATTTGCAAAACAATTTAAAGAGACTTATGACCAGAAAGAATTATATGAGAAATGTGACTACTACATCTGTTGGTGCTGATTTTATAAGCTCACCTAAACTAGTGTCTCTTTTATGAACATAACCATCAGCCAGAAACTGCAGACCAGCATTCTGAAAACAACGATCATTCTGTTAGAACATGTAGATTATTACCTCTTCACTGACAGTATCTTGGGACTTAAGTAGATGTAAGGCAATGGGCAATACAATTTAAAAAATGATCAGTTAATTATTCAACGTCTTAAAGCCTCAGATCTCTAAACATCAAATAAAAAGCAAAAAAAACAAAACAGATAAAGAAAATAGCTAATTTTCCAACTGGGAAACACTCTGCTGCTAGGGACACATCAAACTATCTACATAAAAAGGCCCTTTAAAGGTTGCACATTGCTTATGTTATGATGGTGCATTTAACGTGAATTGGCTCAAATTATCAAAGAAGAAATCTACCTAACTGAAACAAAGCAATTAAATATTCAATATCAAGCTTTCAAAACATAAGTAACAATGACTCACAGTTAATGTTATAACTTTGATTAATGCCAGTAGGTCTACAATAATACATGGTTGCATGAATCGAATGTACATTATTAAATAGAAGTTTGTAAGTAGAAGAAGTAGACCCTTGAGCTAACCCCAGAGCCAACCATGGGTGTGAAATGTTAATGACCCAATATTCTTAGCCTCATTATAGGAATGTGGGTAACCAGTCTTCCTATCAACCTCCCACTAATAGCCTATGGTCTATGTACTCATCACATCTGCACTGGCTAGAGAGTGCAGGTGGAATGGAAATGTGAACCAAATTTTTGTCCTGGTTGGGATTCGAATTTCCGCTTGCATTCAGTTGAGTTGAATCCAAGCTGAAATTACATACTGACAGACTACTGAACTGACTACAGTACAGTAACATTCTGAATACCATATATTATATGCTGCAAACTTACTTCAAATATTTCACACGAGTCCTTTCCACTTAGAAATGTCGGTGATATGCAGTCCAAACACCATACATCAGATGTATAAACCACATCATACTTCTTCAGATCATCAAAAACCTACACGTTATACACATGCATAAAATATGTGTCAAGCAATTACATACTAGTGGTGATACTTAAAGAAACTGCTTGCCAGTGATCTGAGAATACCATGCCACCACCCTAAAGAACATTTTTCCAACTCAACCATTGAAAGGGCTAAGGCATCCATATCTAATAACAAAGAATGATCAATGTAAATGAAGTAAATTGAAGTTGTTAAAAAACTTTCGGACTCAGCAAAAAAATTACACTGCACTGTGAAAGTTAAATAAACATCTCACAGCAAAGAAAAGACAAATGCAGCCTGCTGTTACTTGAAAGGTCATTTAATTAGCCCATACAGTAAATTAACTGCTGCTAAACTGGTAATCATTGTAGGAAATAACAATGGCTATACAGTAGCTGCTGTGCAAATTTATTACTTAAAATTTCCAAGTTTCATGCATTGTTTTGCATACTGGTATATATTCTGTTCTTGATGAAACTTACCATCAAAATTTAGTCTATTTAATAGATCTGCATTAAGGACCCCAGGAGATAACTCAAAACTGAGGTGCTTGCTATGTTGATAATAAATTTAATAAACGGCAAACCTATTTAGTGACTAATCATGAAACCAACAAGCTTTTAAACTGGTACCAGCTGGTTTATTTGCTTTCAACTTATTAACAGATTAACAGAGAGACCACAATGTTACCAAGGGTACTTAGTCCTCCATCTGTTGCAATGTTGAGTTCAAGCAGAGTCATCTTTGATCTCATCAACTGCAAATTTAGATTTGGCATTGCAGTACTATTTCTTATGCTATTATTCAACCTAAGCAGCTTCCTCCTTTTGCATATTGTGTACAGGGCCTATTATATCGGTCACATCAATCACCGAAAAGGATTGCATCATACATTTTACATGACTTCATAAAATCAACATGTAAAATTAGTCACACAATAAGCTAAGACAAGCTCAGTTAGTCGAGGTAAACTATTACCATAGTCTGCGTTAAGTCGTTGCCACCTTTGAGTAAGGAAACACTCTGGTCAACAACCAGCACATAAGCGACTGAACCAGGGCTTCCATGAACAGTCAAAGATACATGCTCTGCTGTTTCCACTTTCTCTTTGTCAAAAGTTAATGACACCTAGTACACAGTCAAAAAGGCTGCTGTCACCAGCAAATCATTCAGTAACTTGGTCTTACAATTTAAATGTGCGCTGCTAAGACAATATCAATAATAATAATAATAATAAAAATAATAAATACTAATAATAACAATAATGATATCAACAGCAATAAATATAAAATGACAATAACATCAATAAAAACAGCATAACAATAATAACAGTGAGTTAAACTAGCAGGTTGCATGACAAACACAAGAGGAACATGCACCGTTTAAGAGTCTGAAATGCAACAATCAAACAATATCTGACAAGAAATATCTGAGCTACAATTAAATGTCAACTGATGATGCATTTTAATCTTCCCAACTCATGCATGAGATTGCAGACTAACTTATACTCTTAAAGTAGCCTCCAAAAGCTGAAAGAATAACCAAAAAATGGAAAAAAAAACCTAGAGGAAAATATATAAAACTTATTGTACAGGCAAATGGGACAATGCGCAGGCCTCGCTCAGTAGAGCGGAGAGCGTGGCGAGCCAGTACACTCAAAGTAGAGTAACAGAGATCTCAAAGATAGGCAGGGGCGAGACCTAGCAATGACCGCCATACCAAAGAGATGATAATTATGGTACAAGATTCGCTGTTGTAGGGGGAGCCAGTGGAGCACATCCAGCATATAGCCGGAGACATGGCCAAATTTCGGAATGCGTCCGACAAGACATGCAGCAGAACGTAGGACCCACTCCAGGCACCGCAACTGCCCAGCTGGAAGGCCTGCATAGAATGAGCAACAATAATCCAGTCGGGCTGTGATGAAAGTGTGTACAAGAATATATATATAATATATAATAAAAATAATATATATATATATGATATTATATATATATAATATACACATATAAATATCGCTGCAAGGCATCATTTGAAAATCGAAACTGTTCCTCAATTTAAAGTCAAAAAGCCATACGTTATTGGTGAAATCTTCTTTGACACTGAATTCAACTGCATCACTGATGACCTCCAAATTGTCAGCTACAAACCATACTACAAGGCGTGCAACTGGTGCCAGTTTCTGAGCCAGATCACGATCGATGTAAAACTGCAACGGATGCAAGTTTCTCTTAACAGCACGAACCGTTTGTGCAGTGACAATCGTTGCCTTACTGACAATCTAAAACATGAGGAAAGTAAGGAGCATATTTGAATCATCACCAGCAATTTCTCATATTTCATATTTCAAAAGAATCAATTTAGCAACATCAGTATTTGATCAAATTTGCAATTCCCTACTGTGACCCATATAAAAACCTTATGTATGCTGCAGAAGCTGCTTATGAGGGGCAATTTTATTTTTGAAAATTAGTATATGCTTATTATGATGGTTTTACAATGACTTGTATAATATTATATGGGAAGAAAGGCTTTGAGAATTAGATAAACCATTCTCATAGCTTCTTTCTACAAGATATTCGTTTTACAAGAGACCTTAAAAGAAATGTTGGAAGATTATCATTACAAGACATTCTGCTATTTATAAGAGACATGTATTCTCAAATATGATCACAATTTTTATTGTATTAATAGATAGATAGCACAAGAATAAATCTCTCACACCCTGAAATAAATTGGTACAAAACCACTGGGGTCAAACAAAAAACGGAACAGGTCTCAAACAAAAAACACAGGTCTACTACACACAAAGTCAGGTCTAACTTACAAAAGGACATGTCTAATACACACAAAGACAGGGCTAATGCACAAAAAGACAGGGCTAATGCACAAAAAGACAGGGCCAATGCACAAAAAGACAGGGCTAATGCACAAAAAGACAGGGCTAATACACAAAAAGACAGGGCTAATGCACAAAAAGACAGGGCTAATGCACAAAAAGACAGGGCTAATACACAAAAAGTCAGGACTAATGCACAAAAAGACAGGGCTAATACACAAAAAGACAGGGCTAATGCACAAAAAGATAGGGCTAATGCACAAAAAGACAGGACTAATACACAAAAAGACAGGGCTAATGCACAAAAAGACAGGGCTATTGCACAAAAAGACAGGGCTAATACACAAAAAGACAGGGCTAATGCACAAAAAGACAGGGCTAATGCACAAAAAGGCAGGTTCAATACATAAAAGATAGGTCCAATAAACAAGCAGTGACAGGTCTAATACACAATTAAAATGACAGATTTAATACACAATTAAAGACAGATCTAAAACACACAAAGACAGGTCCAATAGCCTGATACACAGGGCAGGTTTTTGTAATAAACAAAATGACAGATCTGATATACAAAATACATGTGTAATACACATAAAGACATGTTTATCAAACTGCAATGAGAAAAAGTTAAATGAAAGTGCACCATATATTATAACAAAGTGCACCATATAACAATATCTTCTATTAATTACATTGAAAGTGACAGAGCTACAGTATGATTACAAGTAATAATAATAATAATAATAATAATAATAAAAATAATAATACATTCTTTAATATTTCTAACCGACAAGAATGCAGTATGATAAAAAGTATAGTATAAACAGATAATGACAAGTTACTCCAGGAGTCAAATTTAACAGTATGGCAGCCATGTAAGTCGCCCATAACATAATACATCTAATTTAGCCACCTAGTGAATCGAAGACTAGTCAGCCTTATGCGGATTCGAGAATCAATTTTGCTTCCTACTGCTCTTCATGCCAGTGTATTTGTTATCCATTACTCTATGCCTACGGTCACCCAAGATGATTTGTTGTCTAAGAAGCGTGGTCAAATTGTTATCCAGAGGTGGCAGATCTCCAAATAATTATAGATGCAAGCCTATCATTGATATATATTGATAAATAATTCACCATTTGATTTTGGATAATTATAAAATGCATCTAACACTATGCATATGGTTCATTTTGTTTAAGAAAAAATCATTAAGGTGATGGGTCTGTAATCATGTAGGTGGCGGATCTCATAGTTCAAGTGGCGATCCATTTCATAATCACTGCTATGAAGTGTATACTTACAACATAATTATAGGCTTCGATGGGTACAGTTGTTCTGATCTGGAACACAGCTTGATCGCCAACCTAAATTGAAGAGGCATTAAATCATTTTAAGAACAAGGCTTAACTAAATGTGACTGTGCACAATAAAAAAAATACTCCACTCAGAAGGTGTTAGTGGTTCAAAATGATTCGGTGCATAAATTTCACAGAGATGTAAAATTTATAACTCAAAATATCTCATATCAATCCTTGTACCATATAACTTATAGCTATCAATAAATTAACACAGGACAGCTAATTTTTATTAAAATATAACTAATGAGGTTTTTAAAGTATGTGCAATGAGTAGCACATAAAAATGTAAGTTGTTTTTGTTCATCACACCAGGCCCCGAACTCACTACGCTCCCACCATGCTTGACGAGCGTGATGGAAACGTGAAAAACGCAGTAGAACCACAGCTTGATCTTCCATGAACGTATTGCTAGGCATTATCACAGTGGTGCAGCACATGCAATGGTGGTCATTAGAATATTTAACAGAATGTTATTACCAAATTTCTAATTTATCTCATTTAGGTGGAATCATTTATGGTCAAAAAATAATTGGTTCACGTCATCTGATTAACACAGAACACCCACAATTGCCCTTTATAACAACTATGCTTTCTCAAGTAATCTGAAAAATCTTCAATCACTATTCAATTAGTGAGTACTCAAACATAAAAATCAGCACTCATACCTTGAGTGAATCTGTTTTTTCAAGGAAAATCTGAATGCCAAGCTGTGCTCTTGACTTAAATGGAGTCACAATCTTGTAGGCATACTGAACAACATTTGTAGAAATGACGTAAAATGAAGCCTTAAGAAAGCAAACCATTTGTGTTTAGCTTCAAACAAAGTGTCACAGATAAACACAGCAAATGAAGTCATGATATTAGATTTGTTAGATAAGAATATCAACCAAGTTTGATATTTTCCAACTATGTGAGGGTTCACTCAAACACGGTTGACAGATTACTAAATGAAATCAATGGAAACATCAAACGTGAAGTTTACCCAGAGTAACAACACTGGACTCTCTTAGTTAAGACGAAATAAAATAGGTTCCATGAGAGAATGAATCTCTGCTGTTAGCATGAACACATGTCAATAATTCATGACAGATGAATATGAAATTAAAGAGTAAATCTATGAGTCTTCTTTTGCAGCAGCTCTTAACTTTCCCATTTAACAACTTACAATATATTTCCAAGAGGATCTGGCAACACCAGCATGTCAAATCAACTGGAGTTTTACCATTGATGTTTGCTTTATAGATTTGAAAACCATATTCTGACACTTGATACATAGCTATTATGGAATTCAAAGAAAGTTTTTGCACACTATTAGCACCTCACTGATGTCTTGCGGCAGACATCAGGTAAATAAAGGTCAGACAAACCCTTACATGGTTGCAAACAAAAGGTTGACAACCAATGACTTATGAAGTCAGTAAAAACTGAACAGAGTAAACTTTTAGGATGGTATACAAGACACAAACCTCTATAAGTATACTGCAGTTGTCAATGACCTCAAGGTTAAACGGAATAAAGCCTGACAACGTGACTGGGATATTCTTTCTGAAACTACTCATAGAGCAAATCTCAACAGGTGACACAGCGATCGTTATCTGACTGAACTGACCATCTGGTAGCTGTATGTCCGAAGGAAGAGGTGCTGAACCATCTTTCTGTTTCAGTGCCAACTAGATACCAGGTGAAACAATGACATTGAAATCAAATTTATAAATGGAAAATAAATAAATCAATCAATCAAATGAAACTTAATATAGTGCCTCTTCAAGAAATCTACTCAGAGGTGCTCCCAGTCCAATGACGAAGTTTAGGTATGCCACATGATCATCATCAATATAAGTCCGATGTATAGGCATCAAAGTAATCTGATCAAAGTGCCTTCAGACAAAAATTATTAGAGAAAACTACCTTTACTAATAATTATAAAAAAATTATCATTAATTTGAAAATCTTACAATGCAAATAAAGAAATACCTCTATTTCTATCTAGTCAATTGAAATTATTCTGGTATTTACAATTTTAGATGAAAACCTCTAAAACCACAAAATCTTTCTATGTCCAACATGTAAAGACTGAATTATGACACTTAGATCTCCATTATTGTTATTATTATTAATGCTATTAAAACAAAAGCTCAAAAAGAACTGATACATCATAAATTAAGATCATAACAATCCAATGCCTATTTTCAGTCAATATTCTCTGTCTAATTAAAACAGTCAGTGAGAACATGATGAACAAGCTGATTGAAAAAAGTAAAGATTATATCTGAACACTTATTTTATTTATTTAACTCATCCATTAACTCCCTACAAATTAGACAATTGGGTGAAGCTGGACCAACAGTAGTCATTGAACTTACATAGCCAGTGAAAACAAGCCCTGGCTTGTAGTTGTCAGGCATTATTTCCAGGAAATTCAAGTCATACTTTTCGTCATTGAACGTAACAGTGTTGTTGGAAGCCAGTATCACCCCTGTCACTGTTTCTGTCACATGTGCTGTAATGATAATACTCTGCCCCATCACTGCTCTCCAGCGTGGAAAGATGACTTCACGAAAACCGTGCTTCCGTGAGGGAGGAGCCATATCTGCTAACTGCTCAGGGGTAATTTCGGCCATAGCCTCCCCTCTCTCCAACTGAAAAAACACAAACAAACAAATTATATAATATTTTTGTTTGTGTGCATTCAATGCATCTTAAAATACTTCACAATTTTCTTTGTGTAATTGAAGTCAATAATTTTTTAAGCACAATGTCTGATGAAATTAAAGGTTATAAATACACACTATATTCATTCAAATGCATCAAAGTTCAGGAAGTTAAGCAGTTCAAAAAAGTTTCCTAATTATAAATCTTAGCCTTGTAGATATAGTAGTCTAGTACTTGCATCAACTGTCTTAGTCCACAAAACTCCAGACTGTTTGTCATCATCCCACGGATTACGGACTAGCTCGGCTGTTAATTTGGCTATTCCCTTAACTGGTTGGCCATAGGTGTATCTAAAATTGAGTTTTAAAAGAAATCTATGAAAACCAAGCATCATAAATGAATTTCTTCATACGCATTCATAATTTAGAATTATTCTGTACTTCTGGATTGTTTGTAAGGCAAAGGTTTAAATTCCAGCACTTTAAATATTCTGATTCGATTGAGAGTAAAAGCAGTACAGCATGTAACAATTGACTGCAGAGTACATTCATTCACCCATTGTCTCATGCAGCATCTATGTAATTACATTATATTTAATGTAAGAACAAATAAAGCACATCCTAATTGTATAAATCACAATCATCAATCCATTTTAGCCAGAGCCTGATATGTCTCTGTCATCAGCCAGTATTATTATTTTTTATTATTACACCTACTCAGCGAAGAGTCCGTTGTCCCATAGTGAGACTTACGGGAGGTATTCATTTCCATTTCTTAGACTCCTCAGCCTGCAACGGATGAATGCTGCCATTTTCAATACAGCTAAGTTCATTGGGCATGGTGGTAGACTGTGATGAGCAAGTCATCCATCACTCATAATTGCTCAGTGGCATCAACTGATGCTTGACATTAGATTGTGGTACTTCATAAAGGCATAACAATAGTAATAGGAACAAAAACAAAAATAGTAATAATAATAATATAAAAATAATAATACTGGCTGATGACAGAGGCATATGTATGCACAACTTGCCCAGGGTCATTGCACCTTAACCAACACAGTCATACACCACCTAGCATAGCCACCTTTAACATCACTAAATCATAACTCACTCATTAAAAACAATTTATATAACACCTCTTCAAGATTAGTACTCAGAGGTGCTCCTGGCCCTAACATGTCTAGAAGAACAGTTTTAAGCCAAGAGTTGAGTGTGTCAGAATGAACCCTGGGGAGCAAATGTAACGCCAATGGAAGTCCGTTAAAAACAGACCACTGAGAAGACACATGCATAGAAGTGCGAGCATAAGCAAAATTATCTGTAAATTAAAGATGCACATTTGTACATTTGGTAATGTTCATGCAATTACATATGTATACAATCAACTGTCCAAAATTGACCACTCACTTGGCAGTTACAGTAAAAAATAGCGATGGCTGTATATCAGGTTTGTTAACATAGAGAAGAAAGTAGGGAGGCAAGACGACATTCACTTCGAATTTTGGAAGAACTAAATGCAACAAAATTAAAAGAAAGCATAATGGCTTTGGCATCATTACGAAATAAAGAAAATGATATGCAATATACATGTTAGTAAAATGTCAGATCTAGCCAATTGCTAGAAATAATAATTAGTACTTTAAAGCACTTGTACGCTAAGAAACCAATAAAACGATTTGCTGATAGTGAACAGCATAAAAATATGCATGCAGATGATAGTAACCTATTGGTTAAAATATATAAAAATTTAAACACGTGCAACCATCACACAATTTACTTGAAAGAGCAAACTGAAGTTCACATGGTTAAATTTACCATATTCAGCAACTTCAAAGGTTTTGAAAGCTACACCAACCTTGAAAATCAACAAAACACATGTTAGCAAGTAAAGCAATATTAACCCTTTAACGAGCAGCGTGTACTAACAAGTATGCGAAAACATATGTAGCTGGTCATTAAAGGGTTAAGCTACCAGATTAGTATATCTCATCACAATAAGGGCACCCACAAATAGAGCCAAAATATCACAAAGGAAGCCCTATGAACTTCATTTTTTAATATGATATCCAAATCAATAGCTAAATCGTTAAAATAACTTCTATTAGTACATAAAGCTCGATAAACATAAAACAGCCTCACCCTTAATTGCAGTCTCAACTCTATGTTGTTTGAATTTCAATGTAATGTTGCACTTTGCTAATATATTATGTGTAATTTCACAATATATTGCATCTGTTTTATGCAAACATCAATAAAAATACAATATTACCAAAGAACTAAAGCTAACAATCAAAATTATTCATCAGATGCATAGACAACACAGTTCAGCTGTTGAAAGAGAACTAAAATTGTCAACAGATTAACATCATTCATCTGTTGTATGATTTGCACTCATACATGGCTATGAATTTAGCATATTCATATTCTTAAAAGCAAAACAAAATTGCACTGACTTGGGTTTCGACATCAATTTTCCAAGTACCCAAAGGAGTTTGGTCTGATAAAGATAGTTCACCACTGAAAACGCCTGACACAAAAGACCATGAATAAATCAGCAACAGAGGAACCCAGGTAATACAAACACCGTATGTACATCATACCAGCAATAACATTTAATAAATATAACATGTATGTGGCCATGTTTGAAAAATCAAAATGAGGGACAAGAGTCCAGAAAACAATTATGCAAGACATGTATACAGTAGGACCTCTGAAATGGTTCTAGTCATAATTGTCTTAAGTATGCTCATTAATTTTAAGCTAGCCATTATAAGTCTATGGCCTATCAACCTCATTTTACATCTAGCAACTTCTGATGTACAATTAACTATCATTGTCCCTGCCCATGTTGCATGATCTAGCAATCTTCAGAGGCATCTACAACTTCCTGTTGGCAAGACCATCGGCGAATGAACCTCTAGCTTCAATCTCGTCCATTGATATGCTTTCACTCTATGGAGCAGCATTCCTTTACTTAACGTCAGCCCCAAATATCTCATCTTTCAAGCGATGACTTTATATTTTGGTCCTTTTGGTCTCTGCTGTCTCCTCCCCTAACAATAGCTTCACTAACTTCCAAGTCGAGAATTTGAGCTCGATGTATTGCTATATCACACCTGAAAAAGTTAGTCTGTTCTAAATGCTGTTATATATGCACAATCACCAGTAAGGAGAGTGGAGTCACGCCATTAAAACAATGCACGAAGAACTTCATTGGCTACACATAAGCTATGGAATATGATACCTGATGGGGTTACTCACCTACAACAGCCTTCACCATTTTGGCCCCAGATGACCTCATCACACCAAACCCTTCATTCTGAGACCGGAATCATACTATATTTCTCAAGGAATAAATAGGCACTAGAATAATAGATGCTCATGCAAAATAAAAAATCAACCTTTGTCATTTGTTTGCTTCAACCATTGAACAATTCTGTTGCCATCTCTATCCTACAATTGCCAAAATACAATATACTCTAAGAGCAATGATAAACCAATGCATTACCTCAAAAACGGCAACTAGAAGTTAAAAGTAATGTTAAAAATGATGCACAAGAGTTACATAATGACAATAATGACACATTAGATGAAACCATTGTGTTGTAAAAATCATCTCCATTTGAATTTCAACAAAAAATCTGATAACTGTTAAAAAATGAACAAATATCACTTTCTAAAGACTGTATTTCAAAGAAACTAGCAATGTTGCTTACCTTTTTTTCATTATTATTACCAAAATTTGATACTGCCCTTCTTCCAACATTTCTTGCTCAGAAGTGCATACACACACCTCGACGACGCAATTGCAGTTGTACTGCAGAGCCATGGTGCACGAAGGACTTGCTCAAGGTCCCTACACAGTGACGCCCCGGACGAGGCTCGAACCCACGCGCTCAGCACACACTGAACGTTACGGGCTGACCGCTCTAACCGATCGGCCACTGTGCCACACCGCCAAAAATGCGCGCAGCAATCTTATCAATCTTAAATGGGATTAAGGAGCAGGTACATAATCCACAACGCAAAAACATCCGGACACAATAAACTTCTGCTCATGTGTTATCATATTTTATTATTTACTTGCTTCAATTAAAGCTTTCAACTAGGAAACCAAGCTGAACTAGAAATACAAGCAATAGTAGTACTTAACGGTAAAGTGCAACAAAAGGCATTAAAAGTTTAGTCAAGCAATTAAATTTCATCATGCTGTTCTTTAATTAAGCAGCATTAGTGAACCTATTTTTTAGTATGTTACACTTTGATGCAAAGGCAATGGAAAAACAAATCAGAAAACTTTCATTGTTAAAAACAAATCCGATTGGACTGAAGTGAACCTAAAAGCTACACCCATATTATGTGCGCTTAAAACTGAGTCTGCCTGTAGAATTCATTGTTCTGTAAGACCAATGATTACTTACATGTATGAAGATATCCATCCACATCTTGTATGGCTTCATATTTGGATAAACGGCCACTGCTCTAAACAACACTGAAATACAATCAAATTAATTAAACTCCTCATTATATAAGATACAGAGGAAACCCATTTATGTGCAGCCCATAGTACTGGAGCATGCTGTTTGGCTAGGTGCATGCCATGTGCACAACTACCTGAATACAGGGTAACAATCATTTGTTTTGCTAATAATTTGTTCTAACAGTCCTTGCAATGACAATTAACATCATGTTGGCTAGTGCAGAGAGAGCCACTGAATAGATTTCTTGAATAGGCACTATATAATCAAGTTTTCATATCATATCATATAGTCACAGCTGCAACTGAGATAAATACTGATACTTGTGCCCCACTGCCTTTGCCAGCCTACACAACTCTGGTGTGGGCTACACAGCTATCTCAGAGAAAGTGACAACAGTTGTATACCTATCCCTATGGCAGTTCAAACAGCCAGTATCACACATTGCAATCCCTGAAAACAATAGATAATAATAAACTGTCTAGTATTAAATAACATTTTCCATAACCAGATGGCAGTTCAATGCAATTGGGCAAAATCTTCTGATGATAGCAGCAGTCTACAGGGTAAATACCATCACAGCAGACAGTCACCTTCTTTGAGCTTTCCAGCTACACCAAGACTTAGGTAGATTATATGATACTGTATTTCAGCATGGCCCTTTAAATAGCTTTACATGAAATATTTGCAAGTGGATGATTTCATCAACCTCTCAATTCAACTGAACACATACCTTTCTGTCCTGGTTTGTATTTGGCTTTGTCTGTCTGTACAAAGATGGAAATTGATTTCTGAAGTACTCTCACAGAGCCTGATTGAGAAAAATTAAAAGCTCCAGATCCAGTAACTTCGATCTTATAACTAAGTTCCGAAAGAAAGGCAGGAATCTAAATAAAATGGCAACAGAGTAGTCCATCATTCACTCAAATTAGCCAGCACAATGCGCAAGATAAATAAGTATGAATCCTGTTGTACATTATTTTAAATATAAATACGAATCCTATTTCACATTATTTTAAATATAAATATGAATCCTATTTTACATTATTTTAAATATAAATACGAATCCTATTTCCCATCATTTTAAATATAAATATGAATCCTATTTTACATTATTTTAAATATAAATACGAATCCTATTTCACATTATTTTAAATATAAATATGAATCCTATTTTACATTATTTTAAATATAAATACGAATCCTATTTTACATTATTTTAAATATAAATATGAATCGTATTTTACCTTAAATACAATCTTCAGCATAACACCAAACATTACATAGAGCAGTTGAGGATAAAAATACCAACTTTTAGTCAGCATTATAATTATATAAAATTCGTCTCCAGTCTGTGGTTACTTCTATGCCAAAAACATTTGTTTGCATGCTAAACACCAGCAGGGATGTGGTCTCGAGATCGTGGTCTTGAGACCAGAAAACTGCGGTCTTGGTATTAAATGCATCGATCTTGATCTTGGTCTCGGACCATCGGTCTTGGTCTCGACTGCGTCGGTCTCGGTCTTGGCCTTAAAGGAAAAGTCTAGGGATTGGTCTCTGTCTTAGGTTAGCGTTCTTGGTCATTTGCTGTATCAGAGGAATTTCTTTGATATTTTTCGGTTATTTTCGATTATTAGAGACACCGAATTAGGCCCTATGCGCTTGTTATCGATTTATGACGTGCTGACCATCTATATATATACATGTTACTATGGGCAAAAAAATGCATTTGCAACGGAACCAGCCATATAAAAATTTGCGTTCACAAATATCAAGGTTTTGGAACAATCTAATAATTATGTGGTCGGTCCCACATGCAGTCACTGTTAACCTACAATTCCGAGTACAAGTAGGTCTACACCATTCAAACGGAAGGTTAATCTACTTGTTCAGATGTCTTATTTAGAACCTATCGTATACTGTAAGTAATTTATAGTGTGATATTCTCAGGCCGAAGCCAAGGGCTGAACCTGTAAAAGTTCAGACTGGCCGGTAAAACTGTTTTCTGGACCATTATTAAGATTAGTATTCTTAAGCAATAAAATGAATGTTTTAAGCGTGTTATTCCGTTTTAGCGTCTTAATAAATTGAATTGTTTATAAAACAAGAGTAACGGTCTTGGTCTTGGTCTTGGTATCGGACCCTCGGTGTTGGACTCGGACCACCCAGTTTTGGTCTCGAGGTTTTGGTCTCGTGCCCAACATTGAATACCAGGGTAGTTTCAGTTACAGGCCAAGATGCAGATTTGAGGTCACACTAACAGCCTATGGTCAAGGAATTAAGAAGAGACAAGTCTTTATATTGCTCAGAGAGAATTTGTTACCTACATTTATATGATGATGGTGAAACAATAAAAAACCGTGGTTATGGTTATGAAAAACTTAGTCTTGCTAACACATCGTACCATGGCTGCCCCAGGGTTAGCTAAGAGACTTATCTCTGTCCTCTTTCCTCAGTATGTGACAATAGTTAAAAATAAATCCTAAAAATGTTTTTGTCATGACAGAGGTTTTTACCTCCAAACCCTAGCTGAAAGTATGAGTAGAATAACCAGTAACCATATGAACAACCTTTAGACAGTAGCAGATATATGTCCTAACACAATACTATGGGTACTAAATGGTTAAAAAATTGTAGTTGGAAGTCATAATGATGTTTCAGTGTCCTTAGCATATTTTAAAAAAAAACGAGTTCACGAAGTGTGGATCCAACCAAATCAAAGCCTTACCGGTAATGTTACCAACGTAGTCAGACCTATATCTGCAAATCAGAAATATCAAACATAATCAAACTGAAACTTTCCATATCAACTCGAAGTATAATAAGACAATATTATAACTAACAGATTGGTCATTGTTGTTATGTTCCTGGTAGTGATAACATTCAGCACAAATACAAAAATGCTTACATTTGCATCATAATGATAAGTAGATGAAAAATTCTTTATCTCAATTCAACACTGAATTTCGCTAAGCAATTATAAACATTTCAATCAGACTAAATCAAACTGCTCTTTAAGATAAATCCTAATTTGCAGTTTTGATGCTAAGTAAGAAAGCATAAAGAAAGATATTCGATATTATGATTTATCATACTTCCTTGATCCTGGCTACTATCAACAAGCATTGTCTTGGAGACAACTACAGAGCCAGAAGATTCTCCAACAACTGCAACCCTCAGGTTGACAAGACTGGTCTTGTACACAGTCACGCTCATATTGAAATCCACTCCAGGACGAATGTGTTGTGGAAAAAGACAGAAGTAGGACCTGTATTGGCAGATTGCACAGAACTTTGTCAGCATCAATCACAAAACCTAAACTTCTACCGCTGTGGCTGATAATGGTGTATTCAATATAAACATTGAAACAAACACATCCACACAGCACTTGAAAGGGTCTTCACATGAACTGCATATAACCTCAGTGATATTCTGAATAGGTTTCACTGGGAGAGATGCTATAGAAATACTTATATACAAAACAGTCTAGAGCAGCAATTCTCAACCTGTTGGTCACGACCCCAAGGGTGTTGCCTTACGATTTGCCAGGGGTCGACTGGAACCTTCAGGAATTTGTAAAATAAACAGTTGTCAGCATAGACTCTTATATTTAATATTCATGTATTTACTACTTATGATAACTACACTAACTACTACACTACAGTGACTCAAAGTAATCTTTACTTCTTTCTTGTACTATCATTCTCGGTGAAGGCAGCTATAACTTCAAAGCAACTACTGTCACTCTAATTGGGTTTAATGTCACTGAAGATTGAATACGTTGGTTCGTTGGTTCGCATGTTGAAACACTCTTGGTGACTAAAGAAATCTCAAGATTAGGATGATGAATGATAAGAACCATAGGTATTAGCTTTGTTTGGGTCAGAAGTCAAATCCTGCACACACCCCTGAACCTTTTCCCTGTCCCTATGATAAAGACTTACATATCAGCACCATTGACAGCTGTTAACTGAATCATCAGCACTGCAAAACCCAAAGTTAAGGCAGACAGCTTAGCAGGAAGTTGGAGCATTGCACGAGAAGAAATACCAAACATCTCCATTCTTTGTTCTGTTTGAAAAAGAAATACATAGAAATATGCAGAATAGTCATTAAAGAACCAGTATTATTATCAGCAACTCATGAAACTTTACAATGTTTTACGAGTTGAAAATATAAATGGCATATCAACAAATTATCAAATTTGCATGAAACATCATAATCTAGATGCAAGACGCAAAGAATCTATGTGCATGGTGTGGACAAGCTCTTCACAAGTTTTCCTACCATGTCATTTATTGTAAATTAGTAGGTCCTGTGTGGATTATGCAGTAATAGAAGATTTTGGTATAGCTCTAGCACTGGCATCTTGGTAAATATATTGCACATGCCTGCTCACAGTTAATACCAAATCAGACACTGTAACATTGTACCATTTCAGTAGTTGGGTCATCTCATCTATTTGGAAAGTCTTTCCTCTAAATATGCAGCTTTTATGCTGATTTGGGATAGTAAAGGCCATTTTGCATTCAGAACTGTAAGCGTACCGGGTTGAAAAAGATCGGGACCTAACAGAGCTCTTCAAGCAGAATTGATTACATTCACTAAATGAAAAACATGATATTGACATGAAATGATACTACATGCATTGGTGTTGGTTATATATATATATATATATATATATATATATATAACCAACACCAAAACTGTTACAAATAACTCTTAATGTGTATGTGCTAACACAAAATTAATTAGAGACATAAAGAAACCTACGGTCGAAGGCAAAGAATCTCATTAAAATATGTGTTTCTTTGCATATGGTGTATAATTATACACACCAGTAGAGACATATTATATACAAATATATGAACAAGCAATTAACAGCCAACATCGAATTGTAACTATATACCAACTGTATATATCAACCTGCTGCAGGTGTACCAAGTCAAGTACACCAATAAATTTCTGCACTGCAGACCAACTACAATTTGCACAGACAAATATTGATTTCCTTAACGAATTCTCTAAAAAAATTAAAAAACCACATCGCTTGAAATCTTTTACATTTAACTTCACAAAGGCCCCTCCAGAATTACATAATTATTACTTATATAAAATCTTTCTAATGTAAAATATCCAATGTCTCTGACCATACCTAACTAAGTGGGTCATGTGATCCTTGTCACTTACTGTTTATTTCCTCATGATTATGTATGAGGCTTGCATTTGTATGTACTTATATTTGGGCACAAATAAAGAGTTATGAAATTTAAATAATGTGAAAATATTTTGTGCTTACCTCATGTTGACCTACGTTTAAAAGTTTTAACCAGTGCACACCACTAAGTGGTCCTAACTGCTAGTCCTTAATTGAGTCTCCTCTGTGAACTAAGTACTGGGACTTCATGTCAACCTCTGCATATTCAATTATATTTTTTAATTACCAAATAAATACTTTCGTATTTGATATCCTGTCTCTTGGGATACGGAAAGCTCTTACATCCATTACAAAATGAGTTTCTTTCTCAGCAGGACTCAACACCAATAAAATCAATTCAATTCTTTGAATTCAATTTGCCCTGGAACTTCTGTCACACAATCCAGTTGCTCAGCCCACAATTTGGGAGACGGGTAAAGTTGCATTTTAGCATATGTTATTATTTCATAGTTTATATGGTGCATTTTAGCGCATACAGTTATTTGACATGAATAGATGTCCCTACTGTAGCTAAAATGAAGCTGGGATAAATGGAAAGAAGACTTTGTAAGAAACTAGATTGATGAAAGGAATTGTGATCAAATGGAAGCTGGAGCGATGAAAATATCATGCTCAAGTAGAAGCTGGATAGATGAGAAAATTCATGCGATTATGATGGAAGTGGAATCGATGAAATGAAGGCCGTGTACACAGAAGCTGGATTGATGAAAATAATAATATACCTAAACGGAAGCTGGATCAATGAAAACAAATTAACATAAATGGAAGCTGGATCGATGAAAATATCATGCTTAAGTAGAAGCTGGATTGATGAGAGAATGTCGATGAAAAAATCATATGCTTAAGTAGAAGCTGGATTGATGAAAATAACTCTGCTAAATTGGGATAGTTCAACGTTTTTCTTTAGTACATTGCTTGCAGCAATGCTAATAATAATTAAATATGCTATTTTTCTGATCAAAATTGTGTTGAATTAAATACGTTAAAATGCACCTTTACCTGAAGATGTATTTGACTCTAACCTCTCTTTTAACACTTTAATGATGAGAGTTTACTAAAAGTGACTGAGGAAAATGCAGCTCATCATTAAAGTGTTAATGAACACATTTACTCCATACTTGCAGAACTGGGCCTACTTATAAAATAGGACCACAATCTACCCTAAATGTTTTGATCTTTTGGTCTGCTGCCATTGGTTAGAACAATATACTTCTGGCATGTGATTGACACACAGGAGTATACATGTATAAGACAATAACAATTAAGTTTGAACTGCAGACTGGCAAGTTGAATCTTTTTCAGCTGCAAGATATTTGCAAGGACAATTTAAGTGTCATATACTATTTAAAACGCAAGTATTTGTATTATTTGTATTATTGAACAGCCCTTTATGGGCCACCGAGGCCAAAATTAGCCTGACCATAACACTATATCCATACACTACACCAACCCTATCCCCAACCATAACCGACCCTCACGATACCTACCCTGACCCTAACCAACCCTCACAATGCTTTAGGAAAAATTAAAAGAAATATTTTTCACCAATCCTAAGACAGCACACTGTACACAAGCCGCGCCAAAAATACTATGCGTAAGTTGCGGTCCCCGATTATGCAAGTAAGCCCAGAACTGCCCACCACTACCATCCACAGAATTAGAAATCATATTTCCATTTTGATACATCCTTTCTACTATCATCTGACTCAAGCTTCTCTATCCATCGCCCCTTGTGCTTTCCATCAAAAACTGAAGTATTGTCATCTCTTCAAGAAGTCTTACTCCAACTCAGATGATCCTCCAATGCCCAACTCTCGACTAACTTGACAGCCACCTTAACAGCTACTTGAAGTCCGACCCCTCTGATTCACAGGCAACCGGGCTCGAGCTTCCTTAGGACAATCCTTTTAAACAACCTCTCTGACTCGACGCAGGGTAAGCTGGTACCTGTGGCACTTAAGGAGTTTGGAGTTCCCGATTACGATATAGTCCACATGATGCAAGACAATTAATAATAATTAGCAATTAAACCCTGCCAATCTCTTATCATTTCGTTCCTCAATATAAAAAAACCCCAAAAGAAGTATATTATTCTGCTGGAAGAAAATGCTCAAAGTTTCTCTTACTTGGAAATTAATGTTTAGACCAATTGGTTGAATACGCGTAAAAACATCACAGCCGTGTCGCGTACAGACCAACGTCTAAAAACGAGACGTGCTTTGCTTTATACGCCTAACTTGCAGGGCTGAGGACGCCAAATAAAAATTAATGTTCTATGACGTTCAAAAATACACCGCAACGCTCCTGGCGAACAGCAATCATGTGCTTGTTTACTCTTACGTAGAAAATACATGCTATGCAATGTAAATTTTTTTAATTTCTCAGGGTCCATGAAAACCACGTCAGGGAGATCAGATTAATCACCGGCGCAATAAAAGATATGAATCCTATACTGGTTTCATATTAAATTATGGACATGTTATTATCGAAGATGTTAGTCTTAGTCTAAGACACTAACGTTGTGCTGAATGCAGCTATTATTATGGAAGGTACTTTTAAGATGCAATATTAAGAGTTTAGATAAAAACATATCCTTGTAAGTTGGAACTGCATAAATGGTTCAATTAAATAGTGTTTTTGCCAATATATTAGGATATTCTAGAAGACATGTGAAAAACAACTGAAAATTTGAGATAAATAACTGTCTTCTGCAAATTTAAGTACATATAAACCTACTTGATTCATTCATTGCAAAGATTTAGGTTACACCTCAGCAGCACTTCCGACTCCAGCAAAGCTAAAAAAAGTTTTAAGGCGAGTATAAAAAGCGTCAGAGTAGACCCGGGGAGACAAGCCCAACGCCAATGGGAGCCTTTTCCATTGCAAGGGTGTCAACCACTTTAATTTAGATGGGTTAATTATTTGTCGAATATGTTTTTGGTTTGGGGAGATTAATTCAATTCATTTTGAAATATTTGCAATGCATTTTTCATTATAATTATTTTTAGTGACAAGTAAACAGTATGATCACAAGTCATAGCATGAACGAATGATACGAGTTATTATAGACGAAGAATTTACCTGTATGGCATCCATGCAAGGCATCAATTACATCCTACAGTTCATGTTACCAATGCTACCTTGTGAAAGACAGGCTTCGTCAACCTTTGGGAGGAAGGATGGTATCGACTCTGCTTCCTACTGGAAGTTCTGCTCATCAGACCACTCACCAGTCACCAGTGATGTTAACATTCATCTATCGCCCTCTGCATACTAATTACTAAATACTAACAAACTCAAACAGAAACAGTCACTTCTCCTTCAATCTATGGATATTTATTATATTATTTGTTTACATGTATATTAAGCTTGCCACGTACAGTGATGTGCGTTTGCTAGTGCCTCTCTTTGAAGAGAACACTTATTTATTCTGACTATTGTCTTGTTCGCCTACAGCATTTTCCTGTTGTTATCCAGCATTTGACCCGTTATCGATTTTTAGGTCACAAGCACTTTTTATAATATAGATTAATGCTATTCCTGCAGATAGACCAGAATGCATCATGCACAATAAGATTGTAATTTCTTGGTCAGTGGACCATCTTGTTCCTTTCCTTAAGTCGTTGGCCTGGCCCATGGTTTAGCTCTTTGGGTGTTGTAGAAATCTTGAGATCACATTAAAAGTTCATTTTAAAAACTGAGACAGTATATACAACTTTAAAATATATGCCTATGTATGTAATAATGTCTGCAACATTACAACAGTAACAATGTTGATTGAACTACATTTAACGGGTAATAATTAGATTATTAGTGAAAAACACTAATAGCCCTAATATCGATAATAAGAACGAAACAGCACTCTAGTCATATAATTGATACAAACTACAACTGGCCTGGGTAGCTACACTATTTTGAGTACACATAACACACATCTCTGGCCGAAAGGGCACCAGTTCATATACTAAAGCAGTCCGCACATGCGGACCTTAAATGGCGAGACAGGCCATACAATCCACATACAAAACGTACACATTTACATAGTTACTATACACCTGTAGGTAAAAAAATCAACAAAACACAGTCCAAACTGTTTAAGAGAACACTAATTAATGAAATGGTGCTGTCAGATGACTACACCTAGTGACACAAACTAGTATCTGAGTAGAAGCAACCTCCATCACAAAAGCACAAAACACGAAAATTACTCCAATATTGCCAACTTTGACTACAATGCTGATTTGATAGGAATTTGACTATGCCAACAAAATCTGCAAGATATTTTAAAAAACTGGCTGGCAACTAAACATATGAACAGAATGATGACAGAATTCACAATTTTTATTATACTCAAATGAACCATTTGATTGTATGCACTGAACAAGACACAATGCTCATTCATAATAAATAGTTTTAAACATGCAACAGTAAAAAACTATATTTATAATAAACAATGACAATATTAAGAATCCTAATTTTATTATAACTTGTTATAAAGGCCCACATGTAATGTTAGCTGATGTTGAAAAGTGCTGGTCCATGGTAAGACTGGTGAAGCGATTATGGCTTTACAGCATCAGAAAATTTGCAAAGCACTGGCCTACATGACAGCATCAAGCAAGTTATTATTTTGGGAAATCGATTAGTTTAGGAAGAGATTTCTCACAAATTATAACCCCCATGCAGCTGTGACAACTTTTCACAATATTATCAATTCAATTACTTTAACAAACGCTATTTATCTGTTGTCTATCACAGGATACCATGCATGTATCGGGCTATTTATATAGCGTCTTATAAGAACCTCTCGAAGGCGCCATCTTTGCACACTCATCCCCTCAAGTTGTGACATTCACTTTACCTGGCTGAGTCCTAACTGGTAAATTATTCAACCAGGAGGAAACTGAAGACAAAGACAGAGACACAAAAATTGTATGAACTGTGCAAGACATTTCCCTAATTTAAAAAAAAGAATGACAAGAAAGCTAAAGCCCTTGGACATGTGGATGAAAAGCAGAACTTATGGTATCTCTGAAATATGCCACAAGATAAGAATTTAGTGCAAACCTTATGAAAAACACCACAGCATACGATGTTAACAACATCAGCTGCAACGAACATCATTTAGAATAAAACATACTTCTTAGCCTGACAGTTTGGCCACGTCATTACACCACACTCTGACTGGTACTGTAGGATAGCAAACCATGTGTAACCTTACGCCTTGGCTATTATTGTAATCAGCCTGTAGCAACAGCCACCCTTTGCAGTCTAGATCCTTTGACATACAACCAAAAACAAAGATGTCACCATAGCACCCATTGGATGTTACCATAGCATCCATAGATTCCTTTCCACTCCGTTCGCACAAGTGAGGATCTGCACTTTGAAAGCCCCTACTAACACAAACGAGGTAAAAGCGTTCCATGGCTTACAACAAGAAACAACGCTAACTGGCTAGTGTTCAAGTACATTTCACATCAAATACTGACTTCTAGCAGCACATCACTGGCTCCCTGGCAGAGAATGCGCGCTTCCCAGCACCAATCATACAAACCAATTACTTCTGTCATGCATGACTACACGTGTACTGGTTGATCAGTCTGATATCGCTCGAATGTATACTTGATGTTGTTATCGCTCGAATGCGAGCGTCCAGAGCGACTGCTTGGGGGAGTGCATGGATGGCGGAATGGGGGAGGCGAACGAGATGTGCAGACGCTCGACCCACAGTGGGAGTTACGGTGGACAAACGGACCATAGGCTGCTAACACTGATGGAACGGTTTGTAGAGGGTAACACATTGCACTGGCACCCATGTAACTATGCTGATATGTCGTCAGATGACCTGTTAATGAAATTCAAATTTAAAAATCATTCAGTCAAGAATAAACATCAATCAATAAAGTATCAGCAAAACATTCCATTACCAGTAAATGCCTAAAAAATGATTTATATCCAATACTTTTTAGTTAAGTTATACGATGTCAGCTTTTCTAGCTTTAAAACACCTACTTTTAGTGCAATGTATGCATAAAGATTTCAGATTTGAGAATATTTTATATATACATAATATTATTACTATTATTATTAGGTGTTGGCCAATCTTAATATGGTAACAATGTATCAGAGCTTTTAGCATAATGCTGCAACGTACCAAATCAATGATTAAACTAAAATTTCCATTTAAGTTACATGAAACTATTTACAACATGACAATTTATTTTTTCAAATTGTCAGTTTCTGTAAAATGAAACTGTCTACACAATAGAAATTAATCAATTCATGTCATGTAAATTAGTAAAAAAAATTACTTTAATAAGGAATTAATATACTGAAGATTAAAAAAGAGCTTATGTATACAGTAATGCCAAAAAAAAAATTCAATCCCAATCTTGCGATTAGTGAGAATATAATAAGAATCGCATTACGAACGAATTTTAAACAAATATTTTTCACAGCCTAACAGTTATAGTACTTAGAAATGCCAAATGAAAATTCATAATCGTGTGCATTCTGTTATATGTTTTGTGGCCCCATGGCAAAGTGGCTTGTACTCTCTGGCTATGTCAGACTTGAGTGCCGTCTAGCTGTGTCATTCTCACTGGCTATGCCAGATTTTAGCACCGTTGAGCGGTGTGTTACTCGCATGCCAGACATGGGTGACTTCTAGCAGTGTCTGGTTCTGAGCTGCTATGCAGGATTCGAGTGTAAGTGGTGGATGACCAGAATGTTGAATGACATATATTATTATTATTACTTTTTTTGGGTCCCTACGTAGTTCTGATCCCTCAGGTGGTAAAAAAATTGTCCGGAGACTGAGACATTTGGTTTTCTGGAACTGTTACGTCTTCACCGGTTCAGGGATTAAGAAAGTACCGTGAAACGCGACTGCATTGAAGCGCTGGATGATAATCGAGAGCCGCTGAAAAAGATAGCTAGCTTCTCGAGTGTCTCTGGATATACAGTCAGGTTGTGCCCCAGGTCTGTTACAAAGGTAAGGCCACTATTATTTATAGGCCACAAGGTTTCGAAGGCCAGAGGAACAAATTTGTGTGGCTCAAGTAGTGTGCTGTATTTATTATTATTATTATTATTATGATAATTATTATTATTAAGTTTCAATTACTAAGGATTTAAGGTCAGTATAGCTGAATCTGAGACAAGAAGCAATTGTGAGAGAAGCATTTGCTCAAATCCCTACACCATAACTGTGTCAAACAGACTAGAATCCATGTGGTACTCTCCACATTGTAGGCAGAACACCTTTAACTAATTAGCTTGTTTCATTGCTGTGAAACAAGAGTAGAAAAAAACGACCTTTAAATATAGACAAAAAACTCTACCAAAAGTGTAAACGAATAGCATGTCAGGACAGAGACAAGATGTAACCATGAAATAAGCTTTTACGCCTAAAAAGGATAAATCGACATTGGATTCATAATTATCCCCTAAATTCAGAAATTCTCAGTTTCCCCACCAAGCTCCTCCATTTACCACCAAAAAGTTTCCCACTCACAATTCAAATCCCACCTCTTCAAGAATTCCTATCCTAATCCATTCAATGCTCTGCAAATTCTGCTCAGCAGAACCTCTAGCTCCTCTCTTTGGTTCTCTGGAAACTTCTGGAAGGACTTCTTTAGTTTTCTGCCTTTTCGGCAGGTTCGCATGTCCAATGTCACCACTTCTCTCTATTCTGGGCCTTCTCCTTCATCTTCTTGTAATCATCCCCTTCATCCAGTCCAAAATCATTTTTCTCGGTCTTCCTCTTATTTTCTTTCCCTCCATTTTTTTCACTTGATGATGTTTCGTAGTAGGGAGTCGCCTCTTATGTGTCCATCCATCTCCTTTGTTGTTCTCTTATTGTCTTCATCATTGATCTTTTTTCTCCTACTATCTGTAATACCTCTTTGTTTGCCCTGTGTTACCATTGTGCACCACATCCACATTTCCAATGCTTCTCATCTGTTCTTGTCTACTTTTCTAATTGTCCACGTCTCCGATCCGTAAAGGACCACACTCCATATCATTGTTGAACTCGGGACCTCATTTGGCAACCTGGACCAACTCCTCTGAATGATGCATTGCTCATGAAACTGGTGCTCAGAAGCTGATGAGTATGATATTTATATACTTGACTGGTCCTCACAAACGAGTGTAACTAGAATTTTTCACAGTTGAAGATTTTTTTTATGAAACGTGTATTCAGTTCAGTTTAAAATGATAATACATAATATTTCAGCCTCATACACTTTTCTCACAATTTTAAAGTAAATTATGTGGTGAGCGCTAAGACTTATTTCATCAGAGCAGGTCAAATTTTTGAAAGGCTCATAAACAGAAAAGACATATGCATAATTTATGTAACCACGAATGTAACACAGACATGCAGTGTAGCGTTAATTCACTGTCTGACATCAGACAGCATTACACATTCATACAGAAATGAACCTGACTCTGCTCACCCATCTTTTTGATTTGTGTAGTCGGTACCGAGCCGTTGTGAGTTACGATGGTTGCGGAGCCTGGAGCAGCTGCTGCAACCGCGGTCGGCGCGCTGCTGCAGCTGTCGGGAAGGGATTTGCCGAGGCGTTGGCAGCAGCAGCAAACAAGGCAGGAGATGCAGACGATCACAAGGACCACAGAGCCAACGGAGATGGCAAGCGATGCGGCAATGCCAAGCGAAAGGAATTTTGACAGAAAAGAGTCGCCTGTTAACGGAAAATGAATATCAATAACAGACCGCGCTATGCCATCATTAATGTCATATATTTAATTTTTATCATCGTTATCCCCACTATGCCTTCAATATAAAAACATTACACTTTACTATCTCAGTGTAATTGCCATGATTTGATTAATGTCAGTGATTGAATTGTAATCTATTTAAAGAAGCATCACCAGCTGCTACATGCTCATCTAATTCCATGCCCATAAATGATCCTATCAACAGCAACATCAGCAGCAAGCAGCAGCAGCAATATGACAATGATCAGCGACAGATTCAGACAAAGAAAACCCCACAGCTACCTGCAAGGGAGACTGAAAGAAGCAGACACTACCTACATGCGCTGCCAGCGACTCACGGGTGTTATTTCCAATCAATGTGAATTACCTAGAGATTCGTGTTCGTCCCAACCGCTGGGTCAAGGTCACCTTAAAATCCTAAGTCTACAAAAGATCTCTTAAAGCCGCTAGCCTGTCAACTGGGGATTGGTCTGTAAGCTTAGAAGTGGGGAATTTCTCAGACTTTACTACTAGCAGCCTTCTTCAGCAAAAATTCCAAGCCCAGGACTATCAACATAGCAGCAGCAACTATAGGCTGAAGGCTTTCCAGTTCTGTCAGTATAGTTCAATTTCCTACTAATTAGAACAATTTGGTTAAATCGTAACATATGCTGAACAAATATCAAACACTGGTCTAAAGAGGTCTTTCATAAGTGTCATACAATGTTTGCATACTGCATATCCCACCACAGGGTTTACAAAATCAACCATTCAGCCAGAAAACAAGCCCGCTGGGGACCCAAATGGATGTATGGATGCAGGCAACCCATCCCCCAAATATTTATAATTCAGCTGGCAGCCAACAAATCAAATTTCATGTACACCAGCCAAGAAGAAAAAGAAAGGCAGTCGCTTAAGCTACCATGAAAGGCAATCATGGGTATGAAGTGTTAGGAACCCGGGTACCTGCCCGAGGCTGACTACCCGGGTAATGAAATTGGTTTTTGGGTACCCGAAATTCCAAAAAAATGCTGACTGTCCAGGCAAGGAAATCGATTCTCAGGTGCCTGACATTCCATAAAAATGCACAATTCCCTGCATTTCCTAACAAAATATCCGCGTGGTCGGGTGCCCGCGGTCCACAGGTCGTGATTTCAAAATTTTTTGACAGCCTTAATGGTCAGTGTATTCATAATTGCCAAGTTGTCTACAGGTATAGGTGGGGCAGAAATCTCAACACAAATTTCGGCCCTGGTGGGATTTGATAATTTGAACCCTGACCTCTCAGTTGACAGTCCAGACCGCTAACCACTTCACTATCCAAGAGCAACCAAAGTTGTTCTAAATGAGCCAATCAAGCAGCCATTTTGTGAGTGTGTCTAGTGTGTCCATCTGTCCACTGGTCAGGTCAACCCTTCAACCAAAGAAACCTATTGCCAGCTGCAAGAAAAGATAGCATGGCAAAAGCCTGCTATGACAAATGGTGTGTGAGATTGAATTGGCCTCCCAGATGCATAATATAATTTATGTAGATTTGATTTGGGCTGAATGTGCAAGACATGGCTGGTCAACAGAGTAAAGGATGAACTGGTCTTGGGTTGGGTTGAGGAGGGGATAATGAAGGATGCCCAAGACACGTACAATGGCAATTTATGCCTCAATTGATGGGCAACATATGGACAGGCTCTCAGTTCATGGAGGTTTTACTGACTGAAACAAAAATTAGTTCATATAAAGTTCACAAAAACCAGTCTTTTAAATAGCTTGAAGCTTCTGTGGCCGAAACTTTGGCCTCTCAACGCAAGGAAAACACATACTTCTGCGATCGAAGGATCATCACATTATGTCTAAACATGACACTAAATCGAACCCTGACCCTAACTGACCCTCACAACGCTTATTAAAATAAACCTATTTTAGGTGTTTTTAACAATGCACATGCACTGAAGGTTGCGCATGCGCAGAGGTCTTCGCACGCTAAAATCGGCCATAGAAGCAAAAATTTCGTTAGCATAGCGACCGAACTTTTGGCCGCAGAAGATTTATCCTTATAAATAACAGTACTTAGTACAGATCAAAGAATAACAGAAAACACTGAAACTGAAGCTGGAGTGTCTGAATGCTATGCTCAACTCATAAGGTTCATCACTAATGCATTAAAAAGCTGAGCTCAGTAGTGGACCGAAAAATAATAATAGCCTGATAGTTTACATAAACATCATCCTGACAATTTCCTAAAGACGTCAAAATGCACGGCAAGCTGGCTAATGGAAGCTATGACACAGTAACAATATTAAAATGGAACTACACACAGGCATAATAGCCATCTAGCCACCACAGTCAACTGAATAGTACAGGAACTGATCTCTAATCAGAGGTATCATAAACATATAAACCTGTTTCACCTGGTACCTTATATATAGACATTACCTGTTTTGCTTGGCACCTTCAGCTTAAACATCACGTGTTTCACCTGACAACATCACCTCACACAATACCTGTTTCATCTGGCACCTTCACCTCATACATAACCTGTTTTAACAGGCACCTGTTAGATCTGTTATTAGAACCTAGTTCCCCTTAGTAGCAGTTACATTCATCCTGATCCCATCAGATTAGGCACTTCTGATTTGAGATCCGCCATCTAACTGATATGAGAACCGCCCATAAATGTTTGGTTCAAAAATTGGATCATATGCAATAATGTTTCACATGTCTTTGCAATACCTGAATCAGTCATAGACAATACAGAGAGACTTAGGTCAAAATTAGCATTTCTAAACTTTGGCAAGCAGACACCTCTGGATGAGCAATTCAACCACCTCCCCTTAGACAGTCCTTCTGTGCTACTAGACTCAGTACAAAGAACTGACTTAACCCGACTTGGACCTTCTTCGGACAACCCCTCTGACTTGAAGCAGCGCTGGTGCCCTGAGCCTAGCATTTTAGTGGCGTTTTAGAAGTGTGGAGATTACGATAACTATGGCAATATGAAAAAACTGAAAATGCGCAACTGACATCTTGCACATTATTTTAAAGCACTAGAGAAGCTATAAGTTCAACCTAGACCAGCTATGCATTAAGAATCCAGAAACATATATTTTGCTGCCATTATTCCTTATTATGGCAGCTCAGAAGACACAACCTAAAGTCTACATCAGGACTGTAATCAGAAATTAATAGTTTGATCAGTGAATGACAGATATTCAAAGGAATAACATATGAAATAGTGAGAAATTTCCCAGACCTTAAATCATGATTTAATTTAGAGTTCTTGCAGGACATCCTCTCTTCCTGTGGTGACTATCTCATGCAATTCGTCTCTGCTCAGAAGAACATCTGTCTCTGTCTCATTGATATCCTCTGATTTTAATGCTTTGCATAAAGGCCCTCACCATATCTTCCAGTCTTTCATCTCATTCCCAACCTGTCGGTTCTACTATCTATTTTATATGCATCTGTCATTCATCTTAACACTGCCTGTTCATCACCTCCTTCCAGTCATTCCCACATTTGCTGCAAGCTCATTCATCCATTAAGTTTTGTTCCTAACTTTAATTAATCATCTCGTAGAACAGATAGCGGAAATAAAGTGAGTACGAAATCATTGGGCAAGAACTAAAAGTCCAATAAAAGTCCGATGTCCCACAGCCATAGAAGCACAGATGAATGGATGTACGATCCTTCCGAAATGACAGGTGAATTACTTGCTCCAAGCGTCTCGTACAGTTCCACAGCCATTTCTCTCAGTCGACTATTGATCAGCTGGAGGTGGAGGGATCAACAGTCTCATTGCTCGTTCCGTCTGTCTTGTTCAAGGGATCAAGGAAGAAGAGTTTACGGACTGGCAGGACTGATGAAACCCAGGCAGCCGCCGTAATTACGGTCCGAAGGGGAAAGGGAAGAGAACGAACGAGTGAAGCAGAGAACGAGATACGCCGGTGGTGCCAAAGCGTCTGCACGGTATTTGGTGATGCAAAGATTAGATATATTCCTGAATTCATGTGAGAAAAATAATAAAAGAAGGATTTATGCTAGTGGAAATAACTTGTGTTCATAGAAATATTAACAGAAGTTATTAAAGGACAGAAACACAAAGAAGACGATGGTCGGTGGTGCAACAGGCAGTA
The DNA here is from genome assembly GCA_959347315.1 of Bimastos eiseni. Lineage (NCBI taxonomy): Eukaryota > Metazoa > Annelida > Clitellata > Crassiclitellata > Lumbricidae > Bimastos > Bimastos eiseni. Next base: position 17,806,106 of record OY365806.1, on the reverse strand, counting down.
GAAAGACAAAGAGAGAGACACTCGCACATGCAAAGAAGGGAGAATCTCGATCAGAAACTGTCTCCTAAACGAAGGCTCCAGGCACTCCCATTAAACCTACATAGACATTTTTGTAAGTACCTAGAGTCAACTGGACACATGTATGTATTAGTATATAGACACATGCAATCATACCGAAACACATGGATGAACACTATAGTATAATGTCGACCTTAACACAAGATATGTGAAAACAATCACAAGACAATGCAATGATTCTGATAATGATATTGATGGCATTATCAAAAATGATAACGACAACCATGGTAATGACAACAATGCAGATGATAATGAGCTGACCGTGTATGTATATCACTATATCTACTGTCAATATACGAGTCTTTTATAATATAATTGTAGGGCACAACCGAGTAGACAATTTCCACTAAGTATTTGGATGAACTATTTGCGGGATCCGGGTACGAACCGAATAGTAGCGGCAAATCGGGCCAGCGACTGCCAGCGAGTACCATTCGTAGGCAAAGCATAGTTAACCTGCCACGTGCACAGCTAAGGAGAACTATCAATGCAGAGTCTATAGCAATATCCTTCTTATAGCGTATCGTCGCACTCTAGGCTATAACAATATATTTATTATTTAATAACTTTATTTGTGGAAAAAATGCTGTAACCTCATTATAAAACTTTAAATATGAAGTTATCATCGTCGTATTTACTCTCTAATGTTTACCGGAAAGTGGGTTGAGCCAATTCAAGCGGGAAAATTAAGTTTAGGTCTGTGGAATGCATCAAAAGAAATTAAAATATATAAATTAAATAACTATTTTAAAGAAACTTCAATGGAATGTTCAGTTTTTGTTTAATTAATCAATAACTTATAAGTAAGTCCATTAGTCCTAAATTTATATGATGATAAAATATGAAAAAATATAATTTTATAAAAAGAAATTTTAACGAAAAAAGTTATTTTTAGCTATTTGCGGGTGTAATATTTGCCGAGGCAAATACTTCCGAATAGTCCAATATTCGGCCGAGGCGAATGTCAGAGGCGACTTCTGGTTGTGCCCTAATTACAATTGGCATAAGGTATCTCAAAACCAAACTTCATCATTAAACTGGGCTTGAGATTCAGGTAATGGCTGTGAGTGACCATGTTACCCAAAAGTCTGTGCCTCAAAGAATTGCTTCTTGCAAATTCACTGCACTTATCGTTAACTCCAACATTGAACTATATCAGTGTTTCCCAAACATTTTGGTCATGTGACCCACTTCCAAAAAATTTGTAATGCCTGCGACCCACCTCACAAAAGCGAACAATATCGTGTTAAAATCTAATTAGCATTTCAACGTCAATGTGCAATGCATGCATTTGAATATACTCGATATAATGAAGAGACTAGACTAGACTAGACTCCATGGAGAATACTATAGTCAACATTCAACAAAGAAGGTCAAGAGAAAAGTTTCTTTTTTTTCTGAATTTAAACGAACTATTTTTAAACAGACCTGAAGCATGGCGTCCCACTTGACACAACGCCGCGACCCACTTTTAGGTTGTAACCCATAGTTTTGGAAACACGGAACTAGATGGTCTTCAGCTGTTAATGTGAAATGAAGGCAGGGACAGGCTGGAATGCATGTGGGGTTTGAAATGAATCTACAAACTTTGACAAGTCACCCTGTATAGCAAATTGAAGAACTCTACAACATGACAATGATGAGATGCAATTGTACAGCCGGCTAAGATACACTTGGGCACAACAAGTCAAAGCAACACTTAAAGAAATTCCTCTGTGGGAAGGAAGCCAGTGCATCTATCATTACGCTAGCCAAACCCGAGAATTGCATCATGACTGCATCAATACAACAATGCTAAATACATCATGAAAATTAGGTTTTATCTGATATTTACAGGGATAAGAAAAATGACTATAAAAAGTTTTTATATGATAATCTTGAGTGAATGTCAATATGGTGACAATACGTAATGACAATATGTGTATATCTTCGTTTAAAGAGAAAAAAAAACTGACACACCACAGTAAGTTACAAAAAGTAAATGTTCGTAGGTCGCACCCAGACCGGTGGGGAGGTACATGACAGGTACTGTTAGGCCTACATTTTATTCTTAAGGACAGATTAAAATTTATAATGAATCCTGGAAATAAAATATCGGCCGTCTTTTCCTGGGAGGGTAAATGGGTGTGGTCTAGGGTGCAATGCTGAGAATATCGTTGAGAATGTCATTAGGCCTACAGTACCTGCTCTTTTGCATGTAGTTCCATCAGAATCCCGTTCATCTGAGTAATCACCGCAATTGTCCACAGAGTCACAGACCAAACCTCGGTCGATGCATTTGTTGTTGCCGATGCAGTGGAATCGCTCGCCACAACTTCGATATTTATCAAAATCTGAATAAATGTCAGACATTAAGATAGTATGAAAGCATAAAAACATGGGGCTTACATGGACCAATATTTCACAAATGGTCCATTAATGTAATGTAATAACAACAATTTCCAAAGCATCAGAACTGATTTGATAGCAGGCAACTTCTAGGATGCTTTACACAGACACAGAAACTAGCGCATTTCTTAAACATATACCCCAAGGTGGTTAACTGGTCCTTCTTTCGCTAGGTGGCAGCGTTGGTAAAATCAGATGTATAACGTGATGTTATACAGTTAAATTCGACTCCTGAAATCATCATCCACTCATACTGTTCTTGTAATCATACTGTGCTTTGTCAATCAGAGAATAAACGTAAATTACATCAATATTTTTATCACATTGTATGACCTCCATTCAGATTTGAATTTCTGTGTGACTCTGCACACGCTGAAATTTGTAATAATGATAATAATAAAAGTCAGCAACTGACAAGTTTAGTATAGTGCCTGCTTAATACAATCCATTGAATGTTTATATTCATGTGCTAAAAATTACAAGCTGAACATACTATATTTTGTGACCATTGCCAGTTAATTGAACTTATTTATAATTCAAACAATACACGTCAGTAAGATCACTTCTGTATCGATTGAATGATATAACATTAATGCACTTGAACCTCATTTAGACCGAAATATTGATGTAACAAGTAAATAGTGATGTCGTATCTGATCATCAGAATGAATGTATGATTAGATCTTGTTCAATATACAACAGTTTCTGCATCAGCATGTAATTTGTCAGGCAATCGAGATCTCTTCTCATGTCAATCACTGTCTTCAGCTGAGACGTATATATGAACCTGATCTGATGCCTATAACAAGTGTCATGGCTCAAACAAACAAGTGCTTTGGTGTCAATATTGACCCAAAGGAGTTGCAGTTTGCTATTGCTAGTCTATGTGCTTCGTTGCCAATTCCATAGCATGGGCTTTTGTTGTGGGCAGTGGCAAAGAGGTTTCATTCTGCTTTCCTCCTATAGTCTTTTCATGATGGTATGCTTGGTCAGTCAGGCTTTTAAAGCACACATACTGACTTGCTGCTCTGTCACTGGATTATATAAATTTTCCAATACAGACAATTTAATATTCAAGTTCTCCACTGTGACCATTATTAAACAGTTGCTTCATGGGAGGTATACTTAGGCTGAAATTATGCTGTATTTCAGACTCTCAATCAAAAGTCCTCAGCAGTCATGCTAAGACTTACTAATGCTGTTTGACAAGTCTGCATACACTACTTGTACTCAACATCGTCTGAAAGGTTCATACCTGTATTGACAAAGACTTCCTTGCTCGTTCTTGAAAGTGGAATAGCTGCTTAAATACTGTGATTAGAAAATCGAAGACAAAACCTTAACTGCCGTAGCAGTGAAACTCACGCTACCCCAGGTGTGTTGTAAGGGTCATATTTTATTTTGCAATAGGTATTAAGATAGGAAACTCAACATACGTGGGTTTGGGGGTTTCAACGGTTTGGTACTTTGCGGGTCTTGGGAAATGTCCCGAAATAGGTTTGTTCAGAGTTGGCAGCCCTTACAGATCGGATCGCAATTTACCTCCCACAATTTACCTCCCGGTTCTGGCTAATTTTAAAAATTTAAATTTCAGGCTAGCACAGTCCGTGAATTGGGTCTTAAATGACATGTTGTCCATTCAAATGACTTGTTCATTAGACTCTGTTAATCATCTCCCAATCAAATCACTGAAAAATAGGCAGATTTGAGGTCATCAGGCTGCTATATATAAAAACATTGACATTTTACATTTACATGTGCCGTGCTCCCATAACAGCACAGCCAGATGAAAACAATATAAGATCATAGATTCAGCTTATATGTTAACCAAAGAGCCTAACTAAGGCTATAATAATCTAGAGGAGATGTCTTTAGATTCAAACAGATTTTCTCCAGAAGTCGAGACATTAGATACAATAACCGGAATATAGGAAGGAATGAAAGCAATGGCGACAGCGTTCACTGTCATGTTGCAAAGACTGCTTTGCTTTCCTCACAGCCACACAAGCCTTATCAATCAATTAGACAGACAGTCCGTAATATGTGCAGCCACCCTGATAGCCATAATCAGAGAAACATAGCACTGTCCTTGAGGCTGCACCAGAGAGCTCCAAGGGCAGCACCTGTTATGCACAGCTGGATGCCAGCTGTTCACAACAAACCACCTTCTTTTAGCAAAACTGGAAATTATATGGACACAGGGACATTCACTTAGCCTGGATGGTAATGCTAATTTATGTAACACTGATAGACAATAAGCCCCACGCCTCACAGAGACAGCATAGAAAAGTCTTTTGTACACATCCAGTCATGATATCTTGGATAAATTTACTTTAATGGGACTGTAGTGCTAGTCACTGTAATGCACAGCGTGGGACCAGCATTGTCACAACAGATTCCATTATCTGATTTTCCGTGTCCACATCATTGATGTGATGGACAAAAGGAGATCAATTTCAAGCTTTCTTTCCTCAATCAATTATCCATTGCTTCTTAACAAAGCCACACGACATAATAGAAGGCTCTGTTCAAGATGGAGCTTTACAATATAGGTCTCATTTCATAGATTTCTTCAATAGATAGCTACTGTGAAGTTCAGCAGAATATTTAGATTTACCCTTGGAATATTCTCCATTGAAAAGGTATAGCCTGACTATTCTGCAAGTTTAGACATATCAATGAGGTTACTAACACGCATTAGACCTGTAATTGCAGAACTTCATAGGAATCTGCAGGCCAAGGTTGGAATATTTAACTAGTCAAAAATCCACAGGAATTCAGAGGACTGCTACTCAGACATCCTTTATTAACTTAACCCAAGTACCACCCCAACCTTGAATGGACATAACTAATCTCAGACCATTGTAATTGTAATTAGTCAATTACATTACAATGGAATCTAGCTCACAAGGCATTAACTAATGACACACCAAAACCAGGGCATAATCAGATCAGTATCCAGAAGACCAGTCCCTCAGTAAGAGAGGTAGTCAATGGTCGATAAATAGTTTGAAAGAGGTAAGTTTTGAGTTGAGAAAGAAATGCCAAAAGCAACTGAGCACAGACACAGAAAGAGAGTTCCAATATTTTAGATCTGCAACCGAAAATGCTCGTCACCCAGAACAGTTCTTGATTTAGGCATGATAAATGAAACACATAAGATTTATAAATCGTAATCGTTGCTTTGCCCGATTTATATATATTGAAACATAGGTAAAAGAGAAGTAAATGCAAGTAAAATGACAAAACAAGAACAGCAGATTGATAATGTTTGTATAAGTGGTCTATATCAGTACCACTCATATTTGCCTTTTTGTCAGAGATCACAAACTATTTCAAGACCTCACGACGGATAAAAAGACTGAACCTTCAAGAGCACTTAGCAAAACCATTTGTACATCATTAACATGCAACATTTATCTCTTGTCACTAGCACAAACAAATCTGTCACAGAAACTAATGGTGCATAATGGGTTTTCTGTTTTCTGTGCAGTGGGAAACTTTAAAATTATTGCTGGAGAGAATGAGTTAGGTCAATTAATTATGGAGATGTTAGGGCAGAGCTAATCGCAAGATACTTCCATCATCAAGCAAAATAAAGAAGACCCATTACAAGTAGTAGATCTATAGTTAAAGCAGTGAGTAGGTTCCTTGAGACAAGAATAGAACATAGTTAGTACGTAAATAAGAATAAATAACCCACAAAATAAAATAAAATCGAAGTATACAGTTGGAAACATTATTGATCCAAGATATCTGAATGACCCTTACTTTCATTGAATGCTGTTATGATCAACTGGAAGCCATTTCCACGTGGTCCATCTCCATCAGACCTGTTAAACAAATTCATAAGACTCAGGTTACTGTTACACCAGATGCTAGAAGAACAGCCACATTTAGCAGAGGGACTCTAAATGGATTTAGTGGGTAGATTCCAGACAGTGGTCAGCCACATCCGATTTCTGGTGTGGGTGATAAACTCCTATGGAAAAATGCTCAGAAGAAAGCTATACAAGTTGAATATAAAATCCTAATTTGAAATAAAAGGTAAAAGAAATCTCAGCTTGTAGCAAGGAATGTTTCACAAATAATTTCAAGAATAATATAAACCTGAGAATGAATATGTTTTCCAGTTTTTGAGGCAACACAGAACCAGTTAGAAGCTTAACAGAAATTGGTGACTCAAAGTCCAAGTGACTCTCGCATGTCCTTCTTGGACAAGGTGGCAAGTCATTCCGACGAACACTTTTACTGCACACATCGAGTAATGAGTAACGCAATCACTTCCTCAGAGTAACACTACAATACACAGTCATAAGCCATTGGAAAGGTCAGAGATATCAGATCATAAACTGTTTCGTGAGTAATCAAGTTGGAGCATCAAAGTATTGACCTCCTATGTTCATGTGGATTAATGCTGAGGTCAAAGAAAAATATGGCACAGATATAGACTCCTAATGGCCATGTGGAGTTAGATTCCTGTAAGTTACCATGGCTCATTGTTTAAATACAAACCGGATCCCCTAAGGTTAATTTAGACGTAGACAGAAGAACAACCATGAATGCTTTATATATAACTGTGATCAAATTTACAGAAAACCAACCTGAAGTGAATGGTGATGTAAGATCCTGAAGAGTAGAAAGGCCGAGGCAATGCATTCCCACAAAGACCTCCTATACCACCAGCCTCTTTCTACATTGCAAACATAAAAAAGCATTATACAAGGTAAAATCTACAGTACTTAACTACTATAACCATCTACAAATTAGACATGCAGCCATATATATATATATAGATACACATGCATACTACATGTATTTGTAATGCATGCATGCATGTATCAATTTAAGGACTCTACAACTCACTGCATAATAAAACTGACATAATTATGTAAGTCGCTATTAAGTCAATATGTGGTGATGTTTTAAATAAAAAACTTTCATTTAAATACCATATACAAAACATATATTAGGTAAAAATCGGTATCAGTTAGATGGTTATATGTGAAAAGATGACCTGTTTGCTCAAAAAGCCTTCTTAAATAATTCAACAGGTTAAGAGAGTCTGGTGAAGACTTTTCCGGTCATTAATGACCTACAGCATCATCCATAGGTCTGCACAGGAACGGATGTGTCAACATCGGACTATGCAATCAGACAAATATTTGCCTCCAGTAGCAACCGATCATTCAGGACAACAAGCCTTCTAGAAACGATGAAACTATGAGCAAAGATAACACAAACCAGCTTTTGACAATTCTTCACTATTGAAGACAATTCTTCACAGGTGAATCCAAAGAATGGAATAACCTTCATGTATTAAAACAATCAGCTCTTTCACTAATGAACTCGCATGAACTTCATATACAGGGACTATCTTATATTTTAATGTTCTAAAGAGGAATCTTCTTCTAACATAAAATTGTCCAGAAAAGCCCAAATACATGAAATATTGTAATACAATATGATAGTACTTTATATCTATGAACGATTGTTGGGCTGCATTGCTAGAGTTTTGCTATTCACGATCACCTTGCTCAACATAGATCGTCTTACACACATTTTATGGTGATGGTCTGAATTTCCAGCAAAATATAGAAAGAAGCACCTACATTTTATCTATCTGACATAACAATTTTGATGCAGAGAGAAAAGTGTCAAATAATACTTTGGACGAGTAGAAGAGATAGAATGTGGCACAGGTTCCATGTGATAAGCATTAAGCACCTGACAAATGCTTAAGCAAAACAAGACTATGAACCAATCTCCAGAAATAACAGATTAACAGCAGGAGACTGGCAGGAAATGAGGTAGATGTATATGAAAACAATACAGTTCGAACAGCTCCTGGAAAGATGATACATAATTGATCCTCTCAATCTTCTATCACATTTCAAATACTTTCCATCTGGACCCTCTAGTCCCCTTTCAATTCTTTGACAAGTACTGACAGCATGTATGAAATATTATGCACATTACATAGTACATAAAATTAAACACATATCACACACATTTTTATAAACAAGGGGTTTGTTCCAGAAAGATGAGCGATAGCCTAGTCGTTAGCATGTTGAACAAAAACCCAGAGGTTGGGGTTTCAAGTCAATGCCAAATATACAGCAAGAGTAGCATTGCACCATAATTCCAAACCATATGCTGAAAATCACTGTGAACTACATCAGATGTACAATGTCAAGACTCAATAGCAACATTAACTGACAAGGGAGGTTTCAAAAATAAAGTTACTGAACCATCATTCCTTGACTCCAGCTCTGTGATGACTGTAACATTCCAATTTGTATTTAAGTAAAACCCTATACGCAGCTGTTTAAACTATAATAGCATAAACAATAAAGCAGTCATCAGGTGAGGTCATGGTATTCAGTGGCATCTCTCAGTGGTATCTTGGATCTTAACTGGTTCTGTCTAACCAATTGACAAGTTACAGAGCACAAGTCTATTCCCGGGTTGCTTGGCTTCAAGACTCGGTCTGGGTCTCTATTATGTTTTTATTATGTCTCAGTCTTATGTTCAGACTTGGTGAGCAATTGTTTCTGTCTAAGTCCTAGTGTTGAGGTAATTTCTTTGCATTTTTGAAGCTGTTTGGAAGTGAAGTCTTTTTCTGCCTTGAACAAATGGTCTCAAGACTCAACAAGTCTCATGCAAACTATCCCTAGTTCTTGCGCTATAGATTTACATGTGCCAAGATGAACAGATAATTCGTTTAGGTCATGCTGTGCTTAAGGATCTTGGATTCATAAAATGTAATAGTATTATATTAGATAAGCTGGGAAGCATATAGGCCTCTGTTAGTCATTTTTATCATTTGGTATGTTCCACCCTGTGGAATAAACTTTAAAAGTCTTCTTCAATCTGCAGCTGTCTTGGACAATGTCTCAGTCTTGGTAGTCGATAGTATTTATCTTGGTCTCCTGCAATCTTGGAACTCCATAGTCTTGGTCTTGTCTTGGTTTGCAGTTTTAAGTCTCACATAAAACACCACAAAAACATCAGTTCAGGAGTTCATAACGGTATATGAATGTTCTACATTATAAGACACATAAGACAACAAGAATTCAGTTAGAAATATCATACATTAGCATCTGCTTGTGTTTATCTTAATAAATGACAAATACGTCATAAATCAGGATTTCACGCTGCTATTTCACATCAGAAAGGTTCTCCCAGCAGGCCTTTCTGAGCTAATATTGATTTCAATCATCAGCAGGGGATTCATTCCACTAGACCATTCCCATCAGCAGATATATAATTTCCAGTAGTTTTGATCAGCAAGAGAACATAAATCTAGTAACACACCAGAGTAATATTAGCTGCAGGGCCAACTACTTAAAAACACATTCATATCAGCAACAGAAACGTCAGAGATGCAAAGCCTATCAAAGTCGTTGACCTTTCAATCCTGTCTGGAATCTGAACTTAAGTGGAACATTTGAAATTCTAATGAAACCGAAGACCTGCTGCAAATCTCCTTAATCTACTTAGTTCTAATGCTCAGAAGAATACAAAGAGGCCAAACTATATAAGAATATATAAGCTATTCTTTCTGCAGAGCCCAAAACATAATGATATGTCTCCAGTATTGCAACCAAGTCACTGTTTTGGCCCGACTCAGATGATTTTGTGAATAAATGTAATTTGTATTATTTTGTATTGTACTGATATCTTTTTTTAATCACCTCTCTCATGCACACCAATCAGAGATGTCTCCAGCGCAAGGGAACCAGAAAAAAGAAAGTAGTCTTGAGGTAACGAATAGAGGCACTTGGCTCACCAGTCAGTATGGAGGAATGTGTAGAAGGAGGGAGTGCAGGCCCAATACAGGCAAATGCTCGTGTTTTAGCCAAAGCAGTCCTTGCTCATGGAACAAAGAGATCATGACACTCAAGTGAACACAGTGGCAAAAGATGTGTAGCGGAGGATGGCAGGCGAATGAGGTCACGTAGATACTTTGGAGCTTCTTGGCCAGTATACCGCTAAATTGGTAACCAGCCTCCTTGGCAACTGTCCTCCTTGGCAACTGCCTTCCTTGGCAACTGTTCTCCTTGGCAACTGCCTTCCTTGGCAACCACCTCCTTTACAACCACCTTCTCTAACATCAAATCTCCTAAACAAAACAACTGTATTCCTTTGCAAAGGAATTCCTTAGTAACTTCACTGCTTAGTAAAGTTCTGCCTTCCATAGCAATCATGCTTCTTAGCAACTGAACTCATTAACAAACACCATCCTAAGCCACCACTCTCCTTAGCAAATAGTTTTTATAGCAATAGTTATATAAACATTCTCAGAATGAATGAATGAATGAATGAAAAATAAAAATGCACAGTAGATTATTGTTGTCTGCTGCCACAAAATATTGTTAACAAATTAAATAAAAAAGAATGTTTTCTACAGCAATTTGTAGGCACAGACATTCTGCAAATAAGTGTTCAATACTGGCATAAAACATGTACTTCAGTGCAGCATGTACATCTGTGCAATGTTTAATGGCATAATTTTGGGTAGTCTGAGAGTCAAGACACTGATTTTGTATTCTTGGGAAAGAAACAAATGAGACTAAAATATCATTGTATAAAAATATTTAACTAAAACAAATATTTTTTAAACCTCTGTAACCCAAAACAATTTGCCTTTCTTTGGCCTAATCATGAACCCTGAGGCACAACCTGGCACATACTCACCACTGCTCGGCTGAAAATAGTGGCACCATCGTAGATGTAAATAGCGTCATTACAAATATCCTTTCCTGACCGATCCGGAACATCCAGACGCATAAATCGCAGCATTAGCCGACAGCCAGTTCGCTCAGCTTTGAACGTTATCCGACAGTCAATGCCGTCTCTGTAGAAGACCCGGTCAAAGGCACCAAAGTGCGAGTAAACCACGGCACCACCGAGGTCCTTGATGTCACTGCTGCAATCTCCACTATCCATGTAATCTAAAGTAGGGAACACAGGATGGAGTTCTCACCCAAGAGACAACACAAGAAGACAGAAGGCAACAGAGAGAGAAGAACAGCCATCCATCATCATTAACACGAGACTTTTAGCAGTTTTAAGCAGCCTGTCGTGTATAGCACTAAACAGATAAGGGAACTTTGTCTATACGGTCACCAGGTCACTGCTTTGAGTGCAGACATACACCAGACACAACAGAAATTAGAAGAAACCTGCTTCTGTGCAGGCTTTATCAGCATCAGAAACACTGCCCATTGTCTTGATGTAGGCATATTCTCCTCCTGCAGATTTTCATCAATAATGCCTCAGGTAGCACCTGCAGACCATTTAAATTACTGTCCCCCGGACAAGGCTACATACACGTCCTTGTGGATGATAAACATGTCACCATTTCATATCTGATATTAACTTCAGTAGGCAGAACATGTTAGTAAAAGATAGAAAGAAAAACATGAGAATGCACACCATCTCAGAATATGAGTGGTTTTTGAGTAGCACCAAATACCATTAATAAGATTTAGTCCTCAAATAACAGACCCACAAATATTTTTTATTTATGGTTCAAAAAAATTTCATCTGTACTTACGAAATCTCTCAAAGTATAACATTACATAATATACCCAGGTTTTGGATTTCTATGCATTCTGTATGCACTCTATTAAACCATTTGTGCATAAATGAGCGACCACATCTCTATGATTAAATGGCTGCTCTATATAAACTGAATGCATCATAAATCCATCTGCATTGAACATCCAGACCTCATATATTTCATTTCTGCTGTAAATAAAATTGGTTTGCACACATCACAGTACAACCATTTGCACAAAGAATAGTAATTTTTCATTTGCAAGCACAGTGCTATTATAGTACTGCACCTGGATATCTTTCTTTACATGGTGCTTGTCTTAAAAGCATAGACAAATGCACCTGAACAGGTCAAGTCTCAAATTCAATAATTCATTGCAGAAATTAGAAAAACATGTAAATCAACAAGAAATCAAGATCATATTCTGCCACACACATCTAAATGATTATTTAAGTGATTAACAGGCTTTGCCATTCAGTTCTCATTTTTATTGCTGACCGAATCGTTGTTTCATTATCTGAATGTTTATGACCTTCTTGTAGACTTGTAGTGTATTTATTTTCTATCTAACTAGAGTGCTTAAAACCAGAAAGAACCACAGTAATAACCATTAACCAGATCTTCATGCAATTTTTTTTGTTCAAGCAAAATGTATTTGTACATGCTAACATCTATCCATTATCACAACACATGATGCACAGATATACAGTCAGTTTATTTTTAAATTTGAAATGATCATCATACACTGTAGTGACTCAGTAATACTATAACACACTTTATGAAAATACAGTGCGTTATAGTATTACTGAGTCACTAATTCAACATTCCACTCTAACAGAAGCCTCAAAAATGTTTTTGAACAGAGCTACTTTATTCTCATATGTTTCTCAACCAAACATACAAATCAGTTTCAGTTAAAGAGAATTCTACTTCAGTTCGACCCAATCAAGTGAAAATGTAATGTTCACACCTCTCATGTAGGTTCGCTGACTGCTTTATAAAGATTCTTATACAGAAGCTAATGCACCAGCTACATTCGTAAATACAACATAAATGTATGACATACGAAGAGGTCTGAGATAAAAGGATAATTTATCATTCAGCTGTCAATGTTTGCTCTGAGCCACAAGGGTCTGAAGCAACAAAATGGATCGAGCCTTTAAATCCAACTCCCATCATGCACCATTAGGCTGTCTGCACTACTGTCATGGGATGCATTTGTAAAGAAACCATGCAACAAAATACACCATGATATTATCCATGTACTTAATAAAAATGTTACTGTGGACAGAAACTTTCAGGAACTTTTGCATTATGTTCAGAGTTGCTTTTGGGTATCCTTTGGATCTGTGGTCTACATCTGATTCAACTCTGTTCCTACTTTGGATGTTGTGTGCTTCATCAAACATTTGCCATAAATAGTCAGAACCAAAATTCTGAAACATGCTCATTATAATGCCATTCATCACTTGGGTCTGGCATGCAACAGTTAAGAATATGGTTTGGCAGTGCAGACAGTAAAAGCTCCCAGGGGGTCTGCATTAAATGTAAAATGAATACAGAAGGTTTATCGTCAATAAGTATCCAGGTGATTTCTCTGAATGATACAAATATGAATTTCATGTGTTGTACCTACAGCAAGAGGAAGATAAAGTACCACCAGATTGCTTTTAAACAGGGATGCTATCTATCATCTTAAACAAATAGCGCTTCCATGTTTGCATTCAGAGATAGTTGTTAGTGCCCTGGAAGGTTCATGGATCTTCAAGTGGCTGTAACACATTCTAATCTTCTTCTTTTTGTTCTCTGCTTTTTCAAGCAGATTCAAATGTTTGACGTCGCCATTCCTCTCTCCTCTGCACTTCCTCTTTAAACCTCTGGTAGTCATCTGGCATCATCCAGTCCAGCCTCATTTGTCTTGGTTTTCCTCTTCTGCATTTTCCTTCCATCTTCCCTTCTATGATCATTTTCATTATTGAGTTTCCTCTTAGCACATGCCCCATCCATCTCTGTTGTCTTTGTCTTATCATGCACAGCAGGGTTCTTTTTTCTCCTATTATTCCCAGCACCTCTTCGTTTGTTACATGCTCTGTCCAACTGATTCTCTCCATTCTCTTCTATATCCACGTCTCGAAGGCTTCCAATCTTTTAAAACACAGTCATAATCTAATGACTTATAAATTGCCTCTATCAGAATGTCCAAGATATTAATTGATGATTGCTTAAACTATGTACAACCTTTAACCAGTAATCCTATGTCAGAACAATAATAACTTAAAGCACTGCAAAAGAAACATACAAGCATGCATGCAAACAACCAAACACATTAATGCACATTTGCAAACACAGTCATACAACAAGCAGTGTTTGCATTAAGTAGATAGTCATCCAGGAATTACAGAAGGAAGACTCTCATTGGATGACCAGGGAGATGCACCTGGGACACACTTTAATTAGTCAAGTCAACTGAATGAATGAATGCCTCAGCAAATCCATCATCACTCATCCTTTAACTGAACTGGAAGCAGCTTTGTTCAAAAGTAATTCTGCTCCAGGTCAATGGAAGAACAGGGAATCTCTTTCCATCAGTGACCTCCTCCTGAGATGCGACTCAAACTCCTGTAATGAATGTGCTGTGAAATGTCATTGAAATCGGTCAAAGATCTGTTGAAAGGTTCACGATTGAATGCAGGATCAAGATCATATGACACAAGTGGGACCAACAGAGATCCTACAGGCATTCGTTGAGTTTCATCTCTGAAAACTGTATTTCCTCACGGGCTCAAAGAGACATGTGATTTATTGTGCAAGCTAAGTATCAATAGCTATGAAAATATTTCATACCATGCAAGTCATGCATCAAATCATAAGTTTTGTGAAAAAGCTGAATGAGTCAAGTTCTTTGAAAGTACACAAACACACCATCGCTATTTTAATATGTAACTTCCTGCAAATCACTCCTGTAGATTCAATTTACAGAAAACAAGGCTTACATTTGAATCAACATACTTCCATACACTACTGCTTAACATAATATATCCTTCGTCATTTGTTCACTATACAAATACACATGAGCTCTCGAACCACTACAATATCAATGCTAGTTTAAATGCAAACTGTATGATTGCATAAATGATTAAAGCTTAATGCTATTAGTTTCCAAACAATGGCATCTCAATTAGGGCATAACCGGAAATCGCCTCGGACATTCGCCTCGGCCGAATATTGGACTATTGGAAAGTATTTGCCTTGTCAAATAATACCCTGCAAGTAGCTAAAAATAACTTTTTTTGAAAAAAATAATTTTTTTGATAAAATAATATATTGTTATAGCCTAGAGTGCGACGATACGCTATATGAAGGATATTGCTATAGACTCTGCATTGACTATAGATAGTTCTCCTTAGCTATGCACGTAGCAAGTTAACTACGCTTGGCCTATGGATGGTACTTGCTGAGTTGCTGGCCAGATTTGCCACTACTATTCAGTTCGTACCCGGATCCGGCAAATAGTGCATCCAAATACTCGGATTCGGTACTCGGTGGAAATTGTCTACTCGGTTGTGTCCTAATCTCAATGGAGATTTGCTCACATTAGTCAATGAGATAGTCGGAAAGGCAAGAACATTAATTATAGGGTTGCAGCTTAAGTCTTGCTCTTGTACAACAAATCTTTCTTAATATTGTCTCAGATGAGCAATTAAAAGTAATTCCAGCAAGTCATGCAAGATGCTCATACTGTAGGGTGGCCAAGCCAGTGGCGAGTTCCACCACCCCACCACTGAAGATGGAAAGAGTTAGATGAATGGTCATTCTCCGTGTAACCATCAGAGACGACCTTTAGATGACCTCCCACGTGGACCAGGTTCTTGCTGCCTGCTCCAGTTCAATTTACGCACTGTGGGAGATCCTAGAGGGCCTAGAGCGCATTGCCCATTGCTGTGCACAAAGTCGCCAGGGCGACAACCATCAACCCTATCCTCTACTCAGCTTTTGCCTGGTGGGAATGAACCACAAACCACCTAAAACCAGTGCTGACGAAGATCAGCAATGACTGGCAAGATTCCAGAGCAAAACGCAGTTGGTGGGCTATCTGTCATTACAGACAAAGAATATTTGGGAACTGGTCAGAGAAGCCAAGAACAGACTTCTTCAAACCGTTCATTGGAATGAAAGCCACGTTCTGAGAGACATGTTCCCGGCTGAGATCCAGAGACAATATAAAATTTGGCCTACATTTCACAACTTCCAGCTTATCCCTCAAATCAATATGTATAAAACGATAATCAAATACCACACAATTCAAAGCAAAAATAATTATGCAAAAAAAGCATGACTGCAAACACAATGGCAATTTGAGGGATCCAAAATGTGAAGTCTCTTTCTCACCAGATATTCATTGCCATTGCATTTCCAAACATCTGCCACGTTATGATCTGCATGTATCGCATTATCACATTTCATACCAGCTGAGAGAATGCAGCTCATTCAAACCAATTATTTAAGATAATATCAGCTGATAATTTCAAAACAATTCAGTTAAGATAAAAGCAGTTGTTTCAAAACAATTCTGTAGAAATTGAATCAGATGATTGAAAACAAATCAGTTAAGTAAAAATTCAAATCAATTTAGTTAAGATATAATCAGCTGATTCAAAACAATTCAGCTAAGATAATCAGCTGATTCAGCTAAGATAAAATCAGCAAGGCAATGCTTAGGTTAGAGTATGTTTCCAATACTACCAATACTATGAAAAACTCAGGCAGCTGAAAGGTATACAGAGCTGCAGAAATGAAGAAAACTAAGTATAGTAAGGAAGCTAATGGAAAAAGGAAGGACAGTCAACATATGAAGGAAACCATTTTGAGCCATTATAAGCTGCATTAGGGCTAATGGCACGAGGCAGACTGTCCAGGAACTGCTCAGTGAAAACTAAATTCGAATATAAATAATAACATAAGTAGAGGCAGCAATACAAATGGAGACAGAGAAATTTGTAGAGTTCCCCAAATGGTTGCGAACATTTGGACTCACCTCCCCAGCGCTTTATTCACAGCAAAAACACTGTAAGACAGTTGTAGAGCATTGAAACAGGGCACTTCATATAAATGCATACACCAGAGTAAACTGCAATTCTAAAAATATTGCATGGAGGGTTACAAATAATGAGGCAACAAGACCTGAAGTCGATCAATCAATCAAAATTCGTTAATTGCTGTCAGGTGGACCAGGCCCTCAAGTTTGGCATCATGAAGGATGCTAAGCTTGGAGAATTTGCAAAACAGAATTCATCATTAATGGTTCTTCTTGACTAAATCAATACACCTATCCACTAATGCTTTATCCCTCCCCTTCACCTCTGATGCCTCACATCACCTTTTATACTCATCTCTCTTTCTCTAACCACATCTCCAACCTCTCTTGTTTGGCAGTTTACACAACTACTACGAATTCTTAGTTTTGCTTTATTTTTACACTAGGAAGTAGTAACTAATAAGTACTAATAGTAGCAGAATATTTTTGTTTTTAGGTAGGTTGACTATCGTTTTGTAAATAAATATTTTAATGAAGTAAATTCGAATTTCGTTTCTAATGCAGAAAATTGGAAAGATCAAAACTCGGAACCATTGTTTGTCCGAGTATATGCCAAGTACTTTACGAAATTCAGGCCGAGCTGAGATCCGAGCCGAGTTTCGTTTAATCCCTAGAATTCTTTACTTTTCTGTTCCTCCACCGCACTGCCAGTCCATTACCCCTTGGGCTTTCCATTCTAAACTTAAGTCTCGCCTTCACAAGAACTCTTATCCAGACTCACTTTATCGTCCACCTTCCAATCCTCAACTAAGACGACACCCACTTTAACAGCTAATCTGCCCCTTTGACCCTCTGGAAACCAGACTCCGACTTTCTACGGACTAACCTTTGACAAACCTTCTGATTCGATGCAGCGCTCGTGAATAAGCTGGTGCCCGCTTGGCATTCGAGTGGCGCTTTGTAAGTTTAGAGATTTCCATTACGATTACCTAACATCACTGACATCTGACACATCGAAATATATCTTTGTAAAGGCTCAAAAGTAGAGTCCATAAGAAATATGTCTTGTGTAGACTCTACTTTTGAGCCTTTACAGTTTTTAAGTAGGCCAATATTGTCTGAACATTCAAATAGATAATCGAGCGCTCCAAAGCTATATAGGTAGAGCATCATTGGCACATTTCGTCACATCTGGGGGGAAAACGTGAACACAGAATTAAGAAGCTATGCGCCGTATCTTTCGGTATTTTTAAGAGTCGCCGACTTACACGTTTGGCTTCGTTTATTCAGTGTCTGACTAAAAACGAGCGAGACATTTATCCAAATGAATCTCCAGAACGACATTTTTAATGAAACAGTAATATGCAAATGACAATGTTATCATTTCATTCCGCCTCAGTTAATATAAGTCACATCCTTAGGAACGATAGCAGAGCCAAGACGACGCAACGCCAATCCATTCGTCGGCCAACTGCGCCGCCTCAAGCGCAAGCGGAAGCGGCTCCAACCAGAGCTGGTTCCCTAATGTTCTGTGTGTTTATAGCTATAAAATAGCGTTTTAGTCGGCGTTAGAACTTTGAGGTCGAGAAGCAAAATATTCACGTGTAGAGGTATGAGGACGTCGTGAGCTCCCAACAGAGTCTGCGTAATTTTTAGCATATGATGCCAATGACATACATTTTGGGCTTTTGTCTACCTAAAACTTTTCAAGTACCTACCTATAGATCATCTCGATGTGTGACAACGACTTCATTAGCTTATATTCTATGAAAGGGTGCAAGGTCAAATTGGCATCGCCAGACCCGAAAGGCATTTAACTCTCTACTCAATGCGCTGTTGGACGTGAATAACCAACACAGAACCCTCAACATAATAATAAAAAATTATATCTCGCGACATGATCATGTTTTGATATATGGTCAATAAGGAGCACTGCAGCTCGCAGTACGTACACGATCAAGACAAGACAAGTAATCTTGCCGATAGACCAGAAGAGAGCGTTAAACAGTTATCAAGCCGTGCTGTAAACAATGCATGGACAACTCTGGTAGTTGCAGCCTTGAAGGTTAGCGAACGTGCAGCAGTATGAAGCTGAATAAATACTTTTATTATCATCCTTGAAAGCTCTTGGGTTACTACAGCGCTCGTTATTATGCTGGTGTCCTACGCTTGGCTTTCAAGTGGCGCTTTAGAAGTTTGGTGATGACAATCACGATTACGATGGGATAAAAACTTTTAAAACTAAACTGAAAACTTGTCTATTCTCCAAGTAGGCCTACTACAAGTTATTATACATTGTAGGCCTAACACGTCCCTTGAGTCTTCGACTCTACCATCTTTGCTTTGAGTAAGTCTTTGTTATTAAGGTGCGTTATAAATGCAAGCTGTATTGTATTAACTAAGCGCTATAGAAAGAGATTAATTAATGAGCTCAACGACGTAGGCCTACAATTTAAAATGTCAATTTTATTCAAAGTTGACATTGAGTAAGTTTAGGATTTGATTTTGGTAAATGTATATAATTCGAAGTGAGCTGAATGATGCACACGCTGGTAAAGATAAATGCATTTATTGGAATATTTGTTTATGTTAATTACAGCATGAAACGGCGTCAAGAGTCGTTCAAATATAGTTCTAAGCAATTTTGAGCAAGCTTCTTATCTGATATACCCTCTTTATCTGCGTAATGTCCATTGCTGGCAGGCAGAGTGCCAAAGCTGCTTCCAGTTCAGTTAAAAGATGAGTGATGATGACGTATTTGCTGATGCATTCATTCAGTTGACTTGACTAATTAAAATGGCAGACCTCCGTAAAGTTGTTATATTCACATTCGGATAGACTAAGTAATTCCGTTTGAAAAGGCACAGATAAAATACTTGAGAATTTTCATTCGTAAGGTTTCACCAGAACATCAATTGCCGACGATTAATATTATTGTCCATTGTCTTTCTCTTCCCTTGCCCTCTGCCTGTGTCCTCATTGCGTCTTTCCATCTGCCTTGGTTTTTCCTCCGCGTCTTCCTCTCGTCTTTATTGAATCTTGTCTGCATCGTCTTCACCTCTTCTTTTGCTTCTTTAGTATCTTCATCGCATCTTTTTTGCATCTGCATCACAACTTCTTTGTGTGTTCCTCGTATCTTCACTGAGTACTTCTCCCTTCATCTGCTTCCATCTTCCTTCATTCTCCCTTTCTTCTTCTTCACTTTCCTAGAGCTTCCTATTTTTCTTTTTCCTCTGGCTATGCACTTCTTATCATCTTCCTCTACATCTTCTACAATCGAATATGTCGTCTTCCTCATCCTCAGCATCTTCTACAATCCTCTCATTCTTCTTAGATACCCTAATGTACTCAGCTTCTTGTTGAATGCAGCAATCGAGTCCATAGAAACTGTCTCCTCATCCAGGTTATAGTTGATAGAAGTTTGAGGTTTGTGGATGGTTGCATAGGTGGATTATTAGCAATAAGATGCCTTTAAGGACTTAACAGGTTGCCTGAAACTCATAATCAATAAAATTTTCGTTTATTCAGATATCATGCTGGCAAAAATGCAGCTTGTCGCAATGGTTATGATAAGAACAGATTAATATTTAGACAGTTACAGTCAGACCTATGCTGAATCAGAAAATCAGTTAGTTTGATATTTAATGTGATGATTTATGTTAGTATATGTTTTTGTACAATGCTCTAGGTATAGACAAGATGCTTTAGAAATTTTCTGTGTTTGGGCCTTAATACACTAGCTGCATGCAATCAGTTGGAGAATTTCTGGTGATTGCCTATTTTACCAAACAGACGGGCTGGCCCGGAGGTTAGCTGCATGTTTTAGCCAGCTAAACTGAACTTGTTGATGTGATTTATATTTTTATTTTAGGTTTTTAACAAGAATTTTGCTATAGTAAACAATGAAGGCCTACTTGTTTACTATATTGTGTCTGACAATCTGAATGTTTTTTATTTATGGAAATGTCTGAGTGTTGTGTAAGATTTGCGTGTTTGAAATGTCTGAGTGTATTTAACCGTTAATATTCATATTTATATGAGTATTCAAGTGTAAAGTGGCCTACATGATATGAAGCACATGCAAACTTCTGCTCTTGCAATCAAAAGTCTGAACTACCATCAGTTGTAGTGCTGTGGCGCATGTATTAATTGTCCAAGACCGAGTGTTTCGAGATCAAGACCGATGGTCCTAGACCAAGACCAATACTCTTTTTTATAGACAATTCAATTTATTAAGACGTTAAATTGGAATAATACCCTTACACATTGCTTAAACCATTAATTTTATTGCTGATCCTAATCTTAATAATGGTCCAGAAAACAGTTTTACTGGTCACTCTGAACTTTTGTGGGTTCAGCCTTTGGCCTTGGCCTAAGAACATCAACTATAAATTACTTACAGTATATGACAGATAAATACTTTAACACATCTGAACAAGTAGACTAACATTCCTTTTGAATGGTGTACTTGTACCACGGACCTTGAAATTGTAGGTTAACAGTGTCTACACGTGGTCGACCACATAAATATTTAAATATTAGATTGTTCCAAACCCTTGAAATTTGTTAAAAGCAAATTTTGAAATGGCTGGCTCCATTACAAATGCATTTTTCTGCCCATTGTAGCATACATATGAAGATCTATTCGTTTGGTCAGCACACTACATATAGATAACAATCGCATAAAGCCTAAACATCCGGTGTCTCTAATAATCGAAAAATAACAGACAAATATCGAAAAATTGCTCTGATGCAGCAAATGACCAAGAATGCTAAATTAAGATGGAAACCAATCCCAAGACCGTTCATTTAAGATCAAGACCGATGCAATCAAGACCGAGACCAATGGTCCAAGACCGCAGTTTTCCGGTCTCGAGACCAAGACTGAGGTCTCGAGACCACATGCCTAGAAATCAATAGATTATATGCACTTATTTTACAGCTGAATTTGAACAGATGCACTAGTGAAGCTGGGATATTGAAATACTTTTGGCCTGAGGTATTGAATCCCTCAACTGTGTACTATGAGAAACTTTCAATGACCATGCTGACCCCACATAACTTCAACTGGCTGCTAAGTACTGCAGCATTGTCATTAAACACCAGACCAAAATGCAACACCAAAAATACTTTCAAGGCTTGAAGTTAAGACAAGATATCACAATGCTGCCAAATTTGGCCTTGAGGCCTGACCTCTCTCTAAGCCACTAGCGACAACACTGGTTAAATTGGTGTTGTAGAAGCTCTTCAGTACGCTGAACAGAACCGGCAACTGCGAGAGGCAAGGATGTGCAAGGTGTGCATGGATGCACAGGTGGACACTGTCTTTCTGCCATGTGGTCATCTTGTCTGCTGCAACAGCTGTTCCCCTCGGATGCACAACTGTCCCATCTGCCGTAAACAGATCCAAGGAACTATCAAGACCTTCTTATGCTAAATTACTTTTGCACAATGAAAAACATTGATGCTACAACAGTTTAAAATGTGTTTGGGATGATTTGCTACAATGACCTTTATGCCTTGGTTTTGCAACAGTATTTCACAATTAGAAGTTACACTCTGGCTTGAACGATTTTGTGACATATTTTTATGGCATTACAATTGTCAATTAGCAATTAAGACCAAAGATGACTGTTGGCAAATTTATAAAGTTGTGGCCTGGCAGTGTGATTACTTCATTTTTTAAGCTATGTTAAAACGGTCTATCCTGATAAGTGTGGTCAGAACTTGTGACGATATAAAGAATTTCATAACCACAATTACAGTTCTTGCCCGATATCCTGAACTAATTTGAAACACATCTGCAAACCCCTTATTAATAAAAACTCTTATGTGCAATTTGAGGTATTCTGATATAAAAAGAATCCAACTGTAGCAGCATAGCCATTGTGAAAGAACTATTCATTGAGTTGAATTAAAGAACACATTTGATTCATAATACATTGTAATATTTCCAACAAGACATTCTAATATTTCCAAAAAGAGATCTCTTATGCACAATATGCAGCATGCACCAAAGTGATAAACAGATTTCTAGTCTTGGTTTCATAGTTCTTTGGTGATAGAATAATCCAAGTGTGTTTGTGCTGGCACTTAATTCCCGTTTACACAAAGGTTCTTTACAGTGTTTTGTCATTTTTAAAACTGCTTTAAAAAAAATTGTATTTCCTTGCTTCATTTAGCATCTAATTAGACTAAATTGTTATGTCGCTAATTGTAGTTATATGGTATTATTCATTCTTTTCTATTAACAGGTACTGATGATGCTTACATACTGTAGTACTTCCAACAAGAGATCCCACTTCACGCACAATTTGCAGCGTGGACCACAGTGATTAACAAGTTTCTAGTATTGGTTTCATAGTTTTCTTGGTGACAGAATAATTCAAGTTTTAGTTTTTGTATTAGCTCTTAATTGATGCTTTGACAAAAGATCTTAACGGTGTTTAGCATTTTCATTTCTTGTTTTTTCCCGATTGTTTGATTGCTGCTTTCACAAAAGTTCTTTACAGTGTTTTTGCATTTTTTATTTCTGCTTTTTAAAAAAAGCATCTTCCTTGTTTCAATTAACATCTAATTAGAATAAATTCTTACGTTGTTAGGCATGTGGTATTATTCATTCTTATCTATTAACAGGTACTGATGATGTTTACATACTGTAGTACTTCCAACAAGAGATCCCATTTCACGCACAATTTGCAGCGTGGACCATAGTGATTAACAAGTTTCTAGCATTGGTTTCATAGTTTTTTTGGTGACAAATAATTCAAGTTTTAGTTATTGTATTAGCTCTTAAGTGATGCTTTGACAAAAGATCTTAACGGTGTTTAGCATTTTCATTTCTTGTTTTTTTCCCAATCGTTTGATTGCTGCTTTCACAAAAGTTCTTTACGGTGTTTTTGCATTTTTTTTTTCTGCTTTTAAAAAAAAGCATCTTCCTTGCATCAATTGACATCTAATTAGCATGTGGTATTATTCATTCTTTTCTATTCACAGCGCCGATGCTTCTCGATTTCATGTGAGAACAATATTCGAAATTGAGAAACGTGCAAGGACTACAGGCATTTCTGAATCAAACTAATGATATCGTCAAATGCATAGCAGGGTACCAAGATGAAACCCCAATCCTCATAATTTAGGTTATAAGAATTTGAATTTCACACTCAAGCATTTAAAAAAAGCTAACAAATTGTAATTTAATTTTACCCACTATTGGCTACCAACTTCTACACATTAGCTTGAATTAAAATTAAGATTTGAATTGGTCATTTCTTAAAACTCTATGTACGTAATACTTGTACAATGCAATCCATTGTTTTTCACGAATAATTATGTGAGGCCTTTTCGTCTTAATAAATGCAACAGCTTCTTCTGGCAACCAGGTGTGTCTCTGAAACAGAAATACAGTCAACTACAGGGTGGGCCAAAAAGTACACTTCTACGTTATTTGCTCATATTTCGGCCAAAAGTTGAAAATATTAAATGAAATTTTACAAGTTCCAAAACCAGGGCCTAGAGTGTGCCTGGATGGTCATGGACGGCATCCAGGCACTTATTTTCAAGGCTGGACGCTGTCCTGCCACTTAATTGGCCAGCTGAGCCAGGATGCCGTCCATGAGTGTTCATGCAACAGTTCAATTCCTCTCTATACGTACGTTATTATCAACAGGAAAAAGAGGAGGAAATTTTTTTCACGCTTCATGCGTTAACAAAATTTATTCACTAAACTTTCAAAACAATGCCGACGCCATTCACCCCTTGTTGATAATTTCACAAAGGAAAGCAATTCTGTGTAGGCCTATGCTTTAAATTACAACAAATATTTCCCCGACAAATAATTGACACCTAAATAATGGATAGACAAAAAGCCTAACGAATTATACAAATTTTTATGTTTCTCCCATTGTATTTGGTGAAATAGAAGTTGGATTGATAATAATAATGCCTGCAAATCCAGCTTCTGCTTCAGCAACTACCATTTTTGTCAAGTCAGATTCTATTTAGGCAAATATTCTT
Organism: Bimastos eiseni; assembly: GCA_959347315.1. Classification (NCBI taxonomy): domain Eukaryota; kingdom Metazoa; phylum Annelida; class Clitellata; order Crassiclitellata; family Lumbricidae; genus Bimastos; species Bimastos eiseni. The sequence goes on along the minus strand of OY365806.1, from coordinate 17,781,024 downwards.
TTCAATGATCCAACTTTTATTTCAGTAGGCATTATGTTCATCTAAATAGCATCTGTTTTGGAAGAATTTCGTTCACCCATCCAACTTCTATTCCAGCATCATTGATATCACCAACCCAGCTTCTATTATAATGAACACAGTGGACCACATTGCACGAACCATTTGTCGTCGACTTAATATGTTGATGCTCTGCCTTTGCAATTCTTAGTTCTTAACTTTTTGACACTAGGGGCCGTCCATAAATGACGTCACGCGCCTATGGGGAAATTTGACGTCACATCATAGCCTAATACGTAATTTTATTAAAAACTTACACTCATTTAAACAAGTTCCACTTAATTAGCAGTAGTTGTTACCACAATTAAACAAAACTAATTATGATTATGATATCTTTCATTGTGAGGAAATGCATAAGATTGCAATTATTATAGGCTACTTAATTTCTCCATTTTTCTTTGTTCTACTAAAATAATTTTAAATATTTTAAAGTTATAATTAAATTTTTTGATAATTATAAGAAAATTTGCAATACATTCTGGACATCTGGTTTGATCTGAGGGACGGGTCAGGGCCTTGTGACGTTATGTCATATTTGAGGGGGTCATGGCATTTGTGACGACGTGTGATGAAGGGGAGGGGTCAAAAATCGTCCACAATTGCATGACGTCATTTATGGACGGCTCCCATAGCATCCAGGCATTTCTTTTTTTTACACTTAAGCACTGTCCAAAACCAATTCATATTTACATATAATTGCCAAAGTTGACTCAAATAATTCAAACCGAACAAAAGCTATTTCACTTTTCACCAATTTTTGATGGCCAAAAAGCATTCAATGCCGCAAAAGTTTAAAGAGAATTTAAAAGACATGGAATTAACCAAATTATATTCATCACTGAAAAATGATAAATTTCCAAACATACAACACTTTGCTATGAAAATGTTTGTTTTATTTGCATCAGCTTACATCTGTGAACAAACTTTCTCCTGCATGAACACCAGTAAATCAAAGTATAGGTCTCAGCTCACTGATGCAAATTTGCATTCAGCTCACTGATGCAAATTTGCATTCCGTACTACGGATTTCAACAGGTATTTTGATTTCAAATTCTAAAAAACTAGTTAAAAACTGTTTTGCAGTTTCAGAAATATCAATAAATATTTTTAAATTAGGCCTATGGAAGTCTATTGTAAAGGCAAGGCCTAACTAAGTAACAACCACAAACAGGCTCACTAACTCACACTATCTGGTTTTAGTTACTTTTACCATGATTAGTGAATAGGGTTATTATGTCATTATAATTATTTTGAATTTGAATTTTTTTAAATTATGTTAAATTTATGGTCTCTCTACTATAGATTCCTTGATCATTATAACATAACATATCATTTGTTGCATCCTTCAAATAGAACATAATCAAACAACAAGTAGCAGGTATTAGAATACAAAGGGAGACACCTAAAGGGGCTAGAAAGGCCCCGCTAAGAAGGGACACCCAAATAAACAATAACAAAACGTCAAACGGGAGGCAGAATAAGAAAAGGAGACAGAAAATATCATGCCGCCCTCCGAAAAAAAATAATTTTCATGCCGCCCTCTGCACAGAAAATGTTGCCCCCCCCTCTGGATTAAGGCATAGCATAATAATGTTCTCAATCTCATCACAATCTTAACTGCAGAATAAAGTTTGCTATCAATCCACTTGCAAAATTGTAGGAAAGTGCAGAGTATGCAGAAGATACATTGAAAATAATCAAACAGCTTCTAGAGATACCTCTAATACCAAAGATAATTTGTTCTTATTATGTTATGTTTAACTTTTTTTAAACAGTTATTCGAACAATCCAATAAATTCTAAATCCTCTTACACTTCAGCAATTTGAAAATAGAAACAAAACAACCGGATATTCTTATAAAATATTGTCAGTTTATTGTCAACTATACGTTTGCCCATCCTGCCACCTATCAACAAAACAAGAAATGTTCTTTGATATTTATTATATTTTAGTTATTTAAATTTCATGAAATTTGCTCTGTACCTCTAGGACTATGATTTTGACAAAGATTAGGAATGCTTGTGGTTAATGGCCATTTACATAACTGAATCAGACCCACCTGCATTAGATAGCAGGCAACGACTGTGGCGCTGCGTGTTCTGCCAGCCTTGCAGTGTACATAAACACGGTTTCCCTTTCTCCTCTGAGCCTCAATGCATTGAACTCCAATCACCAGGTTCCTTTGAGAAGGAGCTGCAATCATATCTGGAGTGCTTAGGTTAACAGGTAAAACGCCATAGCTCCTCCATTCCTGCAATGTAAATGACTAAATGTCAGCACTACATACAACCAATAATAGTTGCAAGATTACCCTGTAAATACACAGTTATTGGAAAGAAGGTGGTGAGGGAGCTGTCTGGTCACCCAACCTCACAGACAAGGGATAAGAAAAATGAAGCTGCAAACACTTATGATAATAGTGTGCTACTATCAGCATATGCAGGCATCCCATGGACAATGATTGGGAGGCTGGAGCAAGTCCTTCGTTTGGCTGCACGACTGATTAGAAGTATCTCTAAGACAGGTCATTCTAGAGCTGTACCGATTAATCGGGCCGCTTATAGAGATATCGGCGATATCAAATATCTGCAAGATAATCAGCGCCGATATAAAAAAATATTTTTATTTTATAATATTATTTTCAGTCTTTAAGAGCAAAATGACGACAGGAACATCATTGTTTCTGTGAAATAGAGCATCCCGTTCGCTTCCCATAGCGTTGGGAACTCAGGCTTCTACTTCAGACCACCCAGTAACTATTGTGCTAGACTGCTAGTACAGAGGACTAGTTAAACGGAAAGAATGACCACTCAGCCTGTTAATCATATTTCCGGGAATTCTGGGATATGCTGACGGACCACTGCAAATGCGGCAGAGGCACGCACAGAGATGACAGGTTTGGTGGGTGCCTTGGTGGTGGGACGTTTGATGGGTACTTTGATGGGTGTTTTGGTGAATGACTTTATGGGTGTTTTGGTGGGTGATATGGGTGTTTATATGGGTGCTTTAGCGGGTGCTTTGGTGGGCGTTTTGGTGAACGATTTCATGGTGCCTTGATGGGTGTTTTGGTGGGTAATTTGATGTGTTTATATGGGTGTTTTAATGGGTGGTGTGGTGGGTGATTTGGAGGATGGGTTGGTGGGTTGTTTGTTGGTTTGCATAATTACCATTTTGCAAATGGTAACGATACGATAATCTTAATTGTAAGATCATGATATTTATATCCGTCGTTGTATGCTCCCGTCAAGGTATCCCGGCATGCAGCATTTTTCGATTACACATCATACAACGCATGAAGTTCTGAGTCGGCAGGCCTTGGCTAGTACTGTGGGAAAGTGTCTAGAGCTGTAGCCTGTTGTGCAGAGTGAGTCATAGTGCCTGCTTAATTACCCTGGGCACAATCATATCAGTTTTGGCCAAATTGGCAAGTCGTAAAAGTGGCCTGTCTGGGGAGGGAATGGCATCACTGGCATGTTAGAAGGTGTCTAGTAACGTAGATATATCTTTCCTCTCCTCCATCATGCAAGGTCGACAGCGGGCGGTGTGCCTAATCTGTAGTGGCTGCCTAGGATTAGTCCCCAACTACATGTATACGTCTCATACGGAGAAAGTGTTTTGCTTGTATCACAATAGGCAGTAGCAGTAGATCTATCTTGTAGAACTGGTCGTCTCGGGCGACACAATGAAATAATTGGTTACATAATCGGTAAAATAATCAGCTAGATAATCGGATATCGGCAAACGAATAATCGGCAATAATCGGTATCGGCAAAAAGCAATATCGGTATAGCTCTAGGTCATTCTCTATCTATATGCGTGACGTCCTTCACTGACTACATCTCCCACAGCGTAATGCATACAGGGTTTCTCCCATGGTTTGGTGCTGCCTCTGTGGCACTGCTCTTCTTTACCTCCAGGATCTCTGTCCACCTGTCACTACCAATGTTGGTCAAAGGTCTCTCTGGTCTGCTACTTGGGGGAACTTGACTGTCTCCTTTGCCCACACCAGGTGATGCAGAACCAGGCCTTTGCAGTGGTGGGTCTAACGACATGGAATGGACTACACCAAGAGCTTCACTCTCTGCTCAAAACCTCCTCATCTGCATTCTACTCATTACTGAAAACTGCACTTTTAGTCATACTCGAACCGGGAGCACCTCTGAGTAGATATCTTGAATGGGTGCTATATTATGCTTCGTTGATTGATTGATTGACATCATACCCATGAATGCTTCAGTGGGCTGGCTAAAATGACTGATCTTCATCTTTTTCCAATGACCAAATAAGAGGTTTGAATCGCAGTAATAGCACAATTAGGCAGAGAGGGAAAACATGAGGCAGTCACCTTGTTTTTAGATCTGCAGCGTCATACATCATATAATGGCTAATGGGCATGTAAATATTTTCAAATAGAACAGACTATTGTAATTATATTAGCTACTGTTTTACACAAGGTTATCAACAGATGACTACCTCAGGAGTGTTCACCCAAAACTTTGTCTCATATGGCTCTGTCATATTTATGACGGCTCGAACATTTTCTGCCAATAGCTACAGAAGAACAAGACAAGTTAACAATTAAAAATTAGCAGAAAACATGCTTAACAGGATGAATGCAATTGTTAAAACTGTTAATTAATATAACCAAAGTGAGTTTGCAACTGTTGGTTGCACAGTTCGGGTGTAGGCATACACCATTAACTGCAGCATAGAAGAATACAGGTTCTTTTGGAGTATAACTTGATGATAACCGAAAGAATTATTGAAAATGGACACAAAGTTAAAAGTGTCTTTCAAAGTATCAGTTGCAAACTCACTTTGGTTATATTAATTAACAAAATGTGTTCAACAGTAGTTCATACAGTGCCATACTTAACTCTTATTTCCAGCTCATTCCAAAGAAAACCATACGTAAATTCAGCTTAAAATACTATGTACATCATATCATGTATCAGGCTAGGACTTATTAAATACACAAAACCACCACACAAATCAACAGGACATGAATATGGTTAAGGGGCCGTCCACATATTACGTACGCAGGGAGGGGAGTTTAAAATTTCGGCCATTTTGAGTACGGGTGCGTATGGTGGGGAGGGGGTCCCGAAAATATGTACGTACGCAAATATAATTGTCTAATTATGACGTCCAAAATACAGAATATGAAAATCAGAACTCAAAACCTAATCACAGACTATATTCCTGCTTAATAAATTTTATGTAGCATTAAAACTGTTTCAAATGCAAGTGTTGTTAGTGTTTTATTTCTTCATAACAGTTAACAAGTTTAAGCTAAGGTGGTGTCCGAAATTCCTATTTTTTTGGTACGTAATATGTGGATGGGCCCTAAACCGAAGTAAAATCACAGTTCAAGGATCCATCATCATTAAAATTAGGAGATATTTGCATCCTATTCAACTCAATGGAAAATAGAAATGTACGTGTTTATCTATACCTCAACTCTGCTCATATTTCAATGGAGAGATCGGCATTTGGAGAAGACTGAACTTAATGTAATAACTAATAATGCTTTCAAAGCTTCTGACACAATGGTCTCACTTTCAAACATTGTCTTTGTCATTACACCTTATGACAAAAGCATCTAACAATTATTCATCATTCATTTACAACTAATCCAACAGTGTCGAGTCAAGAGTGTCCTATAACTTTACTACATCGAGGTTTGATTGACAGCTTGCTTTCTATGTGTTTGCAGTAGGATTTGTGACTGTTAATCTATATAAACACCAGAAGTTTCAAAGACAGAAGTTCTAAATATCCAAGTCTGCTGTAATTAAGCCAGCAACAAGCCTCATTCTTTCTTGTTCTTACCTGTTGTGTGTAGGAGCGGAATGGAAGAGCTCCGAGCAGGACAGTGTCATCTATGTGATTATACCAAGGGCGACCAGTAAACTGTGTCATCAGCACATTGTATGCCAGGGTAGGATAAAACGCCAAACGTAGATACATTTTTCCAAATTATATTCACATAAGCATCTGTAACATGTCAATCATTAACATAATATTGTAAGATATAGATTATCCTGGCCACTTCATGTAAGATTAGCTTAGCCCAGAAAAAAGAATACTTTTAAAAAATTAACAAAAACCATGTAATTAATGGATCTGACAACGGTCTAGGAGAAATATTTCAGGCATGGTGCTTCTGGTGCCAAAGGTTTTTCGCATACATACATCTAAAATCCTTTAAACATGCACGATGAGGGTCTGCCAGGATCAGGTTAGACATCGTACGGGTCTGTTATGGTCAGAGTCGCATTTAGCTTTAAGATATCTAAAGAATTTAGATGTTCAATAAGCACAACTGTGTGCAGCAGTCAAATCTTCATTTGTATTATGTTCTAATTTTTCGCCACAGAAGATTTATCCTTATATTAGTCACTGTTATATTCTCCGTTTCCTGAGATATATATTTCCTGTGATTCAACTTTCTGCCATGTGGTCATCTGGACTGCTGCAACATCTTTACCCCTCAGATGCACAACTACCTGATCCCAAGAAGTGATAACAACTTACAATGTCTACTATTTGTGTGGAGGTTCTGCGTCCGAAAGTTCGGCTCAAACGCACAGAAAAATTACTTCTGCGGCCGAAAGTTTTTTTTATATATCTAAAACGACACTAACCCTCAACCTGACCCTAAACGACCTTCACGATGCCTAATCTGACCTTAAACTACCCTCACGACGCATATCACAAATTTGAGGTGTTTTCTTCACAATGCGCATGCGCAAATAGTAACGCAGAGGTCTTCAAGCGCAAAATTTTTTCATACGCTCGGTCTTAGAAGTAAAATTTTCGTTTGTTTTTGGGCCGAAGAGTCGGCCGCAGAAGATTTATCCTTACTATTTACCCTAAATGAATAGTAATCGTAAAGTTCAATGCCTGCCTGTGTAGCGGTCAACATCCATGCCTTAGGTTACGAGCGAAATTTGCAGTGCGCAACATTACCAAGTACTAACTACCGTAAAATAGGCTGAATAAAATTGTTATGAATTTTGACTACAAACTAAGAATATTAAAAACAATAACAGGTTACTTAACAAAAAAATAACAGTCAACACTAAACAAGCTCTATTGATTGAAGTTGTTAACACCGCCAAATGTCAGATGACACAATGAAACTAAAATTAATTATTTCGCCCTCCAGATTCTAGCCCAAATGGTTAGTACGTCGATGTTGCTTGCTGGTTGTTGCAGTTTTATAACGACACTGTGTGATAACAAAGATAATTAGCGTCACCCTCCTCCTATCCAGGCTTTGGACTGGCACTGGCCGAGTATTACCAGTGGCGGAGTTGTTGATTGCTTTTCAAAATCAATATTAAGTAAGTATGTACTTTATTGAACCGCTTGCAAACATCATAATAATTATGAACAATCAAAGAATGATCACAAAAATTATTAATGATCATAACAAGACAATGCATGACAGACATCCTCAGAGTAGTTAGAGTAAAATGATGTACACTCAAAAAATAATCATATCAAGTAATTACTCAACCGACGTCCTATAGTAGAAGCTATAGAGCAAATATTAGGTATACAGTCATAATCAACACAGAGGAGTGGGAACAATAGGCCTACGTTACAATAGTCGGGCTACTCTTTTCTTGAAGTATAGTAAACAGCTGTATAACAAGACAATTCATTTTTAAAACCGAAACGTAACTGAGCCTAGTTAAAATTAAATAGGCGACGAAACGTGCACACGCATTATTGCAAAAATTCTTAACAGGTGATTTTTAAATTATTTATTAACGTAACGAATAACATAACGAATACTATTTAAAATACGTACATCGTTATTTTTTATTCCATGCATAATATATATAGGCCCTAATATATAGGCCCTAGCTATAACATGCAACAGAGACAGAGAGATATAATTGCCCTAGGCCTATTGCCTATTTTACGAGTAGGCGTATACATATATATAATTTGATGGCGCCATAAGTATTTCCTTTCAGCGCATTTTTGTTTCGAGACACCAACGTTGACCCCGTGCGCCTTCAGCAAACGCTTCTGTCCGACGCTGCTGGCATTTCACAATTCCATCCCTCAAGAATATGTCCGTGCATATGTTTATTTATGTATATACATATATAAGCATATATATATAATTATATGTATCTATATGTACGTATATGGGCCTATATGTGCATAGGTCTCTGTATCCGTTTATGCATATTATATCATAGACATAATAACGAAGGTTGTGACGAGCTCGGACGATACGTTGGACTCAAATCATTGCCGAGAAAATCGATGAGCGGCATATTTTATGAAGATGCACCGCTGAAGCAGCAGAAGGGCGGCGACCATTGCACAGCTTCGAGCTACGGCGACGGAGCACCACAAGCATCCAAGAGAGAGATAGAGAGTGAGAAGAGGAGCCATGCTGCTGCCCATCGACCGACCAACTCAAAGCTGTCGCTTTATTTGTGGTCCAACGGTGGCCGCATTTGAGAGGTTCCAGTTAGTTTTACCGCTGGGCTCAATCAGGTATCGCATGTGCTGTCGATTCTATAGTCAGTCAGTCAGTCAGTCAGTCAGTCAGTCAGTCAGTCAGTCAGTCAGTCAGTCAGTCAGTCAGTCAGTCAGTCAGTCAGTCAGTCAGTCAGTCAGTCAGTCAGTCAGTCAGTCAGTCAGTCAGTCAGTCAGTCAGTCAGTCAGTCAGTCAGTCAGTCAGTCAGTCAGTCAGTCAGTCAGTCAGTCAGTCAGTCAGTCAGTCAGTCAGTCAGTCAGTCAGTCAGTCAGTCAGGCAGGCAGGCAGGCAGGCAGGCAGGCAGGCAGGCAGGCAGGCAGGCAGGCAGGCAGGCAGGCAGGCAGGCAGTCTGAAATTTACCAAGTAAATGATTGAGGAACATCTGTCTGTACGTATTCATTAATATAATAACATATGTACATATATTTTGCTTCTCTGCATGCTATGTCTGTCTCTGTTTTCTCACGGACAATAATAACTATTCTTCCTGACATTATCTTTCTTTGACGTCTACTAGGCAGCAGCAAATCTAATGTAGCCTATCCGGAATTTCCTCAGACATTAAAATGGATAAGGAAATCTCGACGAACCATTTATGGAGCCATTGAATGAATTGGAGTCATGAGTCACGAGTCAGTCATGAGGCATTATAGCGTGGCCTATATCAGTAATTTCCCCAGACATGAAAATGTGTCAACGGATCTCAACAGATCACCGCACTTAGACATTTGGTCATGAGCGACGCAGCTCATCATCAACTGGTGGACATTGAAAGATTTGTTTACGGTCTGCCATCTGTCGTTGGTGGGAGTGCAAGGGTGAGCGACCTTGTCACGATTCACTGCACTTCGGCTGCAGCAGAGTCGACCTTACTACGATCCATAGAGCCAAGTTGCCATGGCGCCACTTCAACAAGTTCCCGCTGCTCCGATGACTTTACATTGAACGACAGTTTGAAATCAGCAACGAGCATTGACCAGAGGAGGGGGACTTCATCGGAGTGCGAAGACGTCAGAGCGCTGAAGAACGGGGCAGCGGACTCACAATGGTCATCGTTCCCAGAAACAACTGCTAGTGGAAGATGCGTTAAACAGGTATCGCTGCTGAAGAACACCGAACATGAAAAAGATGGGGATAGGCAGGGTGCGGAGGAAGAGGATTCTGCCTTGAGCCACTCGATCATTCCGTGGTTGTACGATCTGGAAGCAGACGAAGACAAGCGCTTGCTCGACTCTGAAGACAGCGACAGCGAACTGAAAAATGATAGGTGTGCGATGAACAGGTCCAACGATGAAGCACCAATCGGACAGATCGCAGATAGCAGAAGTACTACAAAGAACACAATAGAAGAGGGAGTTCAAGGTACAGGGGAATTCGATAGGAGCCACTTGGGTCGAAGGACATCAGCACCTGTCAATAAAGTCACATCCGACAATGACATCACCACTGGAAAACGTTTCCTCTACGACGATCGGCTTCGTGTGGTGAAGAACAGGAGACGGATGAGGTCAGTGTCCAGTTCCACATCCGGGAGTCAGGACAGCTGCAGCGACGGAGGAGGGACATCGCCAGACGACGATCATCGACGATGCCCCACCATCCGCATCTGCAAGACGACGCCTGGATTTCTGCGCATCAATCCCCGCGAGGCGAAGGCTGATGCGAGCGCCGATCCCACAGGTGGTCGTGCGCTTCTGTCGAGAGCCCTGGATCAGGTGCGAAGGCGTCTCATCGACGACCTGTCTCCTGTGCTGCTGCGCGGCAACTTCGACGACGACCTCAAGGAGATCGAGTCGGCCAAGCTTCGAAGCACCTACATCAAGAACCTTCTGGTTCTCAGTCTCGGCTTCATGCTCGTCTTCACGTCGTTCTGCGCCCTTCGCAGTCTGCAGAGCAGCATCAACCACGACGGCGGTCTCGGTCTGGCCGCTCTGTCGTGCATGAATGCAACGTTCGCGCTCGGATGCGTCTTCGCCACGTCCATTGTCCAACGGGTGCGTCCAAAACGTGCCATCATGTTGTCACTGGTCGGACATCTGCTGTTCACGGTGGCCAACATCCACGCAACATTCTACACTCTGTTGCCGGCCACGGCCGTGATAGGGTTCACGATGGCGACCCTACTTGTCGCCCAGGGTACGTATCTGACAAGCATTGCAGTCACTTACGCCGCTGTATCTGGGAAGAAGCACGATCACATTGTCAGTCTCTTCAATGGATTCTTCCTATTCATGCTCCAGATCGCACAAATCCTCGGAAACCTCATATCATCCACCGTTTTTAGCTTCCTGGCCGTGGAAAGAGATGAAGAATCGGTTGGAGTGGAAGACGAATTATGGGGTGTCGCTCTTGGGGCGGAGGAAAGCACCAGTTTCAAAGCAAATCAGACGAATAACTGGACATTATCCGGATTGGAAGCCAGTGCAGTGGAACGCAATGGAAGCATCTGTGGATCTGGATATTGCCATATGTTTCTGATCGAGTCGATGCACGTTGACATCTACGAGGACACGTTTGTCATTCTTGTGGCTTTCTTGTGTGTGGTCAGTGCAACTGGAATGGTCGTTATTGGACTGCTGCTGGATAAACTGGACGTGATCTTTCATAAGTCGAAGCAGGGTCTGGTGGCACAGCTCTGCGCCATCGTTCGACTACACAGGGATCGACGGATGAGACTTTGCGTCCCTCTGATGACTTTCCTTGGCATCCAGGAGGCTTTTGTCTACGCCGAATTCACCAAAGTAAATAACGAACGTCAGTCACATCGTCATCATCGTCCCGGCCATCGTAATCATCATTGACATCTCATTTGTAGCCATCATTGTCGTCATCTGCAGGCATATTTGGCTTTGTTATCATATGTTAGCTTGTCTTTGAGGTGAAATCTCCTTAAAAGCAACCCTGCCTTGTGCCATCATTTCCAGCATCTCGTTCCATCCTTCCTTTGTCTATTTTGCAGTATAGGGTCTATTGGTCTTCTCTGGGACAGCAGAGCGGACAGAGGCGGGGGCACTCAATGAGAGGGGTAGAAAATATGGTATAGGGGTACAAACGTATAAGTTATGACGCTTGCCCTCTCTGTAAAAGGTAGGGGGGGCTTGTCCCCCTCGAACTCTCTGGGATCGCCCCCTCTGACAGCGGAATCACAACGGCAATCCCATTGCACTGCGATATATATATATATATATATATATCTTCGTTAGAAATATTCTTGAGTAGAATTCTACCAACTTATTGTTTTAAGTGTGGTAACCAGATCCTGTCAACTACTGAATTTCTATGCATTGGACAGGGTTCCTGAAATCAACATAATTGCCTTGTAACTCTTGTTGAATATAACAGGTCTATGTCCTAGGCATATCGTAATCGTCAATTCCAAACTTCTAAAGCGCCACTCGAAAGTCGAATGCAGGGCACCCTTAATAAGCGCCAAAAAGGGCGACATGAAACAACTACAATTATAATATTTAAGACAGAAAGGACCGCTTAAGATAAACATGTCCTCTGAAGTGATCTACTGTTGTCCTGTTATGTTCAACCTATGTCTATGTTACAGGGCTACGTCACCTGTCCACTTGGGCTTCACATGATTGGTTACGTCATGATGTGCTTTGCTGGTTGCGCATCATTGGCTTCCGTTACAGTTGGATACGTACAAAAATACCTGCGCCGATCATTTATCATAATGACAGGTGAGCCCCCATACTCTTCTACCAATACGCTCACGTTTGAGCCGTGTAAAAATCGCATTTTCTGTTTCTAACGTATTCTCAAAAGATTAACAGAATGTGTAGGCCTCTCACTGACAATAGTCGAAATATAGGCCTACTCGACTCTAGGCTACTAGTCTATGCTATTGTAGACCTGCATTATTAAAACTTGCACTAAAACACTTCTACAATTGCCTATCAGATATATATAGTTGCCCATTGCCAAGTAAAGTAAACATTACTAGCACACCATCCAGGTTGAAACTTTGTCAGTGTTTCTTTAAACATGGTCCAAAAGCATAGCTAATAAGTTAGAAATAATACAGTGTTCTATATATATATATACATATGTATATACACACACATATATATATGCCCATGCGGTTGGTATATATATATATATATATATATATATGCGTATATGTATATGTGTATATATATGTACACCAACATCATACATATATATATATAACAACGTACAAATATAAATATATATATATATAGGCCAAAACTATACTCATTGTGGACAGCTAGGTGCTATTATACGACGTTAATAACCACAGTGCAGTTCTACGGCTCTACGCAATCCATCCATCCATTCATCCATTCATCCATTCATCAATTCATCCGTCCATCCATCCATCCATCCATCCATCCATCCATCAATGCATTAATTCATCCGTTCATCCATTCATCCGTCCATCCATCCATCCATCGTTCCATGGGTTCAGCACCGGTTGGTGTCTCCTGCATGTCTGACATGTCAAACAATGTTTTACCCTGTGGTTGTCATTATGTATTAGATTTCAATGTTTAGTTTTTAGGGTTGCGGTATCTGCACCCCACCCTGAGCCTGAGGGGTGCAACCTTGAGTCGGAGTTGCGCAATACTTGACAATAATTGAACCATAGATGACCATATCGCTGCCAATAGCGTCCGTATCTTTTGTCCATTTTTGGGTTCAATAAACACGCAAGAGAGCAAATTGATCGGTTCAACTGATGTACCGTCCAATTGTTGCAGCTGTCCCAAAGCAGTGTTGGCGATCAATACAGCAAGGCCTCTCATAGTGAATGCCATCTAGTAGGCCTATACGCACACAATAGCTAGACTGTTAATTACGATAGCCTATATATATACGTATATATATATATATAGCTTACGTAGAGATATATTATATCTGGCTATAACAATGGAGTAGTCTCAGTAGTGGAATATTGCACGATAGCGTCGATAGGCCTACCGCTCGAGAACGCAATGTATGAATAAAGTACATTGCCGGTCTGTTACAATATCGATGGAACCAATTCGAGAGAAACGAGTTCCACCCATGATCCGCTTGCAGTTGATTTTGTCACTACCATGTCAGTACGAAAATTAGTGGCAGGGCCTACCTTTCCCAAAAAGTGAGACAGTGTAGGGAAACTATGAGTAACGGCGTAAATGGCTTGGGTGAACCGCCCTTGAAGTCAGTTGAAGACACACAATTCTGAGAAAAAAACATATAGAAAGATATCAAGGAAGGTTTACATTAGCATAACAGAATTATAGTGCTTCAGGGAATTGCGTCTGTGTGAGAATCACTTATTCCGTCTTCCTCCTTCGTCATCCACGTCGTTCTCTTCCTATTATTAACACGTAGGCCCTAAACCTTATCCTCTGCCTTCGTCTTCTTCACTTCTTCTGCGCGTCATTATCTAGTCTTCATCGCAGCCATCCTCGCGTCTTCATTGTATCTTCTCCGAATACCGCTTCTTCATCCGTCGTCTTCTTACATCTTCTTCCGTTCTCCTCGTCTCCTTCTCTTTCCTCTAGATTGTTCTTTTTCTTCTGGCTTTGCGCTTCCTCGTCCTCTCATTCGTCTTCTAATGTCAAAATATATTCAGCTCTTTTGAATGTAGCAACCGAGTCCACAGAAACAGTCTCCTCAGTAGGAACATTCTGTGCGATCACCACTCTGGCACTGAAGAATCTCTGCTTTATCGACCCAACCGATTTCTTGAAGACCTTGTACCATGTGACCTTTGGTTCCATTAGCCCATCAATGAAAACTGTGAATAGCTTGTATAGGCTACTAATGTATCTTCTTCAATTAGCCTATACTATCTTGTTGGGGCCAGGCCTACCGTTGTAGGCTACGTCACTATAGTTAATTCTCCTCTGATTCTTCGTCTACAATGGTTGTCAATTCGCATATCATCAAGCTTCCCTGTAGGTCAATTTGCTCAACCCTTTTATCATTTTTACCTTCTTCTGTGTCTTTTCCATCTTATAAATGTCATGTCACAAATATGGAATCCATGCATGCGAGCAATACTCAAACGTGGCCTGACCTATTTTTATACGTATTATGATCTCCTTTCCCTACTGACGATAATCATCCTGGTGATCATTGCCTGTTTCTCAATCCTTTTGCCGAGTAGCGACTGCCACAAGCGACCTTGAGAAGTACTCGCGTGTCAAATGGAACAATTCAACTCACGACGAAATACCTCCACTAGTTGGCTGTCTAATTATATCCTCGCGCCTACTCTTTAAGTTAGTCTGCCTGTCCGCGCGTTTGGCGCAGGGCGATCCTCCATGTTTTTACGCTGTCGCTACACTAACAGCGTGCACCTCTCAATTCGTCTGCTTAACCCCGCGTTTGTCTGTGTCAGTCACTCTAACTGTCAGAGCGACTTAACGTGTAGGCCTAAGTATTAGCTCTGCTACAGCAAGTAGGCCTAATTCTGCAGTGGGAATGAAGTACGAGTCGGCCTTTCTCACCTCCCAGCGACGAAAATTTTAATCGCGACCGATAGATGGCGCATAGTCTATATATATATATATATATATATATATATAATGGCGGACATCCTACGTCACGTTCACAAAATAATGGCCAAACTTCCGGAAACCCGTAATACTAACGCCCGAACAACTATCTCATGTTAATAATAATCTCTGAGTCATTGGGGGACGTAGTAGCTCGGGGAATAATACAAACAATAAAACAACAATAATTAAGCCTTGCTATTTCTGTTTAGGTGCCATATGTCATCTGACGCTGATGACGATCTTGTATCTATGGCAACCATCTTCAAATGACACGGTGCTCATCTTTATGGTTGCTGGTGGCTTAGGAGTCGTTGATGCCACGTGGCAAACGGAGATCTGCAGTAAGCTCAAATATATCCAACATATTCACGAGCCTTTGTTGCAGAGGCGGCAATCTCATTTGAGAGGTGGGGGGGACATGCAATGAAATGAACGGGGTTAGAAATGTGGGGACAAACGTATAACGTGTCCCTTCCCTGTAAAAGGTGGGGAGGCTTGTTCTCGTTGACACCCCGGGATCGCCGCCTCTGCTTTGCTGCTTCACATTGACGAAAAGTTGTCCTTAGACGATAAGCTTATACAGTTTTTATATTAAATTAAATTTCTAAAATTATATACTTGTGAAAACATTTTTTTATAGGATAATGTACTTAATTTCAGCGTTATATTGGTCAAGATTATAATAAACTGCATCACTTTACTAATTACCATAAAACCTTAGGAGATTTTATCCCACTATGTCGCAGGCTAATCGTATAATCTGCGCATTTTGGCAGCAGCGCCCAAGTAAACACGTTGGGACAACTTGGGAGCGTGGAAATCAGTAAGCTTACATTGAAAGGCATTCATCAAAAGCAGAATCATTGAGGCCGATAACTTATGTCATGTTTGTAGCTAAACCTGCAATGTAACTGCACTACACTGCATCACAGTACATTACGTGTTGTAGGTATGTGTGGAGTATTGTTTGACCGCAGACACCGCGAGGCGTCGTTTTCCAGTCTGCGCATGTACCAGTCGCTCGGTCTCTGTCTTGCTCTCGGCTACGCGCAGTTCCTCTGCGCCGACGTCAAGATCGTCATCATGGCCGTAGTGCTCCTATTTGCGCTGGTTGCCTATTTTGCTCTAGAGGCTTGCGAAAAGACAAAGGCTGACGAACTAGAAGCACGTGAACCAGCGTCAATTTAGGCTAATGAACATAGGCGTAGGGGTGTGGAGGGAAAGAAGCCATAAGATTTAACTTAGGCCCTGGGCCCCAAACAAAACTAAATTCAGAATAATTGGCTCGTGCTAAGTAGGCTGTACATGTGCGTACTATAGAAGGTACAATGTATGTAGACAAAACGTTCTATAGGGGAACGGTACGCAGGAGTCGGGCCTTGCCAGTAATCACCTTTTCGTGAAAATTCAAGTCTCGAATAATAATCAATTTTATTGTCAAGACTCGAAACTTCGCCACCAAGTCCAAGACATTGAACATCAAGACCAAGAGCTTTGGTTTCAAGACAAAGACTTTAAACTTCAAGACCAAGACTGAGATCACATATACACCCAGCCATAAATATAAAATGTATTCCCTACTAGGAAAATTGTCAATTCAGTCAAAATGAAATTAATGAAAACATGATTCTTTTATTTCATTCAGGTGAAACAACTCTGAACACAAAGAATTCAGAATGCATAGAGGCCTACTGTCAAAAGTTCTTCATGCAAAACATTATTCCACCAATTCAATCAGAATTTCTGATCAAATCATGCACTGTAGTCTCATAAAAATTATGCCATGTGAAAAAAATGTTCTCTACAGTAGCTACACACAAAGATACATTAATACAAAGAAATATAAACTGTTTATTGATAACAATTATTCCATCACAGATGTACGAAATCATCATATCAACAGATGTTATTAGCTAAGCTAATTTGCTTCTAGCCTGGACATATACTGTGTTGACCATCATGTCTTATAAGTTGTCCATCATGAATAATCCTGTCCTCCACTGACAGTAGTCCTTTTTTGCGGTCGATATACCACCGAAATACACCAAAGAGCTGATCGGCAGGTCTTTCTTTCTACAGTCAGTTGGGTCAACATACTATGCTAATAGAACAGTTCAGAATCTCAGTAAAAGATTGCTCAAACAATACTGCCTAGAGTATAGAAAAACACGATGCAACTGTTCACAGTGCTACACGAGAGTAGGGGTTTATTATTGCTAATCAGCAATTTTGCTGATGTCCAATACACAATGCATCAAAATGAAGCCACAACAAGATCAGTCAGCTAAGACAGAGAGAGGCAGCCTATGGTGGATAAGCGATCTGAAAACAAAAGCTTAGTTAAAATTGAAGCTACAGAAGCCACTCAGGAAAATGAATAGATGCATTGAGAAAGTTCCAAAATCAAGAGCCAGCAGAACAAATAAAGATCAGCTATAGTTCCAAGTATGACCAGCAAAAGACAATTGGTCGATATCTTCATTATGATCAGAAGAGTCTTAATTTATATTCTCATTTGCTAATTCCTAAGTTTTTCGCTATCACACTTGTCACTTCTAGCGTTAATGTAAGGTGCAAAGCATTTGTAGATAGCATGCCAACACCATATCCAAACCTGGTCAATTCTAAAGACCAGTCCAGCGAGTCATAGAGCCAGCAAGTCACACAGACAGTGTGAGTCATGGAGGCAGCAAGTCATAGAGCCAGTGAGTCGCAGAGACAGCATAAGGCAGATTAGTGAAAGGAAAAGAACATGTAAATATGTTGATCATCACAAAAGCACCTCTTTATCTTGTTAGTTATTAAAGGTATACTTGAATGACAATAAATGGCAAGGAAATGCAACATTAAAATCTTTGTCAACCCGATTCAGATAAAAACTCAGACATGATCAATCTAATTTCCATTTAATTTCGATACGATTCGTACTGTAGCAGCAGTGATGTGATCTCTTGCTGACTCAGTTCATCCTAAAAAAAGAAAATATTGCTTCATCAAGCACAGGCTGCACAGCCAGCAAGACATTCATACGTTATCAAAAATAAAATCCTCCATAACAAAGTTTATAGTCGTTCATAAAGACATCTAAAAGGACGGTTAAACATCATCAGTTGGCATTTACCAATTCCTTATACTATTTGTGAGGCATGTAATATTACATACGTCTTGTCCCATGGTAGGCAAGGCATCTGCTTTATCCAACCATTGCACTGCTGTAGAGTAATCACGCTTCTGTACATAACACTACAAACGAACACAATTAACTTTCATTAAGTTCCATATAACACATACATACAAATATACGTTCATACTACATACATCACATAGTACATACATCACATAGTACATACATCACATAGTACATACATAAACAAGTAAATACACACATACACAACAATATATTGTTGGACATTACATAGGGGATAACATCTGGTCTCGAATAAGATGAAAATTATATTATTTGTAAAAGAACCATACCCCAGAATAATATACTTTCCAACAAAAGGAACTTAAAACTTGACAAGATGGTATGTTTTCACAAAACAATAGCAGCTCTGTTGGTCACAGAATGACACAAGACCGAAAGCAATGAGGTCAAGTGCTGCTAGAATTCCTTTCCCAGCAATCCTTTATAAACAACTCTAATAATAATAATGGAACATTGGCAGCTACCAATGAAATCAGGTCTTGTCCGAACGAACCCTGATTCGACGGCTCTCGAAACTAAACTGTTCTTGCATTCATAGAATTTAGATTCTTTCAGA
This sequence comes from Bimastos eiseni, assembly GCA_959347315.1. NCBI lineage: Eukaryota > Metazoa > Annelida > Clitellata > Crassiclitellata > Lumbricidae > Bimastos > Bimastos eiseni. The sequence goes on along the minus strand of OY365806.1, from coordinate 17,762,167 downwards.
TGACCTAAAATCTAACACTCCTTATACACTGAGCCAGACTTTTAATATATATATATATATATATATATGTAGTTAATCTCCAATCTCCTAAGTGCTACTTGAAACCCAAGCACAGGGCACCAGATTATTCACAAGCGTCGAGTCAAATCAGAAGGCTGCCCAAGGGTAGTCTAGCCAAAGGATCACACGAGCACAGTAGCTGGTGGTGGTTGTTGCAGTTTAATGACACTGTGTGGTAACAAAGACCATTAGCGTCGCCCCCTTACTTTATCCAGGCTTAGGACTGGCCCTGGCCGAGTACTGCCAGTGGCGGAGTTAGCACAGCGGCCACAATCATAATGTACTAATATCTAACTAAACATATGTTTACTTAAAAAAGGGTGACAGATGCACATGCAAGTTCTGTGACATACAATTCAGTTGAGAGTTTATTTTGTTACATGACAGCCACACGTCTAGGATGTTCAGTTCATTTAAAATTCAATTGCAAACGTCTGCTAAACATACAAATTCAAATTAATTTTTTATGAGTTACATAAATTAATGAAATCGTGCTGCAACTTCACTGAACTGTTTAAAAGGCATAACAGGATCAGTTGTCCTAAATTGATTCAGATTATACTTATCCAGAGTAGCGTCTTAGGAACACATATTTATGAGCTTTTGTCAGATTGTATTGAAGATTTCTAAATAAACGAATATTATATAATTATATAAAGCTGTCAAACCCACTATAAAGCCACCAGGGAAAACAGACTTTTGAGAAAAAAAACATAAAAATTAACATAATGTATATAAAACATACAAACCTTTCCAATAAATAGCAGGTTTTCTTTCCAACTTCCTGGCTTAAGCCTGTCAGCCTGGAACAAAACACAAGAAAATTGAAAATTATTGTGGCTCAAAGAAGTGTAAGTAATTTATTTGTTTGTGTACACAATGATTGTAGTCTATATGTAACAACACTCATACAATCAACTATATATATATATATATTGGTGACATATATCCAGTACCCACAATAGATTTGAGTTGCATGATCTTTGGGTGAAAATCATTAAGCAATGTCATGAATTCAATAAAATCAATTTTGCTCAACAATTCACAGTCAGCATCAAATGTCACACTGAGATTTTAACTCGTAAGCAAAAGGCCATTTAGCAATCATCAGCTTCCATTGCCATGATTACCATACATTCACAGAGTGTTACTAATTTAAAGAACCATATTGGAACTAAAATCACCTCAAGGAAATGATCTAGAGCTTCCTCAACAGTTGCAGTGGGAGGAGCTGCAAACAAAGTGGCTGCTGCTCTTCTCTCAACCCACGACAGCATATACACCTAAAAGCAAAAAATGAGGGTCAAATGATTCATTCATAAATTAATTATAATAAATGTAACTGCCAAAATGTTGACAAAGTTCGATTAATCTTTTGAAACTTATTTTGAGCAATAGTATCTTGTGGTACATCACATCACATCAACAGAAAGCACTCCAGATAAAGCCAAACTGGAGTGATCCAGTTTTGCACAATCCATATGAAAACAATTCCCATGGATAAATGAGTTCTTCTTACTCACCCCAAAACACCAACGACCAAGTAGGTAATGAGCAGTGGGGTCTGATGGGTTCAACTCAATCGCTCTCTCGATGTGTTTCTAAACAAACAAGATATCAGCATCACTATAAATACGAACTACAAATCCTGTCAAAATAATTATTGAAATCGCACACACTATATATATATATATATGTATATATATATGTGTATATATATATATATATGTATATATATATATACACATATCTCTCCTTGTGCTGTCATTTCTTGGAAATCTAGCAACCGCCATGACCAATCCTCTCCATTTTTTTCTTTCTGAAGTTGCGTGCCTTATATTAATCATTGCGGTTTTCTTGGCACATTGACAAGGGTGGTTTGCCATTGCCTTCCCCTGGGTGTTTTTATTGAGACACCATCTCCTTGCGTCAATGACTTTCACCATCCGTCCTTCAAGATCTTCTCCCCTGAGACTCGCATATACCGGTAGGGCTCTGTCATCCACCGCACACTTTGCTTCCAACAGGGGTACCACGGCTAGGTGGTGTGGTGGGCAATTGAGCAACGGAGGTTTTATGAGACGCAAGTTGCCCCATTTCCTCCTACATATACACGTATACTATTTATTAATGCCCAAAACACCTTCAAACATCGCCATCATCAGATCCTAATGCCAGCCATTTAAATGGCAGTTATTGGTACTAACAAATGAAATCCAGAGTCTTGGTCATTTGTCAGAAGTACTATCATCGCTCCTTAAAAAGGACTATAAAGATTCAGCAGAATTCTTTATAGTTTGTTTAGCATTTGAAATATTCAATTTTTATTCAGCATTCACAAGATGATGACTAGGCGGATACAACCTAAGGAAATATTAATAATCATATTATTATTCTAGGCAAGTCTCAGAATACTGCTTTACTATACAAAATCTAAAACCTCTATATGCATGCATTAAAATGCAATTCTAACAAAAGGAAACATCAATTATCAGGCCTAGGATAAGAAGTAACTAGAAAACAAACCTTGAAGTCATATCCGTTCTGTATTTTTACTTTGACACTCTCATAGTCATTTGTGCTTCCCAATGCAATTGCAAACCTACATTTTGATATTGAATACAAAAAAATGTTATTTACCTAACCAAAACAATGCATTGTCATTTTTATTCCTTGAAGCAATAAAGGCACTTGTACAATTCTGACCTACTTCTGTTTTGCAATAGTTACTAGAGTTCAATAATTTAATTAGTTTCACTCAATACGTGCAGCTCAACATCTGTTTCATAAGACTCACTGCAAATGCTCAATGAATGCACTGTGCATATCACATTGAAATATCACATTGATATCACATTCAAAGGCATTTTACAGCTTTCGGTATACTATCAAATAAAATTCAAAGCAAACCTCACCATCAAAAGCAAAATACTAATCATCAGCATGGTATTACAAAGTATCAGAATTGAAGGAAAACCGCAGTTTAATCTAACTGCTTATTGACTCATTCTTTTAACCTAGAGGTTACTATAATTATTGTAATCAGTTTTGAATGCCTGTACTAACATAATAATGTACAAACTCTTATTCTGCATAATTACATAATACCACAAGTACCAAAATAGAAACTAACTTTACCATTTGTGAGCATTCGAATTTCTCTCATCAATCTGTAAAGCTTCATTGGCCAAATCTTTTGAACTGTAGACCAATTTTTTCTGCTCTTCTTTGTCCTTTGTTCCAATAATCTGCGATTTGAAGTATGTTGCCTTCGCTAAGCGCCAGACAAAGTTAACATCACTTGACAACTGCAGGAAAAATAAACAAATAAACAACTCATTCAAAAACTCTATTATAGCATTTATGCTAAAAGATGTGCACACACATATTTCTATATATACTATTTATAATGACAATTTTATTAATTCAAAAATGAATGTGGGTTCAATGTTTGTAGTTAGTCAGACGTTTAAGACAATTACTGACCAAAAACTTTGTCTTACTTCTCAGCAAAACAACTGTCTTCAACCTATCCTTACTGATGAAAAAAATTACACTAATTATATACAGATCTGGCACAATTAAGAAAATGTAGACAAAAACTTTAAATCTATAATATGCTTTTTATGATATAAACAATATAATTACTAATTGGACAAATAGAAAAGGTCAATTATATTGCAACAGCAGTAAACTAACAATACACTTAAAACCCAATTTAATACCTTACATTTAAGTTAAACACCCATATTAGGATAATAATAACACTAGATTTAAATGGCAGTGAAATCCAATTAAAACCTGATACCCAATATATTGTTTAGTATAAACAATTGTAAGCACCTTTGATTTCCTTTTCGCTAATAAATCAAGAGCTTCTTGTTTGTCCTTATCAGTTCCTTCGAAAAGTCTGTCGACTTTCATGAAAAGTAGGGCAGCATCATCGCTGTCGTAAGACGAAAAGCTGTTGGCTGACAAATATTCATCTGATGTTATTGAACGAGCATCTCCTTCACTGTAAAAATGATTCAAACAATTAAACTGATATAAGAATTCATTCATTCATTCATTGAAAGAAATATGTTTAAGTAAAACCAAAACAACCATCCTGCAGTCGTGCTCTCCAATTCAATGTTAGAACACAGTTCCTTTGTCACCAATTCAATGTTATAATACAATTGATTCCTTTGTTTGTCACCAATTCAATGTTACAACAAAATTCCTTCATTTGTCATCAATTCAATTTTACAACACAATTCCTATGTTTGTAACTGTAACATTCTCCCTACTCATCAACATGGCCAACATTTCTTCATTAATTAATGTCACAGGCAACAACTATAAACAGTATCAATCCATCTCACCTGATAAATGCTGTAGACCTTAGACCAGTAAGCCAGGGCAATGGTCTAAAATGTGAACAACAGTCTGAAGTGTGATTATCACAAAGAAATTGCTTCTGTCAAACCATTAATTATCAATTATTAATAACAGTCTTCACTATGGTTACATTCATGGCATGCACACATGCTAACTGACGAAGATATGTCCATCATTTGTTTGTTAAATTACCTAATGCTGATATATATTGGTCACACAGAGAGAGCACAATCATATAAATTCAAATGCCATAACTTAAAAGGTTAGATCAGAAGAAAAATTCAGTATGATTTGATCCCTTCTCATAGTAGATTGGAGCAACAACACTTTTTTGTAACTGTAAAAGCTACAGATTCACATGTTCATCATAAAAGTTCTAATGAATAAGGATCAACCAAACTGAAAGTTCAAAACATTATTGCTATAGGTCCGATATTATGTTAGAGCTTAGAAAGGTGATTGAAATAGTGAATAATGGCTAATGAGTAACGACATATAATTGAGAAAACAAAAACTTTGTCTTAGATTCCATACCCTCCATAGGCATCTTCATAAACATCATCGTCATCACTGGTCACAAAAGACGAATTGTGAAAGGAAGAATTCTTTTCAATCCTCGGTTGCCTTGGAGGAAGCAATTCCTCTACCAAATTACGCAATCGATCCACTTCCTGGCGTAGTAATGCCAATTGATTGTTCAAACTCAAAATCTGGTCAGAAAGTTTTCTACGAACTATGTAGCATGCCGCACAACCACCAAACAACATACCGACCCCAGCAGCCACAAACACCACTCGTCTGCCACTCAGAAGAAACGCCATCTTCCACTACTTCATGAAAGCTTTCAATTCAATCCTAAAACAAAGCACAATATCCGTAAATCATCTTCTCATTACACCAACCAAATTACACTACCCAAATTACACTACCCACATGAAGAGAGCTCATAAAGCTTTACCATATGTAATGCTTTACAAGTCTCAGAAAAAAAGGCAAAATGAATAACTTATTACATACAGTGTAATACCAATAATTCTACCCCAATTTAGTGGTAAAAATTTAATATCGGGAAGTGTAAGCAAAGATGGCAGAGTCATAGACTAAGATATGACACTTCCTATCTCACTGTGTATTTGATTTGTGCGGTGGTCGAAGCACACAAACCACTTCTCCATTCGCTACTTGGCGCGGTGGACGCCACGCCAGACGCAACACGTAGCGACTGGAGAAGCGGTATCTTAGCAACAATAATCGATTCCAAGGTATGTGACGTGAACATTCAGGTACACAGCAGAGATAGGAAGAGTCACATCTTAGTCTACGACTCTACTACCTTTGGTGTAAGTATCATCAATCCAAATTCTACCTATGCAATATTTTTTCCTCAATCCAGCTTCTATGTAAGCAGGATTCTTTTATCAGCGCCACCACCAGTGGATAGCTAGGTTTCTTTAAGAGCAATTAGATCAGGTAGACGACAGCAGGAGGAGAGGCAAGATCAATTAAGGTAATGGCGTTTGGGGCTTGTGCAGAGGACATAGGGGCGGCCATATGCGCATCTCGAATCAGTACTCACATAAAACCAATCTGGCGTCGTTTTCACACTACTATCAACCACCAAGTACAGCTTACATCAATGACAAGACAACGCAAAACATAGAGCATAGCGAACTGCTACCACTGCGGACTAGAATCCAATTTCCCTATGTACACTGTTCTGAATAATGTCAAACTTGAACACCATATTGCTTGCAAATGATGCACCCAATTTTATTCTTGTAATTTCACAGCCACTTGCGCTCCGAATGTTTTATAATATATAACTCAGGTAGTAAATTAGCAGACGCGATGAGAAAACTTAAGCACAAGCAACTTTAGCTCTAATCTTTAGGCTCTAATCGTCAAATGTAAACAACCTCACGGGTATTTTCGCAGGAAGTAAAACACAGTCGTACCATAGATATTATAGCATGTTATGTTACATCTATGGCATGTACTCCGTATGCCTATTCTTAGGCACGTAGGGGCCTACAGCTAAACCAAAAACCTCTCATATAATTTAACTATGACACCTTTTGCATAGTTATCTGTATTTAGTACAGTTTACTATCTATTTGAGCCCAAATAATACCCAATGGGATGCAATTCTGTGATGTTTTATTTGATGTTTTCATTCGTTTGGAGCTCCCTGAGATGTTATTTTGTAGTTAATGTTTTAATTCATTTGGGGGCTCCCGAGACGTTATTTACATAACTCACACTTTGTATTTAATGTTTTCATCATTTGGGGATCCCCTGAGATTTGGGGGCCCTAGGCGCGCGCCTACTGCGCCTATTGGTAAACGCGCCACTGAGAGCAGATCAGCGCATGGACGCAGAATCGATTAACGCTGCCTTTCATTCGCTAGGTGGTGTTGGTATAATGGGGGCAGAACAACAGAGGCGGGAGAACTAGCCACCTGGTTAAAAAAAGCATCCAGGTCGGCATGTCTAAGATGAAGACATCGACAAGAAGTATATATATATATATATATATATATATATATATATATATATATATATATATATATATATATATATATATATATATATATACACATACATATATTTATATATATATATTGACAAAGTAGTTAAATATATACATAATTACATATAAGATATTAGACTATAGGCCTACATAGGCCTATACATGTAATATTTGACTCCCTTGCCTCAGAATTCTTTGCGCTCTCGTCATCTACTAGTCTGGTTTAACGTGAGAACTGTCACAACCACACACTTGACTCGTCATCACAGTATATATATATATATATATATATATCTGAGTTATCGCCTGATATCAGTGATATGTCATTCTATTGCGATACAACTTCCGATCAGTGCAACACGTTTGCATAATATACCTTAACAATCATTCCACCTACTGCATGACCGGATTCTGTCTCTCATTCTTTATTAAGAAACATTGAAGTCTTCATGCAAGAAATATAGGCAACTACTCTGCAGACTTCGTTTCAAAGCCTAAATCCTTTCTTGATGACCTTCCATCATCGCTCACAATATTATCCCCAAATTCATTACTCACTCTAGCAACCGTTGGTATAGAAATTCAGGAAATTCCCATCTAAATGTCTTCAAATCTCCCCGTCAATGCCTAGTTGAGCTTACTTACTGACTATCCCGTGATCGAAGCAATTTCTCTGCCAATCTCTGACTAGGGTTCCGTAAGGTGAAGTCAAGGATCCCACGCAAAACTCTAAGTGTTTCAAATAATATAAAATAAATTTTACGAATTATAATCCATTGGAGGCTTCTTGTCTAACATCGGCGTATAACTCTATTTGAAAGAGAATTCATTATGTCACTGCCAGAGGCGTAACAAGGTTTTGAAAAGTGGGGGTATAATTTTTCTGCCCCCCCCCCCCTCTTTTGAATTTTGCCCTCCCCAGATATTGGAAAAATGGGGAGCACAAATTATCATAACAAAGTCATCTTAAAAAGCCATTGGAGAAATATAAAAAGAACTGATTTGGGAGGACATGGGGGCACTGAGCACTAAAACTGGGGGAGGGGGGCTTTGTCCCTTCCAGTTTTGAAACTGGGGGCCGGTGCCCCCTCTGCACCCCGCTTGTTACACTCCTGATCACTGCCATCGATGTTTGTGTTGTTATTATCAATCTAATCTAGGCCTAAACCTATTATTGTCTGCATTTTCAAACGTCTGTATACCGGCTTACATCGGAATAGGCATAATGTTTAGCTTTGGACGGGGTTCCGCCGCCAAAATGTAAGATCAAAAGGGTTCCATGGTCAAAGAGGATTGGGCAAGGCTGCATTACTGAATCGATGTCACTTAATAGGCCTACATGTCTATAGGTCACACTAATACTGTAGTACGTACTGTATTATAACCGGTCAACCACTGTGCTGTTATTGGCCTAGAGGCCAAGGAGAAGGCTCTTTATCACATGGTCGGCCAACTAAAAGTTGGCGATTTTGTATCTGTAGATGGTGTCCGCCTAGCACCCAAAGCATCCAAATGGGAAGCTGGTTTAAAACTTAATGTGAACTAAAAATTACTGTACGCCTATCTGTCAAGATGATCGATGATTGCTATTGACGAAGATAATGACGAAACATATGCTCACCTGCAAAGTTAATGCACACTTACAATTGCATGCTGGAAAAAGATCTGCAGTATGGCTGCTGCCTAAAAGATCTACCAACGAAACAGATAGTTCCTCTGAATTGTCTATAAATAGACATGCACATGTAGGCCTACCCTAGTTAGAATCATTGTGCAGGCACGTGCAATGTACTGCATCTGTGCGCATATGCCTATAAGAAATGACCTATGAAATACACTGTCTGATTTATACTCAATTGATACAGGCCTATAAACCAAGTAGCCCAATGGGCCAAAGGTTGCACTGTTACGTTTTGCGTGACATACTGCTCTCTACAAGAAAACCTCACTCACAGGAGCAAAGTTCTAATCGGCTGCTGTTAGACTTATCGCTCAATTGTCCACACGTGCTTCTGCGCCCAAATAATAACCTTTTCGATGAACTTCAGGTTAACTTACACGTCTAGCTATCTTGTTGAATATGCAGGATCGGCTTTATGCAGCGCGCTATTTCTAAGAAACTGCAAACACTAAATAAGTCAGTAAACCTGAATAGAGTAGATTTTTAGGTTGCATCTGATGTGTGGTTATAACTTAGCAGCATAGGATGGATGTGTAAGTCCATGGTTTAGGGCTTTAATTAGGTCTGCATGATTTATAGCGATTAGCGACAGCATGACCTATAGACTATGCTCATTTTTCAATGAATTCGCTGGACTCTTTCATCACCGCTGCCCGTTTGACGGGTACCACGAATATATTTATAGGTCCCCGCTTAAGGACTTTATGGAGAATTCGCTAATAAATCACTAATTCGGAAATTTATATATATAGGTTCATTTCAGGTAGCTACTCAAAGGTGCTCCCAACTCCAGCCCGGATAAAAATGTACCACTACACGATTTAGGGAAGAAGCGTAACTTAAGAGAAAGGCCATTCCAAACGTCAGGGCCTACCTCAAAAAATGCGCTAACTTGCATAGCTGCTGTGGGGGCAAATGGAATCACAAGAACCTTCTCTCAGCAGAACGAAAGTAGAGACTACACCAGGCCCTCAATACCGGCTGACAAAGGTCTATCATGTAGGCTGGTGCAAGGCCAAGTTGGCATCGCCAGACCAGTGAGACAACTCTTTACTCAATTCGCTGTAGGACAGGAAGCCAATGCAGAACCTTCAGCATTTATATCTCATGACATGATCACATTTTGGCATTTGGTTAATATGGCGCGCTGCAGCTCACAGTGTTCGATCAAGTCAAGATAACCCGCAGACCAAATAGTCGAACAGTGCTTCAACGAAGGCATAAACGAGAGAAGAACTCTTGCAGCGCTGACCGTTAGCGAAAGTACAACAGTACGAAGCTGACGATGTTGGTAATGACAATCACGACCAAGGCAATGCATGCAGATGCGACTCAAAGGTAAGCCCCTCATCCAACATGAGATAGAGAAGGATGTATCCAACGAATAGCAGACAAACTGAAAGAAAAATTTATGTTCCATGAGTCACTACCCATTGTCCCGTGTGAATAGTAGTGTAATGTAATGTAATCGAATGCATAGACTGTTATAAATTGAAACCTCATTATATTGCATTTGGTCTGTATACTGAGGTCTACTGAAGTCTACTAATCGGGTTTAGATTTGTTTGCTTTTAAAACATAACATAGCTTTTTATAAGTTATAAGCGGTGAATATTAGATGGTCAACCTTCTAAACTATCATTAATTAATTAGAATCATCAATAAATATATAAACCATTAGCCAAAAGTCGTGCCAGATTGTATATCCGGTTTGAATGTTAAAGTCCGTGGCTGGTTAACCAACGCAGACGGGACAAGGATTAATTGAGGCCGACTAAAGCACGGTGTTGTGTTCTGCGGAGAACGTGGGGTTTGTAGTGCAAAAGATTGCAAGGCCTTCAAAGCAATGCAGTCTATCAAAAAGGCTAACTCAACCGTAGACCTAAGCATGTGTATGACTAAGAACGCAACATTCAGCTGCTCAGGCGCGTCAATCCCACCTGAGTGATGGAGACAAACCCCCAGTCCCAAGGGTATGGAAGGTAAAATATTCCCCCCCTAAGACTAACAAAACATCCCCCTACGTGAAATTGGTGGCACCTGCCTCCGGACCCTCCTATCTGGACGCCCCTGCAGCTGTTTGCTGAAAAGAGGTTAGAATAAAGGGAAAACTCAGCAAGGTAAACGTCTTGCTTTGTTGTCTTAATCTAGCACATACTAAAAGGCGGAAACAATCCTATATAATTATATAGTCTAAATGTGATGCTGCAGCTGTTGCGCCAGACGTAGATCTCCAGCTACAATTGCGCTAAATGATCATCAACTGTAACCCTAGTGTCGAATAAAATGGGCAAAGCAACGCAGGCTGTGGTCTAATTAAGACATCGGTGGGCCTATATTTCTTCAACGTAGTAATAATGGGGAGACTACACTTTCTGCTCGAGTTTTCGAATGTAGCGATATTTCTAAGAATTGAGACATGGGTTGGAGCGATCCGAGAACGGTCTACATAGGGATCCTGACAGGTGAGACACCCATTCACACAAGCATCGATGGCAAGTGGTTGAAAGGGTATTACTAGACAAATCATAAATCCATGGGCAAATGACTTGAAATGATCAGGGTCGAGGTCATACGTCGGACGTTGAAACACCCCCAAAATGTTGCTATATAGTTGCTACGTATACGCGTAAGTGTTTATAGTAATGCAGAATTTCTACAAGTGTAGCACTGAAACATTCGAAATGTTACACGGTGCGTGGCTTTCCTAGTTAGCCAAATATAAAACTCTTGCAATTGGTGGCTTTGATGCTGATGCATCTGAACAGCTGCTGCTGCTGCTGCTGCATGCCAACGTCCATTGACTTGAGCCTTGAGATAAGACTGACAGTTCCCACGAAGATGTAATCAGTAAGATTCCAGTCACGCTCCAGTGTCCTGTCCGCCAGGTGTCCCTTGGGCCGTTCCATCTCGTCGATTATTATCGCCAGAGGGCGTTTGGCGCCATTCCTTTTGGTTGCCCGAGGACAGGTGAATCGAGGAACAGCTCCTCCTTCTTTCTTCTCCTCCTCTTCCCCTCTTCCTCCTCCTCCTCTTCCTCCTTATCTTCCTCCTCCTCCTCCTCTTCATCCTTCTCTTCCTCCTCCTCCTCTTCCTCCTTCTCTTCCTCCTCCTCTTTCTCATCTTCTGATTCTCATTTCATGTAGGCCTAAAGCATTTCACGATAATAGATGTCGTTTTATCGCATATAGATCATCATTAGCTCAGACGTAGTAAGTCATTAGACGTGCAATCCTCTTCTCCTATGCAGAGTCAGCAGACTCGTAAATTTATAAAACCATAGGAAGGAATTCGTTATCATTAGGCTTGCGGATAAAAATTCCCACTGTGTACAAGTAAAGCTCGAATTGTAACCAAATCAGTTGATTTGGGAATTTCATTCCGATTCGATTTTCGATTTCATTCCTTTTCGCACTCGGTGGAAAAGATTCAACCGACTCCGATGCATTTCCGCTCGAGGGCAAATTCTAGGAAATGATTTTGTGAAGGCGCAACATGTCATATATGAACCACATGTGACGAGAACCTGAATTACCTCATCTAATCTATCTAGTTATAGACTGCAGGATATTGGCTGCGAATATACATAGTAGGTCTATACAAGCTACAGCTAGTTTCCTGTATATATACATATATATAGGCCTATATGTAAGTATGAACATAGGCCTATATACCCATTTATTATGACATTATGTGAATTTATTATATGTGATTAACTTCGTGTTCATATATCATAATAAAGTATTCGCCTTCAAGCCAATTCACCATTATATATTAGCAAAGGCGTAGCCAGAGCTTTTCTTTCCATTATCGCCCACGGCTTGTTTCTTCTCAATCTTCAGCTTCTCATCAATTATTATGCGCCGTGATATCGTTAAACGAGGGATAGATGTTGTACCGTCATTCCATCAGCAAATTAAATTTACCAATTAGCTGTGGAAACAGCTGCGACCCAGAATCTTATTATCTAGCGCTATATTAAGTATAACGTAGGTTTATGCTCTTTCACAGGCCTAAACTAAATAGAGCCCTATAGGCTGATTTACAATTTGTAAGCTCCTAACTTGAATTCTATTCGTATGGCATTGAATTTGAAATTCATCGGTGACTCATATCAAATCTAAATTCGACTAACACATTGACTTCAAATCAGATGTCACTTACTCACCGAAACTGTTCGGTCTTAGATCTGATAAAACTCAGTTAGGCCTATCACATTAAACTCACGCAAGCAAAAATCAAAAATAAGGAAACGAGGACTTTTGACTGCTCCGTGAAATACTGCTAGGAGCCTACCTAGGCCTGTGTTATCATTGTCTTTGAAAATCGAAGTGGGCACCGGAATATTGGAGCAAGTAAACTCCTTTGTGTAGCCTATTTGGGCTGCAGGGTGACGAAAGATGCGGACTGCGCGAGCGAGGTGAAATCAAGGCTGACCATGGGAGATGGCGAATATGGTCAAGTTGACGAAAATATGGAAGAACAAGTCTGTGAGCAATAGAACTAAATTACGACTGATTGGAGTTCTGGTGTGGCCAATAGCAACGTATGGTTGTGAAGCCTGGACGTCAAAGAAACAGAAGGAGAGACGTATTCAAGCGCTTGAAAACAAATGCATTAGAAAGATGATGAGAATTTCTTGGACGCAAATGATGACCAAGAAGCCCATGGTAGGCATGGTATAGGTAGGCCTATACGAATTGGCAGAGGCCAGAAATGAACTGTTGCAACACGTCCAGGCACGAAAACTGCGTTACTTCGGACATATTATGAGACAACCATATGGGTCAACATTGAGCGCAGCCTGATGACAGGTCTAGTTCAGAGGAAGAGGAATCGTGGAGAGCCTAGAATGTCCTGGATTGACAATATTCTGATGTGAATTGCCGATTGCGCTAAAATAACTGGCCTGATGAACGTCAGTACGTGATAGACGATGCTGGGCTAGTCTCTCACGTAGATTCATTCATGTAGCCAACCGTCGTGAAGCGACGACGGCGTTATGAACTTATGACATGACATGACATGAGACATGACATTATTGTCTTATGCAACACATTTTAAATGTCAGACTTAGGTGCCCAAATGTTCCTTCTTCTTAAGGCTCATTAAAATTTAAGCTATCTCAGCCAGCTCCATACTTCCAGTGAGGATTCAGGTTCGCATAGACCTATCGATGGTGGGCTATAACACACACGAAACCCTAAAATAGTGTGGCACCCTTCAGACATGCACCACGGTGAAGGATCTCACTTAGTCAATTCATTTGAAAACGAGAAGTGTTGAGGCCCTATGATCATTGTAGAAAAAGTATACATTGACATTGGGGACCAGAAATCCTGGACGAGATTCGTCACTCGATCTATACTCATCTTCAAACAAGCAGTGCGCTCTAGGCCTCAGTCGCAATTGGCTGCTCATCAAGCAATGAGTTCAGTTAAAAATTTATCTGATGGCTAATAAGCGGCTGACTCAAGTCAGCCGGCCTATTTCCGCTTCTTACTTATTCCTCGTGCAAGCATTATGTTGTGTTTGATCAACGATATGCTGACTATTTCTCTGCCTCAATCCCAAACAATGTTGGACTAGCCGGCTTCTCGATGGTAGTTCCAACGTTTGGCATTCACTGCGCTTCTTTCTGTGTTCAATGAATTATTTATGGCAGATAACATTGGACGCCGTATGCAGTAGCGGACGTAAGTAGAACACAGGGACAGATATAGGACTATATGCTTATACAACAGGACTTTAAGAAAGGACTAGGGCAGTGGTGACATAAATAAGTGGACTAACCCGTCCCCTGGGAGGGATAATTCTAGCTGGAAGAAGATTATATGGTATAAAAATTATATATCTTTCAGTTCTCTGTTAATAAGTCAGCTTAATGCTCGTTGGTCGCCGCATTTTTTAAATTTTGGTTTCAACGACGCTTCTTCTCTGATGATGTTGGAGACGGTTTCATTTGGGGCAACCGCGGATTGATAATACCCAGTGCATCATGATAACCGCGCTATAGAAGTCATTCGAATTTTGTACTCCCGCTATTGTGTAGTATCGGTCAAGTTTTATATAGATCTAAATTTGTTTAAATATTACAGTGGAGATACATTCTGAAGCGGTCTCTGGTACACGTTTCTCAAGAGACGCGGTTGCTTTCAACATTCGATTAATTGGACTAATTAAATTTCCTCACGTCGCTCGCTCTGATTAATCGGCCACCTGCCGGTAAAGACGCATCGAACAGCAGCGGAGGGAGAAGGAAGATGAGGAGGGAGAAGGAAGATGAGGAGGGAGAAGGAAGATGAGGAGGGAGAAGGAAGATGAGGAGGGAGAAGGAAGATGAGGAGGGAAGAGGATGGAGCTGCATCTTGTTTGAAGATGTTCACGGAAGAGATGCTGCTCAGTTGCTAAAGCCAGTTATCCTTTACGTGAGTAGATACACCCAACCGATGATGGTCATCCGTGGTAATGAGCTGACTTTATCCTAGATCCCATTGGGGCATTGCATTGACAGCGTCTACTGAGATGCATGCACGCGCATTCATAAATTCATTATCCATAGTAGTACTACAGTAGGTCTCTAACGGTTTAGTCGATTACGTCATCTCCTTCTCAATTCAAGACTCACATCTAAAAATTGTCTACCAATTGCTTATAGTCTGCCTCTTCTCTTCATCTGATCACCGCTTCATTTGGTGTGCCATCGGTTGATGCTTTGTGCGCTAGATATCAATATCGATGGATTTGACTATTTAATACAAATTATAACAATAAGAATTGTAATGGTGATAATACATGATACATAAGTATGCATAGTTTATATTATTGCATACATAGGCTGTATACATATATTGATAAAAGTAGAAATGGTCAGATATGCAATGCATAGCATAGTTAAGATGCATATACATGCCATGAAAGACATTCATAACATGCACAGCATACGTGACATAAGCTTACAGCACAGCCAAGCATGAGAATAAATATTAGAGCTAGACATAATATTATGCGTGAGCTCAAGACATGTAGTCACGTGATATTACACTTAATTGGATGCGCTGATGATGTTGGCCACTTAATGAGCTCATCGATTGGCTCCTCGGCCTCACTCGGTCTCCCTCAGCCCATCCCTCGGCCCTCTTCTAAGGTCACCTCCTGCCGTCCGTTATTCATTTCATATTGTCTTCCTCTTCGTCATCATTAGATGGAAAAGCAGGTGCTCCACTGGACATTTATTCCCGACGGGCGGTGTACTGGGACTCCATCCGCAGGGGACGCAATCCCAAAACGAGGCACGATTCATCCTTCAAGTCCAGCCTACAGGAACGACGGAGGGAGGAAGGAAATTCATGCCCTGTTGACAACCGCATTGCATAGAATGGACGGACAGCAGGGGACGATAGTATCTGAATGAATGTAATATATATATAATATATATATATAATATATATATATAATATATATATATATATCGTAGTAGATGGACAGCGCAATGAATGCCACACAACTTACCGGTCTTAATCCTCCTCCTATGAGTATTTAACGAACGACGAGGATCGACTTAGATCAGTCAGTGGGGGAAGCTTTGTGCCCTGGACAATCGTCTGCCTTCGACAACAACATCATTAGGTCGACTGGGATTTAATTATAGTCGGATGAGCGCCAATCATCGAAGCCACCCATCGAACTCAACTCGTTTCGTGCGTTCTAATTAAAATAGCCGTAATCCGTGGCACAATGGCCGTCTAATTGTGAGAAAACGTCATGCTGTTGTATGTGGAATTAACATAACATAAGCTTTCCATCGGCTTTAATACTTCTGAATAATATATTATAGGCCCTATTGGTCAACTACAATTGAATTGAAACCAGTTGGACCAGTACATTCACACATCCACACAAGTTTTGACCTATAACCCGTTAACTGAGACATAACTTAGGCTACTGATCCTCAAAGCGCTATGACAAAAAGGAACAAGACGTTGCTGATAGCAACTGTTGCTATGATTTTCTGCTGGCAATGTTTCGATTGCAAATCAGAGCAAAGGACTAACCACCATCAAAGTGCTGGTAAGTGTTTCACCACGTTCACGTTATTCAATTCATACTTACCATAATACCATGTTAGATCCTTTTTTATTAAACTTCAATCGCGTGCTCACAGCAGGTCTGTTGCCCGGGCTGATAATTTCACCCAGTGTGGCTGCATTACAAGATTACTATATGATCGCCTTAATCCCCATTGATTTTTTTATTATGCCATTCAGGCCTTCAGTTGCTATCCGGCATTTTTTAATTTATATGTTTTCGACAGATTATGCAATATGTATATAGATGTTTTTCTTCGAATTTGTTGATTTGTACGTGTCGTGTGTTTGCAGACGTCTGAATAAAGAATATACTTACTTACTTACTTACTAATGATCCTATTCATAACAAAGGTAGTTGTTAGAATATCCACAGTACCTCACCCTAACTCTCATAGTTTCAGTATCGTAGTAGCCAAACCGTTACCACCATAGTCATCATTCAGTTTAATACATGTAGCGCGTTGGAGTGGAGTACTTGACCACATTCAGAAATGATCATCGTCATCGTCATCGATATCTTAGTTATCTCAGCCATGGCCCATGGGTGCACTTAGTAATCGTAAATTTTCATCAGCACCTAACAACCTATATACAAGTAGGCAGGTAATTATATATGTAGAGCCTAAGTACTGGAAACCATCATCTTTGCAGGTGCTCTTTCAAACCGGTATCCTATCAAAAGGGCGAAAGTCAATAGGGCACAATCAAAAGGGGGGAAAATAAAAGTGCGCAATCACTAGGGCGAAAATCAAAAGAGCACATGGTCAAAAGGTCGATAATCGAAAGGGCGCACGTTAAGAAAGGTGACAAACAAAAGGGCGCACGTTGAAAAGGCGAATGTAAATAGATGAAGCTAAAAGATTTTCCGCCATTTGATAGTATACTGGGAGGGTAATTGGCTGCCTTGACTTTTGTGCCTATCTCAGATGTGGCAGCTGTTTTTGACGAGCATATGGAGACGCTGGTTTCACGGAGAACTCTCTCACGAATTACGAAAATTCATTGAAGCCCTCAAGAAGGAGCAGGGCTTAAACGAACCGAAAAGGAAGCAATTTGTAGCTGGACATAATCATTCTTCAGGAAGGAAGAAATTTAAAGACTGCGCTTGTACTGATCGGTGGAAAAAATCGTTGGCCTAGCCGAATATTAGGGTTCGCGTTCAATTATGAACCATTTACGGGGCATTGCTCATAACCTGGCTAGATTTGCAAGCTTAATAAGGAAATCTGTCATAGGCCAGTATTAAATCATAACTGACATTGACATCTTTACAAGCTGACATTTAATCGTGCTTTTTAATAATATTATGTCATGTCCGATTTTAAGCCATATGTCACATTGAGCTTCTGTATAATATGTCAATGAATCGTGCTTTTTGATCCTTGTTTGTTTACCGCGTGTTTAAAGTTTCGCTGGCTGACTCGTTCTGTTCATTTATTTACATTGGCCCTTCTAAACGAGTGCCTTTTTGTTTGTCGCCCTTTAGACCTGTGTCCTTTTCATTGTCACCCTTTCGATCATGCGCTTTTTTAACGTTCGATTTTCGCCCTTTTAATTTTTGCACTTTTGATGGTAAACCGTTCACACCATAGTCGATATGGCAGGGTACAACATGTGACCCGCGGGATGATTTTCAGTGGCCCGTCCGAGCTCGATAAAGTTTTGCAATTTGTGCAGGACCTATAAAAAAAGTAAAAGACAAGGTCACTGATCTTGTTGCATAGCTACACGTATGGATTCGTAACTTGGCTTAACATTTGACAACGTGAACACGAAATCCAGTTACCATTACGAATTAAAATTGCTTAGAGATTATGCCAAATTTCAATGCAGTTAATCGTTTTAAATAAATTTTAGTCGTTGGTTTTAAGTTTACTGGTTCGGTCATCGTCTTCAGAAGCAATTTCGCAGGTGATCAACGGTGTCAAAACGGTTTAGATAGCAATGCTTTAGAGATTCTGCTCTATGCATTAGCCTCATCGAGTTCATAGGTCAGACAGCACGGTATTACACACAGAGCGATCGACGTCTAAGCATTAGTCTATGCTGTATACAAGCGCCTTATTTGTCGTTGTCATTATCACTTGTACAGATCGTTATCACTGTTATCATTACATTCATGTTCTTCATCACCATCGATCACAGCAGAAAACAACAGAAAACACAACAAACGAATCAAAAACATCCACATATGGATACGACGTAAAGGCCTAGACCGATGCTCTACTGACCGTTCCTAACTAGGTTCCTATAAGTTCCATTGTTTTGTCCGACACATGCATGTACATTGTTCTTCGAGTAGCTAACCAGGTGCTGCCTGCTAAACTGGTGGAGAGACCATTGCCTCTCATGCGGAGGGCTCCTGGTTCGACGCTCGTCGTCTCCTGTCAGGCAACTGGGTCACCAATGCCGAACGTCACGTGGTACAAAGATGGCCGACGGATCGAAAGCAACGAATCCAACTCAGTTGAAGAAGATCGACTCTCTCTACTCAACTCCGGTAACAACTGCATGCAGTCGCAACCAACAACAACAACAATGACAACAACGACAATCGTAGGGACAAAACAATTATGACAAAGCGACAAATGACAACCAAATATAAATAAGCTTTCACATTTTAACCTTTATGTTAGACTCGACTCAATCTGTGGCTTCACGTATGCATTTGCAAAGCATGTCAACGATATGGGGCTTTAATTGGTCTTAGAATAAAATAATTCACAAAACAATATCTGCTAAAATAGAAAGTCTAAACAGGGACGCGAGCTCAGTACAATTGTACAATGTACATGGATCGAGATATAAAGCAAGAACCGAGTGTTCTGGTCGATTTCGCGGCTACGGCCTAAACAGGTTGACTTATAAATGAAGAGATTCTATGCGACAGTCTTCTAGGGCTATAGATCTGGTCCAAGCCCATAGTTCTGGTCTAGATCTGTAGATTTTGTCTAGGCCGGTAGATGTGGTCTAGGCCTGTAGATATATGCCTATAGATCTGGTCTATAGATCTGGTCTACAGTCTAGGCCTATAGATCTGGTCTAGGCCTTTAGATCTGGTTTAGACCTGTAGAGCTCGTCTAGTTCTATAGATCTGGTCTAGGACTATAGAACAAAATCGAACAGAATGCAATGCAAAATCAAATTGAGTGGCGTAAGTTTTCGAATGACCATCTTGAGCCATTTTATACGTCAGCATAATTTCAGTTTCAATGTAACAGTTCCTACATGCATAGGCCACATGGCTAACAACAGAATTTATAAGTATGCCCTAATAATGATTCTATTTCATTCATAAAGAAATCAAAATGTAGAGCGACGCCATAATAAGGCACCAGGCCATCAATCTGAGTAATTTCGCACGGGATCAATTGAATAGAACGGACAAGACGTGTCTTTCTCCCCGCTAGAACAATTGGTCAGGAATTGAGCCCAGGAATCTTTGTATGGTATGGTTAATATAATCCACTGCATCGAAGACAGACCCATATGTGGGTTATTAAGACCATTTATGGAATCATGGCCTGCTTAGTAACAAACGGCCTAAGGCTAAATCCTGAAGGATTCTGAAGGGTAATTATTTTTGCTACACATGCCGTGGACAGCAGTATGAGTCATTTATGGATAGAAACAGTTTAAGCACAGGAAATGAAGAACTATGAAAGACTTATATTGGACTATATTATGTGACGCACAATGCAGCAATTTCTCAGAGTAACACAAAAGACGTGTCAGAAAGTCAGCAAGATTCAAGACAGACGCCAGTTGGATTCCCGAAAGCTGTATCGGGTCGAAGAATTAGCAAATTAATCGCAAATCGTTATCATGAATTGATATAATTGATATGTCATTTTTTTTCATCAAACGCAACAGAAAACCGTATTTCTGGATAATCAGCCTTTGTTTATATTTAGTTTCTACAAACTGTACTCAGCTATAAAATTATTCTAGCTTCCGAATCAGATCACAATCAGATTTTATTCTAAGACTCACTCAGTGCAACTTTTGAAACTTTTACGAGGGTGGTTCAGGCATTGCAACTTTTGTTTTGATTGTTCTTACACTCCCTGTTCATGAGGCAGGCTACGATTGTGATACACATTTCAGTAAAGTCTTCATCGCCAATGTGTATGTACGTATAGGCAAATGTGACCTTTATTTAGCGCCTATAGAAACCTCATGAAGGCTCTACGAACCTCATGATGATATTATATCACTTCAGTCGTCGTGTGCTAGGTGCATTTAATGTCCATTGATTTAAAGTTTCAAACAACGTGTAGGACATTAGGTCTACTCTAGGCCTATTTAGAGACCCATTTTACTACTCTAGATCTACTATCATTTCGTGTAGTTCAGCTATATCCTCATTTGGTAGATTGGAACTGTTCCAAGTGTTTCCATAATCATAACCTACATTTATGCAACATTTACTCATCTTTCTGCACATATTTTGTCAGGAATGGTCAGTTTTTGACAGTTGAGATTAGCCTCACTTTGTCATAAAACAGAGACATATTATGCAAACGTAGAAAATAAGTCAATAGGTAACATTCTCATAAAACCGGTCAGGCATTATACTTATTCAATTTGTCTAAACATGACGGACAGTAATAATGGACTAGGCCTACTGAGGACTATACGCACTTGATATCTCTCTCTGTGGCTGTCTGTTCTGCTCAATCGCTTATAGGTCTAACCTTTCGTTCTCAACTTAAAACTTAGGCCTACCTTTTTTCATTGCTTCTCCGCCATCATTTGGGTCTTTGCAATGCTTGCCAACCGCGTTACTGACTCATATAATGTTAAATACATAATAATTAGATAACTTATTACTTTCCATCTGCTGTTTTGTACTTTATAATTTAGCTTTTTGTAGGATATCTCGTTCTAACTAAGATTCAGTTTTCTGATGCTGGATCGTATATTTGTTACACATCAAACCACGCTGGAGAGGATCTTGCAAAAATGGAGCTGATTGTAACAGGTGAGAACATAGGCCTACAACTGAATCGACTCTATAGAGGCAAATAGTGAATCTCTTACTCATTACCTTAAGCCCTTCATTGATTCAACGCCTAAAACTTCTGGTAATAGGTTGTTGTCATTAACAAGATCTTTTATCGATTTTTGGTGTATACGTCCATCGGAACATTATATTTGTCACCTGATTCTCAATGCCAAACCGATGAGAACTGAATTTATACTATCGTCCATAGCTCAATAACTTAAATAATATATTAATCCTATAATAAATTTACAGATAGTTCTGTGTTGGTTGACCTGCAATCCGAATGAATCATTATTAGTCCCATCAATCGGAACGGTCTTTCATGTATCAATTAACATAAGTCGATAAATCATTAATTAAAGGATCGGCTTAATTGATTAATTGATCTGAAAACATAGTTGCTGAGCGAGTGAAGAAGATCTTGAAGTAGGCCTCTATCGGGCGGGTGGTCATGACTCAGCTCCGTTGATACGGTTCCCTGCTAATGCGATGGTTTGCATTGCATGAAGGCAATTAGGTCGTGCTAATTAGTCAGATGTCTGCAACTCATCAAATCCAAATTACGTCGTCCTAATCCATATGTCGTCTGTAAATCTCCTGAAATTCATTCGGTGATTCCAGTTATGTCCCTCTGCGGATCTTCTCTTCAATAGTAAACGACGATTCTGATTCGTGATCCAATATAATCCGAGATTTGATAAATAATCTAAGGATGTTATGCTGTGACGTTTTTCCTTTTTGCCGTCGGGACGGTCGGGTGTAATAAAGTGCTCATTATCTCAGCGCTGTATAAATTAACAAAGCGTTATATGTATAATTGCACAAATGAATGAATGAATGGATTAAAGGATGAGGCACTGATGCATGGGAACCGATAATATTATAAATAGATTTTTGGCAATTCTGCTTTTGTCTTAGTTCAGTTTGTAAGTATTTATTTAAATTTATGCTGTATATAATGATCAATAATGATCACGAATTATTGTAAGGTTAGCAATAATAATAATAACAACAGCAATAGTATTAACGATGATGATAACGATGATGATGATGATGAAGATGACGATGATGATGATGATGATGATGACAGTAATAACAACAACTGGTATACATTACATGATATTATGCTAATTGTCCCATTTGCCCGTACATTACCCGTACAACTACTAAACAGAATCTTGCCCTCTCAGTTGTTGGCCCTCGCTCTGGAACACGCTCCCATTGGAGTTGTGGTTGTTGTCAAAGGCTTAGTGATATAAAATTATTTAACGACGCATCCATAATAAGGATGATATTCGTCAAGGGTCCATTCAGACTCCTTTTATACTTGTCTTAAAACTCTTCTTTTTAGCCAGGCCGGGGTCGGGAGCGCTGAGTAGGAGCCTTGAAGGGGCGCTATATAAATCTCTGTAATGAATGAATGAATTATACATCACATACATTACACATGTAGATTGTAGATATACACATAACATACATTAGGCCTATATATATATAAATTTATATATATACATATATATGTATATATATAAATTTATATATATATGTATATATACATTTTTTTATATATTTATATACGTATATATAAATTTATATAT
This sequence comes from Bimastos eiseni, assembly GCA_959347315.1. NCBI lineage: Eukaryota > Metazoa > Annelida > Clitellata > Crassiclitellata > Lumbricidae > Bimastos > Bimastos eiseni. The sequence continues at coordinate 17,738,820 of OY365806.1, read as the reverse complement.
ATGTATAAATATAAATTTATATATATGTATAAATATAAATTTATATATATGTATAAATATAAATTTATATATATGTATAAATATAAATTTATATATATGTATAAATATAAATTTATATATATGTATAAATATAAATTTATATATATGTATAAATATAAATTTATATATATATGTATATATATAAATTTATATATATATATATTTGCAGACGGCGATTCTTCCGGTTGTTCGGATGGTACGACTGATGGTCTGATTGGCTACGATGACATTCAGGCCTGTAGAGGGCGTTGGAAGGGTCACGTGAAGAGTGGGCGCAACCTGTGTTCGGTGGGGTGGAGAGTCTGCTCCCCACGCGATGCCCCATCCCTCACAACGCTCAGCTGGACTGATGTCACTCACCTAAACGGTTGCTATGCCTACAATGCAGCCAATTCTTTCCACCAATGCACGAGGTATATATATATTATACATGTACGACCTATTGGTATAACATGTTAACTGCGACCTATTGGTATAACATGTTAACTACGACCTATTGGTATAACATGTTAACTACGACCTATTGGTATAACATGTTAACTACGACCTATTGGTATAATATGTTAACTGCGACCTATTGGTATAACATGTTAACTACGACCTATTGGTATAATATGTTAACTGCGACCTATTGGTATAACATGTTAACTGCGACCTATTGGTATAACATGTTAACTACGACCTATTGGTATAACATGTTAACTGCGACCTATTGGTATAACATGTTAACTACGACCTATTGGTATAACATGTTAACTACGACCTATTGGTATAACATGTTAACTACGACCTATTGGTATAATATGTTAACTGCGACCTATTGGTATAACATGTTAACTACGACCTATTGGTATAATATGTTAACTGCGACCTATCGGTATAACATGTTAACTACGACCTATTGGTATAACATGTTAACTACGACCTATTGGTATAACATGTTAGCTATGACCTATTGGTATAATATGTTAACTGCGACCTATTGGTATAACATATTAACTAGGGTTGACTACTTTTAGATGAAGTCATGAAACCCGTTACACGTTTTTGATGTAGCGTAATTTGACAGAACCATTATATAGCGCCTTACAAAGACCTAACAAAGTTCTGCCAGCACTGCTCTTTACCTGATATTGTTTTCAAGGGCGACTTATGGCAACCGCAAAATAAGTGTTGAGTTGAATCAGTAGAGTCTATATTTCAGGAGGAATGTTCCAAGAAAAGGTCAGATGAAAGAGAGAGCGCAATGAGTTTAGATCCAATTGCGGAAGAGCTTGTCCTGCAAATCCAGGCAGACAAAAGAACGCTATATATATATATATATATATATATATATAGTGATTGGCTACCAAGTCAACTCACAAGGCACTTTCATTCTTAGATGTGTATAATGCCTGTCCAGTCGCAGACGCAGAGACAGAGACAGAGAGACAGACACAGAGAGTAATTTCTTTTAGTGGAACAGTGACATCATAATTATAGTTTGGTGAATATAATACTGCAGATGTCACGGAGAGAATATGGCAGGGATAGGAAGCCAGTGCAGGCGTCTTCAGAAGAATCATCCTGCGACGTGTCTGTCTGTCGGTCGGGTCGATGTCTTTCCAAGCGCCATCGACAGTGGATGCGAATTCGTTGAGAACATCACAAGTGGAGTCGTCTGCTGCAAGAAACCGGACAATAACAACGGTACTCATACGACTCATGCATATGCATGCTTCCCATAATATATATATATATATTACTATTTATTACTATTTATATATATATATATATTACTATTATAAAATACTATATCATTCCGGTGCACATGAGTCACGAACTGGTTGATTAAGACTCAATGAAGAGACTTAATCGTTTTCGCAGTCATTTTACTGTACGTACGTACATTGTATACCTTAAAAGCATACAGGCTTACGTCCATGTGTTCATTGTTATAAGCAAGCACATGTGACGCCGTTGAGGATAGGCGTGTTTTGCGAGTGTATCGTGTTATCGTATAGTCGTATAGCGAAGTGCAAGCCATGGGGACGAGTCTAGGGAATTGTTCTCCCTGAAATTTCCCCCACGGAAATCTCTCCACACAATTCCCCCATATATGCCCCCCGTAGGACAATTTCCCTCTGGACCGTTCCCCTTTCTGGACCGTTAATTAGTTAATTGATGAACAACCAACAACCTTACTTAAACGTGTCTGACGCTGATTCTTAAGCCAAATGTATACAAGCACGGAAGCTGGATTGATGGTAATAGTCGCGCTTAAATAGAGGCTGGATTGAGGAAAACAGATCTTCTTAAGCGAAAGCTGGATTGATGAAAAGAATCGCTCATAAATGGAAGCTGGATCGAGGAAAACAGATCTTCTTAAATGGAAGCTGGATCGATGAAACAGCCGTGCCTAAATGGAAACTGCATGGATTGAGGAAAAGATTCGCGCTTAAATGGAAGCTGGATCGATGAAAATACATCTTCTTATAAATGGAGCTGGATTGATGAAAGAATCTTACTCCAAAAACTTTAGCCAATTTATGCTTTAAAATAAATGCTCATTCGGATTGTGGTCTAAATTTAATTAAATTATTTAAATAGTTATGCTGGGTCATCATTGCTTAGTATTTTGCTGTCAACTCATATTCCAGTGTTTTTGTAGGAGGAGGAGGAGGAGGAGGAGGAGGAGGAGGAAGAGGTGGGAAGAGATGCCATCCTAGATGCGCCAACGGAGGCACGTGCTTCTCAGACAACAGATGTCGCTGTCTCAGCGGATTCAAAGGAGCATCGTGCCAAATAGGTTGGAATTTCATTGCCTCTTCTCTTTTCACCCGTGGGCTATGATTCTCATCTCACTAAATAACAGCAATAACGAAAAAATTTCTTTATATAAATGATTCACATTCTGATAGGCAAGACAATTCCTCCAGCTAAATATGATGTTGCATGCTTCTAATGTGAATCGACTAGCTGTAGGCCAAGTCCTTATGGAATACACCGCTCTATAGAGACCTATCGCGTGTGAATATAGGCTATGTTTGATTAATGTAGGCCTAATAACTGATATTTGACCTACTAATCTAACATTCCAACTAATGCAATGTTGAAGCAATTGATTGCAACTATTGCAACAATTGACAGCGATATTCCAACTATTGCAATGTCCCTACCATATCAAGCATTTATATAGCGCCCTTAAATATCTTTCCTCAGAAGCGCTCTCTACGCTGACTTAGGCATAAATGATGTTAAAGTCATAGTGAACGAGTAAAATTCATCTATTAGCAAAGCTATGCACAATAAGTTTAAAAGATTCACTATAGTGATGGGCTCACGCACAAGCGGGAAACCAACGGATCCCGTCGACGGCTGACAGATGGCGTGGATGTCGAGAATACACTGGCCATAATATAGATTATAGACTACGCTACATAATATGCTGAGCCTAGGTCCTATTTATGGCCTAATAATCATAATCCTTTGGTGTCTAAAATTGCTGTTGGGATATGTCAAATTTAAATGCTAGTTTTATTCACGTGTTAGTTTAAACTAATATTTTAATATTTGGCCTATTATTATCATCATTATTCCTATTATTATTATTATTATTATTATTATTATTATTATTATTATTATTGCCATAGCTAGGCCTATTGTTATTATTTTTATTACTTTATGATCAACATTATTATTGGATGCTTGCCCGTCCCAGGACGATGGTTGAAATTTAGTTCTCTTGTTCTCCCTCCGCTTCCACGTCTCAGCACCTCTCCCCTCCTTTCTTCCCGGCCTGTATCGTGGCGTGGCGCCGTCTAGCGAAAGACAGGCAGGCGAGGTGGATAATCCATTGCTTTCCAGATACCAGCCACGACGGGAAGTCTTCAATTACACCAGCGCGTGCTACAGAACCAGCAGTATAGTTACCTTTTACCCACACTATGATGGCAAAATCATTAGCGTCGACCTCCTCCTTTATTCATGCTTTGGACTGGCACTGTCAGAGTACGAACATTGGCAGCGTACTTTTACGGAGCCACATACATTTAGGCCTATCTCCTCTTTATTTTTGTTGTTGCTGCTGATGTGGCGATTAATAGTGTTATAACTCGGCTACTACAATTCATTATCGATTGTAGCTGTATGCGAGGGAGGCTGCATTCCCAATGCCACTTGTGTGAGTCCGGGCGAGTGTCGATGCAACCCCGGTCACTCTGGACCTAAATGCAGAAAGAAATCAGGGCATCGCCAGTTCAGCCACTGCATGATTCGTCCCTGTCTTAAGGGGGGCAGATGTCAACATGGAAAGTGCAAATGCACCCCTCTACACTACGGACATTTTTGCCAGAAGGGTAAGAAGCCGTTCACAGGCTACGCATGTGTGTATAATTTGTATATCTTGATTGTTTACGTTAATACATATCTTTGAATTTGCGTGATTTTGGACATTTTTTATTATGTTACCATGCCTCTGAAGTTCTTTATGCTCTTGAAGATCAGAAGCAACCACTTTCAAGTCTCTTCCATAACGTCGCTATAAAAAAAATACAGCGCTACCAAGTATAGATCTATTCAGTTACGAAAGGCTGCAAGTAATTTATGACGTTTGCATTTGAATTATAGAGTTAGAAGCCAAAGACATTGAATCTGTCTACTACCTGCCTTACTCCGATCAAATTAAAAATAGACCTATTTTTATTTTAGCATATAATAAAGTAATTATTTGAAATCATTTTCCTTTCCAGATCGCAGGCAAAACGAAACGCGTGGTGCAAACAGCACAGAATGAAGTCAGTTTTAATCGGAATATAAATTTTATGCAAAACTATAAACAGACACTCAAAACTTGACATGAGCATCTCGGTCATTGAAGTTGATATAATATAAGCAGATTATAGGCCTGCAGTTGATAGTCCACTAGTCGCTTGGTCCTGTGCTGTGAGGTCTATGGAGGCTAATGTAGTAGGTGTTCCAGAGGAAACTTTTCAAGACGTTGCGAATTCACAAATTCAATGCTCATCAATAATTTTCTTTCGGTGCTTAATTTGATCTCTTCGTCGACTTCAGTGAAAACGTAATCCGTGTCTAGTTGTCTACGTGTTTTAGATCTACCCATATTGTGAGCATCATATGCATGTACATGCAAATAACTGTGCATGTATAGCCTATAAATTAATGTGACCACCGTTATCAAATCAAGGTATAATATAGAATAATCGAAATATAGACCGTCTCAAAATGTATAGAAGGCCTTTCAGTAAGCGTATAAGGTGACCGTGACACGATATTTGAATGTAATGCACACCACTGTAATCCTGGAATCTGGTGGTGCCTCTTAGTTTTAGCGCACCATAAAAATGAGTAATATACCTGTAATATTCACATAGGTCTAAAGCCTTCTTACAGCTACAAAAGCAATGCCTGTTCGAAGCTATAGGCATAGTCCCTGTGTATGTGTGTATACAACGGAGGTTGTGTACGTGTTAAAACGTGCATCTCACAGTGTCTGTTTGTCTGCCTTACTGCATCAGTTGTCATAGATCTTATAGCACGTGCGGTCTCTTAGGATCCTCCTTTGGAATGGCGTAACTTGAACTCCCTAAAAGCGGTCATGTAGGCCTACACATTTCACGCACTTCTCACTCTAGGCCTAAACGCCGTTACTGCGAAGTAACCACACTATCTGGCTGATTGATTGTGCGCTAAATAAATGAAGAAACGCATAAAAAGACGTCCTCCTCCATCCATCAATTAACCTTAACTTTCATTTCACCTTTGGGTTTCGTAATGCATAACGACTCGCGCACATGTTAGGCCTATAGCACACATAACAATATTCTCCCACCCATAGGCCTACTCCAAAAGACAACTCTCACAGATCATTAAGCCTATATAAAAAGTTCTAGCTACTTTTATTGTTCGCTGTCACTCACGTTAGCATTCGTGCGTTTTTTCACATTATTTACTGTCATTATATCCTATGTACAGACTTTCGAGATAAACGAGTAGTTTAAGAAAAAGGGCCTTAGTTTGTATGGGCCTACTGAGCATGCTGACATGAGAGCCACAGGCCTACATGCCAACTGTACAGAGAATGTAGGCCTAATGTCATAATGCTTTACAATGCTCCTACGTAAAAATCGCCTATGCATGTAGTATCAATGTTGTATACATTCGTCACTCTAGGCCTTTGTTATAGGGCCTACCATTATTTTATACTCAATTATTCTACAGTTAGACTATTCTTAAGTTGTATCACCAGAATTTGGCTTTGAAGTCGAATACGATGGACAAAGCATAAGAGATCGTAGGCCTACACCAGGCATTCTATAGATCTATTGCATCTCATCTTTAAACCTACTGTTCATCAGGACTGTTGTCAACAACAGGCAATAAATAACGTAGGTTTATTCTGTATAAAACATAGATCGATGCGTTCAAAACTCTTCGACAGGTGTGTCCTTGTGTTTTTATGTCACAACTTAACTTGCATGCCTAACTTGCTAAAACACCTATCTATGCAACATTAAAAATCCACAGTCAACACATGTAGACCGCCATTTACGCTACATTGTGTAGTCTATACATTTATTTGCGGGCCAATTATTAAATCGGATTCTGCGTGATAGCATTATGTGGGCATGAGATGGGCCCTGGGTGGGTAGATTATGGTTCCTATAATATATGAGCATGCTGACAGAGCCGGTTTGTAATATATATATATATATACATATATATATAGACATATATATATATTTCAACCAGTGCCTAAATAGCTATATATAGTTTAAAAAAATTTAAACTTAATCCCATCTTGCCAACCTTAAACCGCTATTTGTTATTCTGAAAAAAACACATAAAATGTGTGAAGAAAGATGCGTGTACATGGTCGATCGATTATCACAACAGAAGCACATTTAGTTAACTTTAAAGAAGCTCAAGGTAAATGTATATCGAGGATCGCTATATAGGCCTAAGTAAAATCTGTGAGTGAACCAAAATTCTCGGATGAGTTCTCTCGAAAGTCAATTTGGAAGTCTAAGAAGATACGGAAAAACCAACTGAACAAGCGGATCCATGCAGAAGAAAGTGGAGTTTTGTTATCAAACGATATCTAAAGTCCATGACATACGACCTCTTCAGGGCAAGAGTTCCCTGGAGAGTTCGGCGATGGACAAGGCACGTGGTCCACGTCCACGGACAATGACCCTTTGACCCTTCCATCCTCAACTGTGTCTGCTGTATCTGGCCAATCACACGTTGAACAGAACTATTCTCTGCTGTAGTAATTTGGCCTGAGGCGAGGAATGGCCTGGAATTCGGCCGCGCTTGACCTTGAGATGGTGACATTTCCGTGGTTCTTCTCGTCTACATACTGGACGATGTGTTCCAGCTTTCCGTGCGCCAGTCCCTCGTCGAGACGGATAGGGCAGGGTACACAACGGAGGCCAGTGGCGTGAGAACAGCAGAGGATATGAGCATGGAGGCTCGCAGCGTACGGGAAGGATCTTGGACAGGCGGGGAAAGCTGGACAAGGCCACTGGACGGGCATCTTAAGCGAAGGCGCAATAGGAGAGGCTGCGATTGACGTCGGTTCCTGGAGATCTACAAAAAAATCATTTAATTGCGCACGGCATATGCAATCAGGAAGAACTCAATCTGGACAACATGAGTAGTTGAGACAATGTATAATCAAGACAATGAAACTACTGCATGCTAATTATGGGGAAACGGAAGGCGAAGGATAGAGAAAGAGAAGAGGGGAGAGGAAATGAAGTGGAGAGGAGGAAAGGAAGGGAGCTGATGAGGAAGAGGGGCGAAGGAAGAGGAATGGCGGAAGAGGAAGAAGATGAAAGGAAATAGAAGAGGAGACGAGGGGAGGGAAGAGAAGAAGGGAGAGGAAATGGTGTGGAAGATGATGAGAAATGAAGAGTAGGAGGGAACTAAGCTTTACCGTCCTAAGGCGGGCGAACATCGAGTATGTATAATTGTACATATCTTACATATAAATAAATGTGCAAGCCTACGTGTGTGCGTGCTTTACAATGATAGTAATAGTAACAATAATAGTAATAGTCAATAGGTTAACACATGCTACCGGCATAGGCCTAATATTCAAAGGCCAACATACATTCATATAAATTATCAATTAGGTCTACAGACTCTTGTTTGGAATACTTACCAACTGAGGTCTGGTGCCGAATAAACAATATAGGCCTACTTAGTGACAGTAGGTCGTATAAGCCCTATATTCGTGTTGTAGTCTACTTCCGTCGATGTATAGACCCAAATGCAATTGGTTATCTCAGTGGATTAACTTCCGTCTAGACGCTATGACCTGTCAATCAACTGGTACCCGTTACTTGGTGTTTCGGCGACGGTGTAGAATCTTTCAGCTCGTACGAATGCGATAAATAGCGTATCTGACAATTACTTATTTGCGTGATACTAAGGACTAGCCTACCTCTTGAAGTCCGTGCAATTTCAATGGTCAAATTAAGGTATAAGCCTACGAAAATCAGTTAGGATACTGTTAGCCTAATTGTCATTCAGCCTCCGTTTACAGTGACTGATATGTCCTATTCAACAGAATTCACAGAAGGATAAGCTACCGTAATACATGTACGTTATAATCGTTATATATATTTATATACATACATATATATATATAATATATATATACATATACTGCTGGGTCCTATGCATGTAAGTTGAGCGGACCTGCACAACTCACCTCAATTAACATGAAAACCGTGCAGATTATCAGCTCTAGAAACTGGTGACTATAGTGTGACTCTAGGTTGGCAATTTATAGCTACAACACAAATCGGTCTTGACGTTTCATCGTAAGATCAACGCAAATGAAGCTCCATGAATCAGATCACTTCATGCAGTCACTGCGCTTGACAATCAGAGAAAGGGCCGTAAACCTTTTCTGTGACCACATCAGTATCTGTTTTTAGCAGACATTGTTTTCAGGTGCATGCGTTCCACCTGTCCAAATGTATTCAATGATTAATTATGCATGGTCTGTGTATATTATAGGTAAGGGCTTAGACACCTGTGCATGCATAGGCTAATAGGCACATCTAGACTTACGTGTTGTGTAACTCGTTCCTATGACTACAAACACCTGCGATAGGCACGTGGTCAGAGCTAACTGATGTTGGCTAGAAGGGCCTTAATGGGTCAACAGACTTTTAGGCTAATAGGCTTTGATCACATAAATTTTTCAGCTAAACGTGTGACTTCGATTAACACCGATTTTAAGAGATGCGTCGGCCTAAATATATAGACCAATCATTATGGTTATAGGCCTGCTTGTGCCAATTAGTAGGTTATAACATGTAGGCCTAAAAAACACTATAGGCCTATGCAGCCTATATGAGTAAAACGAAAATCCTCATCACCATCTACGTGTTTGATTAATATGGGCATACAGCACATATAGGCCTACATAGCCAACGTACAAAACAGCTGAGACAAAACGGATAGGACAAACTATAATTGGCTCAAATTCAATGAAAGCTTGGTAGGCCTACATTCCGATATCAATGCAGCTTACTTGGGGGGTAATATCGAATATTAGTCCCAGAGTACAAGACGAAAATACATCAATTACTGTGAAATTGATTATCGTTTCGAAACTTTCTGGAATATATCTTAACTAACCTATAGAGGTGGCCTCTATAATTCAGCTCAAAGTCTACAACAAACCAACAAACCGCAGCTGTGTTGATAAGGTTTTCCGTTTCACACTTTGTATAGGCCTACTCGTAGACCTACTAGTCAAACGTCGATCTCTCATATAAAGTCACCACCAGGGGTGTAACAAGCAGGGGCAGGGGCACCGGCCCCCAGTTTCAAAACAGGGGGGGAGCCCCTCAGTTCTAGTGCTCAGTGCCCCCAATGTGCCCCCCAAATCGGTTCTTTTTTATGTTTCTCCAATGGCTTTTTAAGATGACTTTTGTTAAGATAATTTGTGCCCCCATTTTTCAAATTTCTGGGGGCAAAATTCAAAAAGTTGGGGGCAAAATAAATTTTTTGCGCTTCTCGCTACATTTTTAAATTATGCCCCGCCCCCACTTTTCAAAACCTTGTTACACCTCTGGTCACCACTCGAGTAAATGAGTGTCACAGCCAGACGAGTAACAAAGAGGGGCAGACGGGGCAAGTTGCCCTCGGTATCACCTGTGCAGATACGGCAAAATAGAATAGAAGAAAAAATGACGAAAAGAGTGAATGTTGGACAATAAATTTTAAAGAGAGAAAAAAATCGACAGGCCTCTCACTCCTCGGCCTTTTGACTAATATCAAAGTGCATTTTTATCAGATGCCTGATATGTTACCTATATCCAATTATCCAGTGGGCATAGATCAATATCGACGTCCCATAACCAGATGCTTAGCAGAAGATGCTATGTGTTCCTTGTTCACTCACTCCTCTCTTTGAGAGAACCCCAAAGTAAAATGAAGAAAAATGCCACTACATTCTGGTCACTGGGCTCCTGCCTGAGGAATACCTAGTACGGGAGTAGTCGCTGGATGGCTCGAGGGCTAAACATTAATGAGAATCTTTAACAGTGTGCTGTGGTTTGCCAGACAAAATCAGTTTGTTATAAAGCTGATATTTGAATGGTAGGGTTAGACTGTCAGGATAAGTAACTTGGGTTCCTTTATCAAAAATAGAGTCTTTAAAATAAAGAGCACTTCATGAAGGGAATGAGCACCGCGAGGAACGGAAGGTGTCAATGAACTCCTGGAGGATGAAGGTTGCATGAACAGTAAGTGCATACACAATTTCAGATGGAATATAGTTAGATGAGGTACAGATGTAGAACTCTGGATGAAATAGAACATTATATCAAACAGAAAAGAAAAACACATCTTCATGATAAATTTTTATTCAGAGTACGGTTGATTAGCCTGTAACTGTACTGCGTGGTACGTCATATCATGCAATCGTAAACATTCATTTCCAAAAACTCTAAGTAACCAAGCGCTCAAAAAAGTCGAGATAGCACCAATACCCCATAATTTTTTTAAATATACTACTTTCAGCTATATTACAAAACTATCTTCAATACCAGTTTTTAAACCAAAGAAACTTAACTGGGTAATGTCAACTCCAGTAAGCAGCCCATTGTAATCTCAATACACAAATATACATTGGCTATGCATCATTTCTTGCTGGTTAAATCATACAGCCATAGAGCACTCAGGCTGGCATGCTGCCGTGGCTGTTTAACGGATAATATACGAAATTCGGTTAACACCAAATGTTTACTGTTTGTACCATTTTTTTGTCTTAACCAATTTCCGACTGTATTCAAAGACTTGAGGTATTTGCAAAGGAATACCTTACAATTCTCCAAGGCAGTGATTCTCGACCTGTGGGTCGCGACCCGCAAGTGGGTCGCAAAGGATATCCAAGTAGGTCACCAACTTTTCTTTGAATTCGCATTTTTCCACTGAAAAATATTGTCTGGTGAATGTAATGCGCTATATTTTCTATAGATCGTTGCCTTGTCAGTGTTGCTGCCATTTTAAACTACGCATACATCTGTGAGACCGGCTTTTCAGCTATGATTACATTCAAGACTACATAATTATTGGAATAGGCTCTGTGTAAATAATGACTTAAGTTTGTGTCTAACCAACATCAGCCCACGTATTGACTTAGCTAGGCTACTGTACATCTGACTAGAATGCAAGCCCCGCCATCTTATTAACAGTTTTAATGTCTCAATGTGAGTCAAACAAGAAAGGTTTTTTTAATTATACCTTTTTTTATCACATTATGTAATTTTATTATGATTTATTTCTAGTTTTGTTATACGCTAGCATGGTTAGTCGTACAATGCATTGATGCGTGACTTGCTGATTTAACAAAGATCATACAATATGCAGGGTTTAAAGTGGGTACGCGTTCCCACTGCTCTCGAAATCTTGTGTCTGCATTCCCACTGCTCACAATGCAAGGAAGCCTCGGAACGCATGTGTTCCAATAAAACTCTTCTTCCGAACGTCCGTTCGGTAACGACAACTAATTCATGCCTCTTATGAGTCTTATTTAGAATAAGAATAACTTATTAGTGTGTTGCTGTCCGCTTGTAAGCAGCTTTACACTAACGACATGTAGGCCTATAAGGCCTTAAACCGGGTATGTTAACGGATCACTACACTAATGGGGAGGGCAGAGGATGATGAGGAGTGGTGGAGAACGGAAGATGGGCGAGGATTAGAACGGAGGGAAGGGCTAATGAGGATGGGAGTAATAAGCGACGAGCATGGAAATGGGACGAAGTGTTGAAATCGGAGAGTATGGGCAGGTTATGAATGAATGATAAGGAGGTGGAGAAAAATTGTGGGGTATACTGAAGGGGAGGAGGGAAAGATGAGGGGATTAGCATGGGAATTGAATGAGAATACAATGGATAGTAATAGACAGCGGAAGGAGAGGATCCATGAGAACAGAAAGAAAGAGGAGGGGACGAACTGAACTAAAAACATAAGTCTCTCTTTGTATCTCTTTATATATATATATATATATATATTAGTTAAATATATACACGCACACCCATTTTTTATAGTTATATATATAGTACATATAGGGGTTATGACAGCTGTCATATATCCTTGTCCTATATCCGAAAATAATTGAATGATACATTGCGCTTGTCACATTATAGGCTAAGTTCTGCTTCATTAACACTCTGCCAGAGTGACTCTGGTATACGGTATCGGGAATGCATCAAATCTATGCCACAGCTGTTGCCTCCGTGGAGTCGGCGCGTATGCTGCACTCGGTGAACTGTGAGTGCCTGTTACTCCTCTAGCGAGGAAATGCACGGTCCCAAAATTATCCCAACTTATTCTGTAGGTTGTTTCTAAAAAATATTTTCAACTATGCCAATGGGGGGGGGGCTTGACCCCAAATCCCCCTTGCCTACGCCACTGGTGTATGATGCCCTGGAAGAGTTTGCCCATTTGTCCTTAGCATTGCAGATAGTTTATATCACTCTACTTGTTGATCATCTACTCGTGAGTCCTGACAATACGAATCGATGAAGTCATTATACAGCTAGAAATTACTGAGTGGACAATACTATGTTGAAACTGGTTAGGCTGCAGATGCAAGAGCTTTCAAAGGTGTATCGTTTGCTACCTGCAGTGGGAAAGAGAGGGAAATTTATCGAGGCCAGTTTTGCCAAGCATTGGTAGACGGCATGACAAAAAAACTGTTGGCAGATTCGGAGAAGGATCTGTGTAGTTCTAGTGTCTGATCTCTTGATCCCAATGCTTGGCCAAATGATTTCGACCCTGAGGGGTGAGATAACTTGTCCATTTAGGCCTACGTGGCAAGTTCCTACGTCAATATACTGCTATGGAGCAAGATTATCGAGATTATTAAGATAGTAGAGGTGGCAGGGTTTCTGATCATTTCCAAGAGTTGCTGAATCGAATAAACTCCTTAACCAGTAGGGTAAGCACGGCGAGTGTGACAGAGGTTCGGAAAATGAATAGATTATTTCTGCACATCACTCAGGTTAGAGCTATCTATGGAGTTTTTCGTGTGAATACAACATCATAGACGGAAAATAATTTCTTAAAAACTTTCTCTTTTGTTAGGCCCATGTAGCTACAGTTGGCTATTTGACTGGCTCAATATAGACCTAACTGTATGTGTGATCCGAACCCTTGCTCTTTGAGTTTGAACTCGACACATTATAGACATTAGGCTGTATACATGTATATCTATTTATTCAAAAAATCTGCAGGATTCATATTTATTTTTAGGGAAAGAAAGATGATACATGTTAAAAAATCATTGTAAATTTTTTATTTTTTTTATTTTTTAATGTATTCTCTTTTACATTTTTATTAAGTGGAATGCGGTTTCATCAAAGAATACAATTTTTAAATTTACATAAGGCCTGGTTAGGGGTAGACTGTAGACATTGATGGTCCTGTCTCCTATCGAGTCAACTCGAACTTTGGAGTTCCACTGCTCACCCAAACCACTTTAATCACTGATAATATGTGCTCTTGGAGCCCGGGTTCATCAATACGTCGACAACTCCCAACTGTACTTGACATGCCGCCCATCTGAGGCACTGAAGTGCATGTCAAAATCTTGGCAATTGTGAAGTAAGTGCAGATCTGGATTTCCTCCAATCGGCTAAGATTGAACCCAGATAAAACTGAATTTATGCGGCTGGGCAAGAGACAAGCACGTTCGAGGGTTGACAATGATGCGATTAAAGCAGCATTTCCTCATTGGAAGGTTCAACGCGTCATCCGGGACCTTTGAGTTTTTCTGGATCAAGACCTGTCCTTGGAGGAACATGTCAGTTCCCTGTGCAGGTCTTGCTTTTATCAATTGCGCCAGATTAGAGTCATTCGGCGAAATCTGTCAATTGACACAGCTATAACTCTTAAATGTCCACTCCTTCGCGCTGAGTTGCCTGGACTACTGCAATGGTGTCGTGCGGGTCTGCCAAAGTTCCGGATAAGACAGCTTCAATCCGTTCTCAACTGCGCCACTCGAGTCGTTGACAAGCTGCCAAAATACTCGCATATTTCAAGCTATATGTGTAACAAACTGTACTTGCTCCCGGTTGACAATAGGATCACTTTCAAGATCATCCTCATGGGACGGACATCGGTGAATACATCCAGAATACATCAGAGAGCTCTGTCTTCCCGTCTCCAGCCAGCCAGGTCGTCGATCCTTGCGTGCTGCGGTTTGTGGGGACTTGATGGTCCCACGTTCCCGTACATCGATCCGGACAAAGCGTGCCTTCTCATGCATTGGACCATCATACTGGAACACTCTTCCGTTACAACTTCGCAACGTGGCACTGCTTGCAGCCAACTTTTCTAAATTACTCAAATCGCATTTGTCTAAATCTATTGGGTAGCTACGTTTAGCGCCTTCAAGAGGTTCTTATAAGGCGCCATGTAAATTGCCTTATACATACATACAAAATTGCTCCCAGATTTTGGAATGGTGGGTCTCGTTAGGATCTAGATACTGCAAAGTAGGTGCCCAAGTCAAAAAGGTTGAGAACCGCTGCTCCAAGGTGCAACTACAGCCACAGACATAATTTCAACTCACAACAGCAGACAGTGACTAAGCTGTCATAATTTCTAAATCAGTCTACAACGCATTGCCCATACAGCAGAATCTTCTACTCAGCGTCAATTATATCAAGATGAGTTTTCTCCAAAAAATCAGATTTGTGCAGCATCTTCAAAATCCTCTTCATCTTTCAGTACCTGCAGCGCCAAATACCTGACATCTTCGGCCACAGCATAAAGAGCACCTGACAAAATCCAAATGAACACAATCACCACACATAATTATATAGAATAGAATTCAAAACAGATGTCATCATATCCTTCTCGTCATCATATCATTCCCTATCTTGTCTCCCCTGCTTGCAGCCACCTCTGCTATTTTCCACCCATTACTGAAAACCAAATTCTAGCAGCCATATCCTGATTCTACTTTTGCACAGCCACTATCATCACTGATTACCACTGCAGCACCACACTGTTGCCTCGGCTAGGCCTCCCCTGGGTCTGACCTGACAGAATAGATAGAGCAGACTGGCCATTGTTAATCTGATTTTATATAACAATGGTGAATAAGCTGATGTCTCCTGATGTGGCTTTGCTTTTGTGGGCGATGAGAAATTTATAAAGATTTATATATCACATGTTTTAAAAGCAAACCTAAATCAAATGAGATTTAAAAACCATAAACATGTGCATTATTATAAACAGATAAAATCTTTGAATGATCACATTTCACATTTTGAATCATGCATGGAATTCATACACAGACACTTACAACACATTTTTGCAGATAATAAAAATGTCATTAAAAGCACTTAACTTTATCAACAAAACCTAGTTATGCTTACACAAGTCATACCAGGGGCGGCGATCCACCTTTTACAGAGAGGGTACACGTTATACATGTGTCCCCCCACATTTCCTACCCCTCTCATTGGGTGTCCCCTCCCTCCTGTCAAATGAGGTCGCCGCCTCTGAGTCATACATAAATATCATGACAATACCTGCTGCCGGTTGACTAGAATATTGCCCATTTGAATCCGAGCTATTGATTATAACTGAGACAGCATCACCGGCTGGTTGTAGATGACGACTAATTTCATCACCAGAAGGTAGAATCAAGTGGTTCTGTGCATCGCTGCCTAAAGATGGAATGATATGGACGCTGTCACCAGACGACTCGACTGTATGAACATCTGCAGGGAGCGACAATCCTACTGGAGCTGGACGTAGGCTTCGGGCCTTACTCAGAAGACCTTCTTGTCTTAGCGTAGCCTAGTCAAAGAACAACACATGTCTTGAAACAAGAGGAACCAGTCAACATAACCAGGGCCGTACCGAGGGAGGGGCCAGTGGGACCTAGGCCTCGGGGCGCGATTGTGGAAAGGGTGCAAATTTCAGGATGGAATAACTTTTTATTCCATAAAGTGCACTATTTTCAAAATGTGGGGGCACCAAATTGATGCTACGCACAGGGCGCAACTAGCTAGGCACAGGGCGCAATTATAGCTCGGTATGGCCCTGAACATAATGCATGTAAGGTAATGTAATCACAATTGAAGCAGAGCCCTTGACAGTGTCTTGGCAGTTCGGTGCAAAATGCAATCAACAATGAAGTTGTTACTACAAATGCAACAACTGCCATAATAACAACTCTAAAGCATTATTAAACTTATAATCATTAATACTAGAATAGATAATCTTTTGTAAAAATGCTTTTAACACTGACCAAAACATAACAGAACCAATTTCATGTTCCCAGCTTTGCTATAGCAAGTCAGTAGACTCCAATATTCTTGCAAGAAATTCAATATCAAATAATACAACAGTGAAAAAACAAAATAATAAGTTATCTCTTAAACCTATTTCACAGCTTTCTTACTATAAGGATGTTATTGTCCTTTTCCAAGAGCTGGAGCTTCTCTTTTAGTTTAGCCACTTCCTGTTCATGTTGTTGCACCATGGACTCCATCTGTGATGTCCATCTTTCCTTCTCCCTCTCCATCTGTCGTTCGAGTTGACGTACTCTGACTACTGTTAGACAGATTCAATTAGACCTAATAGTTTAATTTCTCTAAATTTATATTCTCTACACACAACAAAGAATAATAAGACGAATGGCCAGTAAAGCTGAGTGTGCGCTGAGCGTGCGGGTTCAACACTCGTCTGAGGCGTCACTGTGTAGGGACCATGAGCAAGTCCTTCACGCACAATTGCTCTGCAATACAACTGCTATGCGTCATCGAGGTGTGTGCAGTTGTGAGCAAAACATTTTGGAAAAAGGGCAATATCAAATTTTAGTTGTATGATATTTGTGTACGGTAGCAAAATCTCTTGCACTACTAAGTCCAAAGGCAGTCTCAACTGAGTTACTGAAAACATAATCTTCATAAAATATTTAGCTGAACCAAGACTGAAATCGTTGTTGCTTCCTAGTCTAAAGCAAGTCTTAGAGAATTCCAATAAAACCCCACACTACATTCTGGTGTTAGGATAATAGGGTATAGAACTGCAGATTATATCATATAACATAATATAGATAAAATTAACATTAAAAAATTATGCAGCTCTTGCAACAAGTCATAATATTAATACAAGACAACTCTCAATTTTTAAGTTTGATTATGTATAATTCCTGTGTACGAGTTGTGTCACAGTTATAACGACTTAACTGTATACAATATACCAACCAGCTTTTGTGTGTTCTCGTTTCACGTCATTCAGTTGCCTAGAAAAGTCTTCCTGCAGGAATGCTTCACGGTTTTCAAGTTCTAAAATGTAATTTAAACGCATATCTCCTAAATCTACACACAGAACATTGTAGAGCATTCAAAAGTAACATGTATCAAACAGCAAATCTGCAAAAAGAGTCAAAGCTTTAAGATTTACCATTCTAAAATATTAGTCATGTGAGTTACATAATTTTATTTGTGTGTATATAAACATACGATCACAGGAAGATAAAGAACCTGTGCCTGTAAGACTTGGTCATGTCCTTGACAATTAATTTGGAAGGATTTCAATGATCGACAATTCTACATTTCTTTCAAACTATTTTAACTGTCTTTATATTGCAAAACACCAATTGGCAGAGCACGGTCATGTTCCTAAAAACTTAAGTAATCTCAAAAACGACCACATGTTGGCATCAAGAAATTGTAGAATCAAATGGAAATCAACCACGAAGGTGAGTTTACCACTTTTGTTGCGAATCTCAGTCTTCTCTAATTGAAATTTGAGCTGCTCTAGTTGAGCCAAAGCATCTGACAACTCCTGGCTAGACACTTTGAGCAAGCAACTCAGTTCCTCCACCTTCTGCAATCATAACACATTGATTATGATTGATTATGTTTGTAATAATATAAATGTTTGTAATTACTATCATTATGTCACAGACACAAACAAATAGTTAATGTAACCAACTTAGACATTATCTCATTTATAAAAGAAATGCCAGAGAACCATTTCTTCTAAATGCAGTGTCATTGCTATTCGACCCTGTGATAAATCATTCTAGAAATGCCTTTAAATAAAGTAAATAACCGAGCTGGAAGCAACATAATGAGAAATGATGCAGAGTATCTGATATGTAATATCAAATCATACAGAACTTTTTACTCAGAAATGCCAAAAAAGAACAAGTAATAATCAGATATATAAATATGAACATAAACAACTGTTTTATATCATTATATCCCATTATATGTCTGTTTGCTGCAATGTCAGCATATGATCAAATGAAATAAGAGCAAGCAATAGGTTTCAAACCTCAGACTTTCTGTCAAACTTCTCATGAAGGTCGTCAAGCATCTGTCGAAGGTCATTCGCTTCTTCAGTTGCTTTTGTAACAAAATCATCATCGACTCAATATGACACAAAGAAATCTGAGTTGGGTAATGGTTGATACCATAAATCTAGCAGCCATCATCATCCATCATCAACATCAATAATATGGCACAGATATTAAAATAACAATTTGTATAAATGATCTGCACAAGTAGGAGCTTGCCAGTCTCTTAGATGCACAGTGTATGACAAGTAATGAAGTTTTTGAGCTAAGGAGAAGCTTCAACATCAACTGATGGCAATCAGAGAACTGGAAAATAATGTTACTGAGGATCAATGAAATAAATGTACCTAAGGAGTCACTGGATAATAAAACTCGTAACAGTCTAAGCTACATTCAGAATCCCTCAGCCACTGAACCAATTTTACAGTGACTAATATCCCAACATTATTTGTCCAGATTGGATAAAGTCTGAAACTTCTATCTAGGTCAATGATTTCAATAATGCCAATACCATAGACATCAGCCAATTATCGCTTAGAGTGAAATCACAACTAAAAGCTAATACACCATCGGAAAAGTCATGTTGACATCCAATAGCATCATTATATTTGATAGGGAGAAAGACATCAAGCATCCATCCATCTATCGAAATTTATAAGAAAACTGATGTGGGCCAAATCCATGGGGTTTATGGTCACACAAGAGCTAATACACTAGACCTTCCTCTTGACAACAGTCTCTGGACGAACACTTAAATGCATCAATACCTTTCTTTGTTGCATTTTGAATTCTTTCCTGGAGTTTCTGAGCATCTGACGCAGTCTGTGCAGCCAAACTGCTTCTCTCTGACGTCACTCTGTCGAGTTCTGCTCGACACTCCTCCAGTTCTTCACTGACACAAACATCGCAATTGTCTCAAATGCATGAAATCATCAGACAGCTGCTACATTAATTATGCTGATTCACAATATTAAAACAATTACAAAAGTAAGCTAACTCTCAACAGCCATCAAGAACATAATTACTATTACAAAACTAAATCAGTTCTGCTTACCAAAAATATTCAAGTCTTGCTGGCCTTGTAATTTAGATCAGAGTTAACACACACACACACTTAGTCAAAGACCACATGTGAAATCTGTTAATAAGGATAAATGTTCAACATCTTGCTAAGTTTTTTAAACAAGATATACAGTGATTTTGAAGTGTAAATCAAACTAGACAAAAACTAAAATCTTACATAGGTGAGGTTAAAGTGTTTGTGTCTTCATCTTCCTTTCTTCTTTCCATCAATTCCATTTTAAGCATAGCCTCCTTTCTAGCAAACTGAGCTACGGAATTCAAACAAACAGAATTACTCGTTACTAAATAACTTAAACTCTTCACGAATTCAGTTGAGTCACTTATTCTGTGATGATACTGTAGATTTTAATCTACTTCTTTAATAAACAGAGAAAAAAACTCTTAAATCATATAGACCAGCAAATCACAAACCTTCCTGTGCTCCAACAACAAATGGTTCTGTGAAACAATTTATTTAACACAACTGTATGTTCACCTCTAAGCAGAATTGTTTTAAAGCAGATGATCTGAAGATGAAACAAAAGCAACTGAGATGACATAATACCCTGCAGTAGTTCTACACGTCCACTGGCAAAACTAATTCGTTTGTTAAACGATTTGAATGAAGCGTCCACTTGTTTGATCGATGTCTCGAGAGTTGCATAACGATTCATTGTTCTGTTCAACAAATGCAAACGACCCATTGAGTACAGTGCATGAATTGAAGCTTAGTCATTAAAAGTAACATAGTTGCATACTTTCAATAGATATTTGGCTAATGCATAAGTGAAAATCAAGAACATGCTGAGAAAACTAAAATAAAAATGAACACAATACAAGACCCACTAAAAATGTAATATCAGATGTGTTCCCTATGTGGTCATAACTTACATGCACTGAAAGATATAATCATATGAGAGCTTATACAGATGTAGCACAACCTGTGCGATATAGAACAGACATGATAACGCGCTTCCTTGGGAATGCTGGTTATTCAGCAAATTTTCTTTTGTTGTTGAGTCAATAACTGGCAAATAAATTGATTCAAATGTCAATTACTCCAAAAATACATCTAAGTGGACCGTTCCTGTCAAGCATCTTTCAATATGGAAAAATCTGGAATGATCTGAAACCTGCAGAACTAAAAAACAGTCAGAGATCGGAGCACACAATGCAACAGTCTCTGGTGAGTGACATGATCATGACTAAACCAATCCAGAATTTATTACTTGACCTGATGCTAATTGCTCTGCAGTACAACTGCAATCGCTCCGTCGAGGCGTGTATGTGCTTCTCTGAGCAAAAATGTTGGAAGAAGGGTGGTATGAAATTTCGGTAATAAATAAATAAATAAAATCTAAATCTCCTCAGATTTAACCATCCAAAATTTTTATGATAGTACTAGAAATATCTAAGATAAGATTAGATGACAGGGCAATAAACTGACTGCATAGCTATATCTCTGAGTTCACCAAGTGAAGTGAGGCTTTGACAGTGATCCCGTGATTCCTTTTCAAGCAGCTTCTTAACACCATCGAGTTCATTCTGTAGCGACTGCAAATAGCAACAAATAGCACATTTGCAAGCAATCTATATTTGATGCTGATTATTTAAACATCTTTAACAACCCAGAGAAGTAAAGTAAAACAAATATCAAAACACCAAGTTTTACACTATAATATAAAATTGTTAATATTTCATATTCAATTTGTTCAGTTATGAACAGCAAATAAAATGTCTAATGATATGATGAATTCAACTAGTAAAAATTGTTGATTTAAAAGAAAACAATATTTAATCTGAGCATTACATAACAGTGTTTTTCTGACCTTTGTGGCAGCTGCCTCCAACTCAATAGTTGCCTGCTTTTCCCGAACAACATGGGACAAGACCTGACACTTGTTCTCCAGATCCTTACAGTTCTTCTCAAGATAATTCATCTAAAACCGATTAATGAAATGAGCAATTCACCAACATTTATACAATTCATTCAGTAGATCACATGAAACCCTGTCATCAATTTTTTAATAGAGAATTTTTTATCAAAACAATTTCAACCACAATCAGCCATGCATGTAGGAATGTTAAAATTTTAAACTAATAACTTGAACATGCATCTTTAGTTTACTTTGTTTCTACACTGGTCACTATTGCCATCACTTTTTCATTGAAAATTATAATAGCCACAATATAATGATGTCATTTGAACATGAGAACAAAGATATCACAGTAGACCAAGATTGTAAACAACAGTCACTATAAGAGTAAGGCTACATAAACATTCTGGAGATCATAACAGGAATAGCAAAGGAAGCAAATACATTTAAAAACATGAATATTCAGTCCTTTATTTTATAATGCTACTGACATAATATCTAAAAGTTATGCAAATGGGTTTTGCTATTACTTATCAGCTTACTAAGCATCCTCAAATTCAACATCCAACCAGCACAAAATCACTACTTTAAGATTAGACAAACCTTATTTGTCGAGTTTCTTTTTTCATCAGCCAAGGAGATAGCAGTGGATTTCAGTTGAACCATTAATTCAAAAACTTTCTCCCTCCAGCTACAACAGAAAATATCTCAAACTAACATTAATCTGTGAAAATCAAAATTAGTACTTGTTTAAAAAATCTGCACAAGCATTCAAATATCGAATATTAATATTTCAAAAACGTTTACAAGTAGTCCACTGTAAAATCGATCTAGTAGTCTACAAAGAGCAACAGGGCTACACTGTATCCAGATAAACACCTAAGATATCATGTGTTTATCAGCATAAGTGCAATACAGGAAAGCAAGGGCTGTAGTGTAGAACAACAAATTACTTTATTTGAATAGAATTTTAAAGCAAAAGAACGAAAATTATGATTCCTTCAATAGTATCAAAACATCAAACTTTGTTCAACTATTGCTTGCTAGAAATGGCCAACACAAGCACTAAAGCACACAATCAATGCAGAGCAGTGTATAACAAATCAATCAGTTTATACAACGGTCCAAGTTGGCCGCATTGGTCATCATTTGGTTCTCAGTTCTAACTCCGTTCACAAAAAAAACAGTTAAGTTAAATCTACAGAGGATAGCAGAGTTTTAAGTCCAGTAGACGTACATTGTCAGCAGATGTCGCTTAACTGTTGTAGAATTATCCAAACCCTGGAACACACAATGGCAAATCCATCAAATAGCTAACAATTCAACTGACAGAGTATTTCTCTGTTCTAATAAACATAGAATTTTGGGAACTCTTGATGAAACTTACTAAGATACACCAATCTACAGACATAAGGATAACAGATTTATGGTCATGCTGATCATCCATGGCTTATAACACCATGATCCTATGCCCTGATCATCCATGGCTTATAACACCATGATCCTATGCCATGATCATCCATGGCTTATAACACCATGATCCCATGCCCTGACCAATGGCATTTGCACTCTAAAGATAAAGATTTCTCAATACAGAAAATTACACTGATCATTGGAATCAACATGGTAGAGGATGAAAATCTAAAATGACTGTACCAAAATCTCAATCCATCAAACTGAGGACATGAATTTTGCACCGGAAAATGTAGTTTAAGTGCTATGATTGCAAAAACTATTAAGTAATAGTTTGAAATACTTGCTATAATAATTTGAGGTCACATGCCATGCTATCAGAAGGAATTTATGACATTCACTTGTCATTAATTTATTCATAAATATCCATTCCACCTGAGGGTTACTCCACCAGCAACTGCTGAATTATTACACATTTACAATGGTGAACTATTCTACCACATGCAGCTTGTTATTGGGCTCAACCCTATCAAATGGTGAAAAATCCACTGCAATGCTAGTGAACCCCAGGAGCAAAAAATTGGTTGAACTTCGAGTGGATATTCACACTACATCTGTAGTGTAAACACATTGACAATATTTGGTCTTGACCATGACAATGGCTCGTAATATGGGCTCTTTGCTACATGTTTGTCACTGAATACATGTGCCTGAATGTAGGCCCATATTAAATTACAATCACGCCTAACAGTTTAATTTGAAGTCTGGTCTCTGGTCTCTTTAATTTGAAGTCTGGCAGCAAAGGCTGCCATTATATTAAAAATTCCACGTCCGACTGTAGAGAAAAGTCTTGAAATTTTTCCACTGGGTATTGGAGCTGGAAAATGAATATATTGAGGTATGTTCTTTCCTTTCTAACAGGGGTCAATTTATAATGTGTAATAACAGATGATCCAACATACCACGCTTGTGCCAATTTTTTTAATTTACACTAAAATTCTGTACTATTTTTGTATATATATATATATATACATATATCTTTTAATGAAATGCTTAGAAATGAATACCTGAGAGATCTGCTTCTCCTGAATACTTAGAATGTCAGTGAGTGCATTGAGACGTGTTGTGAGCAATTCCTTTTCTGTTGTCAGACGATTATTATCTCGGTCTAAAATCTGAGTCATAAAAAAAAATGAGAATGGTTTACGTTGTACCACATTAAAACTGTAACGCACATCGGAATGTTATTCTCACTCTGAAATCACTAGTTTCGCAATCCTGTGACTATGTACTGGCAAAGCTTAAAGCCTTTCTAGTCGGATGTATAACTCTGCAGTTTTGCACAAATTTACACCATTTTCAATGACAATCTCTACCTCAATAATTAATCATTCTATCATATTCAACATTTAACTTAGAAGAGTTTGAAAACATAATAAATCACAGCTATCATGTACATAACATGATACAAGCTGCTTCTTGGACTTGAATGATGGAATTATGGATTTCACCTGGAATGATTCCAGAATCTGGTATGTCATGCAGTATATTGTAGATCATTAGGGTGCTTTTACAGAGGAGCTGTAGAAGTTCATATCAGATTTATCAAAGAAACAGTTTGGTCAAGTCTCACCACTTTGGACTCCAGATGTTTCAGAGTCAATTAAAAGTCTGAAGGACAAGAGAGAATTCACCATGTTAAGTGTCTGTATGTTATGCTAGTAGTCCGTAAGAATATGTTGCAACATAAATGAATGCACACCTGAACACGATTCTTTAGCTCTTGCATCTCCTTCTTCCAGATGTCTGATGACTTTCCCATGCTGTCTGACTCGTTCAGGTACGTCCGGAGTTGATTCACCTGCTGCTTCAGCTCTTCAATTGATCCATCTTTTTGACTACAAGAATTTTCTATCAAACTTTAGGATTACACATACTAGCATAATTAATTAGGCCTGTAGCTCACAACACCAAAAAAAAAATGTAGTACTTCACTGGTCTCATCCTACAGTAGTCAGTACATAATCAAAGATGCATTATAAAAATTAAACAGATATGCAATGATACATTATATAACATTTATTAACTGCTTAGCAGAGAAATAATTTGGCAACTGAACAACCTAAAATGGAAGTTTCTAATGTTGGATGTAAAAAAACAATTCTTTAACAGATTTATGAAGCTACTGTAGAATGATTGGACTAAAATTAACCTCATCTCTTCGGACAATTGCTTCTTCTGATTGTCCGCTGAAGAGCTGACTTCGGTCAACCTTTTTTCCATTTCTTGAATGGCTTCCTCCTTTGCTCTGTACCTCATCTGCCAGTCAGTCTTCATTTGCATCCATTCCATCTGCTGTCTCTCTTTTTCTTCAAGCAGTGCATGAAGCTATAACAACAATTTTACACCCTCTAAGATACCGATACATCCATTGGTCATTGTTATCAGGGCTTCCATTCCTACACTTGGTTGGCACCCACTGAACACCAGTTTGGGAAATGAATTTCATGAAACAGTTTTAAGTTTTTATATAAACAGTCCACTGATCTAACACGTTAGCACATAAGCGTTGTGACATATTTACAGCACGGCTATGATTATGTCTGAACACTGATGCCACATGCTCAATGACTAAGCTCCTCAGTCCAATTTAATACATGTGCAGGAATTTAATTTAAAACAGAACTTAAATGGGTTCTTTGCTAAATGTTTGCCATTGAATAGAGGCACCCAAGTGTAGGCCCATATCGAATAACTCACACTGACAACGATTTCGTGCCAAGTAAAATTTACAGTTATTGAATAATAAATATTAATTATTAAAGATGAATAATTAAATATATTATACAAAGCATGCATTGCATAAAATCTTATTTCCACATTCATTTGAAAACAAATAAAGAAGTGAAACCTGTTCACTGTTTCCATGGAAAAGGATCTGTGGATAAGACACATGATATATCATAATTAAGTTAGATAATAAGTTAATATTAAGAAATTAATAGCTTATAATCACATAATCAATCAACTTGAAAAGTCAAAGACTTATAACTTTAATCATTTACATTCCCAGAGCTAGGCAAGGTGAGCAAATGACACATAAATGCTGTCACATTCCACCAACTAACAAGTGCTAAGAGTTGTATCCAAAGATATGTTACAGTTTGCTAAATTGACCAACCTCGTTATCATGAGACTTCCTGAGTGCCTCAATCTCACTGCTGAGAACTGCTATGTGTTGGGTGTCCTGTGACTCCTTAGCAAGTCGCTCATTCTCCAGTCGACTGATCATCTTCTCGTACTTTCGCTCGGACTGCTTCAGCTGGTCCTGCAGCTGCTCTATTGTGGTTCCCTGTCTTCGAATGATGTTATCATAAGCAGAGAAATCAAATGGCATGGCTGCTGTAATGACAGGCTCTCTGGACGCCTTCTGTGAGCCACCGGGCTGTACTTGCACTTCCTAGAATTAATCAAATGCATATAGTTCCCTAAATATTCTTAACATCAATATGAAACAGAAGACTGCATATAATTAATATAAACAACTATTTATTATTACCATAGTCGTATATATATATAAATATATATTGTATATATTATATTTATATTGTATTGAATATATAAATATATATATACGTATATGTATACGTATATATATAAATATATATACATATACATCCTCCTCTGATTCGACTCCATATGCATTCCAATACTTTCTTGTATCTAATATGTGTCCATCTTATGAACTGAAGCACAGATTTATAAATATTTACACCAATTAAACCACATGATGCTTGCAGTGAATCATAAACCATTCTTTATGCTATGCAAAAATCACTCTTCTTTTACGGTTCTCCACCAGTAACTCATCATTAAATGAAAATCCGAATTTGATATGCAAATTCCCATGTGACAAATCAAATTAAATGCACAATACTCAAACGTAATTCACATCCGTGAGAAACTTGAACCACAGCCTCTCACTTAATCATCCAGCACACTAACCAATACACTACCAAGCACCATAAATGGCATGAAATTAGTTGATAACAACAAGTGCATTAGACACTGACATGATATAAGTCATTAATTGTATTGAATAGGGGGGGGATAGGCATGCTATTCTGTTACAGCAAAAGTTGAAAGAACATAATTTAGCCTATTTTATAAATATTGATAGAAGTACAAATAAAAAACTTCCTTCAGTGAAAACGGTTACAATAATGTTAACAACGCCTGAAAACCGTAAATATACTATGCACTTATTCCATAATTAACTTTAGGATACTTGCATCCTATGATCATGTTGGTCAATAAGTCAACTGATGCAATCCAGGTTATACGACAGTCTCTGATTTTTAACTTATGTACAGCACTCTTCCTTTGGCCTAAGTAGTGTTAATGAGCTATTTCAACTTATTATTATTATTAGACAAACATCAAGCATACATTTTGCATATGTTCGACGTCAGTAGCTCTAGTTCTTGGTTCGCCATTTCTGCAGGAAAATAAAAACATAATTATATATAATTCTCAAACTGCTGTGAATAATTTGTGACTGTATTTCCTAACCACAATCTGTTTTGAAATGGCAAGTGACGAAAGTTTTTAGCAGCTTTGTTAACCAGAAGACAAGTACTTCTGCACTCCGACTGAAACTTGATTTTCATTCAAGTGGCTTTAGAATGGTTTTAAATTGCTTGTGAAATGGATGTAGAGAGTAGAAGCAACTCATGTCACAGGTTGCAAATTAGCTTCCAGAACGAGGAGCTCTACCATGTTGCACTGTGTCATCACAACATTGGAAAACTACCAGAAAACCATGCATTGCAAAGCATCAGATCAATTGCCAGCAAGGATTACACTTGAGTGCATAGAGTACTCTAAGGCTATGCAGTTACATATCACCACAAAGATCACAGCAGTGTCTTCACATGGGAACCAGTGCAGCCATCCATTAGTATTTAGATATATGACCAAACTTTGGAAACCAATCAGTCAAGATGCAGCATTGAAAATGGACTGAAGTAAGTTAATCTAAGAAAGAATCCGGTCCTCATAATTATATAAAATACAATGATTAAAATTAAGTGTCAAACAAATCTGAAGCCAGGCAAACATTCAGCATACCTGGTTCACCTCTTCATTTTATTACTTCTGTAAATTAACAATTTAACACCGGTATGTGCCATGACAAGAGTGAAGTAACTCACTTCAACTTTCGAACTGAATCTTGTAGCTGCAGAATTTCACTAGCCGTCTGCTGAATGACTGTCCAAGGATCTTGTGTATTAGAAGTAACTGCAGGCACCAGGAAAGATGATGGAGGAAGAAGATGTGGCCCTGAAATATTCATCCATGGGTTCAATCTGTCATATTCTCATTGGAGTGTAACAGTTCATATGAAAGTCTTCAGGAGTAACCAAAGTGGGATGAGTTCACTCATGCCTAAGAGGAGCAGAAAGGGTCTTTCAACCGAATCCACAAAAGATCCCTTTTTACTGGTGACAAGACTAAGAATCTGACAACTTGTCAGCATGGCAATTTAAACTTAGTGATACATGTGAAAAGCCAACACATTAGCATAAAGTCATCTTTAGCAGCATTTGGTTAATGTTTAAGTCAAACTCTGCATCTGAACTGTTTTAATACTAAAAATCCATGGGCTGTCCAACAGGGACCTAGTGCATCTTCCCCGCTGGGCATTTCACCCTGGACATCTCCCCCAAACAATTCCCCCGTAGAACAATTCCCCCGGAATTGTACCCTCTGTGACTCAGCTTAACTATTTAAAATAGTGCAATTAAATTTAGACAGCGAAACGAATAAACATTTATTTTAATTTAAACTGTCTTCTAATTTTGAAAAGGAATCAAAGCCTGAAATTTAGACAGCAAAAACGAATGAACACACACACACACACACACACACACACACACACACATATATATATATATATAAAGCATTTTAAATGCATGCAATGTCACACAAAAATGCAAATCCTAGGTGTGGAATTAGTACTTGTTTGACTAATGTTTGAAGTGGTAGAATTTAATACCGGAAAGTTAAGATTCCAATGTACTCGGCGGCACTTAAGAATTGAACTGATTCAAACTAGAGTTCATAAGAGAAGAGAATAAGAATCCATTTTAAAAGGAAATAAGAACCTTACATTTTGCTAATACTGGAGACTTAACTTTACATGTTATGTGGCCAATAAGCGGTTATGCGGTCTTTAAGCTTGTAGGCAACAATTGTACTGTCTTAAAGTGAGACACGTTGAATTAAGGTTGTTGGTTGTTTATCAATTAACTAAAAATTAATTAAGCCATACAAGTCTGCATGATCAACTATTCTTCTAGTAATGTTTGATTTAACATTTGCCTTAAGCATCAAAGTGAGACACATTGAATTTATGTTGTTGGTTGTGTTGTAACATCAGACCCGTTTTATGATAACAGGACGGAAAATTCCGGGGGGATGTATTACGGGGGAGAAATGTCCAGGAGGAAATGTCGGAGAGAGGGAGATGTCTGGGGGTAAATATCAGGGGAGCTGTCCGGAACCCGTCCAACAGCATTAGAACAATAATAAATGAATTTTAAAATCTGCCGCCCTTATAAATGTCTTCCAGAAAAATAATAAAATCAAATAAATAAATTCAAGAATTACAGTTTGATTGTCTTCTCTATGCAACCTGTTTCAAGTAAACTACTTAATGAAGTCTGTATTTGTCACATGTATGTAGCTATACGTATGTATCTATATGCATGGATGTGACCATGTATGCTACTATGTTATACAATATTATACATACATAAATTTGTCAACTCACATCACACATAAAGTCACTGTGTGCTTATGTAAATGATACGTGGGAATATTCTGGCAACAAGTGTTACTCATCATACAATATTGGAAAAACCACACAAGAAACTTAGTTCATAAAAAAAATAGCTGGTCATTGCAAGGTTGTTGGGTTGCACATGAAATGCATTGTTTACAGTGTGAAAGTGGCAATAGTTAAAAAATCAATTGTCCTTAAATTACTATCACTTTAAAGAATACCTATAAATAATTACACATGTGCTATCAACAGGTGGAAAAATAAAAACATTGAATCCAAGGTATAAGGTTAAATGTGTCAGGAGTTTAATTTTAAATAAATACTTCTACATGCAAGATAAAACTTAATGTTTATAATTCCAATTCTATCTTGCAATATGCAAATATCATCAAAACACCAAAAACTAATTTCCCACTAAAAAATCCCATTAGCTCTAGAGCTCTTAATTCAACACCATAAGATCTCGTGCTGGTTGGAACTGACGCTCGACCAGGTTTTTGTAAATTTGATATTTTTTATTGCAAGTGATCAAAAGCAATTATGTAAAATTGCAATTGCATCCGGGCTAGTATGGAAGGGAAATGAAGCTGCAACATGGAAGCCAATCATTGATCATCTTTTCTGATACATTGCGGACAATGTCTGTGATCGGCAATGTAAAGAATAAAGTGGGACATCCGCGTACTTGGCAGGATAACTATGAACGTATAATCGCCGAAAAATTCATCCAAATTTGTGGTACTTCAGTCAAAAATCTTCCTTTGAACACATGTTACTCATAATGCAAGTTGTACATATTAAGTGATTTTATTTCGAAAATAAAAACAAGAGCAACTGCCAGTTTGTCCTGCAAAAGTCCTGGAAGCAGTCAGAGACATAATCTAGGTCAATGACCCAGTTTTCCTCGGCTTCATATATCTTCTTCAGGCCAGAATTAATCCCTCATAAAGATTTGGTCAGCAACACAGATTGTTCTTCTCCAATTGACTGTCACCCAGTGCTTTTTTCTGGTGGAATGCGCCGGAACGGCATTCCGGCACCTTATTTTCAATTACTAAATAATAAAAATTGCAGTAGTGCAAAAACTCTGTGTATAAAAAAGAAAAGTGTGTATTTATTTTTTTCCAAGATTTGATATCGCCCTTCTGTCAACAGTTTTTGCTCAGAAGTGAACACGTCTTGATGGCGCAATTGCAGTTGCACTGCAGAGCAATTGTGTGCGAAGGACTTGCTCAAGGTTCTTACACGGTGACCGACGCCTCGGACGAGGGTCGAACCCGCTCTAACCAATCAACCACCATGTATGTAACTATGTTCCACAAAAACATTTGATGGGCTCAACCTATTGCTCCCAAATTTTGCAAGAATACTTCTTTGAGCCGTGTTAAAACGTCCCCAACTGCGTCGTTCGTTGACATCCGCTCTCATAATTCTTTCAATGCAGGTTTCTTCCTCTCTTCTCATCACTTGACCATACCACCTCGTTCTGGCCTCTTGTATTTTTTCCGTAATATATGCAACTCCCAGCTTCTGTCCGATGTCTTCACTCATTTTCTTATCCCTAAGTGATACTGCAAGCATCCACTTCAGCATTCTCATCTCCGTTCTCTCCAATAACCCTTCTCTGTTCCATAGGTCTCTCGTCGGCTTTATATTCCTTCCATATTAGTCCCAGGTTACATTAAACTCATATACATTGCCTAGTAACCACAAACGGGCCATAAACTACACACTAAAATCCATGCCCGAAAGACAATGCATTCAAGTATGAGGATTTATAATTAATGTAAGTTTAAGACAAATGCATACTAGATGAAGACATTGCACATGACTTTGTGAAAATATGTGAGCTTTCAATGTCACACAGGTTTCAGATACACTGCGTTCCAAAGATAATAAAGTCTTTGCTGCGCTCTTCATTCAAACGTCCGCCATATTGTCAACATCCGCTGTCTCCAAAGAGCAAATCTCTATCTATCTCCTTGTGCAATTCACAAATATAAGTAAGTATGTACTATATTTAACAACTTGCAAACGCGCTAAGGGAACATCATAAGCGAATAATATACATCTCGTCGATGTGTATAAGCATCCACTACCGACCCCTCTGCTTACAAATGCGTTGAGACGCGTGCTCTGGCCAGCATTTACAAGACAGACCATGAAGCATACTTACCGGTAGTCTAAACTCTAGAGTAGGCAGGCCAGCAAGATATTCCGAACTACCTATCATATTATAAACGTGTCCATGCCAGGCAATAAGAATGCGTAGGGCATAGAGTGATTGGCTGGCCTTGATAAAGATCCGGTCAATATGTTGGTCACAATTAAGTCCAAATATGTTAGAGTCATACAACTCTAAGTCTTTCGGAGATGGTTACCGCATGTTGATAGCTTTCAATATTATTATTTTTTTAGAACTTTGAATACATCTAAAACCTTTTTATTCAACATAATATATATTATATATTATGTTGAATAAAAAGGTTTTAAATGTATATATACAACGAGATATTAACTGGAAACAATCTTGATAGGAACAAATAGAGACACATAGGCCTTTCTGTGCATAGTTGATCTAATGCATTTGTCAGACTGGAAAAATATTGGACAATAGACTCCAGCATACAAATAGCATTCAAGCAGTTGCATGTCATGTTTCATTACATAATCTACAGACAGCAGTTAAAGAGCACTTTATTTTCCAACATTATGGTGTTTTATAGGCAGAGCTGTGCTGGTACATGCAATATTTAAAAACTAAAAAAAATGAGCGAGTGACCAAATGCTTCAGCTACTGGAACATATTACGAATAATTTACTGGTTAACTTCAAAAGAATGAATGAGTTTGACTTCAACATAGAAGTAATTTGCGTAATGCCACTCCCAGGTCCAACCAATTCAATAAATCAGATTCTCTACAGCAGTTATAAAGCCATTTAATTTGCAGACTCTACAAATTGCAATTGGGCAAAACAGTTTGCATGATTTTGTCAATAAAATGTAATAATTGTAACACATGAACACTAAACAGTCTATGGTGAAGACGTCAAAAGTTATCATAATCAGGTAGACACTACAAATGGTATTTTATTGGTAGGCATCATAATGCAAAATGCTACAATACTCAAAAATAATTAACTGAACAGTCTAATAAGATGCATGCATGGACATGAACATAATGCAACACAAGGAAATCGATAATAACAATTACTTGTCCTTTGTAGCGGTATGGCCATGTTATGGTGATATATAAAGTGTCATAATCAGTATTATTAAAAAACTAAAATATTAGATCATTTTTTGATTTCCAATGTCACTTCTGCTGAATAGTACGGTTACAGTGATCAAACCTATGTGAAAATAAATCAACTGCATCGTGGTATACACTGACAAGTGATAGATAAAACACTATGATCACTAGATTTGTACTGTTGGGAACAACAGAGGGAACTTAAAAAAGTCACAAAATTTCAGTCAGGATTTGTTAATATTGATGCTAATATGCTATATGTTAATATAAAATGTAGCTACAATGCATGATCCAGTAGGCATCTGTTTTCTGTTGACAGCGAAATATTAATGCATTTCCATCAAGAACTTGTACGTGCGAGGCTAGAATATTCCAGATAAGAAATTGGAGAACATCTCAAATGCCTGAATTGGTTTATCTTGTGGCACCATGTGACCGGCACCCTGAAAAAAATTGACAGAAATTCAATGCAACCTGCAGAAATAATAAAAGGATTTAATAAACAATAAAGTGTAATTTTATATCTATATTTTTATTATATCTATATTATTAAGGGTGCATAGTATAATACAGCAACCCCAATTATTCTAATGATAAATTATTTTATTTGTACTATGAACTAATCTCATTTATTTAAAGTCACGGAGTGGTACACCATGATCAACTATCCATCGAATCTTATCTTGAACTCTTTGGTTTTATTGAGGTGCCAGAATGATGTAAGTGATAAAACAGACACAGACATTCCAATCAAAATTTTAAAAAACGTCCTCTTAACACTTTCCAAAAGAAAGTGTTTCTGTTTCTTTTCTTTAAGTCCAATTACTGTTTCTTTCTTCCCTGTGCTCAGCTGCTGGTTGGTTTACCTCCTCTCTGAGGTAAAGATTGCGAACACAAAGTGCCATGCTGCCTGAATTCTAACATGTCCAACTGCGACCCTTTCATTCATATATACACACAATGCATACACACATACAAACACAAACAAACATATATACATAGACATGTACAAGAAATTCAACACATAATTACAACTCCGTTACTACCTTGGTTAATGCTTTAATCGTCAACCTACAGTTACTCTCTATTATGGACTTCTTCATGTTGGACTGCACACACATACACACACACACATGTATATATATATATATATATGCATATTTCAGTACTTATGGTAACGGAGTTGTGGATCTTTAATATACTATAATGTTATCCAATTAATTTCCGAAAATTGTCAACATAAACAAACATCTAAATTGGTCTCTTGCTGGTAAATTAATATAGGATGGTTCCCTGCTTTCGAAGACGTCAATTCAAAAATCGATAGTTCTCAGTTTACTCCACAGATGGCCAAAGACTCTCAGTAACGGTGTTGTAAACAAATTTTTTCGGACAGATGTTAAATCTATTTTTTATTTGCTTATTAAGTTAACAAGTTAATGAAAACCGTAAGAACACTGGCCAAATAGGTTAAATATAAAAAGTCATTAAAATTTTTTAAAGCACTTCAACTACCAATATAACGTAACGTTCTATCAACTCAGCAAGGGAAAGGACAATGAAATTTGTCATATTAGTAGGACTTTGTTATTTATTCCATACTAAAAAAATAAATAATATAATAAAAATTAGCGTTTTTCACGTATACCATATAGGAACATAAAAAATATTTAAAAAAACAGAATTTTACCTTTTGTGTACGCCGGCCAAAGCAAAAGACCGAAATTTCTCAAATGTGAGCGCTGTCGTGAAAAA
This sequence comes from Bimastos eiseni, assembly GCA_959347315.1. Classification (NCBI taxonomy): domain Eukaryota; kingdom Metazoa; phylum Annelida; class Clitellata; order Crassiclitellata; family Lumbricidae; genus Bimastos; species Bimastos eiseni. Next base: position 17,703,714 of record OY365806.1, on the reverse strand, counting down.
TACCCATATAGAGATGATCTTTTCTTTAAAAATTTGAATACATTTTAGCATTTTTTTTCAACATAATATGTTAATATAAAGATACAACGAAATTTCAACTGAAAACAACGTTGATAGAAAAACATTGAAAACAGATTTCTGTGCACAGTTTCTCTAATGCATTGTCAGATTGTAACATAAATATGACAACAGACTGCATAAAAACAGCCTTTAAACATGTATACCAGTAAGTGTCCTCCTGTTAGATACAACTGCATGTCATGTTTTATTACATGGCTGCAACGACCGAGCACGCTATTATCATATATAACGTCGTTGGGCAGAGCTGTGCTGGTACAGGCACAATAAAGAAGCTCAAAACAAACGAGTGAGTGACCAAATGCTTCAGCTACTGGAACATACCATGTATAATTTACAGGTTAAGTGCCAGGAGAATGTTTATGACTTAAACAAATAAGTTATTTGCGAGTTGCCACTGCCAAGTTCAGCTGATTCAATAAATAAGAATCACTAAAACAGTAATTAAGTCATCTTAGTTGAAGAATCTACAAATTGCAATTGGGCAAAACAGATTGCATGATTCTGTCAATAAAAAATGTAATAGCTGTATAATTATGTAATCCATGAACTATGTAAACTTAAGACGTCAAAAAAGTTATCATAATCTGGTAAGCACTACATATGGTGTTTTTATTGGTACACATCATAATGCAAAATGCTATACCACTCAAAAACAATGAAACCACCAAATAAAATGCAAGGGCATGAAAGCAATGCAACACAATGAAAGCAATTGTAACACATATTTGTTTGCGAGGTGCCCTTATAGCGGCATGGCCGCGTTAGAGCGATATATGAAGTGTCGTAATCATTATTTGAAAAAATAAAAAATTAATATTAGATCATATTTTTTTTATTTCTAATGTTACTTTTGCTGAAATGTACGGCTACAGTGATCAAACCTATGTGAAAAGAAATCAACTGCATCGTCTCAACACTGACAAGCGATAGAACAGTATTTATCGATAGATTTGAACGGTTGGGAACAATACAACAGAGGGAACTTATAAAAGTAACTAAATTAAAGTCAGGATTTGTTAACATTGATGCTAATATGCTATTAATATAAAATGTAGCTATAATGCATGATCTAGTAGACATCTGTTGTGTCTGCTTTCAAGAAGACAGCGAAATATTGGTGCATTTCCATGAAGGACTTGTACGTGCAAGTCTAGAATATTCCGGATAAGAAATTGGAGAACATCTCAAATGCCTGAATTGGTTTATCTTGTGGCACCATGTGACCAGCACCCTGAAAAAAAATTGATAGAAATTCAATGAAACCTGCAGAAATAATAAAAGGATTTAATAAACAATAAAGTGTAATTTTATATCTATAAATTAACGAAAGGGATAATACAACAACCAATTTCATATACATTTATTATAGGCAGCATATATATATATATATATGATACACATAAAAATTGTATCCTTAGTTTCCTGTTCTTACCTATGTTCTATTGCTGGCTTAATGAAACTAGGCGCCTGTTGCTTGGATCTGTCTGAAAACATCTTCTTGTCTGACAATTTTCAGTGGCCTAAGCAGTTATAAGGGTAATCGAGAGTGACTGCAGTGGGTGTGTCTTCCTTCCTATACATACTGGAAATAAATCCTTTTTATGGAAATTCTAACAGACATTTAGTGTAAGGTTACTGTTCATGTTCAGCCAGTTGCTCAATAATCAAGCATGACTGTCAGAAGCTTCATTTTAGTATTTAAGCATTAAGGTTGATTCTAGTTCAAATTAGTATTAGAGCTTTGTTCCATGTCATCTCAGACCATGTGTTGCCGTTTGTCTCCGTATCTAACACGCCACCATCGTTGTGACCACGGTCTGATGTCACCAGATTCGCCGGTAAAGGTATATTAACTTTGAGTTCGAAGATCAAATATTGATATTTTCATCAAAATCCTACAGCTTTTGACTTTTCTCAGGAACAGTAGCAAATATATAATGTATATATATATATTTGTATATATATTTATATCAATACACAAAATATACAAATATTAAGCGTGAAATTTTCTGTGCTATATAATTATGATATTATAAAGCCTGTGCAAACACATGGAGGTCGCTTATGACTATCAACAAGGTTCTCGAGTCGTTAATTCAGAGACCTCACAGAAGTCAATGAACAAATGCCAATTACTTCTAAGAACTAACATAGTGGGATGCAAGTGGACTAAGATTCTGGTGCCTGGCTATAAACTTCTTCAGTCGATAAAATGCGAAAAAGCTTACCTTAATGGTCACAAAAGAAAAACTGTTGAACTTCTGTACAAATCCAGCAACTTGTTGTGTTCCATCCTTTGCTTTATATGTCCAAGAGGCCCGTGGAGACTTCACCTAAACACATGCAGGCCTTTTGGTTTGCAGCAGTTTCCATGTAAGAATCAGTGCCATAATAAGCAGAGAATCAAGTTTCAAAAAACGGCAAACATAGACCTCAGTGTCTTCTCTGATGGGGACACTTCTGAACTTGTCAACAACGTTGTTAAACCACTTTTTTATTACTGCAATTATAACACCTAAAACAATTCAATTGTAAAGTACAACTATACGATTGACAGAATCATTCAAAGGCAGTACCCAATGTCATGAAAAACAACGGCAGCCAGATTGATTTTGTTTGTTCTTATGTATACAGTATAAAACTATACAGTATACATGTATGTATATAGACATTAAGAAGAGTGACTTTTAAGTAAATGAAGTTACAGTAACAAAGACCACAAAGTTAATATATAGGTGAACAGTGCTCACAGAACAGAAGAGCCACCACTAGTCAGTTTCCATAGACATACACAGTCCAAACAATAGACTGCAATGCAGGTGAATTTACTACCCAGTCCCAAAAATGAACAACCACGGGTGACAAAGCTCGCAACACACGAACCCAAATACAAAGCATCCCTTGTAGAAATATAGCAGAAGATGGCATCCAGGCATTCCTTTGCCTTGAGCATGTGGAGAATGACATTCTTCTCAGTCGGCAATTGGTCACAGAGTGTCAACATGGCAAGATAGTCATCCACCAATTCAAAGACACTTACTGTTCAGATTGTGACCTAAAACCACTTAGGATGGACAAGTCCACAATTGCACACGAGATCATAACAACAAATGTCTAAATAACATCCAGACACTTTGAAACACAGATGAAAGACAAATAAGTACCTAATTAGCCGTTGCGGTTTCCATTATTAACTTAACAAAATGTTCATAGAGCAAACTAATTAAAAAACCAAAGCATTTTGAGTATGAACAGCACAAACCTTTAACGGCAGTGAATTAACAAACCACTCTTCTCCGAGAAAGTTACATGCCATGTCTGTATCTCCATTGTACAGCATCATCCTTTGTTTCTGCAGGATACATTTCCATAACACAGCACGTTAATTTCAATCAGATCTTAAAAAAATATTCCAAATGAAAAAGGAGCTCATTTCACAGTTTACAGTTTAAACACCATGATGGAATAGAAAACTCTACCCTATATTAGTCCACTCAGAAGTCTTAGCTGCAAGAATATTGAATCAGGTAGAATAACCATAACCAATGACCATAACCAAAACTTTTTATTGGTAATGGACAACCAAACAGAATTGCAGAAAAAACAAGTTAAATGCAGGATTGACAGCTAACAAGGGTGCACCAGAAAATCGTTTCTTTCTTGCACAAAATAAAACTTACCCCAAGCGACAGAAGGTTGACATATTGGTTTCTCATACTGGAATAGTCTCTGTGATAGTCCAACACACTAAAATATATCAAAAAGCTTTTCTGTTATATCACTGAAAGCATATAATTTGTAAAATGGTTTTAGAATGTTTGGGATGAAGATTTATAAGCAAAATATTTAAAGTTGTTAAAACCAATACTGACCTAACATAAAATACAATTAAAATGCAAATGCAATAAAAAATATTTTATTTTACAGTAATCTATGGTGCATCACAATCTGGCCAATACCACCAGACTTAAATTCTCAGGTCTGTGAAGAAGATAAAAGAAAACCGGTTTTCAAACACTAAGCAGCAAGTACTGTACCAGCAACCAAATGACTTCATATACTGAGAAAGCATATCATTAACAAAAGGCATCAAAATGCAATGTTCCATGTTCAATCAGACACACATCTACACACTTATCAATGTACTGATCGATCAGATATTAAACATAATAACATCATGGGGCTTATTTGTCTGTAGTCCTGCCTGGACGTGACTAGGGAATAGACTGTAACTTAAAGTTCAACAACAATTCCTTATAAAATTCAGAGTTTTTCATTTTATGTTTGCATCTTTGTATCTCAAATCAAACATGCTCAAATGATCTCATACTGAGCTTACCAGAATAATCCTATGTTACAAACAACAGCTGCGTGAAGGATAATGAAACAACTATAAAACATAACAGTCATATCTATAGTATACCTGCAGATTTGCCACAGTGGAAGATCGTGTGGAATGTGAAGAGCTCTCCTTACAGCCCCAAGATTCAAATAATTTGTAATGGCAGTAACATTGATACATGGTGGAACTTCAGTTACACTTGAATTACTGGCCAGTATCTGCATCAAACAATAAACGAAATTATAACAGTCATACAAAAATTGTACAATCCAAAAATGACAGTAATAATTATCAAGATTCCATTTGATCCACCTCCATTAATTTTCCTGCATAATTTTGAAACATTGTCTGCATCTATTTAACTAAACAAACTACCATTAACTGAAGGTCATTACACAGCAAGTCTCACACGTATACCTCGCCATAAGGCAATCACTAAACTATCAAACAGCAGACGACACAAATCTGAATCCATGAACCATTGCTTGGTGTCAAACTACTTCATCACTTTATCAATCTGTAGCATTGATCTGTTAAGCTCATTCTTAAGCCATGTAAACTTTGAAACATTCTTTTAAGATTTGCTGTTACAATGTTTCTAGTTCATGCAAACCATCCTTCAAGTCCATTACTCCTAAAATCAATAAAACATGTAATAAACCTTATTGCAAAAAACATACCTTCCTTTCATATTCTAAGAATCAAATCAAATAATAATAGCAATACAATATGTGAGCCACCATGTAAAATCAATTGTTACAACATAAAATTAAAATAATACTCTATAGCAAAAATTACCTTTTGAAAATCAGCTTTAACGAATGGAAGGAAAAACTGATGTGGGTGTACGACAATGGAATTAGATGGCGGACCAGGGTAGCACTCGTCGTATAGACTGTATATATTCAGATTTTGTAGTGCACTATTCAGAGCTAATAGCTGTTGAACGAGAATAGCATTTTATTTTAATTTGCACAGAAGAACTTCATGAACTATTTTTCATGAACTTTTCATGAATCATGAACTATTTTTATTTAGTTTTATTACCAAAATTTGATACTGCCCTTCTTCCAACATTTTTTGCTCAGAAGTGCACAGAACTATACTCTCATACATATGATATATATATGTCTAATCAATGCAGCTTATCACTAAGAAAACCCATTCATCTCAAATAATTATTGTCTAACTGAATACTGAATGAAGTCTATGTATACCAAAGCAGTTTGAAGCTACACATAAACATATGATACAACAGAGCTGCAATATTACAAGGTTTGAAAATATAAATTGCTACAATGATGAAAACCCAGAGCAGCCAATAAAGGCTGCATCCAAAGAAAGATATAGATAGCATAGCCTCATAGATCTGCAGACCATTAACACCCAAAATAAGCTAAAGAAAAGGTTTTGTAGATTGGAGGTATCAATAGAACCATAGCAATAGTCACACAATGAGAAGTCCGCAAGATTATATAACGTATAGTTAGTGGTTCATGCAAGAATGCACACACATGTATAATATTGTACATATATATATATTTTATGATATTATCCACATTAATCATTTATGTTCATGATGAAAAAAAGCATCACCTTTTCAAATGCTTCTAACCACAACTATTTACATTCATTATAATCACATGAACTATTATCAGGAGCCTGAGAAAATGAACTTACAGCCTGTTGACATTGGGTAGAAGAAGTCTTTAAGAACTGACAATTTCCAACAGTGCTATTAGATCCAGGACAACAAGAATCAACTATGGCAAGCCATTCTCTGAAAAGAGCAGGATTTAAAATGCAAAACAGAACATAGTTCTCTGGCCTATTCTGTTACATTATTCTATTCTATTAGTACTATTCTACTGTTGGCAGCAGTGGACTGCATTCCAGTCACTCAAGGTAATTAAATTACTATAGAAAATTGGAAAATGAAACTAAGATTTAGCCAATCTATATAATGACCATTAAGGTAATTTAATTAGTCCTTCAGTTACATCAATCAGTTAATTGGACATCAATCCCTAAGCTACATACACAAAGTCATCTGTAAAAATATATCAGAAAGCAAAATAAAGAAATATATTAACAATAATCTGTGCAGAAATAAATTATCAAACTGGATTTATGTGAACTAACTTTCAGATCTAATTAGCCCTTCAAATTAAAGCTACAAGTCTGGAATGCAAGAAACTCTTAAAAAACAATGCAAATTCGTGTATTGATGTACAGTTACCTCATAACTTAAACAAACTAGAGGTACTGGTACTTACCTTTCACTCATGAGACCATGATAGTAGGCAAAATATACCAGAGAATCGGAATTCATGACTTCATCACTGAATGCATTGCCAACCGCAAAACCCTTAACATGTGAAAACAGAAGTAAGTCAAAAGCAGTTAAACCAACTCACAGAACAATGCAATAGTAAGCAATAGCATCATTGAGAAGCTTGAATACCAGTGAGACACTGACTGAACCATTAATTTTATCCCATTTAGAGATTCATTAACCAATCAGAAAATTTCATAACCAAACAGAAAATTTCATATGCAAACACGAATAGGCAGACAAGTAAAATGGTAGAAAAATATTTGTTTAAAATTTTCTATCTCAAGTAAAAATGTAGCAATAAAATTAAGAGATGATAAAGAGACTGATCAGTTCCAAATGACCCCTGCATGCTCCCTGTTACCTTGAAATTGAAGCCTTTATCTTCTGCAACTCTCACAGCCAAGGTTGGCACATAGATTCCACCATAACTTTCCCCAGTAATATAGAATTCATTGTGAGAGAATTCTTGGTAATTGTTCATAAAGTACTTCAGTGCCCAGTAATTATCAAGTGATGTCTAAATACAAACAAGTGAGTTTAAGGACAAACAAACAACAATATTTATATTATTTAATTGAAATGAAGTTACGAAAAGGGTGATACTGCACTTGTTTTTGACAAAACCTGCATGCTCACAGTGTAAGAAGATAAAAAGACTTCTAAAAAAACATCTGCAACTCCATCTAGATATGAAGCCAACATAAGTTTTACAGTTATGACTGATCTACCATGCATTCTTCAATATTTTTGTGACAGTAACTGACAAGTGCAGTATCTAAAATAAACAGCTTCAAAACATAAATTCAGCATGTTAAGTATATCATATCTGGGTTTCTTAAAAACACATGTTTAAAACTCTAAAAAGTGCTATAAATATGATATTGCTTTAAAATGGATCCTAACAGTAGGCCTAAATATTACTGCAGAAGTGGAATTTATAGCGATTCTACCAGGTCTCGTGCAGTATCCTAGAATCTGCACAATAATTGAATTTGCTTTAATCATAGTCAAATAATTATATACTGTAAATTAACAATATTGACAACATTTGCTAGAAATGAGCTAATTTCATTCATGTTGAAGGCACCATGAGAAAAAGAATGTCAACCTGATCATCTGAAGTTGTGTAGTTCTCGTCTGTAGAGTAAGAAAACCCAACACCAGCAGGAGCCTCCAGATAAATTATATTTGCAATCTGGCAATGTCAACAAAATCAGTCAAAATGTAGTCATTGTTCCAAGACTGTAAAAACTAGCATCACATTAATTGCAGAGTAACAAAGTCAAAGATGCACACAGATATGTTAGTAATAGAATATTCCATGAACACAAATCATTTATTTTGGTTTCTTGTACTAAAAGCTTGCGAATAAAGACCAGGCCCGACTAAAAAGCCAGCCTGCTAATTGTCTAAAATACAAATTAAACAACGTCCACCAGATGACTACCGATGATAACAATTTAACAGGAGTTGAATTTAACTGTACGACAACCATGCAAGGGCAGCCACCTGCCCTGTTGCTCATTTTGAGTCTCCACCAAGGGATTTAAATGCAAAGTTAGTGGGGTAGGTATACCTTTATGGTAGAAAATATTGATCAAACTTCCTGCTCGATGTTCTGTTCTTAACTCCAGAGTGTTTTCGTTGTTTCATCAACCCTGCAACGTCTCATCTCACGTCTGCATAAATTCAACTTTTGAGACTGTTGGCTATCTGAACACTATTCCCAACTGATTAACTTCATGTTCTTAATGACTTAAACATCATTCAGGTTACTGTCTATATATACACACCTACATTTATTCAGCTATAAAATATGACCTCATCGTCAGTCTAACTCAGTGAATAGGCAGTACCTGACACTACTATTTAATGAAGCTGTGTTACAAGGAAGATCATAAAAGGTATTTATAGGTTATGGTTATATTTCAAGCAACAATACCGCAAAATGTTCCGACCTACTGAGATGAGAACGCGAAACCTTTCTTCATTTAATAGACTTTGCTCACATTACAAACCAAAAAGTTATACAACACCAACTCAAAGGCCAACTGAGTCTGTTGCAGTCAGTTTTGAATATATGTAACACATTGATTCAATTCACATGCATGTAAAATTGTAAATTGAGTGTGTGTACGAAGGTATCATAGTAAATAAATTTTAAAAGGCTATCATTTTAGATGGCAATGTAGTCATAGAATTGCTCAGACATGCATTTAGATCAATTTGAACATAAATTTCAAGGGATTGAAAAAATATTAATAAATTTGGCACCCAACCTGTGATGGAAAAATCCTTCTGACAGTCCAACACACTGAAAAGGTTGGGAAGTGGTCGGTGGCTTATATCACCTGCCTCTGTATTTGTTATGTAAAAGTAAACAGCTATACAGCAAATTCCGAAACACTTTGTTATTTCATCATTAAATGCTGCATTCACTTTGCTAATAAAAGACTCACCTTGTTCCAGCTGTAAGGATTATCGACCAATGTCTTGCCATCATCAGAAATCTAGAAAATTTATTTCATAATTGATAGACCAACCTGTAAAATAACTGGAAATTACAAGTCAGATAAAATTAATAGCACTCGTCATTTAAAACATTAATTGCAGACAGGTCCTTCAAGAACCAGTTCTCAATCCCAAAATAGTTTCATTTTCCCATAATATTATAACTTATCCCCAGTAAATTAGGCACAACAATAAACCTCATATGGCCTAAGTCAGTAAGTTCCCTAGTCAGCAGCAGATAAAGGTGACAAATCTAGCCTAGTCTGATCAATGATCACAGTATTCATTCAATCACTTAAAGAATCTGTAGAGCGCCCCTTCAATAAACCTATGCAGAGGCACTCCCAGATGAACCACGGCAATAACACGAGCAGAAAGGGGAACCCAGACAAAGCAGGCATTTGGAAAAATGGCAAACTCACCAAGATTGACCAGCATTTCAATCTGCTGGTTCATAAGCATGGATAACGGTGGTAGCAGGTCACAAGACAAGGAATGGGAAATAGCCAACAACTGGCAAAGCTGATGATAGCAGCAACATGTGGGCCGATTTATGTGAAAGGAAAACTTTGCTCTTAGTCCAGAATGATTCCAAGTCTCAGCCCAAATCAAGGAAAATAATGAGTGGGAAAGCCTCCAGGACCGAGCACTGGTCAACGCAGGCCAACCGTCAACCACCACCCAATCAGACAAATTGGGTCTTAGAAGTAGATGGTTAGATGCCATCCAAGCCAAGAGGGTGTCCATTGCTCGGCTCATCCGAGCAAGAGCACCTACAGTAGTCAGAGGATCAGCGAGTGTAGCAAGGAGTGTCTCAGCAGAGTGGTTTTTTAAATTTGGATTATTGGGAAAGCAGTGAGCCATTAACATACCCCCAAAAATCAACAGGTTTGCACTAACACATAACTAACACATCTTATAGAGAAATATCACGTTGGTGATTGGGCAATGATTAATTGGATCACTTTGGTCTGGGCCCTTTTGATTCAGATCCGTGCATAAAATAGACTGTACGAGCAAAGTATGTATAGCAGTATGTTATACAGTTTTGCTCATACTGTGGAATATGTGCAAAACATTATATAAAAGCAATATTACAAGAAAAGGCCCGTGTTCAGATAGGAATCCATCGAGAGAACTGCATCCTGGACCACCATTCATCCAGAGAACAACTGGATCTGCACTGGGATTGCGTTGAGATTCTACAAACCTGTAAAATGCAATGAAACACAAAGTTTCATTTCGAAACCACTTCATTGTAATGAAAAAGTTAACATATTTGTGTACTGGCAATTTGATATGGTACTCTAAATCATGCTTGGGTCATTTCTAATTGCAATATAATTTTAATAAATTACAATTTACCCACATATTTGTAACTGAAATCATACCATAGTAACAGTTATTGGAAGCTGAAATTGATTTGGTCAATAACTGAAATACAGACCACAATCATTTAGTGTGGCTACTTACACTAGTACTTACTCTCTTACAGCTAGTTTTACTTCATTGGATCAACTTAAGACAAAATACTCTTCAGCTTAATGGCTCCTCGGGTGTCTCTGGATAGCCTCAGCAACGAGACATGTCAATGACTTTGAGACAAGAACGGATTGAATTACTAATTTACAGCAACTTGACAATAAGTGACCTATTCACTTCAGAAAACCTCTTTTGGCCTGCTGCCTATTTTGCCACAAGAATAGCATAAAACTGCCTTTCACCCCATCATCTTCAGCTATGATTGGGGGATTTTCCTTAGCTTTCGTTTAATATTCACCGTGTCTCAAAATAAACCAAGCAAAATTGTTTTCGTCAGAATTTCGTCAAATTTCCACCAATTTTAATAAATTTCGGTAAGTAGTTGGTAAAATGGCTTAATTATTATGCTATATATAAATTTTCCACCTCACCTGACTCATATCACTGCACTACCCTGCTAAACACCGATGTACCAATTTTTAGTATAACGCTTAAATTTTATTACTTGCAATGGCTGCACTGAACTCCATTTTATCGAGCCGGCCCGTGTCAATGTGAACGGGCATACTGTCGCGACAAATGTCTTGCCCAGAAGTTGCGGCAAGACATACACCGGGTATCCCAGGGTGAGTTTTTGTCTTTAAACAGGTTGGCACCCCTGTGCATCGAGCACGCGACACCGTCTCTTTCCAGGAGCTTTAGACGCCTGACTTATCCCTCCAACAGTGTGGCCGCCGAATTCCCCTCTTAACCCAGTCGAATATAGCATACGGAGTGTGCTGCAGGAGAAGGTTTACTGCTAAAGAATAGCCAACATCGACAAGCTCAAAACGCGTCTGATTGACAAGTGCGCGCACCTTGATCAGTCGATCGTTGATGCTGCTGTCGGCCAGTGGCGTCGCCGTCTAAGCACTTGTATCCGTGTAAGCTGAACACATTTCGAGCACCAATTCTATAATACTCTTAAGCAGATCTATCGTAGCAATTAAAAACTCTGCTGAGTAAACCATATTTTAGTTTACTGCGTGCTAATTCAGTCATCAGATAGTTTGTTGCAAGTAATAAAATTTAAGCGTTATATAAAAATTGTCACATCTGTGCTTAGCAAGGTAGTGCGGTGATATGAGTCAGATGAGGTGGAAAATTTATATACAGCATAAAACTTCAGCTATTATGCCATCTACCTACCAAAAAGTATTAAAATTGGTGGAAATTTGACGAAGTTTTGACAAAAATAATTTTGCTTGGTTTTTTTGAGACACGGTGTATTTTGCATCACCTATTGCTTCTTCACAAGAACATATTACCAGTAGTGCAGACGTCTTGTTCCAGTTGCTTTGAGATAACCAGAGAACTGGCGAAACTTTGGTTTAAAACCAAGCCCTGGAAGATTCAAAACTTCATCGTCTTTTACTACAGATTCCACCGCATGAAATGCAATTGTGAAGCAGACAATAAACACGAAGAGGAATGAAGCAGACAACATTTTCAAGGCTGCAACAGTAAAAAGAACTTGATGCTCATCATGTAATGTAAATCTCACAAATTTCTCAGTGTTATAATAAAGCTATGTCAGTGCACCCAGACTGTGCAATATCAAATCCACAAAATATATGTAGTTTGATCTGGGGTCAAGACGAGGAAAAGGGATGGGGCTATGATGAAGATCATGAAGTGTTGTATCATATCTGAGAATTAATAGAGCTTCTTACCACTGGCAGGTGGTCAATTGGGTCTCGTGATTTTGTCCTGAGCAGAACTAGGAGAGGATAGCTTTGAAACTTAAATTTTCAGTCTTTAGTGGAAAGCTGCTAGAGGGAGACACCATATAGGGAATGCCAACGCAGGGAATGAAAACAAGTGAGGAGTTCTTTCGAGATTATTTCACAGAGCTGGCACAGCAAATATTAATGAAGCAATTGATGAATTTGAGAGACGAGATTGGTCAAGAGAAAAATAGGCACAATGTTAAATGAGTTATTGTAGATCTCGATGGTTCAATATTGAATAGCTGGTGAATAAGAGTGGGTGGAGAGATTTGAAGTAAGAGAGCAAATTGTAATGCATGCATTAAGGAACTTTAAGCCATAAGGGTTATTTAAGAACTGCCATTATGTGATAGGTTTGAGGAGTTTGGGGACTGCAAAATCCCGAGTGCTCTGGACTGTATGTCGACTTTTCTTTTTATCTGAGTCAAGTAGAAGTTGTAGAAAAGGCAGTTGCAGCATTTGGTCAAATTTGGGATGAACATATTGCCAGGTTTAAAATGTTAAGTCAAACAAAAGCTGCATTTATGCAAGAACATCAATTAATGGAAATGATGTAAGCCATTCTTTGTTAGCTTATGACACTGAGGGGTCTATAAAAGTTGCAAGGAGTGCATCATCCTCATGTAAAGTTGATCTCCACTATATAAGTTTCCACACAAAACCTGCATCTGAGAGACCAGCTCATTTACAAGCCCTACATCAATCAAGTCTGCAATAGCCAGGTTGCCTGGTCAATTTTGGTGCAAGTAGTGCAAGTAACGATCCGGTGGAGGTCAAGCCAAGGAGGCAACACAATGCTATGGCGGAAATCACAAGAAATGGGAAGTCATGGGGTGTTGCAGGAATAGTCCAGATAAACTACCTTAAAGAGTTTGGTCTCAAGCAGGAGTAAAGCTGCAGGAGGGAGGGCAACACTGGGAAGAGGCTAAATAAACAGGTGAGAGAGGGTTTGAGCAAAATTGTATGAGCAAAGTGGTAAAGATTGGTACTTGTTACCTATTTCATCCCAAAACTGTAACAAGTCTTGAAATGATACCAGTCTGCTACTGAGGTGGTGAAATACAGCACGTCCTTACACGAAGTACGCAAGTGCCTACACAAGTCTACTTAGCCATTACTTTGATGGCCACAGAATTCCATAATTAGTCATCAAGAATAGCACCTAACACGTTCAAACCATTCAATTTAATCAGTTGACGGTGCCCATGTGGCAATATGTTTCTCCCCTCTGCTGATTTCCAAGAATGCTCGATGCATGTTATCTGTGCTCCTTTATTAGAATAAAGTTGACAAAGTGATTAATTGTCTGACAAGTAATTTTAGGCAATTGACAATTCTATTATATGCTTGTCTGATAAAACTCTGGTGCCAGGTCGAATATGTGTTATGAAAATTGGCACAAGTGTACCTGCTGATTTATCTGGAACACAGAACATGAAGCATTCACCAGTTTAGTGACAGATGTCACCAAACACCCACTGTTGGTGTATAACACTAACGTCCACTGTTGGTGTATAACATTCGTCACATCTCGTTCTTTCTGCTTGTAAACAAGCTCTCGTCAATTTCAACTGTCGTGCTAGGTTCACCAATGCCTGGATTGACTTGTCAGAAGTGAACATGATAACTTGAAATAAATGTTACTAAAACTCTGCAGCAAATTAAATGAAACAAGTACTGGTGATCTTTCAGGACTTCTTACTAAAGACCAGAGTTGCATGGTCTCGAAACACTGTCGCGGTCTCGAGATGTCGCCGGAGAGTATATTATTGTCTCGGTCTCGGGAAGCTGCTGTCTCGGTCTTGCGGTAGTTTCTTGAATTTTTAGAAACTGTCTAGAAGTGAAAGTTTTGTTCTGTCTCGAACAAGTGGTCTCGATAAGTCTCCCGTTACCTGTCATAAAATCTTCCACTATAAACTCAAACCATAAGCTACGAGAAACGGTCATTCTGGTTAACGAGTGAGCCACATGATACTGAGTAGGTTTCTTGAAAGGCATTATATAAACGCTCATAATGAATGAATGAACTGAAATCATTTCGATTATCTTAAAGTGCAAAAATGTCTGAGAGAGAACATGAAATTGTGAAGTTTGCATTTACGCAATTCGAAGCTGCCAGGGCGGCGATCCAGGAGGAGTCGAGGGGGACTTGTCACCTTTTACAGAGATGGGACACATTATACGTGTGTCCCCCCACATTTCCTACCCCTCTCATTGGGTGTCCCCCACACCTGTCAAACAAGATCGCCGCCTCTGAAAGTTATGGACAAACAATAGCAATGGCGTGCCGTCCGTTGTTGATGTATAGCCACCATAATCAAAATGATCGGAACAACTTTGAGCTTCTCAGTGTGAGTAAGGATATTTCGCAAATTTATAATTTCGTTCGGCATTTGGTACAAAATTTGCAGGTTTAAAATCATAAAAAGAGATTTCAGACTTGTCCAAAGACGCTTTCTTTATATTATTCAGAAGATAGGCTGACGATAAGACATAGAAAAAGATAAAGCGACAATATAAAAACTGTTTGTGGGAATTGGTACTACATTTTAAGTTTCTGATAACAATTCTACAATTCTGTAATTGAAATTGTAAGTGAACCTTATTCCCGAAAACTGACACATAAGTATTTTACATTTATTTAAGATCGCTTGTATTTACATGTCTTGCACTGTGCTGGACGTAGTGTCTCGGTCTCGTCTTGGTCTCAAAGTTCCAACCAAGTCTTGCATGCAAGTCTGCTAAAGACTAGGAGTGGTGGTGTGTTGAGGATCTGGTTAATTGATTAGTGAATAGCATGGCAAACATAAGAGGATTGGCAGGTTATAAGGACTTTGTAGGTAAGAGACAATTTTTAATGGATCCAGTTAAACGAGATGTTTATTTAGAAGTTTCACGTACTGCATCTTCCTTATCGCATGAAATTAAAACTGTCCAAACCTGTAGAATGCGAAAATCTAGCTTTCACGCTTAAACGTTACGACGCCAAAAAGTGCAATTATAATGTTAAAACGAACAGGAGATATTTATATACCGCATAAACTGTCTAGACCCACAGATTAACAAAGATGCGGTTATACGAGCCGGTCATCTGACTCGTATTGTGGGCGTATAGGGTACTTGCGGAATCTGACTACCCGAGCTATCTGTAGGCCCTGCGGTATAATGATCACACATGCTTTTGTTGCGGAACTATCAAATAGCACTATTGATAGTTCTGTGTCAACAGTAACTCTGGTATTACATATCCAGTTAGTCTCGAGACCTCGACTTCAAAGTTTCACGGAGTGCACCTTTCTTATCGCACTAACTTTACCATTATGATGATACAACACAGTATCATTGTAGTATATAAACACACTGAAATTGTATTATTTTAATGCACACAGCATACATTTGTTAAAATTATATAATTCCACATTGCCATAATAATTTTCATAATGTATGTCTGCGTCTACTGCTACATCGCCATTTTTGTGCTTCTGACGGATTAGGTCATCAATGAGGAAAGTAACTACTTACAGTTATTGGAAAATTGTCAAAAGTATTTTGAAATAAGCCTACTGTGGCTGACCGCCGGGACCGGTGGTCCAACCCGGGTTTCAGGATGGCTGCCTCTTTCAGGTGGGACTGGTGGGTAACACTGGATAGGCCTATCTCTTGTTGGTGAGGCTCCTGGTGGTATCAATCAATCAGCTTTATTGTTACCACAGCGGATTATTTTTAATGAGTTTACAGTGTTTTTTAAATTCACCAAATCCAGCAAACGTTTCTTTTACGTTGTAGTAGTAGTAATTTTCGTTTTAATTTCAAACTCGATTCACCTCACTTCTGGTCACGGTGTAAGATATACATGTTGTGTTCACTCCTTATGCTTGCCATATAGCGTTTTTGGCTAGGCTTATTAATTCGACAGGCGGCGCTGCGTTCACAACACGATTACGGTCGCGCGTAATGTTGTGTAGCAGACTATATACAAGAATAAGCATTTTAAGTGAATTTATATTATCTGCGTGTTGACAATGAATCGATATTGATTGATATTTGCGTACCAAAATATCGTCGTTCAGTCTAGTTTATTGCTCCTTCCTAGGATCAATTGTTATATGCCTACAGGCTGTTATCTATTTCAAATTTGATGAAACCTGGAAGACGTGCCAGCTTATGCTCAGATCCACTGACCATTCTAGGCCTACTAACAATTCAGTCATTTAAGCCGCAACACGAACTGATGCCCTCAGATCGAAGTGTTAATCGATGATCTTTTGCAATACCTTTAAGAAGAATCAGATATTTGCAGGGAACAAAGGGAACACAATTACAGCAAGAGTGAGGCAGAACACGCCGCTCTCTATTATCTTGTATAGTTGTGCATGGAAAAGTGATTCAATACAAAGTCGTTGCTCGATGCAAGAACAGCATGAAATCTCAACAATGCAATTAGGTCTTCATTATTATTATGAATTTAATTTTTGCTCCTTTTGATGCGTTTTTTCAACTGCTTTTATTTTTAAAATGACATCCAATAACTGAAAGATACGAACTTAAAATTCGTGAAGTCTTAGAATGAGAAATTTGTCTCGGACGAGAATGGACATGATACCCAGTGCTCGAAATGGAAAATTTGACGAAACAGAACGGAACACTAGTAAACATATTGTACACCCAGGGCCGTACCGAGGGAGGGGCCAGCGGGACCGTGACCCAGGGCGCAAATGTGGGAAGGGCGCAAATTTCAGGATAAAATAACCTATTATTCCATAAAATGCGCTATTTTCAAAATGTGGAGGCGCCAGATTGAAGTTAGGCACAGGGCGCAAATATTTTTTCAAAATGTGGGGGCGCCAGATTGATGCTAGGCACAGGGCGCAATTATAGCTCGGTACGGCCCTGATTGTACCATTCACATGACAATTTAAGGTTATATCAGAAACATGAATTAATCACTATAATAAAATTATATAAATAAGGCATTGGTAATTTTAGTTTGTCGATGTTGTAGGCAGTCAACTTAATTATGGTGTCGATATTTTTACCAGTCTGTTCTGATATTTCAAGTGCTTTCAGAAAAGCATCACTTTTTATGTTGAAATAGTTTTTTCCGCAAACTAGACTGTTGAGCTTCTATAATTAACTAGTGTTACCGTTAGGAAATAGCCTATAGAACACTCGTGCCATGGTTTAGATTTTAGACATTTAGATTGTTTTCCCTAAATATTCTGATATTGTTCGATTTGCTTTCTGAGCAACCTGAAAGCTTTATTTTTTTACAATCAGTCACTCATTGTATTGCTCAAAACGGTCGCGCTGATTTTTGTTCCAACAGGCTGGCAAATCGTCTTCCTTATCATTATTACGATATCAACGGTAATTAAAGATTCTTCGAGAACATATTCACGTTGATCTCCTAGAAGTTTTTCACCAACTCACCAATAACATAATGTTATTGAATTGAGCACTGGCCATCCCCTTTCGGCCATACCTAAACGTTTAACTCACTGTTTTTGAAGGTTCATCCGGATTATCAGTGTTAACCATCACTTAAAATTGGCCGCTTTTTCAACAAATTCGTTAAAATAATTGTGGTTAATTACCAAATATTTCATTTCTGAATCTGATTATTTTTTCTTGAAAATGAGAACACAAATACGCAGTCATCCTTATGGTCTATTATTTATTTTTAGACATGACGTCGTCAGATAACGAAGATGGCGTCAAACAAAAATAACGCAAATCGAGTAGGGATGAGTGGGGCTCTGCAGCTGTTTGCCATCTCGTTATATGCCCGTTTATTGACCTTTTTGCAAGATTAATATTATAATTTATGACAGAAAGTGGACTTTGTAATCAGAATTTTTAATAATGTCCACTTGGAACAAGCTGAGCAGCAGAATGGCCACAAATGGCATTTTAATTTTCACGCGACGAAAAGGAACGGCGTTCTGATGCGTTCCATCATATTTGGCGAAACGGAACGGTAATACCGTTGCATTTTACGAACCGGAACGGCGTTCCGGCGAGTTCCGGTCCATTTCGAGCCCTGACCATTGATGCCTAACTACTCTCATTCTAATTTTTCAAGGGTATGGCGTGTCTCAGCACCGATGCCTATACACATGATACATTGCCTTATAAAGAGTCACAAACTTTGAATATGCTTGAAAGTAGATTGTCTGTATTAACAGGTTTGTTTCATTACTGCAAATATTTAAGCACAGGTGTCACAGGTTCCTATCTGAATGTATTAGTTATATCTTTGGCCAAAGAGCTATGAGTTCTGTTCAGCAGGCCTTATTGATACCATTAGGAAGCGAGTTGCAATAGTTTATGCCAGGAGAGCAGCGGACAAGAATTGATTTAAGCTATTGATTAGAATTCTCTGTTGAATACATGTGGTAACTGCTTATGATCATATTAAATTTTGTACATTATTCACCTGTGGTCAATGGATCAATCTTTAGAGTATCCTGTCTGCTTGTACATATGATGAACATGGATATAATAAGATATATCAATTTCCAACAAATGTTGCGTTTATTGATGACTGAAAAGCGTTTTGTACTTGCCTTTGTTCTAATTTCCTATGCTTAGGTGTTGCAAAACCACACAGCTATCATGCTTCATTATGGACCATGTTGATCGTGCCGCCATCTAGCGAACTGTTAGTTATTATTAGTCACATTTTACAGCCAAGTGAACCCACCAGGTATATCTTGCGCCATGCTTCTGGTGTACCAGTTTATGGCGAACCCCTTTATGGTCCAACACCGGGCGTCGCGTGGCAGCAGCATTTGGGGCGAACGCCCTGGGAAAACCTTGAATTCCTTCCCGTCTTCTTCTGGTACCTTGGAAGGCCGAGCTCCGAGGTTTTCCCGACTTCTTCTTAATTGTCTGCTGGGTAAGACCTACCCGGTCTGGCGCAGGATTTAAGACTGTCCCGATGGTAGAACCGTAGAATCAGTGCCACTACCCTAACCGGCCTAAGGACGAAGTCACACACGTTGCTCGACAATCTTCTTTATTGTAAAGTAAAGCAGCGGCGAACATCCAACGAATAATAGTCACGATCAAAATAATCGACAGCATACTGCCAACGACTCTATACTGACTTCAGGCTCTAACTAGCTCATTGACTGACTACTGAACTGCCTCTGACTGATTTACCCTCTCGACTGAGTGTGTAATAAGTTTAGTTAACGACGCATCAATGGCAAGGATGATATGCAGTCCCTTATATAGTCTTCATAGTGTAGCAATGCTACACGTGAAGCACAGATTGCCACAGGGCGAAGCATTGCTAGTTCGCTACAGAGGTGTAGCACGGAATGCTTCTTAATTCAAACCTGCGAAAACGTCACAATATGATTACTGGCACATTATATGAACGAATGATTAAGTTGTTAGCGAAAGAAGGAATCTAGTCAGCCTTGTGGTGGATAGTAGGGGAATCAAACTCCGTTTTCTCAGCTTTGCACTCCTGTGTGGTAAGCAATACTCGATCCCCCGCCCCAAGTGCAGGCCTAGGATTATTTTAGGCCTATTATGGAAATGCACACAAGGCTCTTAAATCCTCGACCAAAGCGATATCCCCTTACCAGCTACTTTGCCTTCTCTGACCCTCTGGTAACCTGGCTCTGATCTTTCTCAGACTACCCTTTTGACAACCCATTTGATTTGGCGCAGCGCTCGTGAATAAGCTGTTGCCTGCGCTTGTCATTCGATTGGCGCTTTAGAAGTTTGGAGATTAATACGGTGGTGGAAGCGACAGGGCTCCAGCCACGGCATAGAATGATGCTTAATAAAATATAGGATATTGTGACCTAGATTTCTCCCATCAAACACCGCGATGCCTTAGGCAGCAAAGGCCTACAGGCCTCAGCAACATTTCAATGCAATTCAACAGACGCGCTTCGCTGCCTTACAGTATGGCCAATATACCACGTACGTGTATATAACGTAGGCCAACGTGTGGCCCACGTGATAGGCCTATAATACTGAGGGTACGGTAACTAAGACAACGATGAGTCATCTCTGATTTGTCCGCATCTGGCGCTGAAGGCGATCTCATCCATCACCACTATAGTCATGTCTCGACTAATATCCAAATAAATACAAGATGACAGTCGCTCTATGTAATGCATAGCATACATCATATTATGATGTGCCTGCAGTGCGTTTGCAAGCGGTTCAATAAAGTACATACATACTAAAGCGAGGGAGGCCCTGGTTACATTATACTAAGCGAGGGAGGCCCTTACTTACTTTACATAGGCCTATAGGCCTATATTCATTCTGTTCTGAATATGCAGAAAGCTGCATGTACTATGAACATGTAGGCTATATCTATATCTAAACTACATAGGCCTATAGCGAAAAACTTCTGTTTGTTTGTCCAAAGAAAGGCTGACTAATGGAACGCTCTGGCGATATGAAATTTGTAGGAAATTTATGTAAAATTCTAGGTCAACGTCACTATGTTTTCAGCACACTATATAGTTGAACATTTTTAGTTTCGAATTACACAATTCGATGTTATAAAACCGCAATTTGCATTCGCATCATCTGAAGGCTGTGCTAAGTTTAATAACGTAGGCCTAGGCCTAACTAGGGCCTCCCTCGCTTTAGTAATGTAACCAGGGCCTCCCTCGCTTTAGTAATGTAACCAGGGCCTCCCTCGCTTTAGTAACGTAACCAGGGCCTCCCTCGCTTTAGTAATGTAACCAGGGCCTCCCTCGCTTTAGTAATGTAGCCAGGGCTTCCCTCGCTTTAGTAATGTAACCAGGGCCTCCCTCGCTTTAGTAGTGTAGCCAGGGCCTCCCTCGCTTTAGTAATGTAGCCAGGGCCTCCCTCGCTTTAGTAATGTAACCAGGGCCTCCATAGGTGCAATGTCAAATGGAACGCTCGCGGTTGGGTTGACCTACTCTATAAGCATAATACTATTTATCCATGGGTGGAGATATAAGTGTGTATGTATTTATACAATTAAGTATACAGACACGATAGTCGCTTGGTCGGTCGGTCGGTTTGGCGATCGACCTGATAGCCACAGCCAGTCAGTCGTCTATCCAGTCAATACGATCGAGTGCATTTATGCAAGTATGTCTGCGTAGCAAAAGTGATCCTGCAATGGTGAAAATGCTGTACATGCTTCGGTGTATATATATACATAGGCCTTTGTATGTCTAGGCCTATCCATTTTCGTCCACAGTCATTTGAAACTTAATGATTGACATAGCTGAATCTGCCTTTCGAAACTCTCAAAGCGGCATTTATGCTGCATTACCCTCTAGCAGGCCCAGTGAATCACGCTATTTTTTACGCACGTAATCATTCTATCTATACTTATCTCGCAAACCACCGTCAGAGGCCGATGCATTTCGCACGAGGTCTAACTTCTAACTAAGTTTATTTGTATTGAAGGGCGAGGCGAAGAAAATGAACGACCCATCGCCATTGCCACGATTCAGTTCAAGAACGCAGCTGCCCTTTCGAGCGCAACGCCTATATTATCATTATTTATTTTGTGACCTATAACCAAGGAGGCCTATTCATCAACAAATGTATTCACAACTAAATCTAACCGATATACCTAAGTAATCAATCATTTAATTATACGGGTTGGTTCTAGGACGATATGATGATATGATGCATGAACGAAAGAGGAGAGCATCAACTTCGATCGTTCCTGGTCAGAACGTTGGACTGAAATTTCATTGATGGCGATTACATCTTCTGGAGATGAAATGGGGTGGGGCGGTTTGGGTCAATGGGGGTGGGGGTGAGTGTGGTGTTATAGTAGAGTTCAGGAGACCAAGTTTCACCAGTACCAAGCGAAAGTAGCCTCATGTGCTACTCAGATAAAATTCTGTGAAAACGAAGCCACAGAATAACCTCATAATAAAACGGAGCTAAAGTCATGTCTTAACGTCATAATACAATGGAGACAAATATCTTCTAACTTTATGATTTTGTCACGAAATGTTGCAGCAGATTAATATGTGCAGGCTACGCATCGTCTAATGACTCTGTTTTATCATTGTCTGGTCTTAGTTGGAATTCAGTGAAGCGTGCGACGATGGCTAAAGGGAGTCACGCCTAAGCACATGGACCTATCGACGAACGCGTTTAAGGATGGTCACGTCACTCGTCACGCTTGACTGGGCTGTGTAGGCTATAGGCCTAAGCAGGTACATGTATGGGTGGAGAAATCTTTTTCCACGACGCAGTTGTATCGGAGTAAGACACGGGCGTTGGACGTTTCCACTACATGAACTTATACTTTTACAGTTAAACTATTGGCGAGACCAATATTTCTGTGGATTACTGGCCACCTAATTTGCTCCTCAGAATAAACGAAAAGTTGAACAAAGGTTTATCGGCCTCGACGTAAAAGGTAAGAGATTTGTCTACAAGCGATCTAAAAGAATAACTCTGAATACGTGACAGCCAATAGCGGTTATTAAAAATTAAGCCTTATGGTCGAAGAGTTGCTATAACTTAAATTTAGTCTAGAAATAATGGCCTACGTTATAAGTTAGTGGTAATGTATCGAAAGATTTTATGATGTTCTATGTACACGACCAATTCGTCAACCATAGGGCCTAAGCCTATTTGGACGAAGTACACAGAGTGCAGAAGGGCGTGGCTTGCCGTGCCGCTTGGTATCCAACCTATACTAACATCAAGAGGATTATTTGAGCGAATATTATAGTTCTGACAAAGTGTCTTGACCAACAATTCTGGAAGTGAACGGTGATGCATGTGTTCGGCCAATAAACTAAAGAGAAGATCATATACTTACTCTAAACCGGTAAAATTTTGCTTCTCTATAAGCAAAATGAAACTTCTATTGTTCGTAATGTCTCCAACACTGTGTGCCTACGCGGTACATTAGTGTGACATGAGCATTGACACTGTGTTTCATAGATTACCATGTCGGACCGGGAGAGTCGCCTCCGAGTTGTTGTCTTATAAAAGTGGGGCGCTATATCAGGTTACATTAATTGATTTATAATGTATGATGCCCGTTTTAGGTCAAACAAACCGTATTCTTTAGGCCACGCATTTTTATATTTCTGGCTGTTGATCGATGATCTGGGTTTGGTTTTGGTGCGCCATCGGTTGATGCCAATCAAAGCAGGCCTACGCTAATTGTCATGGAATATAATATACTTTATCTAAACAGAAACCGATTGTAGCTTCATACATGTTCCTATTACTTTAATTGCAGTAATTAGCTGGATGTAAAGGTATTTTTAGTTGTAGTTGTCTATAGGGCCTATCTATACAGCTTATAAACGTCGATTTGGCCTATAACAATTAATGGTCTAACACCAGATGGTAAATTGTCATCGGCTGGAGTTCTCTGAGCCACCACCCCACAACGATCTAATCGCGTGGGACGACTGTGAAATCTACATAAAATCGATGATGCGCTTTAGTCAGGTCTAAACAAAAATATGGTTTCGCATTTACCTGAGAATTTATTCTATTCCGAAAGGCAAGCTATAGATGCGGATTTTTGATCAGCTGACTGTAATTAATAAAGCAAATATATGGCTTTGATTGTGGACAGATTAATTGGTCGTGCAGTGCCTATACTTGTGTTTCCACGCTGTGTAGTGTTCAGATTCTTACGGTCCGTGAAGGGCGAATCAGCGAAGGATGTCGAACCCCGTCAAGAAGTTAGAGATCATGCTGGATCATGACATCGACGAACAGTACCAGTACGAGCCAGGAGAGGTTATTCGAGGAAAAGTAGTCCTCATCACAACAGATACTATGCGGATCAGTTCGATTCAGCTGCAGGTCAAGGGTGAAGCGACCGTGTCTTGGGATGACGGAGATGTCGGTCTGTTCTCCACCAGCGAAACCTATGTGGAGGACTCTGTGGACATTCTGGGTGGCAAGGACACGTCGGCCGGGATATCCCTCGACCGTGGCGAGCACGCCTACCCCATCGCTTACGTCCTTCCGCAGAACCTTCCGTCGTCGTTCATCGGAAAATTCGGCAGCATAACCTACGTCCTGAAAGCGACCGTCCGAGAGGACAATCGGTTTGGTTTCGGTTCAACGATAACGAGCGAACCGTTTCTAATTCTGCGCAAGCTGGACGTGCTCAGCCAGCCAGATCTGCAGACGCCGAGGAAGATCAGCCTCAGCAAGCGAGCATCCGGGGGCATGTGTTTCTGCGTCTTTGGGAAGACTGCCTGCGACTTCTCCATCAACCGAACTGGTCTTCTGCCGGGAGACGATATTCTAATCGATGCAGAGATCGAGAACAACAGCTCACGAGCCGTGACGGCCGTTCAAGTGTGTCTCGTGCTGAACAGTACGTTCCACGCCAAGAACAAGAGTCGGCGACACAGCCAGATCGTCGCCAAGAAGCTCGACCAATGCGAGATGGACCACGGCGACGTGCGCCAATGGAAGGCGGTCAAGCTGGCCGTTCCGCCCTACATCCCCGAGTCACGCCTCGACGGCTGCGACATGATCGACATCGACTATGAGCTGCAGTTTCGCGTGGAGCTGGAGGGAGGTGCCGACGTTCGGGAGTCGATTCCAGTGATGATAGGAACACCGACGGATGAGAAGAAAAGCGTGCGACAGAGCTACACCGCCTTCGATGGCATGGAAAACGGTCAGGTCAAAGATTATGACCCAGACAACCACGAAAACGAAATGGACCAACGTATGATCGACACGTTCCGACATCCAATTGAATACGGAAAAACACGAGAAAACATTCTTTACGAAGAGAACGACTTTCCGCAAGAACTGGAATAGACTCTATTGACAACTTCGGCCTCTCCATCGTCCACATCGCAACTCAGCATTGGCATTTACTCTGCATCTGATCGAGGCAGAAAGCCTTCTCAAATTCATGCTAATAAAAGCCAGTTAATCAAGAGCTCTCAGGTGATTTAAAGCTGCTGATAAATGCAGTGAATGCAGTGTTTTGCATAACTTCATATAAGCAGACTTCTTCTAGGCCAATAAATTAATCTCCAGACATTGTGTATAAATGCATACTTCATGTAAAGTAATCATGCAAGTGCTAGTTTATAGGATATTGACATTTAAACTGCAATTCCTGTCTCTCTAAAGCTAGGCTTGAAGCAGCCATGGGTAGGGCCTACAAGTGGTTGCGACTTCATTATCCTAGCAATGGCAGGTGACTAAACCTCACTGGTAGACAAGTTTGCTTGGTTAAGGGGGTGCAGATTGAGCAGAAATCTCACACCAAATAGCTGCCAGCATGGGCGGGGTAGTACAATAATTAAAAAAATAATCAGCATTTCGAAATTTAAACGCTGCTGACCAGAGAAAATGTAATGATGTTACAATATGCACAATAGCAATTGATTAGCAATTGATAATGAACATTAAGAAGAATATGTTCCCACCCTTACGGGCCACGGAGACCATGAATTTAGGTGTGCACAAATGGAGCCCGTGCACACAAGAATCTAAGTGTACACAAATTGTTAAGTGTACACAAATTGTTTTTCGGAAAAGCAAATATTAATATGATTGAAAGCTAATTACAACACGAAGCAAGCATCATCTTCTCTAAGACCGGTATATTAGAAGGAGCCTCAGTATTGTACAATCGTACTCTTAGATTGTTGTAATTTTCATAAGTGCAGCTCTTATTAACATGCTTTATATTTGCTCTGAAAATTCAATTTACAAAATATTCTGTGCAAGACAAGATCTTTGTACAGAGAGATCACGAAAAGGCAGGATCGATTAATGTTCGAGTTGGAATGAAAGAGCTAGAAATCTGCCTTCGATCATCGATAGGCACTGGAGACATACTGCTGATATACTCTTAGGTCGTGTTTTGTCGGCAAACCTGCTCCAATTTTTCCACGCTTGACATACTGCTCGTATATATTTATGGCACTGGGTGCAACACTTGGCCCCTGCACACCTCGACTGCTGTCTGCCGAAATAACTCTTGTCAGTATTCTGCAATAAAACCATAAAATTATTAGAGAAGTATTACTGTTGTTCCAAAAAAGCTTAAATTTAAACTGTCAAAAGTTTACCAAGTATAACAATATGAATTTGTCCGATTGAAACAATTGGTTTTTACAACAAATAGTTCAATTCAGTAAGTAGACTCTAATGTCCTAAAGAAAACAGCCTGTTTACTCATTTCAGTATAGAATGCTTAGTAGTATTTAAGGAGAATAAACAAGACACAGATGTGAAACCGGGATAATAATAATTTGTCTATTATTGAGTCTCAAATGAGCCACTTAACAGCTATTATACAGTACTGGACTCTGATAGAGGTTTAACCATTATGCCATGTTACCACTGGCTGCTATTAACTGCTAACACGTTAACATCAACAATCCTTGATTTTTAATCCTGTGGGCATTAAATATAGACCTGGATAAATACAGTCTGTTCTATAGGATTTGGAGTGTGGATGCATCAAGCACACATATGCATGTGGGGGTGTAAAAAGTACACGTGTATAGATGGTGGGAGGTCAATTTTTCTCTGATTTCTGCAACATACTAAACAGAGGCCCCATACTGTACCAGAAACAAAGTTTGGTAGTAGGGTTCATTGTTCTGGTAAGAGTTTATTCCAAAGAAGTCCTCTGCCTTGAAATATGCAATGATTATTAAATATTAAAGAAGAGGATGAGGTGAGAGAAGCGCAAAGCGCGCTAGGGTGAAGGAGGATGAGGAATGGGTTGATTGGACTGATGAGCTTACAAGTTGCTGCTTGTAATATCGTTGGCTTTGGCTTCTAATGGCTGCACTCGAGTTGCCATCTCTCCAATCGAAGCAAACCTAAAGAATTCACAAGCTCTCAATCATTTCCATCCCATTCATTTTATAGATTGCCAATCACATCAAAAATCCAAATTTTGACTAGCTGAAAAGAGTTTTCATTTAAACCAAGTTAATATGGAGATCAGAAACCAAATAGTCTTGCCAAACAATTACATCAAAATAAAGTAACATGCTGCTGTTGATATAAAGAATTCTTGTAAAGTGCTACATTTCCAGATGATGATGATGTCATGCCACTCACTCATGAGAGGCCATATATAGATATCAGTAAGCACACAAATAAATAAGAATATTAAAATTCTTTATTGCACATGCTGCTAATCTATTTATATAGAGCTATTAGTCCATCAAGAGTGAGTATGCCACTGAAGACAAAATCATCCAGAAATGTAGCACATTTCACAATATTAGAATTTTTTGCATTAACAGATATTTAAGTGAAGCAAGTATATTATTCTTGGTTAAACCAGCTGCAAATGTAAATCCCAGACATAATATATAATAAACAGTCTAGTCTCAATATGAATTGAGCAATGAGCTGCCTAACTGTAAAAGTGTTTTCCCATAATCACATCCTATCAACATAAGAAATAAACGTCTTAAATGATAACACTATAAGAAATATAAGATGTGGACTAATCCTCTATCTTCAAATTCTTGTGCTCTGGAGAGACTACAGCAGGCAGATATGTTGCAGCTCCATGTCAAATAACTACCCTGTGTTCACAAGAGGAGTACCTCTGAGTAGCTCATTTTACAAGGTGGCACTATAAAGATCTACTATTACAATAATAAAATAGTATAAAAATAGAGTATAAACACATAAATTAATTTGCTTTGAAAGCACTCCATGTTAACCTTCTGTAGAGAGCAGTGTTGACTTCAGTTGGAGATTGAATTTCAACTCCATATGTCTGTTTCATTGTCTCAAATAAATCCTGTTAAATACAGAATTTTAGGTCACATGAAAGTAACAACATATCAACCACAGAGAAAGTGAGAAGCAGCATTCGATCAGATTCAGCTTTCACTCAGTATGAATCTAGTATTAATGAAATCTAGGATCAATGAAATCTAGTATTAATGAAATCTAAGATCAATGAAATTTAGTATTAATGAAATCTAAGACAAATTAAATCTAAAAATAATGAAACTATGCTGGCTTAGCATGTCATAAAATTTCTGACATTATAAAATACAGTCATCAAAAACACAGCATTTTATAATATCGCAAATAAACAGTAAACGACCATAACAATATGACATTTTCATTTTAGCCCTGCACCAATTTAACATTTCATGATCTTCACGACAACATCGAACTGATCCAACCATCATTCGAATACCTTCAGTTTCACCATCTGATGACGAGAGCCGTCATTTCCAGTTGTACCACCATCCTCAGCTCTGTCCAGGTCTGCCTCTATGTCAGACTTATCACTACCACTGGTGCTCCCCTCAGAACCAGTAGAAGTGGTGGAAGATGTGGAGTCCTTGCCAGAAACATTTGGATTCGCCTCAGGAATTGAACTACTGATGCAAAAAACAATTTAAATAAGATCTTGCTAAAAACTGTACATACATCACATTCACCAAATTCTGTTTACCATAATAAGAAACTTAAATAATAATAGTTTACTATTAAAATAATGAATAATAATGCCATTATAAATTACCTGAGTCATAACATAACCTGTAAATTACTAAAATTTTTGTGTTAGGGGTATCAAGGCTGAAGAATTAAGTTGCATGTTTTAATCAAGGTGAATAAACTTGCTTTCATTATTAAAAAGAAAATGATTTCAATTTCCTTGAAAATGTTGTCACCATTTGAATTGTGTTGAAGCAAGAATAACGATCATGAGGGTATTTAATAATTTTATATTGGAAATACACTAGTAGCTGCAGAAAGAGAGAGAGAAGGAGGCAGGGAGGAAGGGAGGGTAGGAGCAAACCTGGTCTAAATGGCAAAGAAAGCAAGCACCCAAAATTCCATTTCAGAATAATGATTAGTGATTACAAGTTTGTGTAAGAGACTAGTTCTACATTTCATCGACTGTATCTTAGACAGTATTTTTCTCTGTAAATACTATGGTAAGCCACACAAATAGGACATAAATTTACCCATTTTCTTCCTGCCTTCTTCCAATTCTTGGAATGAAAGGACTGAAGTTGTTGGCAGCTTTCGGCATAAAATCTCTGTTAACGTAAATTTATATAATGCAGCAAAAGGATCAAGGGAGATCAATTGGAAAGAACAATAACTTTCCATCCACCTCCAGATACAGAGGCTAAGAATATAGTCACCAACACTTCACATTCACATGGCTGCCTCTCACACTATCTTAACCCTTCCGCTGGATGACGTGGATGGACGAGTATGTATTGTCATAAAATTTAAATTCCTTCTCGTCACAACTACTGTTGCTCATGCACACACGGTATAATGCTGCACAAGTTAAAGATTCATTTACCGCTACCCACAATACTGACGACTGAAGAACCTAGTTATGGCGATCCAGTTCAAGGGTCTCAAATGATAATCGGAATGATTGCGCATGGGCAATAGTGGTTCAGATGCTGAAGTTCATTGATTTAACATAACAAATGGGATTGATAAAACCCACTTATTGAGTCATACTGGCAAGGGGTTAATTTTTCAAACCACTTTGTTTCGCTCAGGTAACTATGACTATGAGTCACCTGTAATCTCTTGTGTTTTCAAGACATTACATCATATTGCTACATAAAAAGTTGTTAAGTAAAATATATTTTGTACATTTTTTAGTGCAGCAAAAAGGATAAAGGGTCTGTTCTTCTTCTTTTTTCCTCATTTAGCCATCATTCCACTGAGCAAATCCTAAACCATTTATCAATCAACGTCTTTGGCGTGCCATATCTAAGAGCCAAATGCCTTTCACCAACCTAAATATGGTTCAAATCATGGTGCAACTTGTAAAGTCGACAATTTAAGTAATCCAAACGGTTAGTCCTCATGCGGGATTGTTAATAATAGGCACTTCAGCAGATACATATTTAAACTCAAGGACAACTGATAGCACTAACAAATGCCTCATATATCCATATTCTTCTCAGAGGAATATGCAGAAAGTCTTACCTGATAGAGTTGGGCATATTGAAGCTGTACTGTTCATCAAGTGTTGTTAATTCATATGGCTTATAATGCTCCCAGAATGCATCAACTCTTTCATCATGGGCTTTTGTTTTGAGTAGAACAATTCTTCCGTCAAGACCTTTTGCTTCTACACAAAGCACAAAGAGACTTCGCCAATAAAACATAGTCAATATCTTAAGATCTAAAGACTTTTATTAACAGAAAGAGAACTACATAAGTATTAGAAGTGCAAAGAAAACTCAAGTTTGTCTACATACTTAAAATAAACAAATCAAAGAGATGCAAAGAAACAACGACAGATGACAATTAGTCGTCAATGAGCAAATAGAAAGTCTGAGTAAAAGACAGAAGCAGGAATTTTTATTGCCATACCTTCTTCATAGGCAAATGGCAGACTGCTTACCACTGGTGCCTCCCACCACTCGGTATACCTGAATTAATATAAACCCAGTAAAAATTAAACTTAAACAATATAATTTTCATCTGTATCATATATCAAGGTATTTAAATCATGAAGAATCATACCTTACACAAAGATATTGTGCAAGACCCGTCAATGCTGGTTACTCTTACCAAGATCACATAAAAAACCTGTTCTTTGTTTTCTAAATTGGCTTCCTGTATTCCAGTATATCCATTTCACACTGGTACTCCTTGTGTACAAAAATCATGCCGATCACAGCAACACTTTGTAGTTCAGTCGATATTCTTTTCAATCAGTATCTGCTGGAAAGTATATTGTTCCAGGCATTCTCTTTAGCCGGCATTCACTCACAGTTATTGGTCCAACCACCTGGAACTCTCTACCACCTCATGTTCGCAACTCTCCAACGGAGACCATCTTTTACTATAAGCCAAAAACCTCACGACTTCCAGTCCGTTTAAGATACGTCATGTTTTCAGCTACCCAGCATCAATGTCTGAGCATCACTTCTGAACTTTTAAAAAGGCCATCATAAAAAACCAGTGAAATTGCATTTCACTCCATTCAATATTCACTGAACTTTTATAACTAGACTAAACAAGCATATAATTTATATCGCTTATTAATGAGCAGCAATTTTGCATTCAAAGAGAATTCTTAGTAAAATGTGGGGATGGAAGAATTTATATATCAAGCAATAAGATCTAGAAGGTCGGTTTCCGAGACAGGAAACACAACCGCAAACACATTTTCATCGTCATCCTCTTAAATATAGACAGAAAATCTTCTTGAACTTCTGATAGAAAATCATTTTGTTTTAAAACCTTCGTGTTCTCGTTCTTGGCCCTTTCAGTGTGATGTCATTGTGAAGGTAGAAGTCAGTTGACAATTCCCAGATGTTGGCTGATCCTTCTTCTGGTTCAAAGACTCCAAGGAACAGATTGATCGCTTGCTGCTTATCAGAATCTGATCAACAAAAAACCACTATGTTTAATAAGGGTA
Organism: Bimastos eiseni; assembly: GCA_959347315.1. NCBI lineage: Eukaryota > Metazoa > Annelida > Clitellata > Crassiclitellata > Lumbricidae > Bimastos > Bimastos eiseni. Next base: position 17,671,810 of record OY365806.1, on the reverse strand, counting down.
ACAACGTTAATCACAACAATATAACTAAACAAGTCATGTTCATCCTAGACTCTCTTCCCATATTGAGCATCAGATAGACAATTGCGTACCGGCCTAAACTAAGGAATCAAAAAATGTCATTCACTGTTCCTCTGGCACCAGCTTATCTATGTGTTCTCTCCTGCTTTCACGTCGTGAGAGAGGCATTTGCAAAACATATCTTGAGAATATGCCATATCAGCCACTGGATAAATGCTACATTCAAAAATTAACAATTTATAACAACAGTTTTTGATCAGCGTAATCAACGAAGTTGAAAATTATACATATAAGCAAAGAAACAAAAACCACATACAAATGATCACTACAACCAGATACAACTGATTACTAACTAACTGATCAGTGATTAGAGCCAATCGCCAACCACATGAGAAACCAAAGACTTAAAAATGCATTAGAGAGGAAGTATGAACGTCTTACCTGAGAAAGCATTGCTATAGTAGCGAGACAAAGTCTGCATGATGTCTCGTGCACTGGATGTGCGTGGAGCCACCTTTCGATAGCTCTTTATCCTGTGCACCAGATGTGAGCCACCATATTGGAGAGCCAGCGTGTCACCTTGATCCTCATAAAGATCTTCCATCATCCTAAATCATATGCAACTGGGAATGTGATTAGTCCTCTAAGACTTTGCAAACCTCTACACTGACAATTCTTACTGTTTCTGGTCTATATCCACAGCAGATCAGCAACCCACTATCATCTAGTATGAAAAAGGAAAGCTCTTAGCAACAGTCTGTAGCAAGAACATTTGCAGCATGTGGCCCAGCAGCATACTCTACCAGTTGCACTTCAGACTCCTGAAGCATCGATAACAACAGGGTTATTGATAGATGTTGACGACTCATTTATTAAGTTATCTTATTGGCAGCTGCTGAAGTGCATTTGCAGTGCATTTACTTATAGTATCCTGTGCTGTACAAATCAACATACACTGTAATAATAATAGGTACTCTACCTCCTCTGAAACTCTGGTAACCAGACTCAGACTTCCTTCGGACAACCCCTATGTCTTGGCACAGCACTTACGAATAAGCTGGTGCACTGTGCTTGGCTTTTGAGTGGCAGTTTAGAAATTTTGAGATTATGATAAATACAGGAACTCAAAACACATTTTTAATTCAACATAGTCTTGATTACCAGCAACTGTTGTCCACTTGTACAAACATGTATTTCATTAGTGAAGGCTTGCAAACTAAGTCTTTAAGTTGGATTGAGCAAAGCTGCACATGGTGAGTATGACCAATTACTGCAACTTATTCTCTCTTATATTTTATAGCCAATCTAAGCTAATAACCTAGCCTCACACATCGTCAATGAACTCTGAAATAGAGGCAGTAATCAACACACTCACTGCTAACAACAGACTTATAAAAATATGAAATGGCACAAATATTAACCTGACACAGTCAGAATCAAAATCCAGAACTGGACTATCGATTATTCCCAAGGCATGAAGCTGCAATGAGAAAAGAGAGCAAACACTACACGTTAAATAAGCAGAAATCAAACAAGCCTTGAGAAAAAAAAATCATATATGTTTAAGGAAGTTTGGTTAAATTAGAACCCAATTTGATCATTATAAGGTTTAACTATCATGCTGTTTTGCCTTCTCCTTCTGACAGCATGATAATTGGTGACATTGCAAGTTCGAATCTGCCCAAGAGCAGAAAACCTAAAGAAGAAGGTTTAAAGTAATTTGGTTATAAAATGTAACATTTCCAGAATACATAAGGAAAACTTAGGAAGGCTTTCTTAACTAATTTCTAAGATACCCATGCAGGAAGCTTATTTGAGCCATGAGAAAATTCATAATAATATGATGGTGATTGCTGTGAAAATGTAACATTTCCAGAATACATATGGAAAACCTAAGAAGACTTTCATAACTCATTTCTAGATAAACATGCAGGAAGCACAGTCATCCTACCTGCATAGCCAGAGCTGTTTTGCCAATAGCAAACTGAGCTGTGTTTGTACGATCAAGGCAATCAACACAGTTTGTTCGCACAACACCACATTGCCTCTTAAATGGTTCAGTCGTAGATGCCAACACACCACGGCACCTGAAAGGGAAGACATTAAATGCAACATCGCAAAAGGAACAAAATTTTTAAATCTTTTATACATGCAAACCAGACTACTTCATCATATTGTCATTACAAAATCAAGCAGTCATTATGGTGAGGATTTCAATGTAAAGTTCAATGTTTTAATTTTCCTTGCATGACTACATGCAGAGCGTCGTTCTACTACCATAGATTTTAGTAGTGTTCAGAATAATTCCTGTCTGTACATAAATAAAACAAATCGCTATCATTAGAGACTCTGAACTTCCAAGTCATCCGTCAGCTGTCGACAGGAATCCAAGCCTGTGCGTGGACCAACCACTGCAGACTCTTTCAGCTAACTGAGCATAGTTTTGCTTACAGATCTATTTCACTCATTCACCATGACATTTAACAACATTTAGGCCAGCGCAGAGTAGATATCCTGAAGGGGCACTATATAAATGCTTGATTACAATACATTAGTCATGAATACTTGCAAGGATTTGCACAATACTACTTGGAAACCATTAAACCAATTGGCTTTACACTGCACATTAAAACAGATGACGGATGGCTGTAAGATTGTCTAAATATGCGACTACCATCAAGGCCGCTGTTAAAATGCATGGCTGGTGATCAAGCATTATATTCAACTGAACACATCCATTGTCCTTACTTTGCATTTGGTCGCAATTCCCGACAAAAAAACGTTGGATGACTCTGAAAGAAACTTGTCTTCTTGATGCAATACTCAGCAATTTCTGCCAAACGCAAAAGAACATTTGTGTTCTTCCTGCAAAACAGAAAACATATACCGGGATTACACTTTGAGCATCAAATCCATTTTTAAAAAGGATAAAGGTTATGTAGCATTGATTTGTCCCTGGGCATTTATTTCTTCCTTTCATGTTCTTTTATATGCTGACAATATTGCCATCACTGCTGATATAATTCTCTGTAAGTTAGTATCGGTTGATATATGTTTTTCAAATATATAAAATACATAATATATTCAATTAATTTCAAACTGACAAACCGCAGTATGATCACAAGTAAAGTATAAATGGATGATGACACGTTATTACAGTATGATGACATAATTTAATGCCACAGCTGCAGATGGAAAGCACTGACTTCTGACTGCCTGCTATTTGGGTATGGCAATTTCAGGCACTTATAAGTCAGTCGAGAGTTTCATGGGATGAGCTGCTTGAATTGACTGTCCACCTTTAATTTACTTGTGCAATACTTACGTCTTGTTGACCCTTGCCATGTCAAATCCAATGTATTTGATGTTATGTTCCACTGGGAGAAACTGATTCAGGTAATGAATTACATCATGCAGTTCTTCACTAATGATGCTCTCATGTCGCTTCTTCTCGTGTTTCTAAAAAGCAGTTAACAACATTTCAAGTATCAATGACAGCAGCAAACGAGCTTTAGGTACTGTGCTCTAGAAATACAACCTGAAAATTAGAGATGGAAGCAGTTAACTGAAGAAAGTATGAGAAGAGAGCAAAAAGAAAAGACATTACAATGACCATAACAGCATTTAAACAGTAAGTTTAACCCTTTAACGATAAGCCACATATGTTTTCCCATACATTTTAGTACACGCTGGTCATTAAAGGGTTAAGATAACCAGCAGATGATCAAATCCATGCAGAAATCATAAATAATTAAGAACTAAACAAAATTTGGATAAGTATGACCAACACAAGCAATATAACAATAATTGATAAGCAAACCTTGACAAGGTCCAGAACGATGATAGGAGTTCCATATCTCCTTAGGACCTGGTTCAAATGTTGACCAGCAACAAAACCATAAGGGTCAGCTTGGTCCACTAAACACAATAATAAACATCCTCATCATCATCACAATATTCATTATGAACACTGCAAATATGATCACACCATAAACATCGGGAACACTGCTTTTTGTCATGATCAATAGATCATAGTCAAAGTCATCATCATCATCATCAACAACATCATCATCACTGTCACCAGCAGTCAACTAAAACTGTCAACATTTCTGATGTCAGCCCTACATCCAGTCATAATTCTCATTTAATTTTCATTAATTGTTTTAATTAAGATGCTCCATTTCCTTGTTTTTCCTTGTTAACAATAAACTTCCATTGTTAGCATGCATCAAATCTGCAATTTCAGAACATTTGCCAAAGAATTATTTTCTAACATGTAATTGGAGGTTTTGGAACCATCTTGTTGATGTCCTGTGACCAATGAAGAGGGATAGAACCTCTCAGTTGGACGAACGATGTAAACCGAACCTTTCCAAAAGACGTAAGTGAGGCATCATGCACAATCTGTTCTGTCTCAACCTCGTTTGCAACAGAACCCTATAAAAATTAGAAAACTCAATTTCAGACGCGGAATGATGCAACTCCCGATTTATCCATTAGTTCATTTAGTCTGAGTATTTATATAACATCCCTTCAAGAACGTACACACTGAGCACTCCCAGCCCAGTAACGACTAAAGAAAAAAAGACTTGAGTGACTTCTTAAACCCTGCCAAGTGGACCAAAAGTAAAGAGTGGAGCCTCTGCAAAGAATTATCCTCAGAGGATTAACTTTGAGATACTGTAGCTTAAGCACACACAATAGCAATTGAAGTACAAACAGGATCTAAATAACATGAGAACGTTGCTTTACTTAATAAAGTCACGTAATACAGATTGAAGTTCAGATGCAGAGGTGAAGTTCAACCTGTTGTCACCTTATGGACAACATACACACAAGAGAAAGTTAATTCCACTTAAACCTCACTTCTTGAACTCTATTCAGACATGGCTTCATCATGTATGGTAGCAGTAGTGAGGCTGTCTGAAAACTCACTGTCAGTTCTTGGAACTTTAGCGATCCCTATCGCAGCAGAGAAACGTCTCTAGTACTTTCTTTTTAAAGTCACATCTCTTAATTCCTCCAGGTTCATTCCGGTTCTTTCGTGTATCTCGTCCATCCATTTTTCCTTGGTCGCAACTGTTTTCTCCTTCCTTTCTCGCACGCCCACATCACTTCCTTTTCTAATCCATCTGCTCGCATGACATGTCCAAAGAAACCCAGATTCCTTCTCAGCGCTGTTTGTTGTAACGTCTCATTATTCTCAACTCCAATCTCCATGCGTACCCTTTCATTCGTCTTTTTCTCCACCCACGATATTCTCTGCATCTTCCTCCGTATCCACATTTCCCATGCTTTAATCTTTTTCTCCATGTTCTTTGTCATTGTCCATGTCTCACAGCCATATAGTACTGTAAGGAAGATCATTGCCCTCTCTAGACTTTTTTGTTTGTTTCTATGCTCACGTGTTTATCCTTTCGTATCTTTTCCAGTCCATTCATAGCAGCTTTCCCATCGCCACCCTTCTTTTTAATTCCAAATCACACTTTCCCTCTTTTTCCATTAACGCTCCCAAGAATGAGAAGCTTGTTACCACCTCTATTTCCTCTCTGTCTATCTCAAAACTGTCCCAATCAGCTGTTGTCATGATCTTTGTCTTCTTTATGTTGAAATAGAAACCTGCCTTCTCACTTTCTCTCTTCAACCTTCTTATCAGGTTTAACAGATATACTTTCTTCCCTGCCAGTAGTGATGTGTCATCCGCATATCTTAGATTGTTCAGCGTTCTTTACTCATTTGTCTCTTCCATTTCCGCCCTCCTCATTATCCTTTCGGCATACAGGTTAAATTGAAATTGGGACAGAATGCACCCCTGCCTGACACCTTTCTTAATTTTAATTTTGTCTATCTCCAAATTCTGTTCTTATTACCATCATCTAGTAAACCAATATCTGCAGTTTATTTAAGTGCCTTTGGCAACAACAGAAAGAAGTTATGTTAAAAAAAAAATAATCAAGGGTATGTAACATGCCTATTTCCTACAGTACAAAGTACCAGTACATGTAGTTTTTTCAATTTCTGTAGAAGAAGAACACAGTACTCAAAACATGGCTGTTTGAACTTGGCTACTGGAAGCTGATAGTATGCAAAACTATGCATGCTAAAAATATTAAAAAACACGTACATTTAAAATGTTAATTATTTCCTATTTATTTCCTATGACAATCTAACATTCAATGGTCCTGAGCAACAGGGTTTAAACCCACCCGTGTGTTCGCTCCTCTTTTCAAAAACCGAGTACCCGCAAATTGATTTGACCGTCGAGCAATCAGAGTAAGATAAATTGGTCGACCAAACACATTTATATCTGAAGTGTGGTTCAGTTAAGGAAGAAAACTTAAATCATAATGAAATCATAATAAAACAAATAGATGAGATAAACAGCTATGTTACCATAATCATCTGATGAAACTATCAAATTGTGACACAAAACTTCCTCATGAAATGATAAATCATGATCAGCTGAAACCTAATCTCCATATTTCTGTAAATTTTTGCAATCATTTCAATCAGACACCATACCTTTATATAGTTCAAAAAGCTACTAAAACTATGAAATTATTTCAAAGATAGCATTTGCTGCTTTAAGCAATAAAATTGGGCCAGCCAGTTGTCTGCAACATAAACTACTGGGTTAACCAACTGCACATGACACTTTCTCAAAATCATCCCTAGCTTCTTTTTCCATCACAAACCAATATCACCATCCATGATTTGTCAGTCACCAACCCTTGGCATCTTAGCAAATAAACCACTAATACGAATTGCAGTTATACCTTAAAGGTATAACTGCAACCATTGTGCTTCCTTCCATATTTATTATGGCAACTTAAAAGCAGAAGTTTTCAGATCACACTATGTAGATAAGTAGGAACTTCTCATAGATAGATAAACATTTACAGTACACAAAAGATACTAGATTGGCCAATGAATCCGTGAACAATGACTAGAATCCAATCGGACTGAAGTTCAGCATAAACTTTCTTCAGCATGTTCTCATTCCAGACAAACTTCCAATGAGGATCTGTACGAGCTCCATAAACATCCATTCCTGAATAAACAGTCGCAATTCAAATCAAATGAGATTTATTGAACCATTAATAATACAATTTGAACATTTAAAAAGAAACAGATCATTCAATTATTTTTCAAGTCCAGCACTTCAATATAACTACTATCTGTTAGGGGATTCCCAGTTAGACAGAAATGACAGGAAGCCAAGTTAGGTCTACACTGGTTTTATAAGGCCAGCGAGTGATGCAAAGAGGAGTTGCATTGAAACATTCACTGAATGTTCGATTAAATTTGCTTAGAATTCTGCTTCACTTCAATGATCTTTCAAGCATTGAGCTTGTCTTATCTAAACATTGTTTTATACATTAGATACACGTATGTGTGCTTAAGAGATGATGCAAAGAATATGTGTATGTGCCATTTTACGATTGTGTTTGTGTAAAGGTGATCATATTTAAGATAAGGTAAGTTAAGACGAGGTAAAGTCTGGTAAGGATACTCATCCATTTATCTGCACTACTCTTATTTTCATTACATAGCATCAAAGTCCTGTGACTGAAGTATATCTTAGCTGATTCAAAACCACAACAATAGCAATTAACAACCTAGGGATGTATCGATACCAATACACATAATCCTGCAAATTATTAAAACAATCGGTAGATTGTTAGATTAATCGGCATTGGTAAAAAAGGTGCCAATGTCAAACAATGTTGTTCTCAGCAGCTCGCCACTCCAAAGATGACTTAACAATACCGTGTACTGGCTCCTCCACCAACTAACATCCCGCTATGGCCAAAAAAAATGCTAAAAAACATTTATATTTTTCTTGCACAATAATTATTACAACAACAAAAAAAGAGTAAAAAATAAAAAAATTGAATTAATCAGCTCCATATTTGGTATCGGCTATAATAATTATTTCAATAATCGGCCATACGCAGTATCGACATAATAGGCAAAAGACGATATCGGTACAGCTCCCTCCACAACAATCTTGCTTTCAACAAACACTACCTGGCTTAATTTTCTCATCAGTTTTGTTTGGCTGATGACCACTACTTTTATTGGTATTGTTGTCAGCAGAAGATTGTTTTGGGTCTGGGCTGCTCGACGTTTCATCTGACTCCAGTGGATTCTGAATGGCGCTGTTCGCATCCTCAATGTCAGTGTCAATGTGAATGGAGTCATGGATGTATTCATCCCTCACTCCTTCCGTCTGCCAGAACTCCACCTTTGACTCCTGTGCCTCGTTCGAACTCATATCGCTCGGAAGTTTACAAGGCATCAGGTTATACTGGAGGGTGTGTGTCACATCATAGCTATAGCTTTACAATCAAAGTAAGACAAAAACAAAGACTGTTAGAAGCAATCATCATTTGATTCTATCTAAACTGATCTATTCATTAATCAATACACTGCTTTAAAATTAACATTAATTCATCAACTAATGAATCAAAATATCTTGGAGTCGACTGTCAATGCTGGAATGGAATACCTTGCTTCAGCTCAGTGTGTGTGTGTGCACGCAAGTGTGGCAGTCAGCCATTGGTGGCTGTTCTCGTGAAGAGATCTGTGCATAGTTTACTCATTTTTAAAAATTATGCTCTTAGTGACCTTACAAACTAAAAGCAACATTTAAATTTAAAATAGTTACCTGAAGTAGAAGTTACTAGAGAGATCCACATTCTGAAACATCTTCACATATCTGTAACAAATGATAAAATAATATTTGCCACTTCATATATTTAGAATTTAACAATTATAAGAGTGTATGAATCTGTATGATGATCTGTATGAATAACCAACATTTCCATGCCTAACTGCAATGAAATAGAATCATTCATATATTACAGCACTTGGAGACTAATTTTGTCCAGAACACTAGTAGGAGCACAATGGCTATTAACCACACTGTACTATGCTAAGCAGTACATGGCAAGTCTTGTGTCATCCAGCAACATGCAGGAAATAATAATTAGAAATAGCCAAACTGGTTTTACAATGCTTCCTACCTTTGTTCATCTGGATGAACATATCTGATCAAATCATTTGGAATGTAAACAAGAAACGTGTCCTCAATTTTGTAGATAGTGTGAGGTCCAATGAGTGCTACACGACGACGTTTAGTGATGAGGACCATGTAGTAGCCCTCGAGAAATCGGACAAATCCTAGAAACACAATCCCTTTATAACAACAGATTTTGGTATCTTACATCTTAAGTATTCTTTTTCTATTTAATATGTAGATCAAGCAACAGTTCCTCCTTTCTGCTTTTAATTCACTCATAATATTTGACTATGTATGCAAGTTGAAACCAATTAATTGACTAAAGGTCAATTGTTGAATCTCCCTGACAACCTTAACCAATTTCACTTGAGCAATTCTTAGACGATTAAAATGGAGTTAATTAAAATCTATGTCTTTTAAGTGCACTTAATTAAACTTGACATAAATGCCCCATTATTGAACTATTGCACACTTCTATCACAGCCCCCACTACTCCCTGCTGGGAGATCCAGTACCTGAAGTTCTTTTGCTTTTTTTCTAAATGGCACCTTACTGTATCTCTGCATGCCACAGTTCTTACCCACAATTCCAAATGCTGAGACAGTCCTCTTCAGTCCAACTGGTCCCTTCTGCAGCAACTTTGGCCGATTCCCAACATCAATTCTCATCAGAAGATCACGGATTTCCTTACGACTGTACTCCACCTGGAATGACAATATTTATCCAGTCTGGATATTCCTCCCCCTCTGCTCACAAAGGTCACAACAACAGAGTCATCACTCTCACGAATTCAGTGAACAAGAATATACTATTATATCTTCATTTGCTTATGGCTACATGCTAAAACAATTATATAATTACCAAGTATGCAACTTTCATTTAATTCCTAGTTTACTGAGTATGCAGCTTACATTTAATTCCAAGTATTGATACAAAATCACTTGAGTGGAAGACAGGTCCATACATACTTAACAATAAGCTCATAGACAATTGACCATTGTCTAAATGAATCTTTCATGCCTCTTAGACAGATTTCTACAATTTATTATTAAACAGCAGGTAACGACAAGATGATCCAAAACATAACAGCAATTGCATTATAATAGGCTTACATAAAATCTGAAGATTATTGCACAAAGGCATGATCTACGGACCGAACGGAAATCGCCTCGGACATTTGCATCGGCCGAAGATTCATGTTTTGCACCTATTCGGAAGCATTCGCCTCAGCAAGTAGCACACTAGCAAATTAGGTTACTTAGCTATAAAATAGAAACTATAATTAAAAAATTCGTAATTCAATAAATATCGATGTTATTTAGTACCTAATCATATAGTTTATAAATATATGTATGCAGTATTAAAAGGCTAAAATGTAATTTATATTATTATTATTAATTTATTACAGGTACAACATTATTATGCGAAATATATATTTTACCACGGGCACATCAATATTAATTCATGCGGCCGTCATAAATCAAGATATATAGTTTGATATCTGCTGTTGAATGTTGAATATTCAGTCCAAAAATCTCCCCATTATCTTGCCTCTTGAGTATAAGTCGAAAGGCCTATTTCGTCTTAAATTTCTCGACTCATAGTGGAGTATAGTATATACGGTAGTTAAATCTCATTATAAGAAAATTCTTAACATAAAGCCTTGCCATACGTGACGACGATTGACGAGGCAATGGTACTTGCCGAAGTGTCTGCTCTAGTATCGACCCACTACTACTTTGTTTGCACCCAGATCCGGAAAACAGTACATTCAAATACTCGAATATGGTTTCCAGTGGAAATTGTCTACCCTGTCAGTTCCTAGTGATATATACTTAGCACTAGTAACTTACATATAAATGTTTCAAATCTTGTCACAGATGAAGACATGAAATATTAATTTACAAACTTAACTTGTGATGCTTTAATGTAAAACTCATACGCTTACCGATGTATAAATGTTCAAAATAAAAGGAAAAATGAAACACCTTATCATCGACGACATTTAACTCTCTTGGCTCCATGCGGTCAATCTTAAGAACTCGAAACTTGGTTTCAGTGTTATTCGACCCAACTATGAAATAGCGCTGTTAAAGCAAAATTATTTAAAACATGTCATCAGGCATGAACAAAAGGGAAGAATTAAAAAAACACAAGACATACTGTATTTTCATTGTCTCACAACAATATGCAACGCAATGAAGACAAGTACGAAAAATATTCATATACAGTGCTACTTTGTTCCTTTCAAAATATCACTGCTTAACTCTATAACGACCAGCCATATTGGTTTCCCATACACACGCTTGTCACTAAAGTGCTAAGTGCTAAATCAAAACAGAAAATTATAAAAATGTAAAGTCTAAAGCTGACACATCTGTAAAACACTGCAGTTAAGTAAAATCAAATTTAAAACAACAACTAACCAATGTACCATACAGGAAATTTGGCATAACTGTAAGTGATGAAAATAACAAAATGATTAATAAATTGGCTAGGACTACAATAACATTTCTATAGTTGTTATATTTTACTCTTAAACCTAACTCAAAAATCAAGGTACATAGACTTGAATAGGAAACTCACGGCCTTTGTTTCATAAATGACAATCTTCTGGGTACAGCTAATAAGCGGAACCTGTATGGCTGACATGGCTAATTATTTCTGGTCACTGCATTAACAAAAAACAAATTCCTATAAATAAGACTTTGAATCATAACAATAATTATGCTTTGAGTGCATCAAACAATAAATACCCTTAGTCACAACCGTGAACCGTGTAGTAAGAAAGCAGCTAAAAGAATCTCTGTAATGCATTTTCCATGTTCACTACACCCATGTTTTTTCCCACAGGCTTTGCATTGGTTACCCCCTCAGAGCATGGCATAGATTGCCCTCCCTCCTCGCTTCTCACACATGACTGCACACTTACACTGGCTTTTGCTCACAGCCTCTTATTTGGTAAATGAAGTTCTTACACTGGGAGCGACTCTAATTAGGTTGTACTGTGAGAAACGATATAAATGTAAATACAATATGACACAGTTAGGCAGCGAGAATGGCAGGGCCGTACCGAGCTATAATTGCGCTATGTGCCTAGCTAATTGTGCCCTGTGCGTAGCATCAATTTGGCGCCCCACATTTTGAAAATAGTGCATTTATGAAATAAGTTATTTCATCTTGAAATTTTCGCCCCTTCCACATTTGCGCCTGGGGCCTATGCCCCGCTGGCCCCTCCCTCGATACGGCCATGGAGAATGGGATTGCAGCCATAGCATATTCATTCATCCATTTATTCTGAGCATTTATACAGTGCTCTTTAATAACCTACTCATAAGTGCTCCCCATGACTAAAGAAAACGACTTGAACAACTTCTGTTAAACCCTGCCAGGTGAACTGCAAATAAAGAGCAGAGCTCAATTGGGAGGTAATTCCACATGGAAGGGCCCACAACCGAAAAAGCATGGCATTACCTAATGGAAGCGTAGCGAACCGTCGAAACCCGATCCCCCAAACTGATTTCCGCCGTATCCCCGAAAACGAAGCTGGACTGCACACAAAAGGATTCTGCTTAAATGGAAGCTGGATCGTTGAAAAGAATTCATGCAGAAGCTGGATTGATGAATAAATTGTGTTGTTTCGAGACAGTTCAGCGTTTTACAATAGTACATTGCTGTTTTCAGGGAATGGTTATTTGGCCTTTTCAGTGTTTCCGGGGATTCGGGTTTCGGTGATTCGGGTTGATCCCTTCGTCGCATAGAGCAGCATCCGAAGCGCTGCGACGTCGGACACTGGGCGTGTTATCAGAGGCCTGGCATTTTTAGGATAAGAACTGAATATACAGCTAATAACAAATAAATAATGAAAATGCAAAACAGACAAACGTGTAAAAATACCGAGTCACTATTTATAAACAAACAAAGCCGGAATGTTAAATAATAACATCCACATGATCATAACATCACGAGTCCTATAAATAAATTCCCAAGGATTGGTCCTTGGATCTATTATAAGCTGACTAGAAAGTCCTATGTAACCTCATGCACAATCAAGATTCGTCGCTCGTGCACACAATGCTCGTGCACTTAAAAATAAACATGGAGTCCATGGAATACGGCGCCTCTAGCGGCAAATGTGTACAACATCGTATTAATTTTACGCAATACAGTCGTTGGGGCTTCTCATTCACTCACTTATTCATTCGTTCATTCGTTCGTTCATTCAAAGATTTTAGCATTTATATAGCATCCGATAAGAACTGAATATACAGCTAATAACAAATAAATAATGAAAATGCAAAACAGACAAACGTGTAAAAATTCTCATTCACTCATTTATTCATTCGTTCATTCGTTCGTTCATTCAAAGATTTTAGCATTTATATAGCGCCCCTCAGAAAGTCTACTCGAAGACGCTCCCAGCCCAACCACGGCGATACAAATTAATCTTAATTAAGAGACTCGTAATTAAACCGAAGGCGCTAATTAGATACTCCTTTGCAACAGTTGCATCTCTAAAGGAAGTGCATTTCAGATGGAAGAGCCAACAACTGAGAAAGACCTTATTCCCTCTAAATGGGCCTCTACTAGCTGCAAAAAGCAGATGGCAATTGCAAAATACCGGAACGAATTGAATATAGTCATGTCACTCACCTACAGCACATTCGATCCAATTCTCACAGTCCCCATACGTATACATCAGTTGTTCATGGTTCAACCATTTCGTTCAAGTCGCTCCTGGCCGATCGATTAGAGCGGTCAGCCCATTCAGTGTGTGCTGAGCGAGCAGGTTCGAGTCTCGTCCGGGGCGTCACTGTGTAGGGACCTTGAGCAAGTCCTTCACGCGCAATTGCTCTGCAGTACAACTGCAGTTGCGCCGTCGAGGTGTTTCTGTGCGCTTCTGACCATAAAAATGTTGGAAGAAGGGCGGTATCAAATTTCGGTAATAAAAAATATATAGAATGTCTCTAATCTATCATCGCATGTATGACAGCTGATACATACATACATACATGCATGCATAAAAGGTGTGAGCTGTAGCAGCACTGAAAGAGTGAAACTCTCTTCAAAAGGAAACTTTTCCATTTCCTTTATTTGTTGAAATGTACTTGGACAGTTGTTGTAAACTCATGCTTTGTCCAAGGGAACAGCGAGTTTGCTATTTGGTGCTTACGAGTAAGTGTTCATACATTTTTACCCTTATGGTACACTTGATGGTAATACACTGCTGTCACTACTGTCAAGGTCCCATCTACATATTACGTAGGCAAAAAAAATTCGAATTTTCGGACCCCCTCTCCCCTGTTGCACCGCTTACATTTCGTGGACCCCTCCCCAAGCGTACGTACATCTGAGCTCTACCCCCCCCCCTTTACAAAGGTTTCATAGCTAAAGAAACATCTAAAAGACATTGATTTCACCACAGGCTATTTTTTTTAAACATATGTAACAGCTTAAGTTTGTTAACTGTTATGAAGAAATGAAACACCAACAACACTTGCATTTGAAAACAGTTTTAATGCTACACATACAATTGATTAAGCAGTAATAATATAGTCTGTGATTGGGTTTACAGTTCTGATTTTCTTATTCTGTATTTTGAACGTCATAATTGAACAATTATATTTGTGTACGTACATATTTTCTGGACCCCTCCCCATCATACGCACTCGCGCGCAAAATCGTAGAAATTTTAAACACCCTTCCCGCCACGCTGCGTATACTTTATGTGGACAGCTCCTAAGAGTGAAAGACACCCTATGAGAAAGGTATTCTTTAATGTAGCTTGTTTGTTGTATGCATGTTTGGTTTCAATGAATATGAGAAGGGTCTGCAGTTATGAATGTAATTTACTAGTGTGTTAATTCAATTATCATGTGATATGTGATATAACCAGTGAAGTGCATAGCACATGTACAGATACATGTAGGCATTTGTTACTGTTCTTATGTAGGCCTACCTAATTTGCATATGTCCGGATATTGTGTTGTATCAACTGAGCAGAGCACCATCTCCTGTGCTGCGTCTGGCGATGAATTTAATGAGAACCGAGTCTTGAAGATGGTTGGCTGTGTGCATTTATAATGCATGATCTCACGTATTACTGTTCCACCTTTAAAGTATGATCTCGACATGTTGATCTTGATAAGCAAAGTACAATTTAACTAATGTCATTCTTTTGTTTAAAGCATATGCATTAGGATGGCAATGAACATGGTGTCAACAAATGTTTTTTGTTTGTCCTAATTTCACATCCCTCAACATGTTCAAAATTTTGTGTGTGTAGATCATGTGTTTCAGATTTGCACATATTTTGCAGCCTACTACGTGCAGTTCAATGCATTAATAATTTCTAATAGCCTATGTGTAGAGTCGAGCAAACCAGGCCTTCATGGTGGTGCTTGTGTCCTGCTGAGCAGAAACTTTAAAAGCTCTGTTGGACTTGACTTGCTGCTACCAATTCGTTGAATTGGTAGTAGTTGCCAAAAGTGTTCGACACACTTATGGAGATTTAGAGACCCACGAATAAGATTGCCAGATACATGGATAGCTTCCTAAAAAGGACATTGAAAGCCTGAATGAAGGACGCATTACATGTCTCACTCTGGACTTTGCAGGAGTCAGAGGATCTCCTAAGTATGACCGATAATTAGCACTCTGACCATCGAGTTTCAAAGACAGTCACATTGCTTTAACTTCACTCAGATTATTGACTAGAAACGTCTGGGAGAAATAGAACTGCAATAATAATATAAGTAAGAAGATTGAACTGTTAGTTTACCTTACGAACCGTGAGGAACTTACTTAGGGACAACATGATACGAGTACTTTACTACTCCATTATCACCTCGGCCCTATCTGGCACCGATACCTTACTACTCCATTATCACCTAATGGATTGATGAGCAGAAAAATTGTGTAAAACTAGCAGTAATAGTCCATATTCTGTGCACAAATAAGCAATTCGATTAGCTTTATCATGTGTGCCTGTTCTGTAATGGCCGTCTGAACTTGGCAAAAAGCATATTTTTGCATTTTGATGACTAATTTCAACATCTTAATTTGTTTGTTAAATTTCAGGAATGGCTATTAATAAGAACATTGCTAAATTAACTAAATCAAAATTGCTTCACTCTGACGCAATAATTGTTTAATAGCGACAAGATCATCCGTTATAATGTCATGCAATCTTCCTCTTGTAGCTGCTATTTTAACGATCGTTTTTTTAAATTTTTGGTACAGTGTACGCAGGCCTGAGATGCTGATGCTGAAACCAGTTCTTCAGCCAATGGGGATAGTTTGAGATAAATGTTGCTTATACCAGAGCTGTATGTCCTCGAGACAGTGTCTCGCTCTCGAGACGTCTCGAGACAGTTTTTTAGTGTCTCGGTCTTGGTCTCGATATCGTAAGCCTGCTGTCTCGGTCTCGAGGTAGTGTCTCTAATTTTTAGAAACTGTCTTGAAGCGAAAGTCTTGTTCTATCTCGAACAAGGGGTATCGATAGGTTTCACGTTAACGGTCTTAAAATTTTGCGCTAGAAACTGAAACCGGAATTTACGAGAAACGGTAATTCTGGTTAACGCGTGAGTCACATGATACTGAAATCAATTCAATTGTCTTAAAGTGGAAGAATGTCTGAGAGAGAACCTGAAATTGTGAAGTTTGCGTTTACGCAATTTGAAGTTAGGTCTATTTACAAACAATAGCTATTGGCTAATAGTTTGTCAGTGATGTAAAACCACCATAACCGATCGTTTCGATCGGAACAACTTCGAGTTTCTCAGAGTGAGTAAGGATATGCGCAAACTTATAATTTCGTTTGGTATTTGGTATCGAATTTGCTTATTTAAAATCGTCTAGAAGATTTCAGACATGCTTTCTTTACTATTCAGAATTGCGGCCGAAGAAGAAATATCGAAAAAGATAAAACTCGGCAATATAAAAACTGTTCTTGGGAATTGATGCAATATACATTATAATTAAGTTTCAAATTGAAAATACAAATGAACCTTATTCCCGAAAACTGATGCATTAGTATTTTATAGCCTTTTATATAGGATCACTTGTCTTTTACTGTCTCGAACTGTCTTGAACCTAGTGTCTCGGTCTCGGTACCTCACTGTTTCGGTCTCGGTCTCGATACCTTACTGTCTCGGTCTCGTCTTGGTCTTGAAGTTTAAGGTCTTGCATACAACACTGGCTTATACTGTTCTAAAATTCAAGAGAACTATGAACTGCTCCTTGCTGCTTATTAAATGTCCTGTAAACATTTGTCAAATTCAAGACCATGTTGCATTCTGACTGCGGCACTATAGTAAAACATTCATTTTGCTTCAATCTAGAGCTGAGAAACTTGTACTTTTTTCATGGAGATATAATTATTTCTGTAGTACCTACAGTAGCACTACAACTAAAAACGGCGCACGGAAGGCGCATCTGAAATGTTTATTAAATTTCGTTCTGAATTAAATTTTACTTCTAATTCTTATTCACTTCGGGAGGTCTCCATTTCACTTCTTATTCTATTCTCGTTCTTAGAATAATTTTTATTCTACTTTTAGGGAACGAGAATCAAAATAATTATTATTCTATTCGACTTCTAGTTCACGGATATATCGCTGACGGTGACTGATCAGTATCAGGTCTTCAATTGACCAGCATTTATTTGAACCACTGTTAAGCCTGTCTATATTGGAGTTCCGTTATGCAAAGAAATGGGCCTTCTCAACGAAATAGACCTACTGTTAGAATAATATTTCTCCTCTGTAGCAATTATGGGCCATAATAATTAAGACTAATTAAGTACCTAAATGTCCTATTGTAAAATAAACCCGTTTTTGATTTGTCTTGGCTACTGAAGCGTGGTTGTCGTCGTCTCAACGCCTTTAACGGTCGAATGGCTCGACAGAGGAATGGAGGAAGGCAGAAGACCTTGATGATATAGCGCCCGTCGCCGGAAATAGCTGCTGACGGAAGCGAGGTCGTGTAAGTAGCGGAACATTAACTGGTCGTGTAAACCGAATGGAAACGACCTGGACAGGAGGCTGGTCTCGGCTACTGCTGCTAGGCTCTCGGTGCCTGACTGTGCGCTCTCTGACTCTGGAAAAGTGCGCCGGAGCAAGAGAGGACTGATTAGGGTGGATGGAGAAAGAGCACGACTAGGGTTCGATTCCGACATGTGGAAAGGAAAAGGATGAAGACCAGGAAGTCGCGGCGGTTGCGGAGGAGGAGGAATGGGAGGAGATGTGTGAAGCAGATAGTCTATGTAGTTTTTACTGAAAGAGGCAGATGCAGAGTTCAAAGCAGAAGATGACGAGGGTGGCATCAGGTCCAACCCGCCATGCAGCTGGGAAGTATGGGAAGAACTGTTTCGATGGAACGGGAAGAGATTTGCCGATGGAAAGAGATCGATCGACGGGTAGGGATGAGAAGGATTCGATGGAAGATGGATCGTCGACGATGTCGTCTTTATCTTGCGCCTCGGACGGTACTTGTAGTCTGGATGCTCGAGCAGATGCAGGACCCGAAGTCTCTTCGCTTCGTCGATGAACGGATGCTTATCGGCGTCTGAGAGCTGCTTCCACTCGGCGCCCAGTCTCCGACTGATCTCAGAGTTGTGCATCTTCGGAAAGTCCTGCGCCATCTTGCGTCTTCGCTGCCGAGACCAAACCATGAAGGCGTTCATCGGACGCTTCACGTGAACCGCCCCCACCCCATTGGAGGAGACAGGAGCCTTCTGGTAGACGACACCGGAGGATGACCCTGGCAGAGACGACGATCCCGGTGAATCGTTCTTTACCACTGAGGTCATAGTTCATGCAAGTGAATTACAGACACAGGCTCTGTTCGAAACAGATAAATAAGTAATCGTAATCGTAAACTCCACAGTTTAAAAGCGCCACTCGAAAACTTATTTACGAGCGATGCGTCGATTAAGAAGGGTTGTCAAAAGGCCAATCAAAGGGGGGAGTCTGAGTTCGGTATCTAGACGGTCTAAGGAGGCAGAGCAGCGTCTAAATCGGGTGTCATTTAGGGTGGGGATTGGACGCTGGAGAATCAGATGAATCGGGGTGTGAATCTCTAATGAGGTGACACCTGTTTTGAGGGTAAGCCCGAGGGGTGATAGACAGAGGACCCAAGGCCTCAGTGATTGATAGTGATGATGGAGGAACCTAAAAACAGCACATGTACAGTATAAGTCACTAACCGCAGCATCATTGCGTGCTTATGGTCTGTCAAAATGAACGGTTATCCTCTACATTACGCTACCATTCAACGTTGTAGTAAGCTCACACTATACACCATGCATCACCAAAGCAAGTAAAGTATTAAGTCGTTGGAATGACTTATCAGCCACAAGGTCTATTTCCAACCGGTTTCAATTGGAGCTATCACTTTATTGCAACTTCGCAAGTATGTATACATGACTGACTTTGAAATATACTCATGATCTGCAATGTCCATATTATCCTACAAAACCATCATCAGCTCTTTGCAGAAGTGCGGTGCTATAGGCTAAGTATAGAGAGGGGTCCGGATAGAGTACTCGATAACACTGGCATGCGAAGCAGAGAAAACCTGTTTGAAGTATACTTCTTTAGCTAGGCGCCGTTGGTTAAATCAGACGCATAACGTGATAAGCGCCTTGCATGGCTATCGATAGTAAAATTCAATTCCTGTAATAACTTGCCATCGTCGGTTAATATTGTACTAGATTCACTTGAAACGAAGACATCATAATTTTTTGCTACTTAGGTTATGCCCACAGCAAGACGAGCAGGTTAAATCGCTATCAGCGCTGGTGAATTAAGCTGGCGCCATGCGCTTGCTTTATAGCGGCGTTTTAGAAGTTTGGAGCTTGAGATTACGCTGTTGTAAATGTTGGTCCTATACACGGTTTAAATTGTAACCTCATCGCCCAGTGGCGTCGCTAGGATTAGAGGTAAGGGAAAGCCGATTGAGTATAATGGGGTAGGAGATGGGCCACTATTTCTCCTCCCTAAGCACAAGATTTTATAAAATAACAATGTAACAATAATCATTTGTTGATGACGGTGATATTATAATCAAGCAAAGTGGTACTATTCAAAGTGGGAAGTCGCCGGTTTGCCGGTTAGATCATGCATACAGTAGGCCAATGCAAGTTTATGCAACGAATATCACGCGGGAAACATCTGTCACCGCGGAATGATAATAATTATTACAACAAGATGTAGGGGCCTAAGCTGTCTCTGTGGTAACGCTATTATTGCCTGGCGGTTCACGTTATTTTTAAATAGGAAAAATATTTCAGTTGAAAAACGATAAGACAAATCTAAGAAAGGCACGCGCCTCTGCGTCTCAATGGTAGCGACGCAATTAACTGTTATATCCTCGATCCTGTTAATTTCTTCAATGAATTGATCGGTGAGATCTTTCCCCACCACTGCCAGTTCGAATGGCGCCACAACATTTAAGGCACCCGTTTATGGACCTTGTAAGACCGAGATTAAAACCTAAACGCTCTATTACCGATGTAGCTTGTCAACTCTTGGCAACTAGACCTATAGGCCTACTGTTCGTTTACCTCAACTAAGCTTATTATGTATCCATAAATAGAAAATAGAAATACGTATCACGAAACTGTTTACGTGAAACTCGACGCAAACACAATAAAGAAAAATGACGGTGTACTTCTCAGCCATTTATCATTATATAGCGTCAAGTCAGATAAACGGTCAGTAGCCCTCAACGTGGTATCTATAAAGTAGGCAGCGCCACAGCACGACGAGATGAGGTTGGCAAGTGGACAGAGTGTCTGCCAATCAATTCCGATGATTGACACATAGGACGCGGGGCATCGCTCCGAGCCATTGCGTCTTCAGCGCTTTTACAGCCGTCGTCAATCGACGACCACCGCATCCGCTGATGCTTCTCTGAATGTATTCAATGGTCCACATTACATTTGCATAGGACGTATGCCTATAATTATTAAGGAAAGGTTCGTTGGATTCTCAGTGGAATCAGGCACTGGCAGTGTCGCTCTCTTTGCATAGTTGACCACTGAATAAATTACTAATTATCACTACAGTTCAAGACCAAGAAACCGCTGAATCGTTTGAACTGCTGCCGCAAAGGACTCATGTAAAAAAAATGATTCGACAACGAATCCGAAGATTTTGTGCAGCATTTAATGCACGTCAAACTATATGTATGTATGTATGTATTTATGTATGTATGTATGTATTTATATAGGTGTGTGTATGTATGTGTGTATGGATGTATGTATGTATGTATGTGTGTATGTATGTATGTATGTATGTATGTATGTATGTATGTATGTATGTATGTGTGCATGTTTGTAGGCCTGTGTATATATGTACATGTACGTACGTTCGTAGGCACGCACGCATGCGCATATGTATGTATGCGTACGCATACCACTGTATGTATATGTAGGCCAATACAGTGGTGTGACCTTGATCTAGAAAGTATAGTATACCTCATTTGCGACATTTCGCATATTTTCCTCTTTTTGACAGTTAAACAATTATAATTTCTACACTTTGTGCCATGCTCGCCCCTAACCAACTGGTTTTGGCGTATCAGGATGGATCGAAGCAGCGATGGATAGATAGGTCATAGATGCAATCTGCCTCTGAGTCACCTCGCCGGATGTTGTTCTGTTCAATACTAGAGTTGAGATTGTGCCAGGGACTTACTCCTGCATAGAAGCGCTTGCAAGACATAGGCCTATTTCGGAACCTGACCGTTTCGCGAAATAAGACGCAAATGTTTCAAATGCCTGCAGACCGATGTAATTGCTGCTTCAATTGCAAGCTGTAAGAATGAGGATGACTTGATGGTCGGTTATTGGTTTGTATTCTATAGCATTCTTTTCTTCGTCTGGCTATCTTTATTGTTTTATTGATATTGCACCTGAAGATCAACACGAATTTCATCAAGTGTATGTTTCACCACATACTATTAGTGATAAAACAATATGACTACTATCGTTTTCGAACGATTGCATGGAGATGGCTTCGAGTCAGTGTTTGTCAATTGAAGCGAAGTCTTTCATTGACGCATTCATGCATGGAATCGGTTACAATTATGAAAGCATTGCTTTAGCTTCCGTGACCCGCTGTGTCAGTCTAGAAATCTATGCATGTGCGGGCCTACAAGGACCGACGGCGAGAAAGAGACAGGCAGAGACTGACAGACAGACAGACAGACAGAGACTGAGAGGGAGCTAGAGGGAGAGACAGAGAAAGAGAGAGAGAGAGCAGGTGCCCATTAAACAAATAATTAACAATATTGGCTTCCTCTTAGAGAAAATCAGATTCGTCACAATCTCTTGTTCTCGAAGTCAACTCGGAGAACAAGCAAACTGAAGATGGGAAGCCTCTCTGGCGATACGCATACACTCCACCCAGTCAGTCGTTTCTGTTGGCGCCGCCACTGCCGCACACTCTGTCCGTCCGTCTGTCCATCTGTCCGTACGTCTGTCTGTCCGTCCGTCCGTCTGCTTGTCCGGCGAGTAAGGACGCCGAGGAATGTATGCGCCAAGGAGTCGCATTTATTGTCATTAAGCGCTCGTTATACACTCGCGAGAGTCGCTAATATGGCGATAGTAAAGTATGTCCTCAAATTAGAGAATACATAGAAGACTCATTTGATTATTATACAGATCAATGAACGTATCGCATGACCGTTCATGGTTAGAAACACACACACATACACACACACACATTCTGCATATATATAATTTATATATATACATATATATATATACATCAGTGTTGGGCACGAGACCAAAACCTCGAGACTAAGACCGAGAGGTCCAAGACCAAGACCGGGTGGTCCGAGACCAGGACCAAGATCGAGGGTCCGAGACCAAGACCAAGACCAAGATGGATACTCTTTATTATAAACAATTCAATTATTAAGGGGCTAAAACGGAAAAACACGCTTAAAACATTAATTTTATTGCTGAAAGATAATAGTGATCCAGAAAACAGTTTTACCGGCCAGTCGGAACTTTTGCGCTTCGGCCTGAGAATATTACACTATAAATTACTTACAGTATAAGATAGGTTCTAAATAAGACGTTTGAACAAGTAAATTAACGTTCCGTTTGAATGGTGTAGGCCTACTTGTACTCGGAACTGTATAGTTTACAGTGACTACACGTGGCCGACCACATAATTTTTAGATTGTTCCAAAACCTTGACATTTTATAAAAGCAAATTTTGAAATTGCTGTTTCCGTTGCATATGCATCTTATGCCCATAGTAACATGTATACATAGATGGTCAGCACGCCATAAATCGATAACAAGCGCGTAGGGCCTAAGCATCCGGTGTCTCTAATAATCGAAATTAACCGACACATATAACAAAAATTGCTCTGATACGGCAAATGACTAATAATGCTAACCTAAGACGGAGACCAGTCCCAAGACCATTCCTTTAAGACCAAGACCAAAACCTACGCAGTCGAGACCAAGATCAAGACCAAGACCGATGGTCCGAGACCAAGACCAAGACCAAGATCAAGACCGATGCATTCGAGACCAAGACCAAGACCGCAGTTTTCGCGGTCTCGAGACCACATCCCTGATATATATATATATATGTATATATATAAGCACACCCAAAATATATATCCATAGTTTTCATAAGTTGTTGGTCTTTTTTATATATAAGCCGTAGAAATTGCGATCAATTAATTCAAACTCAGAAAACGGTATGAACAAATAGGCTGGCTATATATGGGACTATGTGCATATACACGTAGGCATATATATATATATATATATATATATCGCACAACACAGAAACAATAGATCTACAGGGTAATTACGAAGTCGTTAACACTTGTATACTCATGGATGCCTCTTAGGCAAGCTGAAGGGACTGCTCATCTTCTTTCATTAAGGACGAATTTCGGAACAATCCGATCCTATTGAACTGTTTTGCACAGCAGAGC
The DNA here is from genome assembly GCA_959347315.1 of Bimastos eiseni. NCBI lineage: Eukaryota > Metazoa > Annelida > Clitellata > Crassiclitellata > Lumbricidae > Bimastos > Bimastos eiseni. The sequence goes on along the minus strand of OY365806.1, from coordinate 17,647,797 downwards.
TTCTGCGACATAACCAACCGGCAATGGATCAACGAGTCCATGTCCCGCAAGTATCCGCTCCACCTGCGCCCCATATATAGTCAACTCAGCTCTAATGAGTACAATTCGTACAATGACAAGTACAATACAATTATAAACCTTGAACTAAATCCATACAAGCTCACAGGTATATTCTATGGCAAGTGAGTAATGTGTAGCGTGAATGTATGCAGGCACAGGTTATAAGCTATCATGTATAAAATAATCTACAGGGTTAATCACTTTCCTCTTTACGTCCATCTGACAAGCAAACGTGTACACGCATGGTTATGGACTTTTTCCTATCAGCACCTCATAAGACACGTTGCTTCATTACAGGATATTATATTATACAACGAAACCCATCCATCCACAAACTGTGTGACGCTGTCATGCACCACCGAATATCGAGACACGGTGATGCCATATTGCATGCAGCTGCCCCAGCAGCATAGTAATAGAAATGAACACCCCAAATCGCCCAATCAGATGGCACAGCTACGTATGCCTGCAACGCTCACTGAACTCGCATCTGTGTTACGACATATAATATTCCTACTCAGAAAGGCGTAGCGCTAATCACTTCACAAGCATCAACCGAACAGGGATTCCATATAGGCCTATTGCATGCAAGCGCACATATATGCATGGACAACTATTATATCGAGTTCGTTGCTGCGAAATTATATGCGACGCCGATTTGACGAGAATGAGTATTATGGACGACGCATTGTCGTCATCGGCAACTCACACGGCTTCTTCACAATTACTTTCTAAGCCAGTGTCCGCTGTCCTAATACCCCGGAACACATGTCCTTTAACGTCAATCCTCGTCTAAACCATATTCAACCGAACACCAGTCTGTATACTTTGATAATGATGTCGTCTGCCGTAAGAAGCTTCTGTTGTTTTCAGCCGAATGCTACTCACAATGTTTCTCTCGTCGTTTTTCCCATTTCATTATTATCGACGGCCAAATGCACAGATTGCAGTCAGCGTGAAATTACCGTCACTGTGTTTCTTCTCTATGGATAATCCGGATCGCGCCTCGACTTTAGCCAACACCCGACAACCACCTGCTATTTTGAAATGACTTCAGAATAGACCTTTTAATTGCAAAAGGCAATTAAATATAAAAAATATCAATGCTGACACATTGATTTACATATTCTATATAATGATTCTGTATCATTATATAGATATTGTGGTATACGATGGGCTATTAATAGCATAGCACTTGATGATAAGGAAGCTATAGTAACAGAGTGCAATTCGTGAATGTGGACAGCACCTATTCCATTGCGGGAACCCGTGGATTCATGCTTGAAGCGCCTCCTGGTGTCGGCCTTGATGAGTCTTGTGTCACTAAGGTAGCCAATGAAGCGAACTCTGTCGACGGCGTCAGCGACGTTGTAAAAGCCCGTGAAGGAACCCAGACAATTTCACCCCAAAAGAAAGAGCCTGATCTGTCACCTCTGTTTAGTCTTTCCCGCCAGTTACCTCATCTTCAATGTAGGGAACTTCGCCAGTTAGAGATTGAGTTTGTACTGTAAGCCTATATGAAAGACATTTTGGTTTGCCTTAGTTAATCTAATGGGAACGTTGCGTCGATCTTCAATATTAGAAAGTAAAGCTCGATTGTTTAAGCTTCGTGTGGATTAAGCACGCGATTCCTGAGGATTAGCTTTCCGTCCTTACAGTCTGGGTTAACGTTCTTTGTGTGACCTCATTGACCTTGGAGCAATCTTTAATTATCTCCGTCGTCTCGTTTGCTGCTCGTGCAAGGTTCTATTATGCTAGGTTCAATCTTGATTCAAATGCTTGAGATAGAGAATAGGTTCATTTTCAAAATTTGTGAAAACGTAATCGCATAATAATATTTCAATAGGCCTATACACATTGTGTGATAATTGCGCTGTTTTTCTCAGTTACAGGTGAGCGTAGTACCAAGTCTGAAGGACTCCGAACTGTTCTTTAATTGATTTGCCTGTTTTGTGAACTTTGAGTAGGGCTATCGATCTAATTGTTCTAAGAAAACTTATAAAAATGTCAAAACGTTCTCAATAGGTCTAGATGGATAACTGGACAGGTTATTAGATCTAGAAGGCAAGGAAAGGGTAACCACAATAATCACAAACAATCGCACTCTGGACACTAGTGTGGCAATTTATACAGGACGCATGCAAACATGCATTTATATCAATACAACAAATCAAGCAACAGTCATTGCTATAATATATCCAGTATGACGAGAAATCTAAAAGGGCTTATTATAAGCCCCCGCATGCCAGGAAACCAAAATAATTTTAGGCCTACAATAACATAAGTACGCAGACGGATAGCTTCTTATTAATTTGGACATATGACAAGACAAGTTTTGATCATAAATAGGCCAACACCTAACTAAAATGCTCACGATAATAATAACGACCACTTCACTCTGCGGTCTCCGGTTTGCGTTGGCTGCAGGGACTGAATTGTCCGGTGTTGGGAATGATTCGTTTTCAACCCTGTCATTGAATTCATAAATTATCTTGGTTTTCAGTTAAATCCAACAGAACAGCTTTCAGTGGTGCAATGAGGGCGAGCTAATTAAGGGGCTGTCCACATATTACGTACGCAGGACTGGGGGTTCAAATTTCGGCCATTTTGCGTACGGGTGCGTATGGTGGGAGAGGGGTTCAAAAAATATGTATGTACACAAATATAATTGTCTAATTATGACGTCTACAAAACAGAATATGAAAATCAGAACTGCAAACCTAATCACAGACTATATTCCTGCTTAATCAATTTTATGTAGCATTAAAACGGTTTCAAATGCAATTGTTGTTAGTGTTTTAATTCTTCATAACTGTAAACAAATTGAAGCTGTTAAATATGATGCTTTAAAAAATAAATAGCCTGTGGTAAAATCATTGTCTTATATATGTTTTTAGCTATTTAACCTTTGCAATGGGGGATAGAGCTCAAATGTACGTACGCATGGGGAGGGGTCCACGCAATGTACGCGGTGCAACCGGGAAAGGGGGTCCGAAAATCCCATTTTATTGGGTAGGGCCTACGTAATATATGGATGGACCCTAGTCAAAACAATTGCTCTGTTTCTATCCCAGTTTCATTCATATCACTTCAGTGTTTGTTAAATTATAATTTAGTGCCAGAAATATTTATTGGCTTAAATCTCCTAAAAATAAACTCAAGAGAGTCACCCACTACAATATATCATGTAACAGTGACGTTTCAGTTCTAAAAATAATTCCCAATTTTCATTCTAATTCAATTGTAAGGGTCAAATTTCAATTCTAATTTCATTCCTAATTTAAAATAATTCCAATTTCAGTTATAATTCAAGTTCTAAAATAATTTCACTTTTAATTCAAGTTCTAAATATGATTTCAGTTTTATTTCAAGCCCTATAATAATTTCAGTTTAAGTTCCATCGCTGAAGATATCCTTTCAAATAGGGCCTAATATCGATTCAGATGTCAAGATAACAGTTCAAAAACAACAGCTGCTATACGGTTCCGGCTTGTTACACGACCTAAAACATTTCTTTTGGGACATTGCTAGTTATAAATCATAGGCATCTTTGTGAATCTGCTGGATAGGTGTCATCAAAGCGCTGGAATACTTGGCGGCAAACGATGTCCCACAAACAACACTGATCGATGACTGTCCCGTACAGTCCGGGTTAAATTCCCAAACTGAACTATCATTCTTTCTCCCCATTAACTCACGTGATAGACTCATTCTCTTAGAAACGAAGAAGCACAACGTCAACTCAACTTTGCAAAAGTAAACGACGGAAAGACAAGAAGCTAAACAAAAATATTTTGTGCATAGCCGAAGATTACCGAACTAGATGACTTGAAGATTACCAAATTAGAAAACTTGATAATAATAGTTAGCAATCTCAGACATGCGCCTAACGACGAATTGTCTACCTTATAGACTATTGCGTACCGCAAAAACAAACATCATAGAACAATAATTTTCGTTCTGAAATAATTCCTATTTCTATTCCTATTTCCATTCTCTGCAGCGTATGTCAGTTCTAATTGTATTCAAATTCTAAAAATGATTCCCAATTTTCATTCTTATTCTCGTTAACGGAAATTAATAATTTTACTTGTAATTCCTATTTCCGTGAACCAAAATATCACTGCCATGTAAATCGGCTTTTGACACATGGGCCCTATAAGAAATACCGGTCAGGGCACCCGAACATGCAAGAATTTTTCACCCGTTCGCTTCAGCACAAATTTGACAATTCAAACTGTGGAAAATGTACTCGATATTGTGTTCAGAACAAAGTATATAGTTTATTCCAAGAAATATATTATCGGCCACCTCGCGAATGAAAACAAAATTAATGTTAACGCGGTTCGCCTGGGAGTGGTTTTCACATGACCTGCAAAACACAAAAGGGGGAGAGAGCATGAGAAAGACAGCCAGACAGATATAGAGATAAAGGGAGGTTAAAGATTAGAAGAAGATGAGGGATGGGAGAAGAGGAAAGAGACAACAGGACACGTTACTTTAGTTCACCATATATTAGCTGCCAACATTGTATCAACAATAATCCATTAACCAAACCACCAAACCATCTTCAGTCCTTAAAACAGACAAAATATTAGATTAAAAATTAAGGTATGCAAATAGAAAACAGTTTATACTGTGAGCCATTGTTACTCAAACAATTCAAAGGCCATCAAATATATTTGCAATGATTAACTACAATAATGCAATTATCCTAGAGGTTTATATTGACCGAGAGTCACACTCCATATATCGTAGCCTCACCAACATTGAGGTACAACACAGTTAAATCGAAACTCCGAAAAGAGTGCCACAGTTTCAAGTGCTTTAAACTTCACTGCAACTAGGTGTGCCTTCCTTGAGGATCTTTTCTAAGGCGGTTTCTACGAGACCCACAAACTGAGGAAAACTGCTATCAGTTAGGCACAGTCGGACCATAGTAGAAAGCTGTTCCTCAGGCAGATTGACGCTCTGATAAGCCATCGGCAAAGTGGCTTTCAGCTGACCACGCATTACCTTAAGTAGATAGATAAGTTCATCAAACAGACCGAGTACACAGGTAGCCAGAAAAAGGTCAGTCAGTACATGCATAGGCCAAGGACTAATTCCCCACGAGTAGTCATTTAGTCGATGAAGTTTTGCCTCATCAGACATTGAACAGGCAACTCAATGTGATAAACCACAAGTAACAGTGATACTAATGGCATTGTAAGGCTTAATAAAAATAAGTAGCAAGTCTCAATAAATTCTTCAGTTACTATTTTGTGGTAAACAGCTGTTGTTCAATTCATATTGAGGCACAATCAGTAAAAGTATTTTAGCAGTAGACTAGTTTAGTAGTAGAGTATTATACCTTTACTTGTAACAATTTACCAAAATGTGAAATACTTTTACCCTAATTGAAATAATGTTCAAAAGTACCTGAAAGTCATAATTAAAAAGAGTATATATGTAGTATGAAAAGGTCAATCTCTAGGCACATATGTGATGAGAAGGGAATAAATCAGATCAGACTAACTCTCAATTTCAGTACACCAAAGTATCAAGCAGTATGATTTTGATAAAGGTGATTATAATTAGGAATTTGAAGAAAAAAATTCTGCAGTTCAAATGGCTTTATAATTGATGAATATGAATAGACTGTGATTATTCCACTTTTACTTGTAGAGGCATAAGTAAAACTAATATAAATTTTAAGAACTTTATACAAAACTTCAAAATATCGAGAATAAATTATCAAATTTTGATGAAAAAACTGTCAACCTGAGCCACTGTTGTTAAAGAAACTGTATCCTCAAGCGTGTGAGGCATTTCTGCAGTTCCAAAATCCTGCTCGTAAAATCAAAAAGCAAAATACTACAACAGGAAAGCAATTTTCGAAAAAATACAATCATAATATCCAAGTAGTACAATTAAAGGCTTGCTTCTGAACAGATCATGGATTCATAATCTTGTACATTCAGTAAAATAAGTTATTGTGATGAACACATTGCTTAGTTCATTTAGCACAACACTGCAGTTACTAATGTATCATGTATGCTAGTGTCTAAAGGTACCCGGTAGAACTTAGATATAACAACTAAATTGAGTTTTTGGGAGGTTATCATACACACTTTGTATAGAATTTCTTTAATTAACTGAAATAGTGAGCATAATTTATGCACATCGTTGTTCATCAACAAATTGCCATAGTTCAACTCACATAGATATTTATACTAAACTTCATAAGATCCTCTTGCTTTTATATTTATTAGCATAACTATAAGTCTATAACGATAGTATCTTGAATCACAGAACAACAAAACTATCAAAGTCAAGACATTCATTGATTTTCAGAGGAGAACCCTTAAAGGACCAATGTCCCTCTTGAATCTGTGGTTCAAGATACAATAAAGTCTATGGTTATAAACACTGTAAATAATGTAGATACCCTTATCAGGGTTCTGCTTCCTGTATCGTCAGTCATACAATGTCGACATGTACATAAAAATAATTGGTTCAATATCACCAACCTTTGACAATGGTTGATCTGTTACTTGAACTCTTCTAATGGGAAAGTGTCTATCCAAGCAGGCAGCACAGCTTTCACACACTTCAACACCAGATTGAGTTGACTGAGAGGAAAATTTGATGCGAAATCGTCGGCATGCATTCTAATCCATAAAGCAGCATCCAAAACATTAGGCATACAACTATTGCACTACATCATAGCATATTTATTTTTAATCTATGCATCCTAGGTTGATTACCAATGTGTCATAATATAACCAGTAACCTGAAGGTTTTCCTGTTGATGCATTGCATGATGGCGCTTAAAATGTTTTCATTAAACAATCCTTCAATCTCAAAACCAGATATCTATAGACTAATGTTATAAAACATTAATACAAAAATTGTATGTGAATTATTCAATTTAAGCAAGCTAGAAGATGGCTCATATAATTTCATACTTGAAGTTTGACAACAAACAGCATGCTGTCACCCTTAGAAATGCCTCGAATCCAGTCTTTTGCATTCCATAAAAAATAGTTTTCCTGCAAACCAGATAAAATTAGATTAGAATAGGGAAATGTTTGTCACCCACAGAAATTGTTAAAAGAAGAACAAGAGAAATATAAAAATCTTTTATGCAATCACGTCATTTTCATTAATTGATATTGGTAATAGATAATATATTAAAACATAGTAATTATTAGGAAAATAATTAGCAACAGTTTCCCATCAATAAAAGCTGTTATTTACAGTCAGGCTCATTTCATATACAGTCACAAACTGACTTAAGGCTTCAGATGGTGTTTATTACTTTAGAAAATCAAACTGACATGTGTTGAGCCAACCCATTTCAAGTCTGGCACCCGAACTCTGGCATGTTGTGCAATAATTGGCAATCACAGTTTACCAAGGTCACCAGGGTTTGTATACTTGGCTTGGCTATTGCAGACTTGATTTGGTATAGCGCCAGTGAATAAGCTGGTCTCCCTGAGGTGGCTTTTGTGGGTGCTGAGAAATTTGTGAAGATTTACATTTACATTTTCATACTTTGGTATTCTGTTGTGCCCATGCAGTTCATCAGTTCTGAGTTCTAACCCTGCAGTTCCAAAGACATTAAACTTACTAAGATCACATCATTCTAGAAGGATTATAATCACAATTAGTTTAGCGCTATAGTATGTTTGTCTGTCAACTGAGAGGCCAGATTTCAATTTCCTGCCAAGGTAGTTAAATTAAACTACCCTAATAACTTGTTATCAATCGTTCATAAAATAGTTGTAATCATACTGCTTTTGTCAGTTTGAAATCAAATGAAGATATTATTATGATTATTTCCTTATGTTTCCCACAGGATGCATTCAGTTACACACAAGTGTAGTCAATTTTAATTGCAATACAATTTCAATTAACAGATGTGTATTTTTCTAACCTGGATGGCGTTTCCATACATCACTAACAGATGAAGTGAACTGGTAACCGAAAGTATCAACTCTTTAGTGTCTCCATCATACATCTGCCAAATAAAAACATAAATTCAAAACAATTTCTTTCAAACCTTCTTCCACATCTTTCATAAAAAGTCATCACAAATATATATGTCTATATAAAAAATTTAATCAAGACTACTTAAATCCTGAAAAGACTCATCTTATGCACATGCTCTAAAGTCTGGACTACTTCTTTCAGTATAAAGAGTAATGTTACACAGATTCTAAACAAATTGAAGATGACTTGTCATTCATTCTAGTCATTCTTTCCATACATTCTTTCACAGAAGGCAATGCACACATCAAAACATATATATGCATGAAGCAATCAAATTCAATTGATATCTAGTTTTCTACAAAGAAATGATGAATTACCATGACAAATATAGGCCTTATCTGTCTAATTTTCAAGCTGGACAGAATATACATGTACATGAAACTAATAAATGTCGTTTCCAATTCAATCTGTCTGACAGAATATACATGAAACTATAAATGTCGTTTCCAATTCAAGTCTCTGTAAACGAATGATCTTCTGCGGGAGTAGCACTCCACATAAATCAGAGCATTAGGGCCTAACCTGTATTATCCTGTTCATGGATTAAATGAGCAGCGACGATAAAGCTTTTGGCCAGAGGCAGATAATATCATGCTTAGTTACCTCCCAATCTTGATCACTTTTTGAAGACTTTACTCCCGGTTCATCCAATGTCTGTGTTGTATGTCTCGCGTACTTACTTAACTTCCAGGTGGACTCAGCGCGCTTCTCTGACATTGCTTTCGTTATCGAATAAATTACTTAACGAAAATACATTAGGCTGTCAAAAACAAGCAAGATTTGAACTCTGAAATTCAGATAAGTAAATGAGGATGAAAGATTACAACTTGAAATTTTTTCCGTCGTCTGCTGCGCGAAATGATCATAATTTTATTTAGATCGAGGGATGGAAAATTACGTAAATAACTTACATCCGGCGTGCTTTCTCACCCACAGATGTCGCACCGCTCTTGCAATAGAGGCTCGGGCCAAGTGGCCAGCCTGGTCCCCTCAGATAGGGCCTGGCCCAATCGATTCCTCTTGATCGAGGTCACTCAAATGGTAACACATATGGGACCAAGTATCCTTTTGATCGAGGTCACTCAAATGGTATCACAGATGGAACCAAGTAGGCCTACGACCAACTCCTCTGAGTTTTTTCTCTCGGATTGGTGATATCTATATCTATGCCCAATTACAATCTGGATGGTATAAGACTGTCTCTTTCCCTCTTAGGCCATCTGTTCTGAGATTTCTTGAGGTAAAATGAGATAGATTTGAGAAGTGTTACATAAAATTCAATGCTCGATTGCATTTACTTTACAATAGGCTACACTAATAATGCTGCTGCAATAATCTGCAGTATTATTATCATACGGCCCCCGTATTGTGCTACGGGCCGTATGGCTACACTAGGCCTAGTGTAAAATTAATTCGACTCCTATAATAACTCGCCATCATTCGTTCATACCATACGGCGGCTTGTCAGCTTGAAATTAAGTGGGGAAAAGTTATTATTGTAAGTCCTATGCCTATAAGTTTATTATTGTAAGTTGTTGACAATATGTTCATAGTAACTATTCTTTATAGGATCAAATACTGCGGGTTCCTCTGGAGGAGCAAAAATAATAATAATAGTAATAGGGGCTGGTGAAGGTAATCGTCGTCATCGACATCATCCTTATTTGATTACAATGACTTAATTACAAATTCTATAAGATAATTATTATGTTCACATGAATTGGGCGCCACTTCCTCCGGATGACAATGGCCATTTGTTGAAAACGTCATAACATTACCATGGTGATTTTTCTTCGGCTTCGACTTCCGGCTTGCTGATTCATTCCCGTCGCTTTGGTTTTTTAGGTTTGCGTGCGTTTTTGATTTTTCGATTTTTGGTGAGTAATTTCTTACATTTTCTATATTTCTTCATTATTCCTAGTTCATCGTAATTAATAGTTTTCGTCTCTTCTTTTCGTTATATCCTCGTTAGTTATTACCGTAAAATTTGGACTACTTCGTTAGGCGTTAGTTCATTCGTTATGACTAGTGGCCATTTCCTTTCATGCTATTAACTTTGTCACCGAATATCGATGTTTAGATTCTGTCTTCGATCGACTCGGCATAGGCCTACTTCCTTGTCAACCAGCTGTGTTTTCA
>OY365806.1:17400552-17637361 GCA_959347315.1 Bimastos eiseni | reverse complement strand
AGAGAGAGAGAGAGAGAGAAAGAGAGAGAGCAGTTCAGTGCATTCACACTCCAGCTGATCAATCTTATCAATCTTTGCAATTTCTTTTTTGCTGAAACTTAAAACTAAGTTCTGGAACTACAAAAAGACCTGAGCGTTCTGAGCTCAGATCTCAAATTAAGGATGAAACCGAGCTCATTGAAAGACTACAGTTTTCTGCAGGCAAAACATGATGCAACAACCCTCTATTTTCTCAGAAGCATCGATGAGACGAATGTGTAGAGCAAGACAGAGAAGTCTTAGGTTACAAATGAGGCTTAAGAATGGACCTGATTGCGACAAGAGATGATTGGAGATCGGATATGGAGGTGCCAAAGAAAGTGTCACAGTTAAAGACGTGGATAATGAATCTGTGCATGTGGCTCCCACGTTGAAATGCTGAGCACAAAAGTTCAATCATCGCTGCAGATGGAAAAAGAGCTCCTTGCTAGCATGGTGAGAGGACTAAACCATGAAAAGCATAGTACATTAGTATCTGATCAGAAGTTCTCAGTTTGATCAGGCTTACGAAATTGACATGTTACACCTGGATCTTCAGATAGAAAAGAATGCAAATAAAAGTATTAATGGATTCGATTCCGCAGATCACAGACTTTGTTCACTAGAGATAGAGATGGAGCTGCTTATGGGAATGCTGGAGAACCTCAGCCAAGAAAATGAATGACTTAATTGTTGCACACCTGCTGTGAGTGTTTTGGAAAGTCACCACGAAAGTGTAGACATGTAGAGGCCGGTGTGTGAATATTGGCAGTGATTTAAGCCTCTACCCAGAGGGGGATGTTGCTGGGGTTGTTAAGAAAAACTGGAAGCTGAAGGTCTTGCTGCTCTACTGCAGTTGCAAATGAGTGAATGAAGGATCATCGGGTCAATGATTATGAACAGAGTCTAGAATCATTGAATGTGGAACTGTAAATAAAGACCTACTTTGCCAGAAGTGTCCAAATAATTAGAGGAGCTGTGTAAACAACAAAAACAAGAAAACAATCAACTTGTGGAAGAATTACTGATTGTCATTCAGGTCATTTTGGTAGATGTGCCATCTGGTGATAAGAAGAAGTCCCAACCAAGACTGAAAGCCAGGCGACTGTTGACCAGGCTGCAGATGTGATCAGGTTAGAAAGCTGGGAATTTCGGCTGCACGTGATTGAAGCTGGTTCACTGGTACAGCCAGATGAGCAATTAATGTTGACCATTGATAAAGGAACGACTGCAGTCATTAGTGACAGTCATGCTGAAATAAGAAGAGTATAAAGTTAAAATTGAAAAACAGATCCGGCAGAAAACTGAGAACTTGCTTGAGCAATTTCTTTTTTGGCTGAAACTGAAAAATAAGTTCTAGAACTACAAGAAGACCTGAATTGCAAAATGCGCACGGTGGAAGAGTTAGAACAAGTGGTACTGGTGTTAAGAACAGTAAAAGAAAAAATACAATTGTCACTTTCAGTAATATTGAGGCAGAATTGAAACAGAAACAAAGGAGCTAATTAAGTATAAATCCAGTAAACAAAACTTGGCTGTTAAGCCGTTATATCATAAGGAAAATTTGAGGACAGGCTGGTCTAAGATAATATGATTTCTGGAATCAGCTAAGATAAAAATTGCAGAGTTTGGAGTTGGAATTGACCGAACTCGTCAATGCAATGGGAAAATTGACTGAAAAAACGGTGGCTGACTTAACTGCTGAGCATGCTTGGCAATAGGGTTAAAGAAATGCTGCAAGAATAAATTTTGCTTGAAAATTCAGCCTGGAAACAGGTGCAGGACATAGTTCAACACCTTGAAATAAATCTGAAGGATATGGAAGATTAGATACGAGTTAGTAAAGCATCATTGCTTGCAGAAATATGGAGTTGACGAGCACACTGGCAGAGGTAGAAAAATATCATTATAAGATTCAATGTCTTGATGAAATAAGTACAAGATTGCATGATGAGCGGAAGTCGAGAAAAAACGGAACATCATCCACGAGGACAGGAATAAAATTGAGAAAACAGAGAAAAGAAAAGAAGAAATTTCAGGCAAACATATCAAATTAAAAGAAACTTTAAACAAGAAGAAATCAGAACTTCATTTGAACAACTGACTCCTCATCGCAAGGTCCGTGCAGAACAGTAGCTGATCCGACACTTGGCTTTCACACGAATACTGAATGGTGGCACAAACGAGGTAAGACGCGTTTGCTTGTCTTACACTACCTGTAAGTTCTTACCAAAGATAGAACCATATACGAAAGAGAATCCCTCTTAGGGATAGGAACCTTACATAAAGCACCAAACGTGACTTGAATTTCGAAGTATATTGAAGCAGAGGTTTATTTACCTAACAATCTATTCCATTCCAGCTGTAGTTTGTTCTTTTCTATAAGGATATTTGGTATCTGTCATAACGTGTTTAATAATAATCTCCATTTACTTGGGTTTCTTCAGGTACAAAGAAAGTATCGAATGAGGGGAGGTGGGGTGGAATGAGGGGAGATGGGGTAGAATGAGGGGAGATGGGGTAGAATGAGGGGAGATGGGGTAGAATGAGGGGAGATGGGATGGAATGAGGGGAGATGGGATGGAATGAGGGGAGATGGGATGGAATGAGGGGAGATGGGGTGGAATGAGGCGAGATGGGGCTCTGTGTTTTTTATTATTATTTTGTTTGTAGTGTATGTTTCGTATTACTGCTGGGCCTCTGGAGCGGCGTAAAAACCCGTAAACCCAATATTATTATCATTTTGAATTGTGTTCTGTGTTCTGTGTTGAGTCGAGGGGAGGTGGGATGGAGTGGCGGCGGTGTAACGGTGAAAGAGGCTGGGAGATGGGGAGAGGGTGGAAGAGGCGGAAAAGGACGGAGAGAGGGTGGCCGGACGGTGGAAGAGGGGAGGTGGGATGGAGAGAGGGCGGTCTGAGGGCGGAAGAGGTGAAGAGAAAACAGTCGAATCCGACGGAGAAAGAGGCGGATGTGGTGGACTTGAGACAGGGCAGTCGATCTAGATTCAATCCGATAGAAATTCAACATAGATCACCCGACAGGTGAGACTATACTTTGTTATTTACTGTATTTTCGTGAAGCTGCCCCTATATACACGTGTTTAGGTTCAGTTGTTAAAAGTTGATGAGATCAAATGCTAATTATTATGATTCTAGTCTAGTAGGTCTTTATCCATACACTGATATGATTTTAAAGACGGACTCATATGAAATAATCTGTTTGTCTGTCTGTAAGGCTAAAACACATGTAACCGTGTTCACTGTTGTTCACATAATAAGGTTTCTGGTTGGTCGCCAGTTAGTCTCTAATTGCTCCGTAGAGGAGTCATGAGGGGAGAGGGAGAAGGAAGTAACAGAGGATTTCTCCAGCAGGCACGTGACTTGCCACACTAGAGCTCAGATGTTCTGCATGTAATAGATTAATTTGCAACAAATAGGAATGTGTCATTCGACAAACTTATTAACCTTTTTAGTGTTCTTCAAAGAAACGAAGCGCCTTTAGCCAACTAAGATGTAAATGACCTGATGATGAGTATGACCTGTTGCTGCCAACTACATCTTCTCAAATTTAGGAAAGCAAATGTTATTTTAAATCAAATAACAAAACAATTCAAAGAGTGGTCGATATTTGTGTACAAAGAAACGTTGAGTCATAGTTACATCAAATTCTCTGTTTTTGTATTCGAAGTAGGCTAATTAGCCCTAACACTTCAAAATTCCCTTTGGCCTACAGATGCTGTTTTATGCTTACCAGGACCAAGCTACAGGAGCTTACATGTAAGCCTATGGGTTCTAAGCCATACCAGACATCCATCTGCCAAAATAGGAACTTAGAGGTTTCACGCCTGATGACCCGTCTTCCAAAGCATAAATTTACGGGGTTTTAGTCCACACCAGATACCCCATGAGGTCGCTTACTTAAAAAAAACTTCTAATGCATACGTGAACTCACCACCCTCGCTAAAACTCATATTACATCCCATCCGTATTTATGTAGAAACCTTTCATGACGCCAGTATATCTGTTGAAACCTATAGTAACACAACAAACAACATGGGTTATTAAAAGATTTATAGTCCAGCTTAATAAAAGGAAAGGATAGAATACAACAATTTTCCTTCTGGAACGACCATGTTTGTCGGCACCCCCCTTTCTCTCTCTCTCTCTTTCTTTAAAATTTCTCTCTCTGTCTCTATCTCTGTCTCTGCCTCTGCCTCTGTCTCTGTCTCTGAGATGAATTCACATCAGGTAGTTTAATGTCAATTACTGTAGGTCTACAGTAGATCGTTGCGCACATCTACTTGTGGAAGTATGATGCGTCCCGCGTTGACGCATAGAAGCAACTCGTGATCAAGCCAGTTGTTTCTTATCATGTGTCGAAACTTCCTCAGCAGATGCGGAAAGAAAAGTTAGGGATCTCATCCAAAAGGTTCGGTAACCACTGATACGTGTACGTAACAACTAACCACTAAGCCTAATGGTAATGATGAGCTGACAACCAATCCAAATGAGTGCGAGACATCATCCAAAGCAAACATTGACCATGTTTGAAATAAAGAACTTTCTTGTTGGCAAACAACTGTCGGCGGTTTGGAGCTCTTCTTCTAACTCCATCAGCTAAGTAACTGAAACGATATTGGACGGTTAAGTCTTGTCCCCAACTCAGTTGTTTCGTGTATATTAAAACAAGATTTTGACCTGCTTTCGTGCACTGTGATGACTTCCAAAACTTTAGACTCGCAGTTCTTTTCTTGACAATTAAAACACCGACTGCCGGCTGTTCCTCGTCGGCATAGACAGAAAATAAGCCGATTGCTTATAGTCTCGTCTATCAATTACTAGGATTCCATTTGGTGCGGAGCGAAGGAGAGAACCTGGCATTCAGTTGGGAGAATCTTCTGTCTGTGTAGTTACCAGTGTGTCTGGAATGGCCAGGCATTCCATGTCGCAAGTCATTAGCCAGCTTATTCCAGCTTGTTGCAAGCGTTGTCATCAGATGGAGAGACTAAAGATATGTATACAGCCTGCAACTGAAAGGAGTTTACCAGGTTAATCTATTCAGACCCACGTGAGAAGTATGCAAGCGTGCTTCTATCAACACTGCAAGTTTCTCTTGCTTTTATTACTGTGCATGTTTCTGGCATGCAGTTGAAAGGATAATAAAAATATTATATTTTCAGCATATTTTCAACGACTGTGTTCACACAGAGAACACTGTCGTTTGGGCTAGCGCCGAGCTCTGACCAATTTCCCTATGTGGTGCTATATAAATTTCCTTAATAAACAAGTAATCATAAGCTGTTTAAACCACTTGGGAACCTGTTATCTCCGAGTTTCACAGAATTGTTGCCTCAGCGATCAATACGTTGGCATTGCACATCGCCCAGTATTTACTGGACACTCATTATCCTGCCATCCATCGGGGATAACATACACTAGCCAAATGCCAATTGTTGCTAAATGGTCTTCATTTGAACAGGCCATTCAACGAACATGTGGCGCCAGTGGTCTCTGTTTGATTGCAACTATTAGCCATTCGAGGTGAAGTCGCATCGTTCAATCATATTCGTTAGAGAGGTTCACTTAAGACTTGACAGGCCAAAGAGACCAGCTACAAATCAGGTCACGTGCGTGCTTTGCAGACCAATGGGGATCTAGATCCAGCACTGCACACCCAGAATTACCTCAATTGTATTTTGGGCTAATTTACCGTCTTAGCGCATGTCAGGAAATCCGTTGGTCGGTCCCACGTTTGTGCGTGGGCCCACCACTGGGGACTCTTTTAGCCTACTATCAAAATCAATCAAATCAAATTTATTGAAACCATCGTGCCACATTTACAAAAGATTAGCAGACAGAAGTACATTGTCAAATAAATAGAAATTAGTTCAATGGAAGCCAACAATAAAATTATACAATTGAAAATAAAGATGGTCAACAGGAGTTCCAAAGGGGATTAAACCCCGCTAAAAGGAACCCCTAATTTCCCTGTAGAACAAAACTACGAAGATGGCGAGTTGAGATGAAAGGTACTAGAATAAGCATATAGCAAAAAATTTATAAAAAAATAACCGAATTACTCAATCTGTTCGTCAGGTGGTACATTGAATGCAAAAAACCCTTGAATTTGAAAATGATTTCAGATGAAACAATAAAATTATATAAAACACAGGATTGAAAAAGAAGATAAATGAAACCATAACTAATCTTAAACTAAAGAGTTCCTGTCCCTCTCTCAATTCACATCACCACATTTTTAATAATACGCCAAAAACAATGTGACAAACTGTTAAAAATGCGAGAAAATAAAACCAGATAATATGTGTAGATAATCTCATATTTAATTGATAAACGTTATTTTATTGGAATCAGTGGGTTTGGAATCATAGACTCAGTGCCCTGCTCTGAAAAGATGATTTAAAGAGGAGGAGTTTAAGAGAAAGAGTTTAAGAGCGCTCTTAAACGAATTATAACTAGGAGAGTTTCTAACTGCAGCAGGAAGAGCATTCCAAACAAGCGGGCCAGTGGCTACATCAGACATCAGACATCGGCGGTAGGAGCTGCAGCAGCAGAAACAGTAGCTACAGCAGCAGCAGAAACAGTAGCTACAGCAGCTGTAGAAACAGTAAGTAACCACAGCAGCAGTAGAAACGGTAGCTACATATACAGCGGCAGAAGCAGTATAAGCTACAGCAGAAGCAGAAACAGTACTGTAAACTACTGTGCCTAATGAGAGTAATAATAATAGTAATAGTAATGATAATAATTATTATTAGTAATCACTGATTGCTAATACTAACATTAATACTAATATTTATTACTATATTACAATTATTAGACCTATAACACTAAGGAAATTTGTAGCGTGCCCCTCACAGCAGACTATTCAGAAGGGCTCTCAGCGTGACAACAGTCCTATTATTTATAAACGGAAGTCCTTCAAACAGGCACAGGCGGACCGTCCGCGGGTTCCATAAAAAGAGTTTCAAGGCCAAAGATGTGACCAAGATTCTCGACTAACTCGACATTCATTTGATTTGTTAGCTGCTACGTGTATAGGCTCGCAATCTGTGCTTTGCTCCTTTCAAAACTTTTTCTTGGACTCTTTCTCTGCATTTCTCCATCTTGCTTGTCAATGCCAAACCCATGGGCCTATGGTTTTGCTTTCTGCCTTTCAGCCCCTCTATAAATAACGCCGAAAATTAAGTTAAAAAATTAATCTGACCAATGCGTTTCCAACTTTGTTTTGATTGAACGGCTGCTGCTGTGAATTATTTGATGCTCCGACTCAACGATTGTTGAAACAGTCCTACGCAAACAGGAAGCGATGCGGAACATCAGACATCGGCGGTAGGAGCTGCAGCAGCAGAAACAGTAGCTACAACAGCCGTAGAAACAGTAAGTAACCACAGCAGCAGTAGAAACGGTAGCTACATATACAGCAGCAGAAGCAGTATAAGCTACAGCAGAAACAGAAACTACTGTAACTATACAACAGCAGTAGAGACAGCAGCTACATCAGCAGTAGAAACAATAGCCAAAGCAGGAATAGCAGCCGACCCTTTAACAGACGCAGTGGATGGATAGATAAATAGAGCGTTAGGCTGTAGTTCCCTGGAGTGCATCGATGCCTCGACTGAAAAGGGAATGAGTGTAGGCAGATGGAACTATTCAGTGGCCGAGGGACCGGATACGAGAGGATGACAGACACATTTATTTTGGTTTTATAGGCCTAGTTGACTGCGTCGCGTTATTAACCGAGATCAACGAAAGATTTAATTACTCGTGTATGGGTCCAATGGCCATCTAGATTATATAGAAGGGAAATCGAAACAGATATCAATATTATGCTTATGGTGCAAACATTATTTGCTGGAGTCGCATTTTAAGCATATATGCAGGCATGATGAGACTGTGAGAGTGTACCGTACATCTGTGCCGTTGGTTCTGCTAATGATAGAACCGCTGCTGCCTGTAGGAAAGGAAACAGTGTACAAAGGGCATTTCAGAATGCTCTGCAAGTAAATCAATTACATCTGTCTAAATATGCTTAATGTCTGGAAGAGCGTACTTCATGCTGAATCTATGGAAATAGATGTTCGACTCTGACCGTGCAGAGGCCATAGAGCTCTACAGAGGCCACATGCATCGCATTGACCGAAACAGTTTCTTGTTCCACAGAAGAAAGGCAGAGTGGAAATGTAAGCTGACACAACAGGACTTGTTTGAGCAACAACAAGGATACACCAGGAGGTTATTGCCTGTACGGGGGAAAAGAAGAGAGTTTTTGCGTTGATGTGCTCACAAATTTAGATTACATTATGATGAATGAGTCGTGCAATTGTCTGGACGCTTTAATGAGCGATATAATGTAAATAATTATGTTTATAAGTAACTTACTTTGAAGAAAATATGGAGTTGACAGAGAATCACTCATTGATTGTGTTACAACCTATGGACCGTCTGAACCGGTTGACCTCTGACCCTCAGCTCAACTTGACAGCTTTCGTCTGGGCGACCGTAGAGCCGGGTCTTCAGAGTTCCTGGGACTATCGCCAGGTGGCGCGGATGCTGTGGGTGTTCGGGGGCCCGGTCATTTTCTTCGCCGGTCTCGGTGGCAACGCCCTGATCGTGGCCGTCATGACACGTCGTCGAATGCAGGGATCGTCGACTTGCGTGTACCTGAATCTCATGGCCATCGCTGACACCATGGTTCTGTTGACGGGCATGATCCCCGAGTGGCTCGAGGCGGTCAGGATCGTCGTATTCAAGGAACTCCACCAGGCCACCTGTAAGCTGGAGAAGTTCCTCTTCTACACGAGCGCAGACACCGCCGTCTGGTTCCTGGTCGTCTTCACGGTCGATCGATTTATGGCCGTCTGCTATCCGCTGAAGAAGAACAAGTTCTGTCGTAGTTCCAGGGCTAAGCTGTCCTGCGCCGCTGTGTTCGGCGCTGCTCTCCTCAAAAACTTCCACGTCCTGTTCACTCGAGGAGCCCAGTACAAGGAGCAGCAGCAAGGGAATCGAACGTCGTCGTCGTCACTGCCTCTTCTTCTTCTCGTTTCCAACTGCGGTAAACCGAATGCCGCCTGTGAGTACTTTGAGGATTTCGTTCGGCCTTGGATAGCCTTCGTCGTTGTCAGTCTGCTTCCGTTCTGCCTCATCCTCCTCTGCAACGTCTGCATCATCCGAGCCCTGCTGAGCGTCCGTCGACTGAGGGCAGAGCACTCCATTGTCTCGACGAGTGATAAGTCCCTCGTTCAGATGACTGCTATGTGTCTTAGCGCCTCCTTCTGCTTCCTCATCTGCATCACTCCGAGCATCGTCCTCCTCATCGCGAAGCCCTACTGGAAGAACGCACCGTTCTACGAGATCGCAAAGGTCGTCAACAATGAACTCGTCTACGTCAATCATTCCATTAACTTCTTCCTCTACTGCGTCACCGGAAAACGCTTCCGCTCGGGCATAACTGCCGTATGCCGATGTCGCAGGAAATCCCGCGTCGACGCAACGATGACGGAGACGTCGTTTGAATCGCGAACGACGGTCGTCAAGTGGGCTCCCTCTCCCGTTCAGGATCAGCGAAGGTACACGAAAGGTCACGACCCTGCAGAGAGGTCAATGGTCAACGGACGACACGTTATCAACAGATCGGCGTCAATGGGATTGTCGAATGTCGTTGGTAGGAAGTGTTCAGAGATGAACATCCGGATGGCTGCTGCTGCTGCTGCAGGTTCAGCTGCTGGATCTAGGATAGCGAGAAGTCGCAGTCTCCAGCTGAACGAATCATGCTTATAAGTAGGCTACATGATGTACATTACTGGGATGCTTACACACGAAGTTGTCAGACACGTGATGATATTGCATCATTCTCCTTAACTCATGGTTTCAATTTTATTTACCAGGCTTTGAGTTGACTCAAGAATTCATGTATTGGTCTGATCCGTGTCACTGGTGAATGTCTCATAAGCAAGACATAAATGTAAATGTCCATTTGGCTTATTAGTTATTACTAAATATACACAGACTATAATTATTATTACATTTTCACGGGTGTTTTTTAGGTTCCGATGTTATCATTCGTTCAGCTATTTTGCGTATAGATTGTATATTTAAGAGGATAAATTAGTCACTGTAAATTAAACAAACTGCAATGATATTATTTATATCTAGAGCCTATAATAATGATAATAGATTAAGCTAGGCCGCGGTTTGTCTGGTACATTGTAGATAGACGCCAATGGTTTAAACGGCAGTGGTTTGAGCGTCAAAGGTTTGAGCGTCAATGGTTTACACGCCAATGATTTCAGCGCAAAAGTTTCAGATGTCAATGGTTTAGACGCCAATGGTTTTAGCGCCAATGGTCTAAGCTTCGAATTGAAAAGTTTTGCACGAGGCTAAAAAGGTCACCGATCGTTTGAACCAGGCTTTAACCGCTTATGCCAATTAGACCTACTCACGTACATGTTGCCTATATCGATAATTAGTGCGAATTATTATAATCGATCAATGAAGTGACTGACGTATGCACCGGTGAATCGAACCAAATGACGATGAGCGACGGTTTCTGACTGGTTCATTTATTCGTACGTTCTTGGAACTGAAAATGAGGATCTGATGACAATGTCTGTAGTAAGCTGTTTGGGAGGTTCTAAGTCTAAAGCAGCGATTTTCAACCGGAAGTACGCGTACCCCTAGTGGACCGCCATCTATTGCCAAGAGCACACAAAACAAATCTAAAAATTCATATTAAATATTTTGTGCAGGAACAGATAATAATCGCGGGTTTTGAAATGCCATTATTTATGCATTTTATTGTGATACTATAACAGTAGTAAATAATTTTCTTGCAGGTCTAATTGTTTTATTCTATCTTTATCTATTCTTTGTTTATCGCAAACTAACTGTCGGTGTGTACTCAGCTGTACTCTACAAAGTGTACATTATACAACAACAATAAGTTTAATAGGCCTATAGACCTGCAAGGTTTATCAAGATTCATTAATAATATTATTATCAATAATCTACTGCTAAATAATCTATTCTAATTGAGTAAATTACCAAAGAACGTTTCTGAAAAGGAGGTACGCACACAAATAATGTTTTAGTTTTGGGTACAACAAAAGAGAAGGCTGGCAACCGCTGTTCTAAAACATTCACACTGGATTTTAAGCGTTTCCAGATCAGGACTTGTTCACATTACTATACTTTTTGTAAATCTAGATTGCTGCTGCCACCTAAAGTTGCGTCAAAGATTATTTGTTTATTCAAATATTTGAATTTGAATTTATATGCATTTGATATAGGGCCTTTCTAGGCGACTACTCAGAGGCGCTCCCTATCTAGGCTCGAGCAAAAAGAAGAGTCCTGAGGTGTCGATGAAATGGATCAGAGGATACCATAGGAAGGGAGTGGATGACCGGAGAGAGGCCATTCCACGCTGTGGGGCCAGCAATGACGAATGTCTTGGACTGTGTCATAGCAAAAGGTACAAATAGTCTGCAACTGCAAGAGTTAAGTTGTTATCAATCTGCACTGACCATAATGATTCAACAGCGTTGGTTAAATTGGATGTAGGACGTAACTTTGAAATAGTAAGGAATACGTCATTATCTATCTGTATAATTACCTAAGTCACGTGCTTTGTCCGTCATAATTATCTAAAGCGCGTGATTGGACAGAGGTTGACCTAAATATTTGCAGCGCAAACGTAAGTTGGCCAATATGGAGCGCAAAAGTCACTGTAAACAAACGTTCGATTAGCGTTTCAAATATTTTTTATTCGCGCCTTTGTAAGTATATATGCAGTTATTAAAGTTAAATTCATCGTGTAATGTAAGTATATCTGAAATTATTGAAACTAAACGGAAAATTAATGGGTAATGTGTATTTTTGCGTATTTTAGTATTATAATCGCTGCAAAGTTGCAGTGTAGGTGACGCACAGTTTATCGGCCGTTTCGTTTAATTAATGTGTAGGCCTATTTTGGCTCTGCGTCAATGTGTCTTCACCACAACTATAGCAACGTTAAACTCAAGTATGACCCGTGATGCTTCACTGGTTAACAGCTAGTTATTATTATATTTGCCCGAGGTTACTCTGATCACTCAGGTGGTAAAGACATTGTCCTGAGACAATAAAAATGGGTGATCTGGAACGGTCACGTCTCCTCCGATATGTCATGTCATAACGCCGTCGTTGATCGCGACGGTTGGCTACATGAATGGAACTACGTGAGAGACTAGCCCAGCATCGTCTATCACGTACTTACGCTCATCAGGCCAGTTATTTTAGCGCAATTGGCAATTCACATCAGAATATTGTCAATCCAGGACATTCTAGGCTCTCCACGATTCCTCTTCCCCTGAACTAGACCTGTCATCAGGCTGCGCTCAATGTTGTCCCATATGGCTGTCTCATAATATGTCCGAAGTAGCGCAGTTTTCGTGCCTGAACATGTTGCAACAGTTCATCTCTGGCCAATTCGTAAACCCGCTTTTTGGTCATTATTTGCATCTAAGAAATTCTCATCATCTTTCTAACGCACTTGTTTTCAAGCGCTTCAATACGTCTATCCTGTTTCTTTAACGTCCAGGCTTACGTTGCTACTGGCCACACCAGAGCTCCAATCAGTCGTTTAGTTCTATTGCTCACAGACTTGTTCTTCCATATTTTCGTCAACTTGACCATATTCGCCATCGTCATGGCCAGCCTTGATTTCACCTCGGTGGCGCAGTCCGCGTCTCTCGTCACCGTGCATCCCAAATACACAAAGGAGTTTACTTACTCAAGTCTTCCGGTGCCCACCTCGATCTTAAGTATATCTTCTGTGTTTCTGTGTTAAAGTCATTGCTTTTGTTTTTGAGACGTCAATCGCCATACTGTACTCTCCTGCAGCACTTTCGACGCGATTCACAAGCACTTGTAGTTCTTCCGGTGACGTGGCTAACAGGACGGTGTCGTCGGCGTACCTGAGATTGTTGATGGACATTGATGGTCTTTCCACCGATACTGAATTCCGCCGGAAAGTCTAGTGCCTTGCGCATCACTTGCTCTGCAGATTTACTATACAAGCAGGGGAGAGGTTGTATCACTGCTGAACTTCTTTTTTGACTTTGAACCATGCCGAAGTATGGCCATCCGTCCTGCCATTGGCCCGTTGTTGTCTGTATTAGTTCCTTAGTAGTAGTGGGACCAGCTGAGATGGGAAACCCATATCGAGCATATTTAATAATAATAATTATTATTATTGATTAAATCATTATTGTAATTATTATTGGAGTTTTTATTATAACTTCGATTATTATTTATTACTATTATTATTATTATTATTATTATTATTAATTACTATTATTATTATTATTATTAATTACTATTGTTATTATTATTATTAATTACTATTATTATTATTTTATTGTTATCACCATCATCGTCGTCGTCATCATCATCACCATTAACATCATCATCATCACCATCATCATCACCAGGTTAACTCAAAGAGAACACATGATAATAGAAGCTCCAAAGCACGCATGCAAGCAGCGTAATGTGCCTCAAGGAGAGGACAGTAGGTGGCGGCGTGGCGCTGCAGTAGTAGTCCTACTGTAAACTACAAACGAGGGCGGTCGTGTCATTAAGTGTAAGTACGCGGTCAAGGAACCGCAATTGCCGCAATTGAAAGAAAGCGAGTACGGTCTAAGAGATAAAAGATGTGGGAGTTCGGAGAGGAAGGCAACGTGCTCTTGATTACAAACAATCTCAAGACTGCGAACAGAAGGATTTCGAGAAAATAGAGTGAGGACTGGCAACATAAATATATATATATCCACGTGTGTCATTTTATCAGCATCTGAAGCTGAGACGCGGATGTTGGGTCATTTATTTCATTTAGGCCTAGGCCTATTCGTTCGTCAATAACATCGATTGCAGTGAAACATAAAGTACATCGTACAACGTGAAATCTTCGCTTCATTAGACTCATGTTCCTCTGAAAATAGAGTCTACACTATTGCTTAAAGGGTAAAAAAAAGAAGTGCCTGGACGCTAGTGTCAAAAAGTTAAGAACTAAATGTAGTTAGAATTAATTAGCTTTTTGTACATTGACCATTATTTTGTCGGCAACTATTTGCTGATGAATATTTGTCGTAATTCTAAGCGTGCATTGAATTAGTCTCCTCTGGGAAATTGTCGACAAGTAGCCAGTGGCAACTTGAAATAGAAGAAATTCAGTTCAATTTTATACGCGCTATGGTATGTAGTGCAACTTAAATAGTTTACTAACTTAATACTAGGTCTGATCAGTTCGTCAAAAATTTCATCAAACCAGTTGAACAACTTTTTGCTTTTTCATCTGAAAATTAGTCACCAAATGCAGCAGCAGTGTTGCGCACGAGACCAAAACACCAAGACCGAGATCAAGACCGAGAGGTCCAAGACCAAGACCGGGTGGTCCAAGACCAAGACCGAGGGTCCGAGACCAAGACCAAGACCGAAACTCTTTTTTATAAACGCTTCAATTTATTAAGACGCTAAAACGGAATAACACGCTTAAAACATTAATTTTATTGCTGAAGAATACTATTCGTAATAAAATGGTCCAGAAAACAGTTTTACCGGCAAGTCTGAACTTTTGCGGGTTCAGCCCTTAGATTCGGCCTAAGATATCACGCTATAGGCCTAAATTACTTACAGGATACGATAGGTAAATACTTTAAGACATCTGAACAAACAGATTAACGTTTTTTTTGAATGGTGTAAGCCTACTTGTGCTCGAAATTGTAGGTGACTACACGTGGCCCACTATTAGATTGTTCCAAAAACCTTGACATTTGTGAAAGCAAATTTTGAAATGGTTGGTTCCGTTGCAAATGCATTTTTTCCCATAGTAACATGTATATATAGAGAGGGTAAGCACGTCATAAATCGATAACAAGAGCGTAAAGCCTAAATGTCTGGTGTTTCTATTAATCGAAAATAACCGACAAATATCAAAGAAATTCCTCTGAAACGGCAAATGACCAAGAGCGCTAACCTAAGACGGAGACCAATCTCAAGACCGTTCCTTTAAGACCAAGACCAAGGCCGACGCAGTCGAGACTGAGACCAAGACCAAGACCGATGGTCCGAGACCAAGACCATGACCGATGCATTCTAGACCAAGACCAAGACCGCTGTTTTCCGGTCTCGAGACCAAGACCGCGGTCTCAAGATAATAAAGTACGGATAGGAATTGCAATGTTGCATGGACGATAATGGACGGCGTCTAGGCTACGCTGACCAAATGAGTGGCAGCACGGCGTCCAGCCGTGAAAATAAGTGCCTGGACGCCATCCATGACCGTCCAGGCACACTTTAAGCACTGGCCTCCATATATACATGCACGTATGCATATACATAAATTATACATACATACATGCATACATATATACATACATACATAACTCGCGTCACCTATAGGCCTGTATAAATCCGCTGCAGGTGACATCAGCATATTCATATGATATTCAAGGGCATAAATTACTATATTGGCAGGTAATAATAATTATGGCCTCTCTCTCTCTTTCTCTCTCTCTCTCTCTCTCTATGTATATATATATATATATATATATAGTCTAAATTCGGACAGCAGGATTTAGGCTGCAATAAATATTCTCGTTTGTACATGAATAATGTGTAGGCCTACATGTAAGAGTATTCCTGTCAATGTAGGCCTAGAGCTGCTATGAGTATATGACTCCTGCTTAAGAATGTCTCCTACAGCCTCAATTCTTATTCCTCCTTTATATCCTATTTATCGATTAGCTGTCAGCTCGATTAATAACAAACCAAATTCATTCGTGTACGCCTGGTTGGCAAAAGAGGAATTGTGTTGAAAGTAATCGTGGAGTAATTTATTGTCGATCGAGCGACGGACCAATTACTAGAAGCCGCCACCTCCGCCATTAACTCTGTCTCGTGCATGCGGAGAGACCCTTGCCATAAGTTTAGGTTGTCCAAGGGTTTCCTATATAGGGGGTGGGCGAGCATATGCACCCACCGCCAAGATGAAAAGCACCTTTGTGGGTCGCAAGACAAACAGAGCGACTGTGTACAAAACTCTCAGCGAGCAGCGCACGGTGTTTGTTGAGAGCAAATGGTGAGTCCATATATTTCTCTGCAATATATGCTCAATGCCTTTCATCGAGGTCACAACTGGGACGATCGATCGTATATCACAGCACCGTCTATAAACCTACGCTTGAAAGCCGCTACAAAGCGATGCCTTTTGTATATATAACGATGATGGAATGGGATAGATGGTAGAGAAGGCTTTCCTGTGACCAGTAGATTTGCGCCGGCTGCAGTGGGAATGAGAGCAGATGAGAATGCTTTGCAATGACTGGTGCTAATCCACCCATTTTTTGCTGGAATCTATAAAAAGAGGATTACTTAAACCGTGGGCAGCACAGTTCCACCAATCCTCTGACTGGGATTGTAAAAGAGGGGATTGAATGCGAGAGGGTGGGTGACGATCTACCCATACTGGCTTTATATGCAATGTAAGTGGTCAATAGTCTAGGTCAGTTAAGCAGTATAATTCTGGATCTGATGATCGTTTGTCGAGGTTTTACTAATTACTTTGATAAATACGATTTGCTGTTTACATATTGACTTTGGCTTTTAGACGAGAACACTTTGGACTCGAGCTGCGAGACTAGTGTGTATCAACGATAATTAGGTTCACATAGTTATTATGCCTAATGTAACAAGCTAAATTATTGTCAGCATGATTTTTGAATAAATGAAAATTGATTAGTTGATTGATATCTATCTCTCTGTCTCTGTCTCTGCCTCTATCTCTGTCTCTGCCTCTGTCTCTGTCTCTGCCCCTGCCTCTGCCACTGCCACTGCCTCTGCCTCTGCCTGTCAATGCTCATCTCCACTCTATTAGATATCTAGGGTCACCATGACATCGGTATCCTATCAAAAGAGTGAATATTAAAAGGGCGCAATCAAAAAAGACGACAGTCAAAAGGGCGCACTTTGAAACGAGCGATAAACAAAAGGCGCACGATCAAAAGGGCGAAAATCATATAAATGAACAGAACAAGTGAGTGAACATCTTAATTGTAATCCATGACAAACAATGATTAAAAAGCTCGATTCAGTGTCATATTATACAAAGACTCAATGTTACATATGGCTTAAAATCGGCTTATAACATACACTGTAATATATTATTAGAAAAAGCACTATTCAAGAATGTCAATTCAGTTATTGAAAGTTTCCCTCATTAAACTTGCAACTTCAGGTTGTGAGCAATACCCCGTAAATAGTCCATGTTAAAACGCGAACCATATTTGGCCACATTTTTTTCAACCGATCAGCGCAGTCTAATGAACAGAACGAGTCAGCGAACATCTTATATATATATATATATATATATATATATATATGTATACATATATTATATATATATATATATATACGGGCCTTGTTTGCCGTCCCGATTTGTTATTATCAGCTGTTCCATCTATGAATCGTTCTTTTCTTTCATTTACATTAATTTATTTAATTTTCGACCTTTTAAACGTGCCCCTTTTGTTTGTCGCCCTGCTGAACGTGTGCCCTTTTGATCGTCGCCTCTTTTAACGTGCGCTCCTTCGATTGTCGCCCTTTTGATCGTGCGCTCTTTTGATCGTTCGCCCTTATGATTTTCGCCCTTTTGATAGTAAACCCATGACATCATCACTGCTGCCAACTGGCGAATGAGTGAAGTTGGGCATTGCTAGATAGGCCTATAGTGGATTAGATGTTGCAAGTAAGAATGGAATGTAGGCTAATTCAATGGAACTGAGTGACACAAATTGAATCGGTTGAAATGTATCAGAATACATTGAAGTGGATTTAGAGATTATATCAGAATATCATATATTGATAGCACTGAATTGAACCATGTGATTATAATAAAAAATAGTGTCTGGATTTGCCTTCAACTATTACAGTTTCCTCCATCTATCACCAGCTGTCTCCAAAACCCCAAAGCACCACCATATCACTCCTGCCCTCAAATCACTCCACTGGCTCAAAATACCTGAGCGGATTGACTAAAAGGTCATCTCACTCGACAACAACACACTCCAATCCTCACAGCCCACATATTATCTACGTCAACTGTTCACGATTCAACCAAATCGCTCAACTCACTCCTCTTCCACCCTAACACTGCTCCGCCCTTCGATCACATCATCATCGAAATTTGCAAATTGCTCCATAGCTACAGACTGCTGTTCTGCCTATTTTTAACAAACTCCCTCCAGCATTAATACAAATATAAGATCCATCGTACGAACTCACCAAAGCCTCACCTCTTGCTATCTCACCACAGGTTTTCCACTCAAAACTGAAGACATTGCTTTTTCACAAATCCTATCCTGAGTCCTTCTATTCGCCCTCCTTTCCTCGATGTTTTAACTCCAAACACCATCCAACTTAGTCGTATGACTGACTGCCTGCCTGATTCTGAATTACGACCTCTGCCTATCGATTTTATTCTGATTAGGCGCCTGTAAATAAGCTGGTTCCCGCGACTTAGCTTTTGTGGGCGCTGTAGAAATGTTGAGATCACGATTACGATTTAAACCCCAGCGTAATTAATGTTTAGGAAAGAGCTGCAATTTACAAAGGCCTCAATGCACAGCAGCATAACACCAATATTGCAGAGCCCGCGTACTGCAGTAGGTGACAAGCACTTAGCTTTGAAATTAAATTCTTGCTGTTTGCATTGGCCTCTATCAGTCGCATCTCACGATCGTTAAAATTATTCTTAATCCGATAAGTTTTAATTTAAGACCTATTCCCTTAGGTTATTGCCAGTGAGTAACGCAATTGTCGAGAAAATCGTAGGCCTACTTTTTTTGTCCACTATGACGTGACTCTGTACGAGTGCACATGTACATGTATTTTAATATGTAGGCCTAGTAGCCTACATGTAGCATAGCAGTCTTTAGTCCTCCCAATACAATTCAGCTATTATAATTATACATCAAGCAGTTGGAGCTATAGATTTGTTTCTTCCCAATACACCATCGTAGTTCCAGTTTGGTGCAATTTGTGCAACAAATTCTGAGTATCATTTGTCGGCTGAGTCGCTTCCTTTTGCATTTTGTGCACGCTTGCGTTTATGTATAAAGAAGGCCATTTCTACGTGAAGTCCGTACGCTTCTGCCTTCCGCCACTTTTTGCTATTAATTTCAACAAGTGGATGCATTCCAGGTTACTCAAAAAGGTAAAGTTTTAATTGTTTTAGCAACCCAAAGACCATAGTCAACAGGATCGTTGACCTAACACATGTATCCCGGATCCCGGTAACTAAAATATAGAAGCATCTATATAGGGCTAGTGGCTAAGTATAGTTCAACATTGTCAAGACATTCTCTTTTACTTCTTCTAAAATCTCTTTGCCTAGTTTCCAATACGTGACTACAATAAATGATCAGTTTCCGTGTAATAGTTGCAATTGATTAGTATTCATCATCTCATCGTACAGCAACATACAAAGTGCCTTAAGTAATGTTGGACAATCGTATAATCGGGAATCTAACAATTAAGCACTGTTGCCAGCATCCACCAGGAACGGCATCAAATTTTGAAACATTGGAGACAAGTTGGTTAGTGTGCAACTGAGAACGGTCCTTTTTAAAAGTAGTTTAAGAAGTAGGGCTTACTTAACATTTAAAATCTTACAAACTACTAATTGTCATCTAAAGCCATCTGTTGGGTGACGAGTGTTCTTCACTCCTTCTGGTTCTCAAAGACGGGTTAATAATTTTCTGTCGTCCAAAATGTCGTTGTCTTTAATACGTACGTGTCAGGGGTGTAACAAGCGGGTGGGGGGGGGCAGAGGGAGGCAAAACCTTGTTACACCTCTGGTACATGTAGGTCTAAATGACAATTTCTGTTAACGGTTTTTCTTCTTCTTCTTCGGTTCTCTGCCTCCAGGCAGATTCATATGTCCAATGACGCCACTCCTCCCTATGTTGAGCCTCCTCTTTCATTTTTTCGTATCCACCTTTCTCCATCATCCAGTCTGAAAGCATTGTTCTTGGTCTTCCTCTTGTTTTTCCCTTCCACTCTCCCCTCTATGATGTTTTTAAGTAATGAATCTCCTCTCATTATGTGTCCCATCCATCTTCTCTGTCGTTCTTCAATTGTCTTTATCATTGATCTCTTTTCTTTTACCCTCCTCAATATTTCTTCATTGGTCTTGTGCTCTGTCCAGCTGTAACGGTTTTTATTATCAAGATAATGGGAGTAATGGAAACATGAATGCCATGGTAATTAAATGTTGATTGTGACTAGCAGCGCTTTTGGTATCTTAATACAACCAATTTCAGTCCATTTGCATAAGCCTAATAGTCACACCTGAGAAGACGTAACATCATCATCGTCATCATTATATAATATATAGATTATAAATAGGCCTATTTTTAAATATCTGGAGGCAATCTACGCACTAGTCGAGCGTTATTCGGGGTTCAGAAGAGCCGTATTAATTTTTTAATTTCTAGCTGTCTGAATAGTTCAAGTTTACATCCTTTCAGGATTTCAATTTTCGCTTTTACAAACATTTATTAGGCTTCGTTTAACTTTTATAGGAAGAAATCGAAGAGGTTCAACCGTAAAAGAGTTGTTTAACCTTTGGAATAGAATGCCAGAAGACGCAAGTGATCTGCCGAATGAGAAAACGACATTTAAGCCGAAACCAAATGTAAAATCAGAGGATGTTTCAGATACGAGTCTTCTTACAATCAGCAGGCGAACAGGACTGTGTGCATTCCCTAAGCGATACATCCTAGCCATCATGCTCTCTTTAGGAATCTGTAAGATATAAGATTATAGGCCTACATTTTAATTAGAAACTGCCATTTTCATTCTTATCAACTTCTTCATATAAATTATACATACTCAATCATGATCATCATCATGATCATCATGATCATCATCATCATCGTCGTCGTCGTCGTCGGCGTCGTCGTCGTCATCATCATCATCATCAGCAGCAGCAGCATCATCATCGATTCAACGCATTTGTTATTTTCATCCTGTTTCTTGACGTTTTTTCTTTTCAATTCTCATAATGACTTTAGTGCTATTGCCTAGGCCTGCATGCTTTGCATTAAACGTCTTCTAAGATAGCTCTAGTTTTTTCGGTGATAATTTCTTATCTGAATTTCTTTGGTGAATAAAATAATAGAAACATAGCAATTAAATACTGGTATTGACTTTCAGTAACTTAATACAATCAATTTCAGTCCATTCACATAATACTTCTAGCTGAGTAGACGTATTATTCACCCTCGATTCCCTTATACAATGTATATGTTATCTTGCTAAAGAAACTCTTTTGCTACAGGCGTGGTGATGGCCATTCGGGCAGGAATGAGTGTTGCAGTTGTCGCTATGGTCAAAAACAACACAGTCATAATTACAGGACCAAATGGAACAACAACGACGGTAGGAGTTCATCTCAAACCGTATTTTCTGAAATCTAAGCCTATATTCAACATATCTAATTATATCAATGGTTTCTGTTTTTAGTCGCTAATGCAGTATTGGCCTAATCTGACTAAAACGTAATTATATTGTGCCATGTTATCAGACAGCGTCAATGAAATATGTACATTGCCTCTCAAACTTCAAAGCTGACATCTGCTCCTTTCCCCCGTCATTCCAACACGGACAGCTATACCGAACATACACTTAAGATATTATAATATTACCTTAATACTAGATAACCTTTCGTACTAGGTCAAAGAAGGATTGCTGTAGGTCTACACTCTTCCCAGTCCTGGTACAACTCAGATATTGTCGTAACGAGGAGGCTACGTACAGTGCGTAGGCTACATCCCACTAGAGATATGTTGGCTGCAGTCCAGTTAATCTTTCCATCTCCTATAATTTTGGTGCCAGCAATAATGAAAAATAATGGTGTCGTATTGCACGTGCATATAAACTTGTCTCAGGGGCCAAATGTTCCTAATTGTCTCAACAGGTCTCTTGAGCTATTCTTCTTCAAAGTAAACAACGATGGCAAGCTGTGAAAAAAGATCCTCCCGAGATACATACAATCCACTACCTATCTCCAAACACGCTTTTCCCTCAATCAATAGATGATGTCGCTTTTGATGCTTTTGCTGTGCCTCGCAGCCGTACAGTGTCGAGCTCTCTGATATTTTACTCCTCACTGGTCACAGGGCTTGAAGTTCTCTGCGCGTTATCTTTCTATCTATGCAATTTATATAGCCCCGACCCAATTCCGGACAAAAAGGAAAATCTTGAGAGGTTAATTTAAAGAGCTAGACAGGTCCCGAGGGAGAGAACGCAGGTCAGAGGGAAGGCAAAGGCCTACTTACAAACAATTCTCAACTCTTGCTATCTCTTCACAGTTATTTCCATGAAACCATAACTGGAAACAATGCTCTTTCGCAAATCCCTTCCCGATTCCTCCGATTCCCCTTGCATCACTCGCCTTTTCAATTCTAAACATCATCGACCATAATTAGTCGGCTGTCTGTCTGCCTTCTTGATCCCTTTTGTTCTTGACTGTGAATCAATTTTTTAATACCACCATCGCCTATCGATTGTTTAGAGAAACTGTCTGTGATTAAGCTAGTTCCCGCGACTCCGCTTTTATGGGCTCTGTAGAATTCTCCAGATCTAGATTGAAGTAGATTCCGATCATAACAACGGCTCCACAAAGGTTTCAGATTAGACTATTTTTCATATATCAGTGTACACTACCTTCATTCGATTTATACATGTCAGTACATTAAATATAAAGTTTGAAAACAGTTGCTATTGGCTATTCTGAACTGGATAGTCGTGAGGCATTAATTTAACGAACATGTAGATCGTATAACGGTATTGACGATCTCATGTGATATTTCACAAATGCATCAATAACTCTGATTTAGCGTCTATTGAAAACTTAAATAAACACAAGTATGCACCTGGAGCTTTATTAAGACAGGTTTTAATCATTTGTCAATCGAGACGACTCCTCTCCTAGAGAAGCATGATGGCGCTCCCACGTACAGTTCCACATTGACTCTATGCCTCCTTCTTTCTATCAGCCTTCTGTCATCCTGCTTCTTAT
This sequence comes from Bimastos eiseni, assembly GCA_959347315.1. NCBI lineage: Eukaryota > Metazoa > Annelida > Clitellata > Crassiclitellata > Lumbricidae > Bimastos > Bimastos eiseni. The sequence continues at coordinate 17,614,207 of OY365806.1, read as the reverse complement.
CCCTCGGCTCACTCCAGCACAACGGAGAAAATAAGTCTTGCGGGAGATTAAGCCACGCCAGCTGCCTTCTAGCAGCTTACGAGGTTTTATGCCACTCAAGAGGCTCAGTAGGTGAATAGGAAACATATACGCAAACATAAATAGAAAAACGTACGAGCAAACCCCATGAGCTATGGTTTTTAAGCCCTAGACCCATGAGGCCGCTTATTGACAAACAACTACTAACACAGGAACACAAACGACACAGAGTCACAGTGCAACCGTAGCATTTATCCAGTCTATCCCATGTCCTCTCTCAGAAAAAACAATAGCAATAATAATAGTAATAATAATAATAATAATAATGATAATAAAAGTTATAATAAACTAACGATATTTGGGGATCCATCAAGATTCGGAGCCCTGAGCTTCATCCTTTTATTCTAATGGCTAATCCGGCCCTGCGTGTGGTGCTTCTTGTGTCAGGTCCCTGAGTTTGATTGGTCGTCTGAAATGCAAGGATTACTATTGGGCGCGTTTAACTGGGGAGCCGCTGTCATTCAAATTCCAGCAGGTAAGACAATAAATGAATGTCAGTGGGAGAAAGAAAACGGCTTCATCGATAACTTTAGTTTCAAAATAAAAAATGACGCACAAGAATTGTACGGAGCAGGACGTTTTGACGCAGGACGTTTTGGCGCAGAACATTTTGGCGCAGATATCCAGCTTCAATTTAAACATGATTGTTTTCATCAATCCGGCTTCCATTTAAGCATGATTGTTTTCATCAATCCAGCTTCAATTTAAGCATGACTCTTTTCATCAATCCAGCTTCCATTTAAACACGATTCTTTTCGTCAATCCAGCTTCAATTTAACCATAATTATTTTCATCAATCCAGCTTCCATTTAAACACGATTCTTTTCGTCAATCCAGCTTCCAGTTGAACAATATCCTTTTAATCAATCCGGCTTCTAGGTAAACCTGATTCTCTTCACCGATCCCTCTTCTACTGTGGCGTTCTGCCGCCCGAGCGCCTGCCTAGCGCTAACGGACGGTGTCGACCCCAGCTCGCTGACACGCCTGGAGTCGCCCGAGTCACTTTCTTACCAAATCTCAATTCCAAACGGTTACTCTCTATATCTACCAGGATGTTCACTATCACCAGGCAAGATTAGGGACGGGTTTCGTCTCCAAGAAAGGTAACACGGCTCGAATTAGTAACGAGGTCTGACTCTGCCTATTCCGCGGTCGCCGGATGGGCAACGTTCTGAGGATGGCCGTACTCAAAACAGGGTTCATAATCATACCGGCAGGAGTCTTCCTCGCCTTGCATACCTTCCAAGCTACTAGCCTCGTCTTCCTCTACCTGATGTCGTACCGTTCAGCATCTTGTGACTCTGAAACTATCGCCATTTAGGGACACCAAACGTTCTCTTAAGTTACGAGGTTCAGACATATTTGAAACAAGTCCATAAGCCATTTCGGCCTATACAATTATCGGTAGCTAAATTCAACGTCTTATACTCTTAGACATTACTGTCCCCAACTCTCTAACCTCTGTCGTCCTAGACACACCAGTCTCACAGCTCTTCGTCATATCATGCTAGACACTTAGCTATCACGTCTTCTGCTCAACACGTATCTCTCGATCTATTTCCGTGTATGGCATAAACGGCCGCACACGTATATTTTGTCATGCACATTTGACTGACTAAGTTCCCGTCCTCTGTGTTAGCAGTTACCCACCAACACTGATATATTCTGCTTCGATAAAAATGACACTGGCATGGTATTCACGGACACTGATAGTGAAGGTCTTCTGTCTATAACCTTCGCTATCTGCACACAGATCTTCGATCCGACCTACGCACGAGGGGGCCCGACCTCGCACTTTAGTCAGCTCTCAGAACTGCGTGTGACGACAAACAACCATGTATTCACCTGGGTACCCGATTACCCAAACGTACTCGTATCGATCACTTCGCTCAGACACGCAAATAGATACACTTCGGGAAAACGGGAGGAGTATCTATGACCAACGTAGGTAGCAAACAGTAATATTTACGCATCGATCAATTCTTGGTCTGCTTACTATCTTTACCCTGGGTTTCCGACTGCCCAGACTTTCACGTCGGCCTCTTGGCCCATTTCCGTGTGTGGCATACCGGCCTCACACGCATAAGTTATCAGGCACACGATTGACCGTCCTCTGCGTTGGCAATTGTCCGCCAACACCGTAATATATTCTGATACTCGGAAAACCGGGAGGAGTAACTATGACCAACGTAGGTAACAAACAAGAGTATCTATCGAACGACTATAAAGCCATCAAGAAGAGTTACTTGACTAGTAACCTGAAGGTATCAATCGGCACCAGTGTTTTCTCTTGTTTGTCACGTGCTCTTCTAACGTGTTCACCCTCCACGTGTAATTCCAGCGGGTCCTTCGGGAATTTCCCCGATATTTCTATCGAACGTATTCAATGGGGAACTTTCCCCGTATGTGCCAACGCTCCACCGGCAGCTCTCTCCGTTTGTACGGCTGCTCCTGCGGGAATCTACTCGGCTTGTATTTCTTGCGGCCACCCGAATTTTCATGTCTCCGACAACCTGGGGAAAGCGGGAGGAGTATCTATGACCGAACTAGGTAGCCAACAAGTATATTTCTCGGCCGGCTTGCATCTGTCATATACTTTAATATCCGATCACCCAGACTCTCACATGTCTTTAACTCTCATCGACTGCATTTATTCATCCCATCGTAGGAACATATTTGTATTCGTCACCTAGAGATCTGACCAACGGTAATGCACCAACTCTCGTTTCTCAGACTCGATTCTCTCACAGGCAACTGAGGCAAGTGTCACCACGTTACCTCTATGTTTCACACAGACCTGTATTATAATAATCACTTTCTCTGAAGCAATTGTACTCTGTCTCTTATACACTGGAACGAACCACTGGCAGATCTTTCGAGGAAGTCCTCGAAAAGAGATTATGTAGTTAGATCTACAAGAAGAAATTAGTAGACACCTCGCGGGGAAACCGCGAGCCAAGATATTGCAACTAGACACACAAGTGAATAGATTTCTGGAAAACGAGAGGAGTAAGTGTGACCGACCTAAGTAGCCAACAAGAAGATTTACCGAAAGATCGCAAGACAATAAAGAAGACATACTGCGGGGACACCGCAAGTACAGATATTACGTTTAGTAACTCAAGTAAAGATACGCGGGGAAACCGCAACCTAAGACATTGCGATCAGACACGCAAATCAACAGATTGCTGGTAAACGAGAGGAGTAAGTATGACCACGCTAGGTAGCCAAGCATAGATATTTACGGAAAACCGTAAATAGAAAGAATATGCGGAGACGCCCACAATTGATCAGGTTTTCGGCACCAAAGGGAACTTTCCCTGTATCTAACGCAACAATGGGGTCACCCTCCCCGTATTTATCGAATGTATTCATGTTTTCCAGTATTTGTAAACGGCTTCTCCGGTAGCTCTCTCGGTCTGTTTCCAACGGCTTCACGGGGCCGCCCTCCCCGTCTTTTAACCAACATGTACACTGGGGAATTCTTCCCGTAAAATTGTCTCAACAGTCGCCATAATCTGTCTCGATGTAGCGTTCGGTTGCTCGGGGCTTTACCCGATCTCTATTTCTCCCGACCACCGACGGGGTCACGTATCCGACAACCTGCTGGTATTCGCGAGGAGTAACTATGACCGATCTAGGTAGCCAACCAGAATATTTCTCGGCCACCAGAACTCCCACGGTCTGCACGGTCGGGGATTTTTCCCAGTCTATCTCTCTGTCGGCCGCCGAGGCCTCTCTCGATATATGCGTCGGTCCCTTCTGGGACTCACTCAGTCTGTATCACTCACGGCCACCAACGGGGTCACCATCTTCCCCGTATTTCCGAACAGACCTGTCATTCATTCATTTATTTCTCTCGATCGGGTCTTTACGCACTCTCGAACGGTAACCAGACCTGTGAGCATTTCTCACGATCGGTCTTTCTCTGTCAGCCTGTTGACTCCTACGATCAGGGCACGGTCCGTCTTGCGATCGACGGCAGAGGGGCCCACCCCACCAGATCAGCGAAAAGCAGCACCAGCCTGACCGCGAGAGCGGCTGTCACTAGAGGTCGTATTTATATGGCAACACTCAACGATCCCTGGAGCGGTACGAGAACCACTCTACGTATGAAGCAGTACGAACCACTGCTCCACATATATAGCGATGCACCGCATGTCAGGCTATACTCAAGCCAATTCATGCGTCTGCAAGCTATGCACTCAATTAAAAACCGCCGATCGGTCTTCCTTCCTATGCGCAACACTGTAAAAAAAATAGACGTAAAATAACACTATGGCGAGCCGATTATTTAAATAAATCATTCATTCCAGCCTTGTGGCCTGTCCGCCACACTACTACCGACGCTCCCGAGGCTTAACCTCATTTGCGTTGTGGAATAATTTACGACAATAAAGTGTAGATTGCCATATAATATGTTTATATAATATACAATATCATTGTATCAGAGATCTGAGCCAAAACGTCACGTACCAAGAATTGTATGTCTGTAAACCGACCTGTTTTAAAAGTGTGATTGTGAGGCTATTAAATTAATTAAAATCACCACCAGAGGGTAAACAAGCGAAACTGAACGTTCAGGCATACAAAGCTAACGAACAGTTATTGTATGAATTTCGATTTAATGCCAAAGTGCTTTACCTAACATAGTTTCCAAGGGGATTAGATGGATCCAATAGGGGTTCCAGTTAGAGATATGAATCAGAATTAAGACGACGCTCCAACCAGCAGTTTCGTGTGCATCGGCCGTCAATTGGGACCCATAAACGGAATCCATACTGGCACATGGGTCCCTTATGCGCTCCTGGTGGGTATGCTGACAGGGGTAGGAAAAACCTTGATGTTTATTTCCTCTGCAGGAATATTGTCGAATAGGTTCGGCGGAAAGATAACCTTCTCCTGTGGAATTCTGGGCATGGGAGTGTTCGCCATCCTTATTCCTTCATCAGCGAAACTCGGAGGTCTGCCACTTCTAATTGTCGTGAAGATCCTTGAAGGGGTCGCAGAGGTAAATGAGGACAACAATAAGATGGTCCTCTGCCAAAGTTCTTCATAGACTACAGCAAAATGCTTCATTTAAGTGATTACAGTAAATATTACAGGGCATGAAACGGATACTGAGGATATCTCTGAAGACAACTGCAAGTTCAAAATGTAGGCTACATGTATCTGGCCATTTATTTAGCGCCTTAATTCTACGAGGAGTTGAAGGGTAGACATTAATGATTATAATTATATGCTTTGAATCACTCACTAATAACTCATGAGATGGGCATCAGTATGGCCAAATGACAAAATTAAGATGATGCGAAGTAAGAAAACATTGGATGTGATAAAGTAACATGTGATAGTGCTTCATGCTGTTTGAGACGTTTCGAATAACCTCTTCTGGGTCTACGCTACTTATCTCTCGTAGTTTTTATCAAGTGCACTGGACAAGTGCATTTAATATGGCAAGGTGGCCGATTAATTAGAGCGTTCGGCCCGCAATGCTCAGTGTGAGCTGAGTGTGTGGGTTCGGCCCTAGTAGGGACCTTGAGCATGTCCTTTGCGCACAATTGCTCTGCATTACAACTGCAGTTGCGCCGTCGAGGAGTGTGCACTTCTAGTAAAAAACGCTGGAAGAAGGGCAATATCAAATTTTAGTTGTATCGTATTGTATTTGGCTGCAGATTCATTTAGTTCATTAACAACATGGTAGTGAAGTAAACATTTTCTGCTCACCTGGATATAATAATTATTATCACTCAGAGAGAGAGAGAGAGAGAGAGAGACGTAGGTAGAATCGAAAAAATAAACATTCTAATTAAACAGTGCTGTCCAACACGCGAACCGCCGACTGAGAGATTACGTGGCCCAACCGAGCTAGCTAAATGTTTGCTAGTTGTGTAACAATGAGGTAATTAAGGATGAAGTCACTTACCTACTGGTATGGCTATTCGTTTGTTACATAACCTATCATTTGACACCGTGAATACATGGCATACATACATGCGATTATTCATTGTGATTAATCCACAATAAAATGTTAATGCAGTTAGTAATTTTCAATAAATATTTTAGTCCTTGCTTTTGAGTTTACTTGTGCGGTCCGCGGCTTCAAGAATGATTTAATCTGTGACCCGCGGTGTCAATAAGTTGGAGAGCAATGTTTTAAAGTGCCTGATATCAAACAATTATTAGATTCACTCAGTTCCCAAACTAAGATAGGCGTTTAACCATATTAGCCTGAAGGGGCCTGTACTAACGTCTTTGGCGTGTATTTCCTAGGGTCTGGGCGCTGGCAGCATGCAGACATTGTGCTCTAAATGGGCGCCACCAATGGAGCGAACTCGCCTTACAACGATTGCATTTAGCGGTAAGTTTTACACTGCAAGGTGTGTGCTGTGGTAAGTATGGCTTATCGTCATATTTGACTTCTAAAAAGAAAAGTTTTCAATGACAAATCTTACTAACGGTAATAACTATTTAATTCGGTCATTTACAGAAAAGTTACTTCGAAATATGAAAATATACAATATAATGCAGTTTATAAGTAAGTCACATGTCATTATAGCATAATAGAATATAAAATAACTCTGTTTCCCATCTGAGCCTATGCAATCAATTGTCACCATGTGCCGCCATCTAACGACGTCGTTGTTAACTGTTCGTTATTTGGTCTTATTACTGCGTCGTTTCTACAATGTAAGAGATAGGCCTACTTCTGAGAACTTCAAAAAAGGATCAAAATTGGTCTTGAAAAGAAGCTGGTGTACAAAGAAAATACCCAAAGAAAGAAATTTTGAAAACGTTCTGGATCAGTTTGTTGAAAGATTAACAAGAAAAACCTTTAGGTAGATAGATAAGCTATATAGGTAGGCGTATATTTATAATTTTAACCTTACAGTAGGCCTACAGTGCCGGTATTTTGGTATGATATTGCTTCATGCTAATCAGGTTGTCTGACATGATAATGTTATTTTCTTTGTTATTCCACTTATTACTTCATTCATAATAATCATTATTCTAATAAATTGTAAGAAAAGAGAGTATGAAATTCACGTGGGAACTGCATGGGAAGGGCGTTGGGGATGTCAAGTCTCAAGGGGCCCAAGGAAGCTCGAAGCCTATCGAGGAGCCCTGCCATGAGTTATTACGGCTCTGGCCGTCTGCCTCTCTTGCTCCTTTGCATCTTCATCTGGAACCGATTCCTACACCATCCCCGCCGGTCGGTCTTGGCTTGACGATAGGCTAAAAGTGCTTGTGAATGCGGATGGTTCCAGCGACGTCACTACTTGCCGATGTAAAAATCTGAAGATTACGATTAGGAACATAGCTTATAGACCTACTATCAATATATCAATTATTATTATATAGCAATAATAATAATAATAATAATTATTATTATTATTATTATTGTTGTTATTATTATTATTATTATTATTATTATTATTATTATCACTGCCACTACTACTTCCACTTCCCCTACTACTACTCCACCTCCACCTACTTCCCCTACTACTACTACTACTAACAATAATAATAAGTCTTATAGTCTGTGTCTCTAAGGTGCATTAAAGTAATTGACTTTCATGGTCAAAAGTATCTACTTAACAATCGTCGTCTTGTTATGATCCACAGGATTTTTTCTTGGTACGATGCTTGGCATGTTAATATCTGGAGTAATTGCAAACTCTATCGGATGGCAGTGGATCTTCTACATATATGGTAGGCTTATAATGATTACCTGCAATCCATGCGTATTATACATGGAATTCAAGAACAATCGATAACTTTATAACTTTACCATTATATGAGGTGCCGTCAATATTGTAATTATCATCATTCCGTGGATTTATCGTTAGTTTATTCATGCATCCACTCACAATAAGTTATATAAGTTGTGAATGGATGACTACGGTATATTTCCTGCGCCCAGCAGCAAATATTTGGACCCCGTAGCGTCTACGTATGTCCTCAAAAATACTGTTCAATCAGTCGTGAATACTTGATATAGCGCCCCTTCAAGATATCTATTTAGAGGCGCTCCCTGCCTAACCCTCGACTGAAAAGGACAGTTTTAAGAGAGGCGTAAATAAAGACGGTGAGTTCTTAAGTAGGAGACGGAGCTCTGTGGGAGTTCCATTCCAGATGGTAGGTCCCACGACCGAGAAAGCCCGATGCTACATTATAGAAGTGCGTGCAAAGAGGACGTCAACCACTACTGGCTGTGATAGGGCGACATAGTTCCTGCAAATAAGCAGGCGCAGTATACCGCCAAGGCAGCGCCAAACAAAGGCAGTAACCCTAAATACAATGTAGGCCTAATAGCATGCCTAAAATCGCTAAACTGATTAATTCAACAGTTTCCTTAGACAACCCCAGATATTAATTCGAATCTATGTGGTGTAGATTCTAAAAGGTGCCTTTTTGATTAATTTTCAGGGTAGATTTACCTAAATATGTTACATGATGCCCCTCCCATCTTGTCTTAATATGTTACCATGGTTACGTCTGCTCTGTTGCTTTGCTATCATAGGTATGTGCGCTGTGATGCATTGCATTTGTTGGTGTTGGCTGATATCAGAAACTCCAAACGACCATCCTACGATCACTTCAGAGGAACTGGAGTATATTACAAATAGCATTGGCATTCGACATAAGGTGAACTAATGCTGTGCTTGGAGATATAGAATAATCAATTGTCTTTGACTCTTGCAAGATCTGTGTCTGGAAAGTCATTGGTCTGGACACAACAGTAGTATTGGGGGAAATGGCTTTATTCTGACAAGCATCATTCAGAAGAGTCAAGACTAGGCCTATATATAGTTGATAAACATGAAGGGCTGGGCGTTTCTTACTGTCTTATGAACTATGAATATGGACCTATGGTACCTCAGCATCAATTACATTCAACGACAAATTGGTGTGAGCATAAATTAGAATTTTTAGCACAATCATATACGTTGGAATGTGAGGTTGGGTAGATAAATGGTAAGACATTGGCGTGAAGAGGAGAACATGAAGTAGGAAAGCGGGGTCGATACATTAAGACACCCTATTAGATTAACTCAAGCTTCTAAATTCGTTTTGGGGAGCTGGTAAAATGGGCTGTAGGACAGAAAGTCACTTTGCAGGCTGCGCCATAGGCCCAAGTTAAATTCGATTCCTTTCAAACTTGTTATCGTGTGCTGCAATGTAATGTATTACCATGTCATATAGTCAGTTTGAATTAATAACAAATATTATTATTATAATTTTTGGCTACTGTGTGTTAAACCGTAAGTTAGAGTGTTTGGCTTATCCATGGCCCTCTGGAGGGCTGTGACTTATCCCCTTGAGTCAGAAAGAAGGCAATTGAGACTACTGAAGTTAATTAGTGCAGGATCTCCAGACGTAACAGCACAAAGACGACTCAACTAATCAAAGTTATATTGACATCGGTAAAAGGACAATCTAAGAGGCGAAAGTAAGGCCAAGCTGTTATAATTCAGGTCTACTGTTATAACCACAAATTATTGTAGAAATGCTTTGTAGGCCTACAGGAAATTTAAAGCGAGTAGACCTAATGCGTACAAATAGGAAGGCACCCGCGCATACCCACCGAAACACAACAACGCACCAACCAACACAACCAAGTCTTACGCATAATATATTGTATCTTTGAGATATTTATAGGATGCAACGCCGTGGAAATCTATTTTGACGTCGCTGCCTTTCTGGACGTTTGTTGTGTTGTATTTCGTCACTTTCTGGAACTACTACACGCTCATTTTACAACTTCCAACTTTTCTCAGTGATATCCTTCCCATCAGTCTCAACAAGGTAGAGTACTTGCTGATGAATTACTTCTTTGAAACAGAATTTTCATTAGACTTTGTTCAACGTTTGTTGCATAACTTGTATCACGCTCCAATTTTTGTGCTATTCATTTTCCCGGTCACTAGAGGAACTACATTTAAGGACCCACGATGAAATTACCAACATCAGGTGCCTCATTTGTAGGCCATGTTAGTTAATGTAATCAATCAATTGATCAATCAATCAATTACTCAACATAAGCTGAATATAGCGCCCTTCGAGATATCTACTCACAGGCGCACCCAATCTGACTACGGCTGAAAAAACATGGATGGCATCCGTGCACCAGGGTTCAGCGGGGGCTCATGGCTATAGTCATGAGTCCAGGTTCTAGCCAAGGCAATAATCTATTTAATTGTGTGGCTTCATTGCTGCATCTGACGGCCGGCAATAAACACTAGCCTGGGTGTCATCAGCATGAATTTTATTTGAGATTCAAACGTTATGTGCAGCTTTTGCTATAAGATTTTGTAATGTATTGTATTGAAACATTTCTAGTGTGCTTATAGTAGGGTTAACCGTTTACAGTAGAAGCGCTGTCAGTACGCAAGTCCACGCGAGAAGAAGTAGGTTTTGAGAAAAGCAAAAGAGGACGAGAGACTGCCAGATTGAATTTTAGAACGAACAGACGGAGAGAGCCCATTCCACACAGAAAGGGGTCAATTGAAGCGACAGATTGAGACTGAGCCATAGTTGTTCTAGTTCAAGAGGCCAAGTCTATTAAACGAGCGAAGATTTGTCTTAAATGTCCATATAAGAAAAGTCCAATTAGGAACCAAAGGGTCTAAATTTATGTTTCACCTATCTTATACTTCAGATATATTTCACATCATCTATCTTAGTTTTCGGGCTAGTCCAGAAAGTGGGTGGTACGAGCACACGCACCCCTCAGAATTACGCCTATGGTCACACACACACACACCCACACACACACACACATACCCTCCCCCCCACACACACACTGTTGTTCTTGGGATATTAAATGAACAAACAAGTTTCACAAACCAAGAATTGATTCGTGTTATACATTATTATATACATACACATAAACTTATTGCTTATAACTATGAAAACCTGTATCGGATTTTGTACAGGTTGGCTATTTGAGTGCAATTCCTTTCCCCGTGACGCTCATTGCGATTCTGGTTGGAGGTCAACTGTCTGACCTAATTAGGTCACGTGCTTGGCTCAGCACAACGAATGTTAGAAAGTTATCTGCCTGCTGTGGTAACGAACTAAACATATTGTTAACAATTAACCGTTTATAATGTGTGACATGATTTACTTCAAACATAGTGCACTATGTTTCATACGTGCGTCTAGGCGTGTACATAAAATTTGTATGCGGTCACGCATGTATATCACGAATATCACGGTCTGCGTAGACCTACGCACGTATGTCCTATATACTTCCTCTACATATCATGCATGCATGATGTTTTTGCCTATATATACATGTATGTTCATGTAGGCCTGCGCAGAGTGATGGTAACGGAATGGGCGCCCTGCGTGCTGCCGACGGTTAAATTCGATTCCTGTAATAACACGATCGTCATCATTCGTTAACACTGTACTTGCAATCATTCTGCGGTTTGTCAGTTTGAAATGAAACTGAAATAATAATAATAATAATAATAATAATAAATATTCTGAGCTAGAGAAGAAATACACTTTTGTTCCAATCGCTATAGAAACCTTCGGTCCCCTCAATAGTGAGGGCCTCGCCTTTCTATCTGAGACTGGACGCCGACTTTCGACTACTACCGGTGACACCCGAGAGACAAACTTCCTTTTCCAGAACTTGTCGGCATTGATCCAACGTTTCAATGCGGTGGCTTTTCAGGGCACTATGTCAAAATTACAATCCACTGAAAAGCGGCGACCCAGATAGCCTGATGACAGATCCGTTGGCAATGCCAATGATGAATAATAATAATAATAATAATAATAATGATAATAGCAGTAGTAGTAGTAGTAGTAGTAGTAGTAGGTGGAGTAGTAGTAGTAGTAGTATGAGTAGTAGTTGTAGTAGGTGGGGAAGTAGGTGGAGTAGTAGTAGTAGTAGTAGTAGTAGGAGTAGTAGTAGTAGTAGTAGTAGTAGTAGTAGACCTATAGTAGTAATAAAGCCAGGCAACGCTTTAACGCTGGCGCGTTTCGGGGCACTTTCGCCAACCAGGACAACACCGACGAGAATGGCCTTTTCTACTGTCTATCCATAGATATTTACCTGGCGTCTGTCGTATATTTGTCTTGATATCCTATCCCGATAGAATAAGCCAACACAAAGAATCATTCGAATAATTATTTACTTTCTCGATCGATTGGAGAAGAGTCAGTTCAAACAAGAGCCATACAAACCAACGTTGCATTCATCGAGTAACGCAATTACAAACATGTTTGTTAGGCTACTATCAGCAACTGCAAAAAATTATTTTTATTAATTAATTTCATTAATCTAATTTCGGCTTAATTCGCATTGCTCATTATTTCCAGGATTTCTTGGCCATGGCGTCATATTAATAGTGGCTTGTCAACTGATTAGCCTAAGTGGACCGTGGGCGATGATGTGCCTGACACTGTCCGCTGGATTTACTGGCTTCATCTTTTCCTCGCTCACCGCTAACCCACAGGACATAGCACCACAAGTAAGTAGACGAGATGACGGGTTGGATAGCTGGGTGGATGCATGGATTGGTGGAGGATGTGTGTATGCATGAATGAATGGATAAATGGAATAGTGATTAAACAATTGCTAATCGTGCAACATAATTGTAACATGAATTGCAAGATCGCCTTAATGCATGTATTCGAAATCACATTTTAAACATGAACATTAAAGAACAATATTTTTCTCAAATTAGTGTAAAATTTGTGTGTTCATGGTTTTTGTCAAATTGTAAAGTTTAATAAAACAATAACACTGAATTTTTACATGTTGGAAAGTTCATTCTTTCTAAATGTAAATATGCATAAAGTTGGACTCATTTCTTAGAATTTGTAGGCACGCTTCATTGATTGAATACATCAATACCGATTCAGTGAGAGTCAATAATTAATAAGGTTCCTAAGTCATTCGTAAAAAGCAGACGTGTGTTGTTCTTAGAATATCTGGCTTTTGGGATGAGTTGGAGAGAATGCGATATTAACGTCGATGATGTTTTCTCTTTAACTATTGCGTCTTTGACTAGTTCGCAGACATCATGTGGACCATCTCAAATACTGGAGGTCACATCGCATCATTTTGCAGCTCAACGGTTGCAGGCGCTCTCACGGGCAATAAGGTAACTCTTAACATGAATACAGCTGCATGACCACAACTTAGAGTTAATTAAATTGTGCTGCCATTTTATCAGTATAAATACATTGTTGCATGTCAGGCCTCAAGTGCACACATGGAGATAGATAGGGAGAGGGATACAGAGACAGACTAGAGGCCTGTCGTCCAACAGTTTCCCATCCTTTGCTTTGCACTTGTCGTGTACTACTAACGCTGGCTGACGTGTCCAGCGTATAGCCTAGTTGTTGCTTGCTTTGCACCTGTCGAACTCGCTATCTCGAGTGATCAGAATATAGGACTCGTTGTTGTAATGTAATGTAATGTAAATCCTCGAAAATTTCTCAACGCCCACAAAAGCCACGTCAGGGAGACCAGCTTATTCACCGGCGCTATGCCAAATCAAGTCCGCAATAGCCAATCCTCTCGTTTCCTTTCGGTGCCGGGTCGAAATCCAGGGAGTCAAGCCGAGGAGACAGCATGGTGCTACGGTGGTAGTCGATGATGAGGGTGGTCATGTGGTGGCACAGGAGTAGAATCTGGATAGGACACATTGAAGAGTTCGGTTTTTAGTCGAGAATGGAGGTAAAGTAGCAGGGGATAATTAGAGCGGAGGAGAGGTCATATTTGGAGTTGAAATGTGGGGATGAGCAAACTGACGGAGTTCTTTTCGGAGTCCGTTCCAAAGTGCTGGTGCAGCATAGACTAAGGAGCGGTTGCAGAATTTCAGAGATGATGAGACTGGAGGTCGAGATAGAGAAAGATATGACGAAGACGATGAGCGAGTTGATCCGGGCAGTTGGATTGTAAGGAGTTGACGAATGTAAGAGGGTTGAGAGGTTTGAAGTGCGTTGTAGGTGACAGATACAATTGTGTAGTGGATACGTTGAGGCACTTTTAGCCAATGAAGTGATTTTAAGACAGGGGTTATACGATGGTGCTTTGGGGTTTTAGTGACTGCACGGGCAAGAGCATTCTGAATTGTTTGGAGGCGTCTTATATGTGAGGAATCAATGTTGTGAAAGAGAGAATTGCAGTAATCTAGCTTTGAGTGAACAATTGATGTGGCTATTGTGCATGCAGTTCTGTAGTTAAGAATTGGGCGCAATCTACGAAGGTCGCGGATGTGCATATAGCAGGTGCGAGATAGCTGAGTGATGTGGTGAGGAGTGATGTGGTGAGGAGAAAAGGTAAGGTTCTTATCGAAGATGACTCCAAGATTGCGGACAGGAGAAGAGTAAGGCACAGGAAAAGTTGGGTTTGTTTGAAGAAGGTCGGAGGGGTATGTAAGTTTGTTCAATTGCTCACGGAGGCCAATAATGAGAAATTCTGTTTTTGAAGGGTTTAGACAGAGCAGGCTGGTGGTCATCCAAGTTGATATGAAGGCGATGGTGTTTTGAATGTGATTTATTGCACCTGTAAGTGATTGAGGAGAGAAAGATACAAACAATTGTGTATCGTCAGCGTAAAGGTGATGATCTACAGAAGACGAGGAAGTGATTTTGCTGAGTGGGGAAGTGTATAGAGTGAATGAAAGAGGCCCCAGAACAGAACCTTGAGGAACACCGTAGGTGAGGCTGTGAGAACTAGATGAGTGACCAGAGGCATTGACAGTGAAAGAGCATGAAGAAAGGTATGACTTGATCCAGGATAGGGAAGTACCAGAGATTCCAAATGTAGAGGAAAGGCGTTTGATAAGAATGGCGTGATCTATGGTGTCGAAAGCGGCAGAAATGTCTAAGAGGCATAGGCAAGACACTTGTTGGCGACCTATCGCCATAACAAGTTTGTTGTATAATGAGGTGAGTGGTGTTTCTGTAGAGTGATGTTTGGTGTATGCAGATTGATTTGGGTTGAGGAGATTGTTTGAGGTTAGGAAACCATTGAGACGAGAGAGGACAACCCGTTCCGAGAGTTTGGATAAGAAAGAGAGATTAGAAATTGGCCGGTAGTTGTTAGCACGTAGAGGGAATAAGCAGTGTTGTAAGCAAGACTTGAAACTTCAAGACCAAGAAGAGACCGATACAGTGATGTGCCGAGACCGAGAAGTACCAAGACCGAGACCGAGACACTACGTTCAAGACAGTAAAAGACACGTGATCCTATATAAAATGCTGTAAAATACTAATGTAAGCCTGTCAGTTTTCGGGAATAAGGTTCATTTGTATTTTAATGTATATAGTACCATTTCTGAGAATAGTTTTATATTGCCGCGGTTTATCTTTTTCGATATCTCTTCGTCGGCCTATCTTCTGATCGTATAAAGAAAGCTTTTTTAGACACGCCTGACATTTTCTATACGATTTTAAACAAGCAAATTCGATACCAAATACCAAACGAAATTAAAAAGTTGCGCATATTCTAGCTTATCATGAGAAACTCGAAGCTGTTCCGATCGCTTCGGTTATGGTGGTTTCACACCAATGACCAACGTAGCATAGCTATTGTTTGTCGATAACTTCAAATTGCGTAAAAGAAAACTTCACAATTTCATGTTCTCTCTCAGACATTTTTCCACTTTAAGATAATTGAATTGATTTCAGCATCATATGACTCACGCATTAACCAGAATTACCGTTTCTCGTAGATTCCGGTTTCAGTTTATAGCGCAAGATTTTAAGACAGTTAACGCGAAACTGATCGAGACCGTTTGTTCGAGACAGAACAAGACTTTCACTTCAAGACAGTTTATAAAAATTCGAGACACTACCTCGAGACCGAGTCCGAGACAGCAGGCTTCCGAGACCAAGACCGAGACACTAAAAAACTGTCTCGAGACCGAGACACTGTCTCGAGACCATACAACTCTGGAAATAAGCTCCCATACTTTGTTTTAACTTGCTATAAAAGCGAACGTATTGTCTAAAATTGCGTGACGTCATTTATGGACGTCCTCTAAAATAACAAAATAAAACCTTTTTTATATGGAAAATGCTTAAAAGCAAGCTTTAAAATCAGTAGCCATCAAATTGCTCAAAATTAAACATAAGAAATGAGTTTCACTTCACTAGTGTGCCGTCTGAATATCCATAGATCTCGTATGTGCTTGGTAACAAAAAAGTAAAGAACCACTGAGATACAGGTACATGTATGCGAGCGTAGGTATGCTCATTATTTGATTCATGATGATGATGATAATGATGATGATGACGATAATGATGATGATGATGATTACCGGCCCTTATCTTTGTAGCATGCATCTGATCCTTATTGCCCAGCAGTCCCAGCCAGTGGGTCTACACGCAAACGCACGTTGAGACACTGATGGACAACGTTGGGACAACATAATCCAATTTGCATGTTCTGGTTGGCTCCTTCCTCGATCTTCCTCGTCTGACTGTCTGTCTCTTTGTGTTCCTTTTGGTACTAAGCAACCGTAGCAACCTCAGCAAAAACGAGTGTTCTCTAATTGCAGACATCTGAGGAGTGGAAACACGTGTTCTACCTCTGCGCATGTCTGTCTTTCGTTGGTTGTATTGTTTCCTGCTTCTTCATATCTGGTTCGCTTCAGCCTTGGGCGCAGTCAAGCGCCGCATCAGTTGATGAGAAGACTGATCACAGAACTTATAACCACGTTACATCATCTAAAGCAGAAGAGAAGCCTTCAGAATGATACAATAAATATTATTTTATATCTTGTTCTACAGTTCAAGGCAACCCATTTATCTTTATTCTTGAATAAGAACCAGCGTTTTCTTAATTCAAATTCCACGACATTTTTTTGGCACGATAAATATGATCGACAAATAATTCTATGGCCTAATTATGTAAAGCCTTTCGCCGTGTTTTTATACGTTTTACAATACATTCCGAGGGGTAGCCCGACAAAGTGTGCGGGACAAAACGCGCCAACATTTAAGGCGCGAAACGACAAAAGCGCGCAATCAAAATAATGCGCGACGACGAAAGCGCGCAGAAAACTAATTTTTTAAATAGGCCTACCGGTCGGTATTCTTCAAAATTGCACGCAAAATATTGGGCAACACTATTTCAGCATCGCAAAATAATTTTCTTTTTATTTTCATGTACTTTAGTGTCGTAAATCATTTTAAGGAGATAAAGTTTACATTTCATCTATGTTAGAACCACTGCAACTAACCGGGAATACTCGACTGCAACTAATTCGGCCAGCTGTCAACTCGCACAAAACAATAAGATAAACAACTGTAAAGTAATAAAAACAAAAAGATTAATTATACACAGTTCACAAAGATTGAAGCAAGAAAGATCCCAAAAGTCGGTAACAGTTCAGATTGTAAAATGTCCAGCTTGTGATGAGGTTGGTGGTGCTGAGAAGATTGTGAAACATGTCAAGTACAAAACATGGTGGCATGAAGTATGTTCAGCTTTCAGAGGATGTGGTAATTTTGTTTGCGATTTTTGTTGAAACATTCAGCCAATGTAGGACAGAAGAGGGCAGGGGTGTAACAAGCGGGGGGCAGAGGAGGCAAAGCCCACAGTTTTAGTGCTCAGTGCCCCCATGTGTCCCCCAAATCGGTTCTTTTTATGTTTATCCAATAGTTTTTTAAGATTACCTTTGCTAAAATAATTTGTGCCCCCCATTTTTCAAATTTCTGGGGGGCAAAAAATTTTGTTGTTGCTTTGCACAATATTGTTTAAACTATGCCCCCCACTTTTCAAAACCTTGTTACACCTTTGGAAGAGGGGTAAGTTGGTTGCCACCATCTTGCCCCAAGCAGTCAACCAACTTGCCCCAAAAGAGGGACAAGTTGGTTGCCTTTCAGAATATTTTTGAGGTCATTTTTTGTAAAATACTGTGATGCCTTCTTTTGTGCTAGAGTCTAGTAGAGTATCTGCTATTAATATCTGCATAGTGGGGAAATATAATTACGTATCAAGAGCCACACCGGCAGCTGAGAACAATAGACGACATTGTCTTAATTCTGGCTATATGTACCAGAAAATACACAACATCATTAACCAATAAGATCATTAAATTCTGTCTTAACTATCAAAGTAATGCCTAACCATTCTAACTAAACTCATTGTAAACTTAGTAGCAATTCATTCAAAGTCAAAAGACAATCATTGGATTTCAAAACACTTGGACCAGTAAGAAATTAAATTAAAAAGTTTATATATATATATATTTATATTAAATAGCTGTCAGAGGATCCAATAGATTACCATGTTGTGATTCCAGTTCATCAATAACTGAATCGTGCTAAATACACTAACGAGTTCAAATGTCATTCTTAGTAAAAAAATAATTTGTGATCTGGCATGTCATTTCATAAAATCCCAGCACTCATAGCAGCGGTGCCTGTGTCTGAATATTTAAATGGAATTAGAGATTAACTTCAAGTTTTGTTTTAAGTACAATATATAATGGAAAGACAAGCACAAGTAACCTACATGGCACTTCTGAAATGCTGCACAAGCCAGAAATATATATTTTAACATACAATTACTTAAAAATATTCATATATTCAAAATCACAGACAACTGGGTTGAAGTTACAATAAACAATGAAAGATTGAAATCAATGACATCTTCACAACAATATCTGCTAGATTAACTATTTCGCTAATACATGCAATTAAACTACTTAGTAATTTTAAAACAATTCATTACAAAACCTAATGATCATAAACTATATTTAAAATAAAGTTCAAGAAGTAAAAACCAACACGAACGAAAAGATTAAGAGATCCAAAGATTAAGAGATTCAATGATTAAGAGATTCAAAGATTAAGAGATCCAACTGAAGCAGTTGCTTCTGATGGTAGGATGCTAGACGTTGTGTTAATAATCTTTTGCTAATGCATGCATTTTAATAACCAGCAATATGAAATTGAATTATAATAATTATAATATAATCATAAACCACTCTATCAATAAAGTACAAAATAAAAATAACAAGAGTATATACAGAACACATAGTCAAATAAGTGGAAAGACGTAGAGGTCTAATGAAGAAGAAACTTATGGTAGGAATAAATATCTCTTTTGTTAATACACTCATTTAAATCACTCGGTAATTTGAAATTGATCATATTAAAATATATATCATAATCGCAAACCAAATTTTAGGATTAATTACGAAGTAAATACACAAAATGTGATTAAATAAATAAAAAAATATGGTAATCAGATTCCAGAGATTTTACCTGCCTTTTGCCAATTCCAGCAATCTTTTTATTTTGTTCTAATGTAATTAATATGAGAATTTATGCTCTGAACTATTAAAAGTAAATAGTTGGAAAGATGACCTACATGTGCACAATTGCTCTGCAGTACAACTGCATTTGCGCCGTCGAGGCGTGTTCACTATGCAATTCTGAGCAAAAATGTTTTAAGAAGGGCGATGTCAAATTTCAGAATAAATGTTTTAGAACAAAATTACATTTGAAAAAGACCTTCTGTTCACTATTTTAATTGATGTAGTAACCTATAATGTTTTTTCACACAGATTTTAAATGATAAAGATCACCGTAGGAGGTTGCCGAAACAGGTGACTATTCTTGATACAATAAAAACTAAATTGTTGTGGGTCAAAAATATTACTTCTTTTGGTATGTATAGTTCAGGGATGTGCTAATTTTCGACTAATTTGTCTGAGGAAAATTCCAGAGACAACTGATTTCAAAATCAATATTTGGTCCAACCCATTGTGATTCTATCTTAATACATAAAATAATCTTGAACAATTAATAGAAAATGATCAAATAAATAACAGTACATCTCTTGCAAATTTCAATATCAACAACAGTCAACTTTCACAACATGGGATGTAATAAGCTTCCAGGAATGCTGCAGATAACACACAAATCTTTAGCTTGATGTCAAGATCATGTGATGCAACAGTTCCTGGTTATTTCAGTTCTTCATGACCAGATTCATATTCGACCACTTCACCAGGGGTTGAACTCTGCTCAGCGGGTTCCACGTCATTTTTCTTTCCAAAATCTAGTTTTGCCCATGGTTCAAGGTTTCCGGAAGCAAATATACCATAGAACAGAGTTCCAATGCAGTAAAAACTGGCTGACAAGTAGAAGACAGAACGCCATTCTTGAGCCGTCTAAAACAGTTCCATCGTTAGAATTACATTCTATACAAATTGATAACTTTCTATATTTCTCATTAAATGCCTCAAAAGGCATGTAGGTCTACAGTGAAGCATATAACTTGAATTTTGGACTTAATAATTGATCTAGGTGAAATTAGGGTTGCCAACCTTACAGAAATATACAGACACAACATAAAAATATCTCACCAAGCTCCCTCCCGAATGCCTCCCAGAATCATACCTCATTTTGCTCATGAACCATCTTGCCCACCAATTGCTGAAAAATAGAGCCACTGGACTTCCATTAAAAAGGTTTGACACTTCTGCACTACACGTATCTGAACTATTAACGAGCTAGTTAGTTCGTGACAGGCAAGTCGTATGCAAAAGTCACAGTGGGTAAGCTAAGAATTGTGACACCAAGAGTTTACTTACCCTATTCATGGTAAGATGTCCGGCTACAGTTGGAGCAATAATTCCAGATATACTCGACAAAGTGTTGGATATTCCCCAAATGATGCTGGCATGCTTCCAACACAAAATAACATTGCTTACTGTTATGACCATAGCACAAAATAATACAAATACATGTTAAGTTTGTATTATTGTAGCCACCTGTTACTGTTTTTACATGATACCATGATGTATAATCTCTATTAGCCATCAAATGAGTAGTTAGAAAATAATGCTGCTAGTAAATAGTGTAAAAAAGTACTTAAACGCTCCTTTTTGTTTTGGCGATAAATCTGTAAACTCAAAGAAATTTACAGACACTACATAAAATATCTCGCTGAGCTCCTTCCCGGATGCCTCCCAGATCCCTACCTCATTTTGCATATGAACTAATTCAATAACATTTTGAAGACTGTAAGAGGAATGAATTATCAATGTTTATCGATAATTGTATCAAATTATAAATATCAATAGAGTACAAAATTATGCACATTCTAAGCTGCAAAAAAAAATAAAAACTTTCCAACAAGTAAAAGTAAAAAAAATTATTTTGTGCAAACTACATACCTTGTGTACTAAAAAAAGACATTACATTACAATAGCTTCATTTAAGCATATAATAATGAAAGAAAATGGTTATTTGTAAATATGACTTGAGTAGTTGTGTTTCATTAAAATTTTATTGGAAAAGAAATTGTTTTTTTATAGAAATGTCCAAACACAATGAGGTTCAGAAACTGTGTATTTATTGCTTTCCTGTGAACTTCAGATTTATGTCAGCCACTCTTTGCTGTCCCTCCTCCTCCAAATGGCCCTGATTTCAGTCTGCATGACTACAAGATGTTGAACGTCCTTCAAGAATATGTTTATCAAAATTGCTTATGCAATGTATGTATACAATAGACCATGCCAGACAGTGAACTGTGGAGGAACGGAATCAATTTGGTTAAGGAATTGCTAAGCATGCAACATAACTGTAACATGAATAAGTCCTCATGATCGCAAGGCAAGATAGCCTCAATGCACGTTTTTGAAATCACATTTTAAACATGAGCTTTGAATAACAATTTAATTCAAATAAATTTTAAATGTTGATGTGTTCATGTTTTTGTCAAATTGTAAAGTTTAACAAAACAATAAAGCTTAATTTTTACATGCTGGAAAGTTCATTTTTTCCAAATTTGAACATGCACAAGGCTGCACTCTGTTTATAGAACTTTTGGGCATGCTTCATAGGATTGCCTACCTGAGGTGCAATGTCAAGAGGGCTTACACCGAACCCAGCCCATGCAAAGCCACCAATTCCAACAGCAAATGTGAGGCAGGTGATTGCAGAAGTTGGGGTCATAGTATAAGCAGCAATGACCATAAAGACCGCCTGACCGATGAAAGCTGGAAAAATTAACACAATAAAATTAGCAGCTTTGATCCAATTTTAATGAAAGTCAGTTACTCACAGATCTGTCTTTTCGTTATGCCGTGCCACAAGTCTATGATTTTGGCACTTACAACCTCTCTATATCAACTGTCTTAGATCAGTCTCTTACTAACCACCACATTGAGCACCAAACCGTGTAATTGGCTCTTCATGTTGTGAATTACCGATGCCTGAAACTGGATTTCACCCAATGCCTCTTTACCTCTAAACTTCTTCAAATAGCTTCTACACCTCAATCTTCCACGGACACTTGGTACCCAGGTACAGTGTAACTCTAATGTTCACACAAGACCTCCCTTCCAGATCGTCACGCTCTTCTCTCCGCAAAATCAATATACAGCCCAGAGCAGCATATAGATTGTTTAATAGGAAATGTTCTAGCCATGAAGTCTAACTGGAAGACTAGAAAGGCTATATTATGTGGCAATAGTCAACCCCTGGACAAAACAAGTCAACCAACAATACTGCTACCAGAGTAAATGTGGCAATGACGCACAGGGAAGCAAAACAATGGGAACATTCTGAATTCTCTCTCCACCAAGTTCCTCCATACTGCCAAGCAGGCACACCAGGTGAGCTGCTAAATTTGTAATACACAAAGGTCTATTCAGCTCCTCCTCCTCCTATTGAAACATATGTCTTTACAACAGCCTTACCGTGAACCCTAGATCATGTCACACCTGCTGTCACTCATTCATCCAGACACTGAACTCAACCCTGAGTCTACATCGATTTAAAAGTCTCAACCTCACTTCTTTGCAATAATCCCAGCTATTCACGTTAATTTTACTCTTTCTGCTGCCATCTTCTTTCGTCCAAGAAGATGGCAGTCATATATCCTTGATACAAAACAGTAGTCTTGATTCCACTCTCGGTCCTTACTATAAGCCTAGCTCTAAGTCGTCTAATGTACAACAACTGTGCTTAAGAGTGTGAATTATTCCACCATCACTAGCACCTATGCTTTTCTAGCAATTAGAAGGTGCATGGAAGAACTGCACTTCATACCACAGTCGAGTAGTCAGATAATGGACGCAACCCATGATCCACTTGAGACCTCGTAGTTGTTTCAGTGGATCTCAGCAATTGTTCTATGGGTGAATTGTATCTGTCTCTCAGGGACATTGCCACCACTCTCACGGATCTCTGCTAAGATGATACTAATAATAACAAGGATCTACATGTATAGAGTTCTTCATAAGAATAGTGACAGTCGTAATATTAATAATAATAGTAACAGCAATATTAATATTAATACTCCTGTAGTAGCTCATTGAAAAAACTATGTACTGATACTGTATTTTTTTGGTCTTAGAAACATAGTCTTCTCCGAGCTCTCTCATTTGGTGTTGTCATTTCATGTTTCTTCAATATTTCTTCATAGCTCGAGTTTTAGCACTTAAATAATTACCACATACATTATTAGTCTAACCAATGTAAACCCAGAGCCCGTTATATCTAATAACTGGGTCGTTCTGAAACACCTTAGGTGATTAGTTTACATACCAGAGCAGTTCAACAATTTCCTAACATTGGTTGTGCTCAGCCACCTTTTCGATAGCATTAGGTCAGCAAGATGACCTCCGACCAGCATCATAACTGACATCACCAAATACGGAAGCGAGGACAACATTCCTGCCTGCAGAAATGTAAAAAAACACATCACAATGGACATGCAAGCAGAGAAACTCATTCCAGCGCCAATGGGAGGCGCCTGACATGTGCTATATTATATATGCTAATAATAATTATATTACATCGTATTATGCCTGCAAAAATGAAACACATGAACTCTCTGATGTAAGGTACCACATCAGCTATTGATACCCATCTCATAAAGATGAGTTTAAACTCTGTCCACAGTCAGAAGCTAGTGCATTATCACTCACATACAGAGTTACACGTGTGAATTGTGGCCCGTAAGTGACAATTCAGGTGGTGTAGCTGAGGATGGAATGAAACCATCATAAGATAGTATCAATGAGAATATTTTATAATAAGACCCAACATACTTAACTACCAGACACAATATCAACTGCATCATACTCATACACAAGGTATTTTATCTACTTGGAACCAAACAATTGAAGAGTTATAAGCCAAAGCAGACGAATTACTGTTCTCTGTAACATTGTCAGACCAAGATGCATTCTTCACGAATTATTCCAAACCATCCATGAAACCGGACACTACCTACGACCCGCTTGCACAGCCATGATATGCCGTGCTCTGACCACTTTACCACGAAGGGATTTATCAATAGGATGTACAGTTAATGTACAAGTTTTACAAACATAACATGAATATCATTACTTTGGTATTTTATCATTACATTACATTACCCTAGTCCCATTGTGCACTTGCAAATAATGCAGCAAAGGCTACAGTTACCAAATTACTGACTTACATATCAATAGTTTATTAATCAAACTCATACCAAATTATAAAGTCTCAACATTATAGCAAAGTTCTAACAAACTTCCACAAATATCATTGGGGCTCAGTCAAAACAGAAAAGAACATGCAAGTGAGGTAAAAATCGGCTCAATGTCAAAGGCCAAGGGTCAGGGAGGCAAACAGTTAGATGGATGTGGTGAATGGCGTCTAAATTTAGAATGATGAAAGAGGTGCGGGCAAGAGGATAAATCAGCATAGGATATGTGGAAAAGAGTGATTTCTGTTTTGAATAATCTAAGACCTGCCCATATATAGCAAAAGGCCAACTTGGCCACTATACATTCAGTGTTATGACTTGCTGCCTGTTTTCGTTTTACATGCAGATATATGTTACAGAAAATTGAGTGTCATGAGTGCAGTTTGTTTTACCTCGCTCAGGTAGAAGTTCATGATATCATTTAGAAAGGTTGGAAGCTCTGTCAGGAGAGTGTAGAAGCCCCAGTTCTCAGCAAAATGTGCGACTGCAATTGCCCAAAATGGCATTGATTTAAGAATATGCTTCCATGGAATTGGAGAATCCTAAACAGAAACATTGAGCACTCTATGCATAATATACTAAAAACGAAATGTCTGTGTGTCATTCATGAAGTCAACGTTCCTGTTACGCTCTTCCACAAAGCATCATTTGTCAGATGTGCCATCTCACAAATGATGCTTTGTGAACAAGAGCATTTTACGGGCAGTGTTGTTTGCATTGACACTATGACTAACTGGTTAATTTCATCATTTACAGTGAAATTGCCATTCAGCTAGGTTACATGATGTTTATGGTCTTGGACAATTGTTTTAGCAACTCAGTTAATATAATTTTAGAATATTTTAAATGTTGCTGTCAAACGCTATGCATTGTTTACCTATATTCCAGAGTAGGAAAGGATAGGAAAGGATAGGAAATGGAGGGAGGGAGAAGAAAGGAGATGAGGGGGAGCAAACTGAGATATTTGATTTCTATCTTGTCCGAGTATTTAACCCTTGGCAGTTTTAGCATAACAGTTAAGCATCCCAATTTCCACATGCACTTGGCAGACCCACTGAAACAAGTGAGCCATTTGAAACCAGCATTCACACAATGAGTATTAAAATGAGAACAATCATTTACCACAGTTACCACTTCACTACACATGGCAAATCCATTCATTCATTCTGGGCTCTTATATAGCGCTCCTTTGCTTCCAGCCCAGCCATGGCAAAAGGAAAAAGACTTGTATGATTTTAAAACCGGAATGACAGGTGAGTTGGATCATATACCTTGGATTGCATGTAAGAGAATCCAATGCTTTCTGTGACATATTCCAGTTCTTCAGATGTGATGGTCGAATGGTCAAGCGGAGACTCCACCACCAACCAACACCAAAACACATACCACACCAAAGCCACAATACCTAAAAATATAGGAAGCATAACGTTGAGTTGTGGACACAAATAAACACATGTGTGCATTATCAAAACTATGATGAGATAACAGAACTTCATGTCTTCAGTATTACAGTAATTGAATGAACAAATAATGATAGAAGGTTTTTCTACCCTAATCCATCCAATCCTTTGTCTTCCAAACTTTCCGTCCTCGCTTGAACCTGTCTCAGCAACTGCTCTGCTTCATCTTCAATCTCTCTGGAAACAGGACTCTGATCTCAACCAGACATTGTTGGCTGAACCATGCAAGTCTCTGATATGACACAACACCTGTCAATAAGCTGAGGCTCTGCACTCAAATTTAGAGTAGCGCCTTAAATACGTGAAGAGTATGATTTTATTGCAATGACAGAGTAGGGTTCATTAATCGCATTCTTCAGCACCCTAAACATTATTTTTAAAAGTAAAATGTAGTGCACTGGCCCTGCGTAGGAACCTTTTTGCAAAGAAACCTAAGCATCTGCATAATATTCATAGAGCTTTAAAATATTTGAGTTAAAATAAATCATCATTTAAGAGTTCAGATGAATACCAAATTAAGCTTTTGCCTTCTACAATTGATGTAAAGCATCAATAACACAGACGTACCAAAAATGTAGAAGATCCAGGGCCAGCCAAGATACTCAGCAATAACTCCAGAAAGTGGCATCGAAATCATTGTCCCCACATACGATCCTAAGAACAGAACACGAATGATTCACAACAAAACTCATCTCCAATGATTATAATTATTCATGGTTTATTTAGTTATACACTGACCATATAATTTGCATTATCTTAATCTAGGACATTTCTGAAATTCTCTTCCAATTCTCTTCAATTAGTTGACACACCGCGTTCATATTTAGGCTGTCGGTAGCCATTCAGTGGGTGAAGATTTGTCTCAATCATCCAGGCCCGTGCACGCACTGATCATCCTACTGGACCAAAAATCAAAGCTTTGAACACCTTATTAACATAGTTTTGTCTGCCATCACACTATGAGAAGTGCAAAAACATCCGGAACCTTCTGGATACAATCATATCTGATAATGAGGTCTGTCTAATGCACATAAAACCTTATGGATTGATGATCATATCACAGTATATGGGAATGACAAGATTCCATTAGTGGAAGACATTCAGCGTCTACTCCAACACCACTGAGAGCACCCAGGCTCCTATAGCATGTTTAAGATGTACATGGTGGAGTCTAGCATTCAACCCAATATTCGTACTTCAAATTCCTTGAAGGCTTCTCATACAGCATGGGTATTTGCTGTTCACCTTTGAACTTCTGACTGACTGCTGCCATCTGCCTCAACATTGAATCGAAGTAGGAGAACGTCCAACCAGTTCTAGCATGTCAATGCTCCCATTTTCTTAAATACATGCTAACTGTGCTACACTGCCAACTTAATTTCCTCATATCATGACAATGCTTCCCATAGGACCAAACAAGCTATGTAAGTGTATAGAATGTAAGAGAACAAATACCACTAAATCCAATGGTAGCAAGACGACTCCGTTCCAGTGGAGGAGCCCACTTGCTCCACAATGCCTGCGTACATGGATATGTAACACCCTGTAAAATTCATGAAAAAAACTTTAAAAAAAGAGAGGAGCTATATACATATATTCATGTATATACATGCATAACATATATATATATATACACAATGTCCTACATATATATGTATATATATAACTGCTAGTACAACAACCTTCTTGTTTGGAAGTTTCAACATGTATATAAGCATGTACATATAGGTATGACTAACGCGTGAAAATAAATTAAGTTTGAAATATAAAGTTCCTTGTGCAATTCCAGACCAGTACCAACAAGGGAGGAAAATAGCAGTAACGGGTTTTACTCAATTTGTTTAATTCATCTACTGAAATCCATAGATGCAGTGCTTCTCACATATGTTCTGATAAAGCAAAATAAGGCGTCAAAACTGGCAGTAAAGCCGAGAACGGACTGCAGCAGTAAAACAGATTGTCTTATACAATTATGCAATTCAACATCATTTTGAATATCATCGAGGAACATTTTTCAGAGGAAATATCCCCCAAAATAATCACCTAAACATTTACATAGAATTAGCATACATGCATAATTACATATGCCATCCCATTCAATAGTGAACCACTTACATTCACCAACACATAATTGGAACTCCAGTTTAACATTTTAGTTAACAGGTACTAATTGTAACACATCAATATGATTTATCATAGGAATTGCACATCCACTTGACCTCAAATAGACCCTCCAATATCCTAAGAGCAACAAGAAGAGGTAGTCCTCCAAGTTCAGCAGCTGGTGGCGTCAGTATTGTAAAGACTGCAGTGCAAAGTATTCCACCACCAAATAACATCTTTCCACCAAAACGATTTGACAGCCATCCTATGCAAGTGAATTTCTATGAAAGATTATTCCCTGCACGAATTCATCCGTACATCTTAAACATTAACACTGGTTATTTTAAACTTATCCGCAGTCTAGGCAAAGCTGCAAACTAATACATAAAAATGATGTGAAAAAGCAGAGGACCAAAGCTGAAGGGTTTCAAACCAATAAAGTTTCTCACTGATTTTGTCATTTTTAAGACAATCATATAATTGCAGATATTAACTAGACGTGTGCATTTCTGTTTTACGAGTATAGTACATGGCGTCAGATGTCAGCAGATCAGAGTAACGAAATTCATTACACATAATAATCACATTGTTAGATTTCGATCTGCTTCTTAAGCTGACCTTGATTTTCTCTATAACACAATAATCAATTAACCTATAAGAATTCAAAGCTAATCTTCCACACATGCAGTGTTTTACCTCCTGGAATCTGAGTGATGGCATAACCCCAGAAGAATGCTCCTAACAGTGTTCCTTGCATGCCAGGCGTCCAATCAAAATCTGCAATCTAACATAATCAGACACATGCACTTTATTCAATGGCACAATAGAAGTGCTGATTACAGTATTCATTTAAGATAGCACCACTAGCTGCTCACAAGGTGTGAAATGTTAATCATTATCCAATCATAAAAGTAATTAACTACTTTATGGAAGTGAATTCACAGAAAACAGCTTATTCAGAGGTGCTTCTTGGTCAAAGGAAAATCAGTAGGAAGGTACAGCTGAGATCCAAGGGTTAGGCAGGTTTAGACAAACAGATGGCCTAGATTGGCTGCTGTTGGAACTCGCTTAACCACCTGTTACATCTTGGTCTCTAAACATGCCAGATATATCATGCTTACACTGCATAGAAATTTGCTGTGTAGCAGCCATTGTCAGCCACTAGAATTTATAGCACAATAGTTACACGCTGCAGTTGACATCAATCCCTGCAGAGTGTGTTACAATTTCAATGAAGATGAAATACCACACTATTTAGCAGATGCATCTGAGATATCTTATGATACCAGTGCCCTTCTCTGCCAATGTCAGCCTACTCAAGACTTCCACAGTCAAAATCCATGCCATATTATTCTCAAAGGTTCTTCTTCTATGACTGTGTTTTTCCAACCTATTAACAACTTACACAGTGACACAGTAGTGATATAAAATCATACTGCAAATTTCTAGGTCAACACAGCCATTCTCAGCTCAAGATGTTTTTTTCTCCACGATATTGACATTTAAATGTCACATAATTTTATATTCAATTCTATTGGAAATTATGATCAGTGGGTGTCAATATGTAAAATAAATGCATTCACAGGCAAGGCTTTTTTCTTCAACCAGACAAAGCACATCATCCAAAGGCAGGGCTAACTATGCAAATACGGAGGGAATTTATGTAGGGCAGAGCTCCAGAGAAGGAATTTCATGGCAGCATGTCAATTCATTACATGCAAAGGTGACATGACAGAGATCGTTGCATTTCAAAGACATGGGCAAAGCCAGGTTCAAAAGCTAATCGTAATCCTAAACACTAAACTTTCAAAGTGCCACTCATTAAGTCAGAGGGGTTTCTAGAGGGTAGTCAAAATGAAGACCTAGTATTGTTTACAAAGAGTTCAAGCTTAGGTAACAGCATTTGTGTACAAGCAGCCTAAAGGTTCAATTCGACACTGTCACCCATGAAATACTGGCTGGAAAGAGTGCATATTAATGTTGTCAGCAGCACAAGTTGTCTGGTGCTAAACCACAATCACGTTCTCCAAAAAATCAGAGACCAACGTGGTCCTTCAGAGTGATTTGGATAAATCGTCTGGTAGCAGGCTATATATACAGCATATACCTTCACATTAAACAGTTTACCAGAACGTCTTCAATGTTTTCTAGCCACATTATAATTCACACAACTGTCTTTCAGTTGTGTAACAAACTCTTAGTCTGGCTGTGGCAATTTTGGTTCTTAAAGTAGAGCAGCTATTTACCTATATTTATCACAACATAGTGAAGAAATAAGCCTTAAATGAGTTCAGGCAGTGTGAGGTTGTTCAACATTTCATGAGCAATTTCAGAAAAACACAACATGTGATTGCCAGACCTGAATACAGAGTAGAATTTTGGTTCTCAAAGACCATACAACCATTTAAAAGTGTATGTGCTGTAATGGAGGGAGGATAATTCATGCAAGGATTTGCAGCTGTAAAGAATTTCATGCTTTACTGGTTGACACATTTTGACATCATATTATTACAGTAAAAATGTTATTACGGTCGTCTCAGTACAAGTTTAGTGTGTTTCAAATCATATTTTTTGTGATGGACAGACATGCAGTTAAAGTAGAGCAGCTATTTACCGATATTTATCACAACATAGTGAAGAAATAAGCCTTAAATGAGTTCAGGCAGTGTGAGGTTGTTCAACATTTCATGAGCAATTTCAGAAAAACACAACATGTGATTGCCAGACCTGAATACAGAGTAGAACATGCAAAGAGAAATGAACATTTGCTTCATAAGAGACAAAACGGTTCATACAAATTTTATAAGGAATTCCATAGGAAGTCAAAGTCATTAAGTGAATTCCTGAAGAATAATGATCATCTTGATGATCTTCACAGGTGAAAAGTATGGCATCACTTACCGATATCTCAGTGCCGTTTACGACAACCGTGTAGTTATGTACCATGGCAACAACGGCAACACTCATGTTGACTCTCAGGGCATATATGTTACCTGTGTATAATGTATGAACACAAGACATCATAAAAAAAATGGAAATTTTTTTGAAGTATATCACAGCAATACTAATAGGCTCTGCAGGACTTGCCCCAAAACATCTGGTTGAAGTAACACTGTGGCCCCATTCAGCTTCCTCCCACTGTCCACTTCATTCGTCCAGTAGACTTGACCTCATGGTTCCTTGTAAAAGCCCTGCTAAGGTTCAGTTTCAATCCGTTGCTCCAATTGGTCCCTCTCTTTAGAATGTGCTTTCTCTCTCTGTTTACTCTAAAATTCTATCTGGCAGTCTCTCGTCCTCTTTCGCTTTTATAACAACCCGGTTCTCCACTGGCAGTGTTTCTGAACAATTCACCCTACTAGATGTGCCATACAAATGCTAAAATACAATACAACACTATAAAAAAACTGCTATAAATAGCTTGTGCAGTACTTTTTATTTTTGTGATATTGCACAAATTCTAGAAGAATCATGCATGCAATGGCTGCTACATGTACAATTTCATAATCCCGGATCTTGAGGATGTTAATAAAATCCACACAAAATGATAGAAATAAGAACTTTATAATTAGTACTTTTGTTTGATCAACATAAATGACAATCAAGTGATGGCAATCTGCAATCCAAACTTAAGAACAATACTTATAATTGCTTATAATTATATTACAATTCATAGCTCTCACATGACAACTTTAATAAATTAAATAAGTTATTACAATAATTTATTGCTCTATGGCATTCTCCGTGTGGCCTTTAAATGGTCACGTCACGTATTGAAGAAGTGACAAATAACAGTAGGTAAAGTTAAAGAAACAATCAAAACAGTGACAAAGAAGAGTAGATAAACTGAATTAAACAATCGAGATATAATGGCTTACAACATCCCAGGAACATCATGATTGCCAGAATGTATCGTTTTGGAACTGGTTTCAGCCATTTCCTTCTGCCAGGTGATAGGCTCTCATCGTCGCCTTCCAGTTCATGTTTGAAGCTTTGCTTGATGGATGTTCTCTCATCCGGTCCATACTCCACTCCTCCATCTGACATTCTACTTCAACTCTGACAGTGGCAGCAAAACCTAACTGAGAGTTTTTGTCCAACTAAAATAGGAAACAAATAAAAACAAATTAAAAATCTACTGGCTTTAATAACTTCTCTCATGATTGCATCAGATGGCTCAAATAAACATATTACTCTTTACTTCTCCAAATGATGCATATCCCACACTGCACCACGACTCTGAACGAAATTTCATCTGAAACAATCTACGTATTCTTAGTTCCTCCACCCGCACAGCCAAATGATGACAAGTTGCTACAGAAATCGATTTTAACTGTCAGCAGCCGTGCAAGGCGCCCAATACACTATACATCTAACCTAACCAATGCTCCTGCCCCGCAAAAGAAGGACTAGTTAACCTTATGGGGATATGGTATTCAGTTGGTTAAACTCGGTAAATCAACTCTGCACGCCAGTGTTTCATCCATCAATATATGGTCCCCTTGAGACAGGGCCGCCAACAGACATTCCGGGCCTCTAGGCAGAGCAGCCACAGGAACCCGGGCCCCTAGACAGAGCAATTACGGGTTTGTAAACTATCTTTAGGCTAAATGAGAAAATTGAATCCAGGAGAAGTCGAGATGAGTAGTGACCAGGGTTCGATTGACATCAGAGCATGTGGACGAGTACATAGAATGTGCTATCTTCTAGTATCTTGTTTGCTCCAAAGTCAAGCCACCACAACTGTTATGCATCCTATTCAACAGGGTTGATTGTGGCAGTGATATTTGAGAAAGTCTAACTATGCTGGCTCCTCTTCATCGATCCTTACCTGTGGCATTTCTCAGGACTCAGTTCAATGACCAGCTCTTTAATACTGACATCTTCATCATTATTCAAGGTAATGTCTGCATGGTCATTCTCTATTCAGATGACTTCCAGGTCGATGGCTCCTGTCCTCCTCATTTCACCAACGACGGCCAGCATCTGTGGTCTGCCTCAATAAGCTGCATCAGTGGGATCGCTGACTGGATGAAATGCAGTTGATTACTGCCAATCAATCACAGTATAAATCCTCTGGTGCTCGTACTTATGCAAGCGGAAAATTAGATTGCAGCCCTTGATATGTATTAATACTACTAGATTGATGAAGCTTTGGCCATTAGCCAGTAGAGTTAGATGCTCCTTGTGAGTACCAGCTTTGCAATCCTGAGACAGCTTAGGTAGGGACTAAAGAATCAAAATTTTCAATATAATCTCAAATCGATTCATGGTGCAAGTTAAGGCTGAATGACTTCACTGACAGACTTGGTGTAATCCAGGAGAGTAAGCTCACATTAATACCACATGTGACAAACCTTTGTAAATCTTGTTTCCATCACATCAGGGCAATATATGACATCAGATCAGCTCTAACTAAGAATAAGTCACAAAGTGAATAGTCTAGAGTGTCACTCTCCTGTCCCAAACCATAGCCAGTTCACTTGTGTCCTCTTGCCTCAATTATGCCAATTCAGTTTTGTGGGTCTCACAGACCTTAAACTCAATAAGATGCAATGCCACTGTGAGCTCAAAACGTGACCTTCACCTTCTCATTTGAGTTGTCCCCTCTCCGATAGATTAGGTAGGGCCTATGATTGGATTTATTAGCATCATACAAAATATACATTTACATAAACGAACACCAGTCGTCTACATTATGATTGTCATACACACAATTCTAAATAAAGCGTCCTATCACTAAACAGAGTCCGATATCTCTAAAGATCATCATAATAAGCACAATATACAAATAGATAACATTAAATATAACCATCTTATATGGAGACAGCAAGCCAATCAATATCAAAGTACATAATTATGACAGAATCCAAATCACCTTCGTTCGAGTAGTGTCACGTGTCCTATCATGAGCATACTCCTCAGCCCTGCATTGGCTTCCTGTTAAATTCAGAATAAAACTTACGTTTGCCCAACAAATCCATCAGCACAAGCACACCTCCCTACTTTAAATCAAAACTATTTCCTTACATCCCTCCTCATTGCCTGAGATCATCAAGCACCGATTATCTAGATCAGTCACGGTGCAGAACCGTCATGGGCTCTTGTGCTTTTGTTGAGGTGGTACCATCACACATATCATTATACCATCAAGAAGTCAGAGCCCTATCGAAGGACCAAGTTATGCTGGTTATTTTGAAAAATGCTACCTTAATGCATAGATAACAAGAGTATAGACAACAAAAGTCCTTAATTTAGTTAATACGAATAAGCAATTAAAATTAAAAATGAATTCCTAACACCAGAACAAATCTTAATGTGACATGGACATACGATGGACATATCATGATCTTACTTGTTCCCTATGTAGTTTCACCAAATCACATTTACCAATGCTCCACATGGGCAACTGATATTGAAATATTCATAGCTTTTTGCCATCAGTGGGAATATAAATGGCTTAATATTATCAGCCATAAAAACGTTAGACAAGGTCAGGCATGAACACCAGTTAGAGTGAAAAATACATCCATTTTCAATGTGCAATGCACAATGAACGATAGTGGCAAATGCAATAACACCCGTCATTGGATTGGTAGAAAAAAATCCATGTGAAGCCCACAATGAATGACAGTAGCAAACACCATAAGTCATTTGATGAAATCAAGAACGAAAAATTTCCAACATCAAGCTGATTTAAAGTGTAATTTAGTCTGGAGAGCAATTACAGTAATCCAAGACTTCTTAAAATAACATAACATAAGCATCAGTGTAGTTGTAGTTCCCAAATCAAATGGCAGCATAATTATAACAACATCTGTTACAGCTAAATCCAGATGCAAAGTGAGGATGAAAGGGGATGACCAGTCCTACAAAAAAAGCCACTTATGCCCCATACGACATAAGATGGAGGTTGATAGGCAAGCCATGCCTGGAGTGATATAAAAGTTATGTTCAATAATTCGACTGAAATAGTGGAAATAGTTTGAAGACTTAACTAAGTAAACAATAGAGAATGGATGGACGCCTCACAGGCTGGCACACAAGTTATTTTAACATACGACCTGTAATGCTACTATTTCGTTCGTTCTTTGGCACTGATACCCATGTTCTCAGACAGTTATTTCCACCATCCCTTCCTTCCTCCTACTCGGGGCGATAAATATTTTATGTCTATGGTATTGTTCAGCCGTTATCAAATGTAGTACTCTAATATTTCTACCATTGGCACTAACTATGTATATGACATTTCTTTTTCCTTATTTTTACTTTGAATTTACTTGTGTTTTGTGGAATGTAACTTGCTGCAGTTTGACAGCCTGTTTAACAAACGAAAATAAATAAATAAATAAATGTCATCTATTTAGGGATGAACCGAAACTCAGCTCGGATACTCGACTTTGACAGGTATCGTGGTACTCAGCATTACTCAGATTCAGACAAACAATGGGTCCAAATATCAGTAAAGGTTGGCTAGTGAAAAAAAAATTTGAGTTCCCATCATTTTCTGTTTTCAAAACGAAAATTGATTTTTTTATTTACAAAAGATCCAAGCACATCTAATCTTTATCACTTTATCACTTTCGTAGTGAAAAACTGAAAATGAAAAAAAAAAAAATAAATTCGTGCATTAGAATTTTATGTTTACCTTTTCTACCGAGAGAGTGAAACTTTTTAGATATTCTGTACTCGTTATTCAGACTCAAAACTACTCACTAGTAATGCCAATGTTTTTTGTAACATTAACAAATTTGTGTATTGTGATAATTACATCGTAAGTTCTGGACTACATAAACCCCAAACAACTTAACTGGTGTTGTTTGTCGAATGGAATCTCCAAACTTCTAAAGCACCACTTATTCATGAGTGCAGCATCGAATCAGAGGGGTTATCCAAAGAGTAGTCTGCGGGATGTCAGAGTCCAATTTCCATAGGGTTAGAAGAGGCAGAGCAGCTGTTAAGGTAGATGTGGTATATTTTCAAATAGTATTAAGAGATGTTTTGTTTATGTTTAAAGAGTCTGTTTGCCTTAAGCCAACCATTAACTTGTGGCAGTTCCAGGTTGATCAATTTACAATTTTTTAAGATCTGTGAGACAAATAAAATAATAGGGGACCCAGGATTGCTACTTGTGGAACCCCATATTTTGAGATAACTTGCCATTGCATAATACTTATTGTTGTCTACGGTATAAGTAATTAGTCACCAAATGTGGCATTGGAAGAGAAGTAACCTGGTTAAGCACAGTTAAGATTAGTCAAATTGTCTAACTATACAATATAATATATACTCACTGTATTATTCAAAGATCACTGCATTCCATGGAAGTGCCCTATTGCTAAGGTTATTATGGGTGGGCCTGTCAGCGGCAGGATATCCCATGGGCCCTCCTTTGTAACTGATAAGCCTTCATTGTCAATGATTTGGTTACAATAAAATTATCATTATCGGTACCATTATAATTTTAAATCGGAGAAATGTCTCACTTCAGATGCCAGTTTCCCAGTTTTATAAACAAGATTTTATGATCTACGGTGTCAAATGCTTTTGAAAGGACGATGGAGAAGCCAAGGAATCTTCATTATCATCAATGGCACATGCCTGTACAGTGCTAAGCCTGGAAGTCATGTTGGTCAGAAAATATGATTTCCTTTTTAATGTTGTCATTAAGTCTGGTTAGAGAAGAAAGATAAGATATACTTTAGGTTGATAATTAACCAGATTTGCTTTTATTAAATGCTAAAATATTGGTGTAATTCGTGTCGATTTAACTACCAAAGTCATTATACCAGTTATAAAAGAGGAGTTAATAATTTCTGAAAGTGAGCTCATAATTTCACAATGAGACCCAAAATTAATAACTTATCAGACATGCGAACTAAATATAGATCTCAATTAGTATCACTTAGTCATATAAACTTAGTCATTTTTTCTAGCAAAGACTGCTATAACTCAACACCGTGCCTTTGCCATCATGGGCCCTTCTATGTGGAATGACCTACCTCCATTATCAGTGGCAAGTTTTTAATCGAGCTCCCACCGTCATCCATTCGTTGCCTGAAGACTTTCTTATTGCCTCGGGGCTGTCACGATAAGAGCGCTTCTGAATAGCCAGTACTGGAAGAAGCGTTATATAATAATGAATAATCAGATACAATAGGCCTACGATACAATTTACTAACCTTCAAGTAAACATTACCAAAAAATGATTTTTCGCTGCAATATAAAACGTAAAATTTTAATCCCACCTCAATTCGCTCACAAGGGTGAATGAAATTGATAACATAATATAATAGTGTCAAATAAAAGCGGGTTTGCGTACTAATGTCCAGCAGTCTACCGGGACATCTGACAGCCTTGTTTCACCAGCTCACCACCAACGACGCTCTACGTCGTTTTATCGATCAAATAATGTTTGCGTTTTTATTCACCAACAAGAATCGCATCTAAAATCATTTTACAAGCATCCTGCGTATCATACGCGTTTCCTTACCTTCCTCGCAGCCAAAGAAGCATATGGCACCTTCAAGGAATTCAGAATAACTTAGAATAACACAACGTAGCCGACGCAAAGGCCTGTCGCGCTCTTCCACTCAGCCTGCGCTGCATAATGATCACTCCGTCCGCTGAATGGAAAAGATGGCCATTCACAGCAGCTGCAATTGCCGAAGCCAACCCGAGTAGTCGAATCCTGGCTAGTAGGGCCTACTCGATGTCAATAAAGAATCAATTAATTTCTTAAGCGAGTGTTCGAAAATCGCATGCAATTGCAACTGAACTGTAGATAGTTATTGTCTTTATTCGGTAGGTCCTAGATTCGGTTAAAATTATTATATTCAGCTGGCCAAAAATCTACCGCAATGCTGCAGAGGATCGATTGCCTTGACGCCATCTGTTACCAGTTTCAAACGGAAACTTGGGATTAGAATTTTTATCACAGATTCACAAAATGAAATAGCATACGAATATATATATATATATATATATATATATATATATGACACTGTGTGACAGGCGACAACGCGTAGGTTTAAATGCTGACTAGGCCTATATTGTGGCAGAACCTATATAGGCTGCACATAGTCCTATATAAAACATATTGTATAAAGTTATGAATAAATAAAGATTGATTGATTTATAGGTCTATGCCTATAGGCCTATAAATTACCTTATTGGCTGTTCAATTTACAAATGACATCTTAATTTAAGCTTTATGACCTGCGTCTGCCAGACTCTGTCTCATTGTCTTTGACATGGATTAATTACTCCTATCATCTGAAACCATTGAATCCGTATGAAATTCTGACAACCTCGTCATTGTTAGATAATGAGCAGAGGCGGCGATCTCGTTTGACAGGCAGAGGAACATCCAATCAGAGGGGTAGGAAATTTGGGGGATACACGTATAATGTGTCCCCCTCTCCGCACAAGATATCCTCGACCCCCCGTGATCACGGCCTCTGATAATGAGACGCACATACTGATCGACAAGTCCGCACAATAAGCAGCTGCTGAAACTAGGCCATAATTATCCATAGACTATTGTTGTTTATGGCTTAATTGTGACACTGATCGGAGGTGTAGGCCCTAAGCCTATTCCTTGTCGACATAGAGCCAAATGCATATCGGTTGGCGCTGTTTGTAATGGACCTATTAATACTAAAACAGTCGAATGAAGCTGTTAGGCAGGGCTGTTAACAATACTAAAAAAGTATTGCAATACCAATACTTTTCGACGAGCAAACTTCCAGGTTATTCACACAAAACATGTGCTAAAGAAAAAGAAGTATAACTGTAATATTAATTTTACATACAATAAAGCAGCATAATTACAATTATTATTTTCACATATCAAAGATCAGTATAATTACAATAATAATTTTTACAAAAAATCAAAATAACTACAATTATTATGAAAATTATTATTTTCAAAATGTGTGCTACACGATGGCGTCTCTGTCATCAGGCAGAAGACATTGGCTATTTGCATATCAATAATGACATGGGTCACAACGATCACACATACATACACGTACAGACACAAACACACGCACCCACACACACGCATATTGCTATGCATATGATTTATTAATTTATTGAAGTACTTCTGCCTATACAGGTGCCTCTCTATTTACCTGCCTGTGTGGAATAATGTCGTATCCTTTCCGTAGGGGCTAGATTGGTGTATTGAACCTTGGTATTCAAGCCAAGGTAGAGCATGGAGATAACAGCCGGGTGGCTGTTTATACTGGACTACATCGAATGGTGAGCCTAGGCTATGTGGCATAAAATCTGACACTATACAGGTATGGAGAATATATTATATTTAAAATATTTCGACGCCTCTCTATTCACCTGCCTGTGTTTCGAAATTACAAACTCGATTATTCCGTCCTGGTGGACCTGAGATAGTGCTTTTACACATGGGAGATCTGCAATTGCTCCTTTGTTTCGCCTGTATGTATGCGATAGACGCTCTGCATGGTCGAAATGCTTGACATATATAACCCTTTCTTCTGCTTCCACGTAATATGCATAACAATATGCGTGTGTGTGTATTAGTGTGTTACTGTGTTTGTGTCTGTACGTGTATAAATTATGTGATCGTTGCGACCCATCATTATTTATTGATATGCAAATAGGCAACGTCTTCTGCTCGGACAGTGTGCCTCGTGAAGAGAGCCACTGAGCCAAATTCCCATTACTGCCCAGTGACTAACTCTACAAGCAATGACCCAGCTGCCAAACCTCTTGTTTGGTAAAGGTCCATTGTCATTGGCAGGTTGGAGACGCCTCCTCTGAAATTCTCTCCGCAGAACCCAAAACCGTCCATTGGGCAAAAATTTCAAGTGGAAGAGAAATATTATAATAAAGGTATTGGTATCGCGAATCGATTACTGGCTAAAAAAAACTATCGCGATACACACGCGATACTGCAAAAAGATCGCCGATACTAAAGTATCGCGAGACTTTATCGCGATATTAATAGCCCTGCTGTTAGGCCTGTCTCACGACAGCATATCGCTGAATAGGCCTACAAATTAAAGGCCATGCAGTTATAATATAATAATAAGATTGTAATTCCTTTCTTGACTAAAATTTATATAGATAGGCCTACATATACTGGCCTATTGTACAATATACAGTAGAATAAAACTGAAATATTGAGGCTTATCGCATCGCATTATTTCATCTTATAATGCAGCATTGTAGGCCTAGGCCTATATGTTTATTAAAGGCTTATTGGTGCACGTATTGGCACTATAATAGCAACAATAATCTCTACAAAACTTGCGAGTAGCCAAATCCAGTATTTCTACTGTAGGCCTACAACTACTCTATAGCGGCAGTTTGGCACGAATTGCACAATCCTGCAACAACCGTCTGGTGGTAAGTGGCAGTTTAACGACAGTACTGTGTGACAACACTGATCATTAGCGTCGCCCTACTCCTTTATCCAGGCTTGGGACTGGCGCTGCCTAAGTTCTTGCAGTGTGGAGTCCCAACAACCGTCTCAACCAATTGAACGCACTAGCGTCACCTTGCGACTATCTGATTGAAAAGAGATTTATCTATGCGCCATAGCCTATTTTGCCAAAATGTGTCGCATTGTGGGCTCTCGTTACACAAGTCGGGTTTGTTGGTTTAAACATTGACTCATTAGTTGGGTTACTTGGGTAGGGTTTACACAACAGTGGCCACCAGCTGCCAGTTGTGATGTCTAATTTTTGAATACGATTACGATTTTAGGCCTAAATTGCCTAATACTGAAGGCTATGAAAGGAACGAAATCCTGAACTAAAATTCTATTTATATACACACAAAAATAGCCGCTGTTGAACGAATTAGCATGCAGCCGTGATGATGCATCGTGTTCATTTTAAGTTTTTGGAATGGTGGCAACTGGTAACTTAATTGGGTTTAACTTCATTACATTTATAAAAAAAAATGTTTTAGAGTATTAACTTGAAACAATCCAAACTTTATTCTCATACATTCTCCCACGGAGAAGCAATATACATGCTCCTTCGAAGAATAAATAGGGAGAGCTTGGACCTCATCATCCTAATTCAATGGACAGGTAGGCCTATTCCATTTAGACCCAGCTCTTCTCCGTATATCAAATCTACACTCTCTCCATTCCTTCGTTTGCGATTACTGCTACTAGTTCACGTTGCCGACGTGCGTGGCCCGATGTATTTAGGCGGCATAACAGACTGATTCCTTATTGTGTTTTATAGAATGGCTGCCTACTTCCAAAACCCCAAAATTTACACAGTGCAAAAGTAAGCACGTCATAAATTAAGAATGTACACAATTACTGTTAATTAAGTGGAACTTGTTTAATTGAGTAAAAAATGCAATAGAATTGCGAATTTTGACGTTTGATGTGATGCTGTTATGTCACATCCCTCCCTTCGTCACATATCGTCACAATGTGTGACCACTCCTTCTAGACGTGTGACGTCAATTATGGACGGTCCCAAATTCCGTAGTTTGTGTTCGGGCAAAAAATACCATATCTACCCTCTGTATACCAGAGGGTCAAAGCCTAGGAGACAGAGCAATGCGTAGGAATAGAGGAGAGTATCTAGGTGTTAAGGCGAGCGTCGTCTCGGTTGGAAATTGAAATTGGCTGAGCCTGTGAATAGTGATAATCCAATTACTTGAAGGGTTGTCGACTGGTTGAGGTTTGCATGAAATAATCGTGTTACAATATTTACATTGTAGATCGAGACGGTAGGACGTCACATAATTTCGTAGAGTGTATCAGTCTAGCTTTGAACATGCCACTATATGCATGGGTCTCGGGTCTAAAGGGCCTATCCAAACATCCATAATAATAATGCTTAGTCAGATAAGGACACATTGGCCTAGGCCTAAATACCACTATTTGTACAGACATCCATTTCGAAGAATCAGTTTCATTGATGAACATTGTTAGATCCTTCATTCATTAATCGAACTCGTGAAGACATTTCTATAGAATTTCACTTTACACACGACCCATAATTATCTCAATTAGCTTTTATATTAAGACTATCATTGGTTGTCTTTGTATGTCTAAATTCCGACTGATTAGGCTACGGCTTATTCTAATAGCTTAAAATACAGTGCATACACGCAACTAAACGAAAACCAGAATCTAAGCATGTTTTAGATAGTGAACAAAATAGGTCATCTGGTCATGTGAAATTGGATAAATAACATTAGAGATACAGCGTGAAACAATCAAATAACAAATTAGGTCAAACTGTGAAACCATTAGCCTATCTTAGACTAGCGCATCACGATGACGCGAGTGTCAAGATGACGTAAGCATCAAGATGATATACCAACAGGATGACGTCACTTGGGCGCAATGTGTATTCTTTAATGATCGAACATGCGTCATGGCAGGTAACCGAGATCGCCGATCAACGCAGCATATCCTCCTCGTTTG
Organism: Bimastos eiseni; assembly: GCA_959347315.1. NCBI lineage: Eukaryota > Metazoa > Annelida > Clitellata > Crassiclitellata > Lumbricidae > Bimastos > Bimastos eiseni. The sequence goes on along the minus strand of OY365806.1, from coordinate 17,571,651 downwards.
TCTTCCGGCTCTCTGCTTGGAGCGCTGAGATTGTCGTTCAGATGGCGGAGTTCTCTCGGTGATTCTAATTTGTCTGTGATGCGAGAGTACCCTCCGGATCTGGTCTCCCGTTCATGGGAACGATGTACTTCAGGGCATGGGCGATGGAACCCAGTGTCGTATTGGTGGGTTTCCAAGTAGAGATCGTTTGGTTCGGTAGGATAGTCGGGAATAGGTTCCTCCAGTATGATACGATTCGGTTGAACGTTTCCACATTCGATGGTTCTTGCGGCTTCTACAGCGTGCTGTAAATCCGATATGCTAATCTTTCCAGTGTGTGGAAAGGATCCGTGTAGATATTGCTGTTGCGCTAGACTTCCCTCTCTGATTCTTAGTATGTTAGGTACCGACCGGGTGATATACTGATGATCTACCTCCTCGCCAGCTATACATCTTGACGTACTCTGCATTGATCCCTTCTGGCGAGGATCCATGGTCATCCGTCTTGGGATATCGTCCCTGGCTCTTGTCTTTTGAACAGTCGGCGATTGATAGGTCGGAGCATTGTGCGCCCTGACGTAGTAGTATTCTTCGATGATTTCGTCTTCGCTTTCTTCATCTGCTCTCGTCAACGATTTGCACTTGCTGCTGGTGTTTTCCGATTTTGAGATTTTGCTCTGCTTCTTCTTTTGTTTCAAACGACTCTGATCCGGATAAAAAGACGTTGCTGGTACAAGAATAAGGGGCACAGATCCATAGGGGTTCACACCAGTAAGATATATTTCTGGCACCACGTACACAGCCTGTGTCGTCCGTGGTGCTGCGGCCACTTGTGAGCTCTTGAAAGCTGTAAAGGTGCTGGTGCTGTCAGTCCCCACTAATGGAGGCTGCTGCTGGATGGCGACTGCTGCTGATTCCTGGAAAGTCCTGTGCCCTCGAAAATTTGTTTCGCCAACTCTTTGTTTCCCATTCTCTTCCTGTCCGTATACGTTGTGTTCGTGAATAAATTCCTGTCTATTGTTTTTAAGAAATCCCTGTAGTGGAACGCGCGCATACTCCGCCTTCAGAAGACCCACATGAGACGTATCACGGATTTCCTCTGCTGTGTGGAATCCCGATTCAACGTACTTGTGCGCAGCGTCTGCAGGAACGATCTTCGGCAGCGACTCACCCGCATGTTGAAACGGACCCTCGTCCAACCATCCTTCTTCGTGTTCGTAGGCCTGCATACAGGTCTGTACAAGGGTCGTCGCATCGGCAATTGATCTGCATAGGAACATATGACACTCCAAGACCTTGATGCCTTTGGTCCGACGGTTGGTGAATGCAAAGACCGGTGGATGACGACTGTCCTTGGTCAATGACGAGTTGACGGCATCGAAGTCAAGGCCTCCTGAAGCTGGTGTTCTGAAGGCCTTGAGGGCAGCGCAGATGTGAAGAGCCTGAATGGGAAACCAGGCAGAGGACGTCGAGTCGGCCGTGTACTGTACCAATATTCCGGCGCTGTACACTGTCAGCGTGGCATCGATTCCTAACAGATGTCCGTCGGTCAATGTGTAGCGTTCGCGAAGGGGTATCTTGAATGAATCTAGACCAGCCACTGTCTCCAGAGGCACCGCGCTTCCAATGTACAGGACGCTGCACTGGATTAGTGGAACCCGTCCCGATGATGGCTGAGGACGACCTGTCATTATGAGGGAGCACCGACCTGTCGATCAATCAACCGTAATCAAATTAAGTGAAGTGCACCACTTGTAATTAGCAGATCGAAGTCCTTGAGATCTATATACAGTCATCAGGTTCAACACTGGAATGGTAACAGCTGCTCGAATTTATGCCAAATTGATTCTGTTAAATATAAAAAAACGATAATTGAATGCTTTAGTAGCATGTCATCTGCTATTATCATAGTTAGTTAATTAGCCCGCCGCCTATATAATATTCTAAAAGTAATGTATACATTACTTTTAGAATAATAGGCGGCGGGCTAATTAAAGAACTGAAACCCCATACGAACGATTTCTAAAATGTTTTCAAGTTCGATAAATAAAGTATTTGATGGAAGCCTCGCTGACAACAGACACACACACATATTTATAAAGAGGATTATGTGTGGGCTTCTGTCTGTCCGGCTATGCATTTGCACAGTTTTAGAGCTGTTGACTCGAAACCTTCACCGTTGGCTCTGGAAACACCTGGAACACGCAGTCAGCCCTCTTTCTGGTCTCCAGGGCCATAAACCTGTCTCAGGACCTCCAGGAAAGTTTCCTTTTCAGTCGCCAGGATCGTGTCGACAAAACAACTCCTGTACTTTTGCCGACATGACGCACGTGATATCTATCTGCCACACCTCTTCTTCTTTTACGGTTTGAGAGATATCGTACAGGTAGTAGTAGTTGGCCATCGTTTACACAGTGGGTATGTACCTTGTGCGCATCAGTGTCTATACACAATTCCGTTTATGCATTTCCACACGTCTACTGCTATTCACTCGAAACCTTCGCCGTTCGCTCGGGGAACACCTGGGACACCCAGTATAGGGGTTGGTGTTGCCGTCTTCCTGCTCTCCACGGCCAAAACCCTGTCTCAACCCGGGCAACGCAGGGTCTCCCAGCTAGTTACGAATATACATCTACTTCATAGGAGCCCGCATATCTTGTAAACTTTGTGAAAATATAACTAAGTCTAGCTGACCAGCGATTTCTTTAAGATAAAGTCAACGAACTTGCTTAATTATACACAATCGAGACTTTAGAGTCATACATGTAGGTAGTCTATAGCTAAACACTCCAGCCCATGACTCCATCAACAACGTCAACTGCACTCAAATCCACTACAGCAGTCAATCATGCGTGTCCGGAGGGGGCAAAGAGGCAGTTCCTGTGAATTTTACTCATGCTAGATTGCCAATCCTCTCAGTTTTTAACCATGAATGGCTGTGATTTTTTCACATTTTTAATTTATCCAAATTTATCTACACAATTTAGAATTGATAAGAGCATTGAATCGGTTAGCAGTTTCAATTTGAAGTAAACATTCTGATAAATTTCATAGCTGAAAATGGATCCCAGAACGCACAAACAGCAATCCCATAATCACCTCAAATGCTTCAAAAATATGTTGAATGCCAGACCCCCTTATCGCGATTGGTAGCTTTCGGCGCCTTCATTATAGTACCTGTGCCAACGAATTTAAAGTTTATCCCCTTTATAACAAAATTCCTGCGACGCCCATGCAGTGAATCGATCGATCTATAATAGGGCATATTAACAATGCTCTATCAAGCGTATCCAGTGGGATCGTGGATGATCGAGTCTGTGATTACCAAGTGAGCGTTGACATTAGATACCCATAAGAAACTTTAAATTAATAAATGATTATAAATAAACACTAAAAAGAACCTGCACCATATACGTATCAGTTGGTAATCGGAGACTATCAGCAACTGGCATATATTCTTATTACCGAAATTTGATACCGCCCTTCTTCCAGCATATCAGAAGTGCACACACACGCCTCGACGGCGCATTTGCAGTTGTACTGCAGAGTAATTGTGCGCGAAGGACTTGCTCAAGGTCCCTACACAGTGACTCGCAGGACGAGGCTCGAACCCGTGCGCTCAGCACACACTGAATGTTACGGGCTGACCGCTCTAACCGATCGACCACTGTGCCACACCCAATATATATAAATCTCGCATACCTGCTAACCTAATCTCCTGTGAATTAGCTTCATTCGAGCTGCTGTGCGACTCGAGACATTTCATCGCTCAACGAGACTGACCAAAGCCAGAGATGTATTAAAAACCGAACCTCTAACAGCAGATGACCGTTCTGTGTCATACCTTACCACAATGACTAACTAAATTATCAAGATCACGTCTGTCCCTCCTGCGGGATTATGCATACAAATGTAGGCCTATTCTTCTGCTGCGTGATCTACTCAGTGTGGTATTTATTTACACCGACACAACCAACGGTGTAAAATCAAATACCCATGCTGAAAATCTTATTTTTATACCAGTACTGTAGCAACAGGTCAGATAATCAGTCATGCGTTCTAAATCACGATCCTGCCCGTCTCGTCGAAAGTAGTCATAACTTCGTAAAGTTCATTCCGAGCGGACCACAATACGTTAAGAAGAGGATGAACTTTGACCGCATAGATCAGATTTTGAAGACAATAGCTGCTTCGATACACATGGCGATTATAGGTCATGAGCAACAACGCAGTTCTTTGGGTCATACTATAGCATAATATAATGTCGTTTCAAATCACTGACTATTCATTTACGACGGATAGGCGTATTAAACGAAGTATCGTAATGCATAATCTGTTCATTTTCGCTGGCTAAAGTCCTAAGGTCCGACTATTCAACAACATGATCAGCGCGTCGAGTCACTTTTTGGGGCCACGTAGGCCTACACTTGTGAGAAAACATTTTCTACAACGAATATAACCATAACCAATAGTTTCCATAAACACAATATAAAAACACAACATAGACCTATTTTACAATAACAGTGGAAGCAAGGGAGAAGAAAAACCTTAAAGGGACAGACGTACCTCTGGTCAGGTCACCTTTGAATGATAAATTTCGGTACACAGGCGGTTGGTTGCAAATTACACGAATTGCAACTTAGTTTGAGACTTGACTTGTTAACTAAAAAGACAAAGTGCAAAAGACTATTAGAAAATAAAAGACAGTAAGTAATAAAAATGGTTTAAACATTATTAGGTATAGGCCTAATTATAAGGAGTCATTAATTAAGAAGTCACGTAAATTCTTTTTAAACGCACATAGGCCTATACAAAGTTGTGAACGAAGGATAGATGGCAAGCTATTCCAGATCATTGGTCCAGTGTCTCAGATTGAAAATTGTCTATTATTTGTGCGGGCAAAAATCGGCCTATAGGTTAACTTCAGATGAGTGGACGAAATAATCAGAGAAAGTAGAAGGAAGTCGATTGCTGTGATGCTTAAACATCATCTCAGCATGATGTTATCTGACTAATATTTAGGATTTTAGTTTGCCTAAAAATAATCTCAGTAGGATAGGAGTAGTTAGATTCATTAATCAAACGAATTGCTCGCTTCTGCAGTATCGTAATCGTAATCTCAGCATTTCTACAGCGCCCACAAAAGCGTAGTCGCGGGAACCAGCTTCACAGGCGCTTAATCAAAACAGAATCGATAGGCAGAGGGTCAAATCCAGAGAGTCAGGCAGGCAGACAGATAGGCTAAGGTGGATGGTGTTTGGAGTTGAAACGGCGAGAGAGATAGGAGGAAGAGGAGGAATCAGGCTAGGATTTGCGAAAGAGCAGTGCTTTGAGTTGTGAGTGAAAAAGCTGCGGGGAGATAGCAAGAGGTGAGGTGTTTGTGAATTCGTAGGACGGATGTTTGTCTTAATACTGGAGGGAGTTTGTTCCAAAGAGGCGGGATAGCAATGGCTATGGAGCGATTTGCAAATTTGAGTGAGGATGTGACGGGAGGGCGAAGTAGTGTGAGGGTGGAAGAGGAACGGGTTGACCAGCCTTGTCAATCTGGAAGGATAATTGGAGGCCCAAGTCAAAGCACAATAGGATAAAATGAATCATTGTGCAATGTAAATTAGTACCGATTCTCCTATCAAGTAAGTGGGTAATTCTGGATATAATTTCTAAATTTATTTGCTATTTTAATTGATAGGCCTATGTTTTGAATATTGTCCTTCCAGGTGAGGAATTGGTAAATATGTATTCCCAAAATTGTGCAGAGGAATCTTTAGGAATTGGCAGATTATTTATAAAAAGTGGATTCGGTTCAACAGTACTATTGTACAGAAGCTAGGCCATTATTTTGACTTCGGGGTTCCATGTCATAGCTTCTAGCTTCTGCACAATAGTACTTCACACGTCTATTTTACAAAGAAGTAGACCTCACGATCTATGTATAGGAGCGCTTCTGTCTATTTATTCTGTTTAAATCTTTGTTTCTTTGTGGCTTACCTTCACCACTCCTCGTCTCGTAGCCAAACGTTCAAGCTCTCGAAAATGTATTTCTAATATATTCAATATTATAATTAGATGCAAGCATATGCATCTAACGCATTTTGCTAAGTCTAAGTTAGTAGGCATATGCGTAGCCTTGCAAATGGCCTGAACTACTTTACATAATTTTTAGATTAGGCCTACATTTTAAAATAAAAAATTATGCATACTATATGGATGTAGAAAGGTATGTACAATAAGCTTGCCTGAAGTTCTTTTACTTCTCTCCGTCGCCCTAAGCCAATTAGAAGGTTATTTATCTCGAAATTAGGAAGAGATTCGGCGGCATATAAATTATAAACGCAAAGCTTTCAACTTGAGCCTTAGCCTAATACGGTACTTCTCGCTGTGAACCTTTCTTTATATCGACGCTAAATCCTGATGAACAGTGAATACGAGGAAGAGAGTAAAGACCAGTGTTTATATTCGTTTATAAGAAGGATGGGTTGAAAATATAGCCAATGCGTGCCCAGTTCACAGGAATCGAATACGATGAATAAGTGCCGGGTTAGCCTAACTCTGGGCTTTGAGAAACTTTGAGAGGCATAGAGGGCCCATTTCGACGCCCGACAGACAGGCCCTCTATGCCTCTCAAAGTTTCGTGTAGGCCTAAGAAAGCAAGGTTTTCAGCCAATGAAGCGCATCACGTAGGCACTTCAAGCCTTCCAATGCATACAGTTAGTTCGTGATCAGCGCTACCTACATGTATACATGTATAGGGGCCAATAATTGTGCAGGCGTCATAGCAGGCTCATTAACATGGTGATTGTTTTACGTGTTCAATTATAGGCTAGTAACTTGCACAGGTAATAGGCCTACACTGAGTCCAAATTCTACGGTTTATGTGGAAGGTGCCGTAACCGCTATAGTCCCTTGGCTCATTGAGTCAACCGTGAATTTACTTTGCCTGTAACTTTAGTTTCGTGAGCAAACATTATTGGCCAATAAATTTATTATCTTAATCAACAATGCATGCCACGTTCAAATATTGCATGAGTGGGTCTATTTTATGCATAAATCAATACTTATTGATTCATCGTTTTAATCTTGACCAATTTAATGGGCAATGGCGTTCAAAAGAAGTTTCAACAAGATAGCTTCTGCTTGGTTCTGCATGGAATGAGGCACAGAGTCACAGAGATATAAATAGGAGAAGCAGAGATAGAGAGATAGACAGACGAAGAAAGAGAGACGGAAGGAGGGAGGGAGAGGAAGAGAGTGGAGTAGGTGTTTACTGTGTAGATGTGGGAGAGTTGTTCATGTGTTAAGTCCGTTTACTTCCGGTTAAGAAAATCCTGCAGACCATCTTTCAAGCCATGAATTAGCCTACATCGCTGTGTTTCGTAAAAACGTAAGTAGTACCTATATCAGATAGACAAACTAGTGCTGGACCAATAATTACCTGAGGTCAAGAACAACATAGAAGTTACTTTCAACGCAGAAATAGATACATGTATAGGCCTATTCAAATTATTGCCGTGGAGGCCTAGCCTATTTAAAGTGCTATATAAATATTTGGAAAAGTTCAGCCCCGTCTTGCATCCGGTCCTGAGTGGCTTTCTTTAAATAGCAAGTTAGGGGCCGTTCACATATTATATAACGCTCAAGGGGTAGGTGGGTGGGTTCCTGTTTTGTTAGCGTTATATTGTGTATGGTGGGGGGAGGTAGGTTGAAGATTTTGTTATGTAACAAACTGTTTTCAGCTTATGCTATTTTGTCTGTTTGTCTGCCAATTGGAAATTCCATATACTACGAACCTTCATTGTTTAAGTGAAGTTCACAACACGTTGTGAACCAAAACTAGCACCATTAGCTGCCAACTGGCGAATTGATTTGACGTTCTTACTTATTATTTATAAATCCACTTTTAAAAATTTCCTGTTTACAATTTTAACAATTTCCTGTGCATAGCTTTAAACGCTCTTAAATTGAAATCTGTGTTATCTGTGTTGATTCTGGTTTAATTTTAAATTAATTCACTTGAAATAATTATTTCGATAGGTATTATCATGATGTTTGATTTCATTTTCTATAGTATGCGTAAATAGTTTATATGTTCGTTTAAATACCCAATAATAGTGGTAGTATACACTCAGTATCATACGCTATTAAATAGATAAGAGTTGTACCTCGAACCTATCGATAAATACCTGATAGTGCAATATTAAATCAATCGATTCTGTGTGATACTGTACGTAATCCTCATTTCTAGTGCAAAACAGAAGGGAAATAAAAATGGGTGTTTTTAGATAGGATTTACGTCACTGCCATGTATTATCATGCTGTATTAGTAGGTTTTCTTGTTGCTTCTGGGGGGAGGTAGGTAGCGTATCTGTTATAATTATAATATAAAATTGAGAATCACAGCTGCTGTTATATAACGCTATTAGAGTAGGGGGTGGGTCAAAAATTGAGGTTTTATGCGTTATATAATATGTATACATAAACGACCCCTTATGGGTGTCACCGAATATATCATATCAAGCCGTTCTTGTCAACATCCTGCACTCCCTCGGAAAGTCCGTTCGAGTGGCTGCCTCCTAAGCTCAATCTACTTCGCAAAATAATGCCCTATGTGTATAGGGCCAACACACCCTGTCGTTTCGAGGGAGCGTCAGCCGACCTTGACATCTATAGCCTACTGTCCGGAGACGAGACTCGGCGACCAAGTACGCAAGAGCGAAAGTACCTCCGTCACTGGACATACGTAGAAGCTGTAAAATGCATTGCACATCCGTGCTTAGTGCCTTAGTTTTAGGGGGTGCCCGTCCCATGACTGGATAAAGGAGGAGGGCGACGCTAATGGTCTATGTTGCTACACAGTGTTGTTAAACTTATAAAGCACAAGCTGCATTCTTCCACTTAGTCCTGCAAGTAATTATTATCCCATGCTTTGTTTGAACTTCGCTAGACCTGTATAAACAAATAACATCACGTATACTCGCAGTAGGCCCTAGTTTACTTAGCAACTTGAATTTTGTTTAATCGGAACACAAGCGGTCGTTGCTTGCTTGAATAACTCTTAACGAGACATCAAGATCATCTGCACCAGATACACGTAGGTCGTGTACGCTCGAAACAATTAAGAAGGCACTTCCAATACTTCTCATGAATAGAGCTGTAAAGCGAAAGTAATGCACTAAAAACTCTACGCGACAGATCGGGTCTATGCACGATACAATGTTGTTAGGGCTAAAATGACTGGAGTTTGGGTTTCCGTGAAATGGAAACAGCTTGGAAAGCACATAAGTTCTCCAAGGTTTGGTGCATTTGCTGCTTTTTTAGTTTCAAATTATTAGGAGCCTAGAGTTTTAATGAAACAGCTTGTTTGCGAACAAATCCACCATTCATGCAAGGGAAATTGTGCCTTCTGAATCCATGTTCTTTTTAAAATAAAATATGAAAAGCTTTTCTACGATAAAATACAAGCCCAACGTGAATTGTAAACTACACTATATGATTGCCACTGGCTGTTACATACTGGTAGGCGATGTCTATCTATAAATGCTAAGCAGTGGTCAATTTCAGCCGGAACGACACCGTTCCGGCACCTCCTGGAGTGCCAGAACGGCGTTCCAGCACCTCAGCAAGTAAACTAGGCGGAACGCCGTTCCAGGCAGTTCCACCACGTTTTTACTTTTTGCTCGGAAGTTTTGACAGCTATAGATAGCATTTGCACATACATGCTCTGTAAATGTGGGGGGGGGGGGGCACTAAGAAATAGATGATTCAAAAGTTTGCGCTTCGCGCGGTTTTCCACATTTATTATTTTCCCCTATTTATTATTTTCCCCTATTTATTATTTTCCCCTATTTATTATTTTCCCCTATTTATTATTTTTCCCTATTTATTATTTCCCCCTATTTATTATTTTCCCCTATTTATTATTTTCCCCTATTTATTATTCCCTATTTATTACTTTTCCCTATTTATTATTTTCCCCTATTTATTATTTTCCCTATTTATTATTTTTCCCTATTTATTATTTTTCCCTATTTATTATTTTCCCTATTTATTATTTTTTCCTATTTATTATTTTCCCTATTTATTATTTTTCCCTCTTTATTATTTTTCCCTATTTATTATTTTTCCCTATTTATTATTTTTCCTTATATATTATTTTTCCCTTGCCCCACATTCTGGCTACGGCTAAAAAAAACGGATTTCAATGAACAGTAAAATGCTTGCGAGGAATTTGTCGGCAAGAGGCGTAGCTCAAGGGGAGCCCATTCCAGATAGAAGATTCCGCAAGTAGGGGCACCTTTAACATAGATACGTGACAGCGGTAGAAATGAGAGTAGATTAGGTAAGACTTTTTAAAAACTTAACTATATTGTTCACGGAAAAGTTAACTATTAGGCCTGTAGCTGTAAAGTAATTCATTTCATGTATTATCGTTACAATTACTAAGTCATTTGTACTAGGCTCTATTCAGATTATATCATTAGCATCATACATTAATAACTGTCATTTCAAATCTACATCATTAACATATCTCCAGTATCTAATATAGCTAGAATCGTTGGTCAGTGGACAGACGCATCTATCAGTCACTAAGCCTCTCACTTAGGACCATCCCTATTTGACAGTCAGTTAGTATATAAGCCATAACCCGCAGTGGATTCGAGGTTCCGAGTTGGAGAGTCTGTCAGTCACATGATCCTAGGAGCCACGAGCGGACGACAGAAGGGAACGGCTGGTCGGATGTTGCCAGGAGATGGAGACGTGGGATCCAGGAGTGCTCGCGAACACATCTCGCAACTGACCATCGACTATCTCTAGAAACACTTATACTTAGTTCATTATTATTAGGCATCAACTGTTGCCAACTACGACAACTACAGCTATCATGATCCTGCTACTTGTAATCACATTATTCTCTGACAATGATATCATCCGTGAGTATTATAATGTTGAGTAATGTAATGTTAACCTTTTGTATTAGACTTGGTGCTTCGCATAATTGTATTCTGCTTAGATGCTAAATTATATATTCATGTAGGGCCATTTTAAGGTCTTCGTAGGCCCTAGGCACTCTTTCATATACCTCAACTACTGCTTTGCACAAAACATTAAACGTGTAAACCTAAACACGCACATTCACATTAACGTTGAATTTAATAAGTTTGCAATTTCTTCTTCGTTACAGTTAAGCGATTAAACTTTTTTCAATTACTCAATATCCCTTTTTTCATTTTCTTATTTAAAAAAAGTCTAAAACATTTCGTAGGCCCTGATAACTTCGTAGGCTCTAGGCACTGTGCCTACTGGATAAAATGGCCCTGTATTCATGCTTGTCTTAGAATAAAGTTCATTGCATCCGTTCCGTACCGTCTCTCCATGTAGAGTTAGCCTTCCCCAAAAATCTGATTTATATCCAAACATCTAGCTTACATCCTTATTAAGATGTAGCAAATTGTTTAGCGCAGTCTGATTACAGTTCGTTAGAACCGGCGTAACAATTTACCTATCTACTTCTTGAGGTAATAGGGTATACAGTACCTCTGATTACAGGCGTAATACAGGCCTAGGTGTCAGATAGTTATGCCCTATTATGTTGACGGGGTGGTCAGCGCTAAGACGTAACTTCGAACTTTAATTTAGAATGATGATAAATTTGGCAAATTGCGCACCTCATGAGGTACTTAGCTCCAAGCTGCTGGGCCGGCGAAGGTGATAGAGAAATGGTCGTAGAACCATTTTACTGAACATATTTTTCATCAATCCCGCATCCAATTAAACGGCATTACTATTCAGCAATCCAGCGTCCATTTAAGCATAATTCATTTCATCATTCCAGCGTCCATTCAGGCATGATTACTTTCGTCTATCCAGCCACCGTTTAAGCATGATTATTTTCATCAATCCAGCTTCCATTTAAGCATAATTATTTTCATCAATCCAGCTTCCATTTAAGATTGATTATTTTCATCAATCTGCGCCAAAACGTCCTGTGCCAAAACATTTTTGCTCCCAAAGATGCCACCTTATCGATACGGACATTCCTAGTAAGTAACTGGTCGGCTAAAACGCCCAAGTGTGGGACAAAAGCCCCCCGGACAAAAGCCCCCCGGACAAAATCCCCTCCCAACTAGGACAAAAGCCCCCCCCCCCCAGTGTAGACCATAAGCTCGCCCAAATTATATATGCATGCTTGTATGTGTGTGCATATGATGCATGGTTCTATGCACAATATATACGTGTGCATGGATGTGTCCATGTTGGCTAAGTATTACTAAACCTACAAATATCTATTTTTAGCGGGTTGACATATTGTTTTGGTTCCAATACCTGCATAGTTTGAAGACGAAATGGTTCGTAATATGAGGTGCATGTTAGAAGTTCTCGTTTTATAGACACACATTTCTGAGATCTTCATCTATAGGGGTCTTCACCCACTCTCAGTGAGATGATTATCGTGTGTCACTGGCTGACTGTCACCAACTGTAAGCACACTTGCTAGCTGACCTTCACCGCTTATATTCTTAGATTATCATCTATGTAGAGGTATTCACGCATTCTCTCTTATTAATGGGAGATGATTAACGCGTGTCACTGACAGTTTGCTAACCAACTGTAAGCCTAGCTGCTTACTAGCCGACGACCTTCACCGCTTATTAAAGCGTGTCGCGGACTGTTTGCAGTATTTATGCATCCAGCAAGATAAATAAAAATTCAGAACTGGACTCACTTTGTCTCCTACACGACACGATAATTAGTTGCTTGTTTTCATATATTTTACATAATGGCAGTTAAATATATAACTTGTCATCATCCGTTCATACGTCACACTAGAGGGCTTTTGTCCGAGGGTGGGGGCAAATGTCCTACCCAAAATCGGCGGGGCTTTTGTCCGGAGGTGGCTTTTGTCCGGGGGGCTTATGTCCGAGGGGCTTTTGTCCGTTCCCCAAAAAGCCCCACGATTTAGTAGACAGTTCTGGGTATGGCGGCATTATTTCACATCTAAATTTCAATATACCTAACAGTTTTCTGGTGCAATTTTATCCCCGTTCTATTGTAGTATAGGTCTACAAAAATTAGCCCAAATAAGATGGAAGGTATAACGTTTATTCTAATTAAGTTCGATGGGCCCTGTTAAATGAGACTGTTTCGTTTTCTGTGCAACTTAGTGTTAGATTGTGTCAAATATTGTCATTTAACTAATTACGGTTAGTTCATCAAACATTGCTATTTTCTAAGAGCACAGGCATTTGAAGCTGGAAATTGCAATGCTGACAAAGGGGGAAGAGGTCGTGGAAATGTTTACCGGGAGGTCGCGAAAAACTTGACGCACGGGTGGACAGGAGAAACGCCCGTCCTACAGCTCTACCACCTCTATAGTTACAATTTGACCACTGGCTAAATGACGTGTTTCCTCAAATACAGCAATGTAAATGTATTCTCGTACCAGATTGGCTATAGCAAACCCTGCCACTAACTCGTTGTCGCCAACGCGTAGGGCTCCAGGTACTCGCGTACTCGCGAGTTCCCGACTCCAAAAATTACTCGAGTAATTTTTTTGTACTCGAGTACCCGCATGTTTCCACTTCAGGTCGGAAAATTACAATTTTTTATTTTATTTTTTGGAGTAACAAAAAGTTAAAAAAATTCTGTTTCTTTGACTGTTCAGATGCTTTTTAATTGTTACATTGGAGATTTTGCTAATTTGCAGTGGTTTTAAATTTGTAACGCATGCAATAATCGTCTTCTGAACTACTAAAACCTTTAATGATTCCTCATGAGAGCTGCACTCGCCTCTCCTGTTTTACACCAAGGCAGGATCTATAATGCACAAAAATGGAAAGTCCCTACGTAACCTCGCATCACCAGTTTTTGGGCGATAATCGGGAACAAGGATTTGCATATCTTGTTGACACAAGCTGATTAACCTTTGACGAAATTGACGAATAACAACGTCAGCAATAGTAAAAAAGCCTTATGGAGGTTCAAAACATCGCAATTTCAAATGGGAGCAAAATTTAGATTGGGTTGACATCTATGTTTGAGAGCTAAACATGTACAAAGAGGTTTGACTAACATTATATTCCTTGGCGTTCCATTAAGGACTATTGAAGAAACAATTGAGAATCTTAGGGAAGTTGTAATAACATCGGACAATGATTGTCTGAAGGATATAAGGGCAAGACTTGCAGAGCGAAAGGAGTCATGACTGGCCTAAATAACATATGGAATACCAAGAACATTAGTTATAGAACTAAACTTAACATCCTAAAAACTTAGTCCATGGATAGGCGCAATACCCTGGGATGGAAAAACAATAGAAATTCTCCTGGTACTGGGTATTGGTCTTGTCAGGTTAACATTCTCATTCCACTCCTCGGAATAATTAAGCATAAGTTCGCCACGCACCCTAGGAATGTACGTCGTCAAATTCTTTCTAGAAAATATAATTGCTATGAAAATAAGACTATCACTGTCCCTTACAACCAATATTACACACTATAGACACCCATGCACACTCATTTTGGCCATATATTAAAAAAAATATTTTGCCCTAAGCCAGAACCCTACAATAGAACATCTTTGAAAGTTAAACATTGGGATAATAGGTAACGAACGTATGGGCCTTCATTCCAATGTATTTAAAGTACAACAATCAGCAACAGTAAAGGTATCAAACTTAACAATATATGTCTATGTAACGCAATATATGTCTATGTACATGGGTTCGAGCCATCTCACCTAATAACTCACATAAAAAAGAGTCGATTCTTTGATAAAGCTTCCTTCTTGAATAGAACCTCGTGGCTCCACTTATTCCAATCGGCATCTAATTTCTTTTCTGTGTGTGGATCATATGCATCGTAACCTCTTTCATAGAAAAATTCGAGAAAGCGATCAACCCTTCGCCTGCCATCTTCCGTGTTTCCATAGCGCTCAGGATAGTGAACCCATTCCATCTGGATCATTACGACATCGATTTCTTCCAAAAACTGGGCAGCGCTTTTCTTTTGGAAAATCTTGATTTCGCTTGCCTCTGTATCGATTTTGATGAAAGCTTTCTTGTGTCTTATGAATGGTATAAGTTTGTTGAGGACCGTCACATTAGATGCCAGACATCCAGGGCAGGATACATTGGCGACCATGAATGTAGCGCCACGATTGGTCTCTTCGAACTGCAGAAAGGTGGTCGATTCCTGATTGGAAAGAGCATAGTGAAAGATGTCGACATTATGTTCTATTCGTCCGAGATAAACCGACTTGGCCAAGCGTCGCACAGTGTTGTTGTTTGGTTCAACGGAGACAACATGAATACCAGAATGTGCAATTGGCAACGAATATGCTCCGATGTTTGCACCAAGATCCACAAATGACAGTTTAGGATGCATTCGAAGTAAATTGAGTATCTTCAGTACAAGAACGGGCTCAAAGTAATGACCATGAAGTACCGAATTTGAAACATATATATCGTCATGTGCATCGTAGACACATATCGGAAATCGCAAATTTCCGACTGTGGCGTTGACACAGTTCACATCCTGCTGATTCTTAAACTGCGCTGGTTCCAGCAATTGTAAGCCTGAAAGTTTCTTTTTGCTGATGCTGAATGCTTCTTCCAAAAGCAAGCGACTGAACACCTTGCTTAAAGAATTCAAGTAGCTAATTACTAGAACGCTTGCCATGCAAATAAGGAAAATGATTCCATAGATTATCTTTGACTTCGCATTCACCGTTGGCATCGCTACAGTCTAAACATAAGCAAACATTTCAGTTATTTTCAAATTCCATTGAACTTGGTATAGGTGCATGGGCGTCAGGAATGTTTCTAGGGGCTCAACCTTTAAAATAATTGTCACAGGTAGACCTACTTTATAGGGTGTCAAAGGCAACCGATCACTCCACTCGTTCCTCGCCGCTATTCGTCTATATCTTGTGGTGCTGATCCAAACATGCAAAAGAAATGACATCGGCATTCTAGTCTCTATGGCTTACACCCAAATTTAAGATTAAAATGTTTAATTTTGCGGGATTATGCCTTTGTTTCGCCCCTATTTCCAGAGAGACAACGACGATGGTGAGAGAGAGGCGTTGCTCGACTTTCATCCACTTCGGCTAGTGTGGCAGGGCCCATTGAGCTGTATTAGTAGGCTGGAATGATAACGCTTAGGTTACTAGTTTATGGCTAACGGCGAACCAAACGTAACTGCGGTCAGACAAACGAGACTTGAACGAGACAGTGCTTACACATGAAACAATGTTAAATTTGTATATTTTTCATAAAATTCAGTGTCACTCAACTCAAAGTCCCCATGCTGGTTTAAAACAAGTCCTTGTCGTTGCTGAGAAATTAGTGTTAATGCAAGCGCCGTAGCTGCTCGCCGCCGATACATTTATGCAAAGCACCACACAAATTACAATATTGAAATCAGTCACGGGACGAAAATGTTTATTCATCGCTGTCATCTGTTCTGATTTGCCTCAAAGAATCATGGGACCGCCCTAACTTGAGCGATAATCCGAACTTTCATAGACTATTAGCTGGGCTTGTCAAGGCCTATGTATTCATTCGGTATGCACAGCCAAAGCTAGAGAAAAAACCTTAGTTAATTATTAAATTATTATATTTAGTCTAAGTATCACGAAACTGAATGTGGAAGTTAAACACAGGAACACCAGTGATTTTTTGTATAAAAAAATGTGCCGGAACGCATCTGTAGGCTATTTTCGAACGAAATTACGCTAAAATTAGCTGCCAAATAAAATTCATTTTATAGGAAATATTGATCACAATCTATATACACCTACTTATAAATCGTAAAATGTATAAACTTGAAGTTGTGGAGTTTTATATCAAACGCCAGAGTTTTTGCAGAGCTACAATTTTTTTAGTTTGAAAAAGGTGCCGGAACGCCGTTTCGGTGCGTTCCGCCAGAAAATGAGCACTGAGGAACACTATCAATTATATTAGGACTATGTCACTCATTGAGCTTGCTAGCGTATTGCGAGTATATAAAAAGAAGCTATAGGACTACTTTAATTATTTTATATGATTTAAGCTCGTGCCCACTACAACTATCTGTCGACTTAAAGTGAAGAGTTTGTGCAAATCTTCCATTACTCTATTTCCATCCCTCAAAGCAGGCAAGCATCCACCTTAGGGCCCATCCACATTTTACGTACGCACAAATATGGGATTTTCGGAACCCCTCCCCCTGTTTCACCATGTACATTTGGTGGACCCCTCCCCCATGCGTACGTACATTTGAGCTCTACCCCCACCCCCTATTGCAAAGGTTAAATAGCTAAAAAATATCTATAAGACATTGATTTACCACAGGCTATTTAGTTTCGTTAAGCACCCTATTTAACAGCTTGAATTTGTTAACTGTTGTGAAGAAATAAAACACTAACAACACTTGCATTTGAAACCGTTTTAATGCTACATCAAATTGATTAAGCATGAATATAGTCTGTGACAAATCAGGACAGATGACAGCGATGAATAAACATTTTGGTCCCGTGACTGATTTCAATATTGTAATTTGTGATTAGGTTTACAGTTCTGATTTTCATATTCTGTATTGTGGACGTCATAATTAGACAATTATATTTGCGTACGCACATATTTTCGGGACCCCTCCCCACCATACGCACCCGTACGCAAAATGGCCGAAATTTTAACCCCAATCCCCTCACTGCGTACGTAATATGTGGACGGCCCCTTAGTATTCGAAAGTTGAATCAGTTACATTCAGGGACAGCAAGACAAGACGCGTGAAACGGCTACATAATATCTTAGTCTTTGTTCAGCGCTCACTTTCAGGAGAAGGTTACATGTATTAATTTGTATACAGTACACGTCAAACTATACGAAACAAACTTCACCAGAAGTCACGATCTGAGTAAAACCAGAACATTCGTCCCTTTTCTCCGGTAAAGAGTGGCCTATACTCGGCCAATAGAACGCTTGTTCGAGCTGAAGAAAGACGACTCTTAACATAATCTGTTTCGTTGCTGTCAATTTTACTCATTCGACCCTCACAGTTCCTACGAAATGGTCACTAATAAACCTACTTCCCGACTGACTCACAAAATATAGTAGCATAAGTTTCACCTTAACGACCCGTAAGACATCAAAGATCAATGGATTCGTTGTCCTCCTTCATCGAGGTTTGGCACTGGTTCCGAAGTTAGCGGGGTTCAAGTAAATCCAATAATTAACCAAGGAGTGATCTCAGGATTATCAGTTGAAACAATGGAGCCTATACAAATCGATCCATAATTTCGAAAGAAATGATTTCAATTTGTAACCGCTGTTTATTTATTTCTTATGTCTGAGATCACCAAGCCATGACCGGTTTGATCGATCAGACATTGAGGTACATAACGTCTATTGAGGATCAGAACGACGTATCTGAAATTTCATTATTTGTCAGAAATCAAGCTTTAGTGTTGCAATTTCATCAGTTGAAGATTTATTCAATTAAGCTGTACCTAACTAAACTTAGGGAGTATTTTAACAAGAACCACATTGTGCTTTATTTTTATTTGAAAGTATTGACCACTTATGCAATTTTTTCAATACGACCCTGTGATTATCACTACATTGTTCCTTAGCCAGAACTACAATTACGCAAATACCAGCATAATTACATGATTGATGTAGGGGAAAATTGAAACAAAAACACATTGCTTTGTGTTTTGATAGATGTTTCATAGAAAGTTGTTAACGAGTTACTTTTGTATCTCATTTTGGTGAATTAAAAATTAGGTAAACATGTATTTTACCGTCGTAAATTATCCATGCCTGTTAATAAATTGCGTCGTAGATTATTCCCCATGGCAAATCAGGTTAAGCCTCGTTAGCGTGGGTAGCCTAGTAGAAGCGGGATTGGTGAAAAGAAGTAATTTTTTAACTGCGATATTGATGAAAAGATTTATGCTTTAACGGAAGAAAAAATTATCTAAAGGGTTTCACGACAATTGGAATTGTCATGTCCATCAAGGTTCTATTTAAACATGAATCTTGTCATCCAAGTGCTCTATGGTGTTGAATTCTTGCATAAATCCAGGCTCCATTATCCATGATACTCCATTTATGCATGATCCCTTGATAAATTCAGTATTTCAAAAAACGGAAATAATTTACGACGCTAAATACATGTTTACCTAAACATCTTCATCAAAAGATATTCTGAATACTAATCTACAGCAGTTCACATGTTGTCACTGCTTTCTTGAGTTTATTCAGACAAAAATACGATCAGGTTCAGCTTCGTGCAACGCTTTACCATGACTGTTGCTTGTTACAGTATCAACCTAAGTGTCAGCGTTTAGGCAACATCTTTGCTTTAGATGTCCAGATCATGTAACATTTACACAAATACATTATAATAATATTTAGAATCTACGCTGACAGCCAAAAAATCTGTATTTAGGAGCGTAATCACTGGTACTTTAAGCTAAGCAACGCAGCGGAAAGTGCGCCGATAAAATTATGTCTATGCAACACAATAGATTTGGTTAGATACAGCCTTGTGATCTTCAGCTTCAACCGGTTAACGCAAATACGTCCTTGGACAGCTTATAACTCAGTAATAAAACAGTAACGACACACCGTTGTTGCATTAGATGATAGAGCATGCATTGTAGACTAAGACTAACATGTAGACTTAGACTTAGTTCCTCCCGCTACTCTGGGAACATTGGTCAATAAGAGCTCTCCATTCCGTACGATCCTTAGCACTCTCTTCCGCGTCCTCCCAGTCGATTCACATCTCCTTCAAGTCTTGTTTAAAGGTGCTCCTCCAGGTTTTCATCGGCCTTCCACTGCTCCTCCGTCCATTTTCCGGTAGCCTATCCATCCCATTGCCGTCTATGCCGGGCGCAGTGGCGGTAACCGCAAAATACATGTATGTCCGGTCATTTTTTCATCTCCTCCGTCTGACGATCTCGTCCATCTTCCCCACGTCCGCGAACCTCAGTACCTCCTCATTTGTAATATGATCCCTCCATGATATGCCCAAGATAGTTCAAAGACACCTTTGATGAAAAACATTCAGTTTGTGCGAGATTCTTGCCGTTTCATTCCATGTATCACTTGCGTATGTCCACGATGGTAGGCTCGGTTTGCATTGTAGGCTAGGTTTGAAACAAAATTTCCAATTCGGACATTTGTACCAAATACGTCCTTCTGATCCTCAATAGACGATAATATAATTTAGATTTAATCTAAACGATAAAGAGGAAAATCTTTCATTTTGGTCCAAGGAGCACGGACAGAACGCTCTGCCGATAATGAAGATTTTATAAAAGTTCCTATGCGAAATTATAAGTGAACGTGACTATCTTCAGCACACAATTTACTTAAAATTCCGATATCTGGAAGTTATACTTTCGAATTGCAAAATTTGCCGATATTCGATATAATAACAATCGCCATTTGCATTCGCATCATCTGCAGACTGACTTGATTTTAATATGCAAATAGGCGTGTTGGTTAAAAACGTCGGGGTAACTAGGCCTAACTAGGAGTAGGCCTATTTCGCGAACGAACGGAGCCACACGGAAATAATTTCATGGACGAAACTCCTGCGTGAAGTAGGCCTAATGTAATGGAGCACTTATGTAGCGACTGTCTAATAGAGCGGATCTGGCAAAGGTCACAGAAGAAACGCCCGCGTGTACAAAGGCTATTAGAACGGTCCTTACCTTGCGCCCAAAGACGGACTTCGTAGGCTGATTTTTGAGACTATGGATAAATGGCGTGTGAACGATCCGTACGTCCCAGACTTACTGGTCAAAGACTTGGAAGGGCGTGGTCAAACTTGGCAAAATCCAGCATCAATGGCTCGTGCGATTATGGCTAATTGCGCATGCGAAAGGTATTAATAGGCCATTTGCGGACTTGATCTGGCCAAGTTTATTACGCTCATTGTTTTAATTAACAGATGAATTTGTTAAAACATGAATGTCACCGTTATCACAATAATACTCCTTCGCAATTTACTGCGTAATTACTGTGTACATGTAAAGATTAAGGTTGCGTAACTAAACTATTATATAACTTGCATGTGTGAAAAGTTAAAGCTAAAGGCCGCGTGTTCAGCGATGCGATGTGTCAATCAGTGTTAAAACATAAAATTAAACGAAGATCACTGTTGTTATTATTATTATCATTTTGTCAGGGCGAAAACGAAGAACATAGTTAAGTTCATCGTCCGACAATAGCAGAGTGAACTACGGTCTCTCTTAAACCATATTTGACGTCTGAAACGACGTCAAAGTGGACCAATCGAGACGACCGCCATTTTAATTATCTCTGCCAAATCCTTTAGTAAGCCCGACTAGTAAATTTACGCTCGCCTGCCCGGTGGACTAGTGCTAGTCGATCTTTAGAGAACTAAGGCGTCTCCATACACGCTGATCTAGTTCTCTAGTCGGGATTACAGCGAAAACTGGACCGGACTAGGACTTACGACCAACTAAAAGGGATTCGTAAACGCGGCCAGGACCGGGAAAGTGCATTTAGGTGGCCAGATAACTATCCGTGGAAAACGGCGAAGCCACGTCCTAGAGAGGTTGTTTTATTTACAAATTTTGGCGGCGCTCACGTTAGTTACGTAGATAGGCGGAGACTTGGTCCTGGATTTGGGGACCGATGGAAAGAAATGATAGAGTTTGGGGGACAGCACTGACAAAATTTCAACTCCCAAGCAGGAATTCTGCGAAAAAGGATGAATAGTAAAAACTATTTATAAATGTTGAATATTTATTAAATATGGGGAATATAAGCAGCTCCGTCCAATCCACCTGGAATTTTGGAGGAACCGTTTATTCCGCCCCCCCCCCACATAAGTTTCGTAATTGGGACGAACAGGGCCGAAGCAGCGCACCCACTGAGTTCAAACTTCAAAGTTAAGCTGGGCTGTTTAGCCATTATAATAATTATGGATAAATCAAATGCGGTCAAAAGTTCGGCCGCTATACACACGAAAATATTACTTTTACGGCCGAACTCATAAAAATTTAGCGCGTGAAGACCTTTGTTAAAACACCTATTCTAATTTGGTAATATGCATCATACCGTAGATTCATAAGCTACGTGAGTGCAATACAACGAAATTTTCCTATCTCTGCTGGGTTAAAATCGACAAGTTTAAAATCATTTTATGCGAAAATTGTCATGATATTAATTTTGTTAAAAAATGTTATTGGTAGTACATTATTCTAACTATAGATATATGACCATGAATTGGCATCAGATTAGTCAAAAACTTGCAGCACACCATTCGACGGACATAGGTTATTGAAATTTCGCTTGCCATGACTGCTAGTTAGCGTGAGCTTGCGCTATAGACCTCTTCGACGCGTCACTTGGCCTAGTTTTCTTCATTCAGGTCGCGCATGCGTGTCAATCGTATAGGGCAAAAAGCGAAAAATTCGGTAATGACACCCATAATTTATTTACCATGATATTCTGTATTATGAAATTAGTTCCTATTACTTACACTTGAGCAATGAAGCTAGAGATCGCTGCCTAACTTTCTAGTAGGACAGAATTTTAAAATTATAATGACATGTAGATTAAAATGACTTTAAACTTGTCGAATTTAACCCAGCAGAGATAGGACAATTTCGTTGTATTGCTCGTCAATCGACAAGCGTGCATCAGCGACCTAGATTCCAACTGCGCAAGCCAATATTCTTTAAGTAGGCCACCTTCCTTCATGTTAAAATCTTTGCCTCACGATGCATATTAAACATTGTAGGGCGTTTTTGACAGTCGCATGCGCCAAAGATTGCGCATGCGCAGGTGACTTCCCGCTACATTTTATATGGGGTTGGCCGTAGAAGTAAAATTTTCGAGTTTATAACTTTCGGCCGCAGAAGATTTATCCATAATTATTATAGGCGTACCTCAATGATCGCGAAAGATCGTTTGACTTGTGCAGGACGTCTGAGAAAAGAAGACTCTTGTTGGACTCAAAATACGCGTGTCGAAGATTTCAGAAGTTTTATTGTACGTTCGGAAACGAGGGATCGACAACTACACTCGTATTGAGATCGAAATTTTAAATGTAAGCGCCCATGTTTAATTTGCTTCGTCAACGCGTCTTCTTTATTCCACGGACATAATAATCATAATTATGAGCTAACGTTCAATGGATCTAATGGCGATGTGTCAAATTATTGAGCGCCACCTTACGGTTGGCGGATACAACGCCGTTGCGTGCCATTATCCACTTGGCGATCAGGTCCTAAAGTTTGCCTAATAATTATTGCGAAAACAATAACTGGCATATGTATTATAGTAGCAAACTAATTTGTTCAGTTCCTTTGAATTTGCCGACTCGAGGACACATGATAAATATATTGTGAGTAGGCTACAGACAACCTTCTCTAGCCAGATTTAGCTTTTCAGAGGAGTTTTCAGCCATCTGGCGAATGGTGACATAACCAGAATGTATTAATAAAATTATGTCCACTGTCGTTTACTCTAGAGTCTAGATGACTGTACTGGAAGAGATGATTTTTGTCTATCGTCTCTTCCAAAGGTATATGGTGGCGAGCGGTGATAAGTCGTTGTGGTAGCTGGCTTTTCTCTTCGGTAGGTGTATGTTCGTTTAGCCACGGAATCAGCAAAGACTTTTTGATGTTACGATTTATATTAAAATGCAGACGTATATTTACAGCAAACTGGTTTCTATAATAATTGTAGATTTCTCGATTCGCCCTCAGTCAAACAACTCCGGCATCAGGTCATGCGTTTAGAGATGCTCAGCAAATCTCGTCTGTAGCACTCCGCACTCTCCTTGCCTATTGACTCCTTCTTGGGCGAATTTCTTTCACTATTGCCCGCGTCCCATATTTATATCCTTCCTCTCTTCCCTTGTCAGATGTCTGCTTAATTTCTTCACCTGTCGCCCCTGCCTCGCTTGCTTCCATCGTCCGTCTGGGCCGTCCTCCTTCCGAGTTATCTGTCCCATCTCTCGTCACTCCCTCGCTTCCGTCGCCGTGCCCTTGTCCATAATCTTCCATAATGTGTCTTTCTACGTCTCCTTCCTGTCTCTCTGTTTATCCCTCTATCTCTTGCTGTCAGATGAGCGAATCTGGTAATGCGCTGGGAGTTGTATTAATTAAGCCAATTACAGAAGCGATTAGCAGCGGCTACTGGTCTGTCACGTACATGTAAAG
Organism: Bimastos eiseni; assembly: GCA_959347315.1. NCBI lineage: Eukaryota > Metazoa > Annelida > Clitellata > Crassiclitellata > Lumbricidae > Bimastos > Bimastos eiseni. The sequence goes on along the minus strand of OY365806.1, from coordinate 17,547,483 downwards.
TTCATTAAGTGCATAGCCGATCTGAATATTCTGTAGTCCAGCTTGATTCGAATGTTCACATGAAAACTAATAGCTACAATTTCATTTAAACTAAATAATACATAATAATACATAATAATCATAAAGCCTCCGTCGATTGCGCAACTTGTAGTGTCCTTTATTACACTACAATGACCCTCAACACGATAGATTTATATCCTGCTAGTGGCGTTTGAAACCATAGCGGTTTGAGAACGATCTCCGCGCACCTGCAAAAGTGGGGGTTAACGTAGGCCTACGTTTTGACATGAACTGAGGGCTGGTGATTTCTGATAATATAAGTCGACCAGAGTGGGGAGGGTCATTTCTCTCAATTCATGGGCCGGGTTAGAAGCCACTGTATCCCACCACCAATTCATGGAAGTAATATATTAAAGGCCATGCGCACGCATTAGAGAGGAAGTGAACCAGAAGGCCTTAGTTTTTAGCGATTAGAGAGCATGGTCAATTATTTCTATACGCAACTGCCGTTGAATCAGAGAATTTCTACACGCACAGCCAGTTTATTCAAAGAAATATTTTCTTACATTTGCAGCAAGTTTAACCTTTTACTTACAAATTCTTTTCCTTACAAAAATTTAATTACATTTTACAGTCAATCTGACCAACAATTTTCTTACACTTATATACAACAAATCAACCCACAAAAATTCTTTTCCTTCACTTGCGTCCAGTTTAGCCGATGAATTTATTTTACTTACAAGTTATATAACCAGCTTAATCAACACATTTTTTCCTATACATACAACCAGCTAAATGGGTGATTCTCTTACTTAGGGCCTATATGTACAACCACCTTAATTGGCGAATTCTTTTCTTTCACTTACAACCAATTTAGCCAACGAATTCCTTCCTTACAATTACAATGAGTTGAACCAGCGAATTCTAACACCTACAAATTATTTCATCTGGCTTGTGGCGAACAACAGTTCTTTCAGCGAATTCTTACAATTGGGTCAGCGTGTGTATAGAGCTATGCTGAAGTTAATTTTATTGCACGTGACTAACAATCAGCCATTAAAATTTAGCTCGAAGACCAGGATGTTGGTTTCGATTATATCCTATATGCCGTCGGGTAACTTCTTCTACATAAAGTAATTTGCAATTTTCGTTAGACTATTGATCAACACTTTGGGCAATAGGCTCTATCATCAAATTCAGTAACTATGTAACTCGAAATAGTAGGCCCAAATCTCAGCCGCATTTAGGCTACAGGACTAATTTGTTTACTAAGTGGTCAGTGTAATGCCTCTGTTTATGAACTATTAGTTCGAAGGCAAAATGCGCCAATTAATAGTTTAACAATGCACGTATAATCGGTGTGGCACAGTGGCCGATTGGTTAGAGCGGTCAGCCTGTAACGTTCAATTTGTGCTGAGCGGGCGGGTTCGAGCCTCGTCCGGGTCGTCACTGTGAGCACTTGAGCAAGTCATTCGGGCACCATTGTTCTGCAGTACAACTGCAATTGCGACGTCTGAGCAAAAAGATGTTGGAAGAAGGGCATTGTCCAATTTCGGAAATGAATGAATTAATGAATATAAAAATTATAGTGGATACAGTGGCTATATATATATATATATATACATATTATAGCATTATATAGGCCTACATGTATATATCTTTTTGTGGGCTCTATATTATTATATGATATAATTATGTATGTATATTTTAAGAACTGGTAATTGAGCACTCCAAGACTTAGCATTTAAAAACAACTTAGTTATTGTCGAAGCGAAATGATCAATGTCGGCGAAGATCATCATCATGCATTGTTTCGGTTTAATATCCGATCAAAAGGTCTATTCAACTAGACTAGTGTGAGCTTTTGTGGTGGTCTGTGTGACGATACGTTAAAGTTCTCTTCAAATGTTTGTGCTATCTTGAATTTGTTCCATCTGTAATTAAATTAAAACGATTCGGCAATATGAAATGGCACACGTGAACGAATATGTAAAATAGCCTATACACGTATCGGAAACGCATTCAGACTAAACAATCTTTGTTCACTAGTCTTATAGCTGAACCCTGAGGGAAAATGATGGTTCTGCGTTTTAGGTCTGTTATGTTCGTAGCATTAGTTCTTAATTCAAGTTTGAAACGAATGACCTTTGTCAACTTATAGGGCCTAATAACATCCGATTGCAGATGGCTAAGGCAGAAGCACGCTGTGAATTGGTCTAAACATATAAATATAGATTTTCATCTGACGTAAACGTTGCAATTGTTGTCCAAACCGAAGAGGCTTTGATAGACTGGTGAGGCCTACTGTAGTAGTGCAGTAAGAAGATAATTCTCTGCAGAATATTCCGACTCAAAATTTTATTTCGGTCTTTTGCTATAATATGATATTATTAGCTTACAACAGATTAATTGATGGGCCACTTGCAGCTGCTCTCCGGTATCTCTGACAATCGGACTCGGACCTCCACTGGACGTCAATTTCTGATATGACGGAGCGCTCTTGTACAAGCCAATGCTCCGTGTTCAGCCTTATAAAGTAGCGCTTCAGAAATTTAGAGTTTACGATTACGATGCAGGTGCGTCTCATCCGACGTAAAGTCGTCAAGTGCCGACATCAGCCGTATACACATTTCTATACGTCTAGGCCCACCATTTAAACCTTACACAAAGGTCGTATCATCGCAATCATTAGGCCATACCATAAATCATCCAATGCATTAAGAATACAATACTAGTGTAAGTCACGAATATTTTGAACAACCCTGTCGTTATATCAAAATCGCTTCGCTCCTTCTGCTCCTGCTCCTCCACCTCCTGCTTCACATTCTGTGATTCCAATAGGCTCTCTCTTTCTATACATATATGAGTGATACTATATTTAGTATACATATGTGTATATATAGATACGCTTACTGAACACACGGTGTGTATAACAGCCGTCGGTCCCGATGTAAGAAGACTGTGTTGCCAGTACAACAAGAAACAAACAACATGCCTACAGCTGTCCTTCTGCTTGCGACAGTTAGACAAGCGGACAGAAAGAGACAGACACGTACAGTGAAACATACACAGTTATTGTTGTAGTTGGGGTATAGAAGTCTTCGCTGTGCTCTAGATATTTCGAATCGCTGGTCCTCGGTAATGGGCAGCCCGCTGTAGCAGTCGATGTTGAGGCCGAACACCAAGTCACCGCCAATCACACATCACCTGCTGTGGCACCTTTGGCACATTCACTGTCACATATAACAGCCACGGTATGCGTAACAAATCCGTTGCAGACACGACAACGATGAAAGTTGTAGTCTTCGAGAAGGAAAACTTCTTTAAATGAATAGACAAAATGAGGCACTGCTTGGACTAAACGGTCAGAATCTTTGGTCCGACTGTGAGCTTAAGAGACTAGATAGTAACTGAGACGGCTGATTGTCGTGGTGGAGTCTACTACGACGGTTAAATTGAAATTTTTCAGCCGTGTGAGCCTTTGCGAAGACAAGCCAACATGGCACAGGCGAGATACTCTTCGATCTACGCCATTGAAAGAAAGGCCGCCTTCATCGCTACTTTTCTCTCGAACGACCCATCAGACTTCTCCTTCAGTGACCTTCGCTCGCCCATAACGACCAGCCGGGGTACTCTCACCACCCTGCATCTGTCGCATAAGAAACTGGCCTGGGGAGAAAAGAACCCCAACAGATTAGAGCGATCGACCTCTGCCATGGTTCCATACGATTCGGTGGAATTGGAGCTCGTCAGGGAAGTGTTCAGTGAGGCTCAGCATCCGTCTGTCTGTCTGTGCGTAATAAGAGCAACGAGTAAACCCGGCTTCAAGTACGAAATCATGGCCTTTCGTCTGCAAAGCGAACACGATGTCCAGCTCTTCGTTAACTTCTTCACAACGGTCAATCACCACCAGACGACGGAAGTCATCCGAGGACAGTCACGCTCCTCAGCGTCATTCATCAGAGACGAACCTTCTTACTCTCCACCGACGTCGCTTCGAACAAGGCCTGCGTCGACGAGGCTGCACTCATCGTTGGTGTCGATGATGCCCTTATCCTCGGGTGTATTGTATCCGCAATCCCAAATTGACGGAGGAGGACAGGTGTTCAGAGCAGTTGACGGTACTTCCAGGCGTAATATTCAGCACAACGCCACAGATTCGGTTCCCTTTTTAGACGACAGGTGTCATTCTGGCAACAGAGCACACGAGATCCCACAGAGAAACAGCGTGAACTTTGCGGGAACAAGACCTGGACAATCGTCAGTGAGAATGAGGTCAGAGACGAATCTAAGACGACCGATAGAGCCGATAGAGAGAGCGACCGATCGAACCTTCACCACAAGAGATGCTGGAGTGATGGTGGATTTAGATTCATCCATACCACGGTCCAGACCGGGGGATTACTTGCCACTGGAAGGAGAGCTCAGTTCTCATCACGAGCGAATGTATGTCTACGAGGATGGATCGAGGGTGGGAGATGTCTTCTGCCAGACGAACCTTCGGTCGCCACCTAGGACCGTCTCCCGCAGAAACAACGATTCACTATTTGTTTTGGGCAACGGTCAGAGTGACACAAGAACACGGATGACGGGGACATCCGGTGTTCCTCATTATGGCATGTCGCAAAGGTTTTCTCATGTGGCTGATGAAAGAGATTCCGCTGAGCAGAGAAATCGTCGGAACATGCAGAGGAGAATGACGCTCGTCGACAACGGAGTGGTGAAGGTGACTGTGGAAGAGTACCAAGATCCAACGGAAACGAAGACGGAAGAACTCTCTCCAGACGGACAGAGCTCCGACCAAACTCTAGACGAAACGGACACAATTATCGAGCCGAGGGAAATCAGTCGCACACACATGAGCAGGATCCAACCGGTTTCAGGTGTACTTGACCGATCCTCGTGGTCGGACTCAGCTGACGGACACCGACGAAGGCAACCGGACTCACACGAGTCGTCTCCCTTTCCGACGATGTCACCAACCATGACGTCATCAGTTCAGAGGGTCTTCAGACGACGCTCCGTTCCAAGGTCGTCATCAGACACTCAACGCATCAGTCATCCTGCTCAGGCCCGTCAGACGGGGCGTCGAGGGAGCTACAGGGAGGATCCAGTCGATCGCACGATGACACACGAGGCCGCAGCCCATCAATCACGACCACTTGTCATACGCAATGAACCACCGACGACCTACTCGACCCATCGCCCATACACAGTGCACGAACCGGTCTACCAATCTGAGCCGAACACCATGCGACGTGAACCAATGAACTCCGAGAAGAGACGACATCAAGGACATGGTTCTCACCAGACGTTCGAGATAGTCCACCAATCACAGCCAATCAACGCCATTCGAACAGACTCAGTCGCCTATCCAGTCCGGCAGCGCTCCAGTGCGCACGAGTCAGTCTATCAAGCACAACCAATCACCAGTGGATATGAACCAACCACCTATCCAGTTCGACAGCATCGTCCCTCTACGCACGAGTCCGTGTACAATTCCCAGCCAATCATCATTCGAGCTGAGCCAACCACCTCTCCTATTCGTCAGCATCGTTCTTCTACACACGAATCCGTGTACCATTCACAGCCAATCATCATTCGAGCTGAACCAACGATCTCTCCTATTCGTCAGCATCGCTCCCATACGCACGAGACCGTCTACCAATCAAGGCCGACCCAATCACGACAGAAATCAGTCAATTCTGACTATGGCCATGAACGGATCGACGTTTACAGAGAACCTAGAAATGAATACAGGTTGGTGACTGGAACATCCGGTCCAGTGACGATACATCGGTCGAAAAGTCGTACAATGGATCAGAGGTCTTCACGATGACGAATTCGCCAACCATTGCCGAATGTTTTTGTCCATTAGCCTAATTTAGTGCTGCTCAGATCTTAGTTATTTGCTCAAGGATTTTGGTGTCTGTGCCTTATGAGTGATATACATTACACATGTTCTGAGAATCAAAAATTTGCCCACATTTCATCTCACTTATACATTTTTTACTAAAGAATCTGCTACAGACGATTGCTAGGCCACTTATATAATACCTGTTCTGCTTTATATCGTTTCTGGCTCACTGGTTTGATCCTGCAATGTATCGCTTATTCCTAAGTCTATAGCAGAGGTATTAAGGAACCGGCCCGAGGGTAATTTCTTGCCCGCCGACTATAATATATTTCTATCCCGCAGAGCCTTGACCAAAGACAACACAATTGGGAATAAAGGGTTTAATTTGTCAGCTAAAAATGACATCAGAATTATTGCTTTAGGATGTTCCTAGCCAAAGTAAATGCATAGGCCTAAAAGTACTTTCTAGTTAGTACCATTAAATACCGTATAGTACCATTAAATCATGCAGAACAAAAGCAATATTTATATAAAAGCATGCAAATCATATTAAGTGAAACAAATGTTAGCAAATTCACCAGTTACAAAATGTACTAAAGGTTTTTGCTAACTGCTTTGTGTGAAATCACATATTATTTTTAACGATAACTTGGTTTTTTATTCAATAAATCATGTTCGGTGCTTAAATTTAAAAAAAGAAGTGCCCAGACGCTAGGGGAACTGTCCATAAAATATCAATGACGTCACGCAATTTTTGGACGATTCTTTACCCTTACCCTTCATTACACGTCGTCACAAATGCCACGACCCCTCAAATATGACGTCACGTCACAAGGCCTTGACCTCCCGAAAAAATCAAACCAGATGTCCAGAATGTAATGCAAATTTTCTTATAATTATCAAAAAATTTGATTGTAACTATGAAATATTTCAAATTAGAATAGTAGAACGCAGAAAAATGGAGAAATTAAGTAGCCTATGATGATTACAATCTTATGCATTCCTCAGGATGAAAGAGTATCATATTCATAATGAGTGTTGTTTAATTGTGGTAACAACCATTGCTAATTAAGTGGAACTTGTTTAAATGAGTGTGAGTTTTTAATAAAATTATGGATTTTGGTTTGATGATGTGACGTCACATTTCGTCGACCCCTCTCTCCTTGTCACACATTGTCACAAATTTGTGACCCCTCCCCATAGGCGCGTGACGTCATTATGGACGGCCTCTGGTGTCAAAAAGTTAAGAACTAAAGATTGCAAAGGCAGGGCACCAACATATTAAGTCGACGACAAATGGTTCGTGCACCGTGGTCCACTGTGTTCGCTAAAAATTGAAGTTGGATTGGTGATATTAATGAGGCTGGAATAGAAATCGGATGGGTGAATGAAATTCTTCCAAAACAGATGCTATTTAGATGAACATAGCCTAATGCCTACTGAAATAAAAGTTGGATGATCAAAAAAAATATTTGCCTAAATAGAAATTGAATTGACAAAAATGGTTCTTGTTGAACCAGAAGCTGGATTTATGGACATTATTATTATCAATCCAACTTCTATTTGACCAAATACAATGGGCGAAAAATATAATTTTGTTGTCATTCGTGAGGTTTTTGTCCATCAACCATTATTTAGTCGTCAATTATTTGTTGGTGAAATATTTTTTTAATTTAAAGCGTAGGCCTACAGAGAATTGCTTTTCTTTGTGAAATTGTCGACAAACGGCCAGTAGCACCGGCATCGTTTTGAAATTTGTGAAAAAAAGTTTGTGAACGCGCGAAGCGCAACATTTATTTTCTCCTCTCTTTCTTGTTGATAATAACGTACCCATATAGAGGAATAGCACTGTTGCATGGACGCTCATGGTGTCCAGGCTCTGCTGGTCAGATAAGTGGCACTACGGCGTCCAGCCTCGAAAATAAGTGCCTGATTTCTGTCTGTGACGCCACACAAATATTTCTGTCCCGCGGGACCTTGTCCAAAGACAACACAATTGGGAATAAAAGGTCAAATTTGTCATTTTTAGCGCTTAATGAGTTTTTTGTGGTGTTTGTGATTGATTATGCTGATCAGAATGATGTTTTCAACGCCAAATTCAACTGTTTGTGTGGCCCTCCGGGAGCCCTCCCCATCTTCCTCATGCGACTTCGGCACTCTTTGCCCGCCACCTGCTGGATAATATTGCTACTGGCCCGCCATTGCAAAAATGCTTGATATCTCTGGTCTATAGCGATTGCCTAAAATAATTTTTTTATGTTTCGCAGCATCACAGCAACAATTGGATTCAAATTCTTAGAGAGTCCTGTGTTTTTTAAACACTTCACTAGTACAGTTTGATTTTTATACGTCTTTATATAGGCAAGCCTTTATTGTTAACATGAGTGCTATCTCGTATTATGATAAATGCGTACATTTCCTATGTTTCTGTGTGTGGTACAGGCCTACTGTTTAAATAATCAATAGTATTTAAATGGTTCATAGGCTCATAGCTATTTGTCTTACTATTTAAATAATAATGTGTAAGGACCTGTGGAAAAAGTATTCAAATATCATGTGCTTATATTTATTATTTAATATAAATAAATTTACTCAGTCCTGACTCTAAGCTATTGCGCATTGCATAACCATTATCATTCTGCTTTCTGCAGCAGATAGTAGCATTTTCTGCAAGAGTACGTGTCATGATTGTGACTAATTCCGACTACATTAGATGTCTTCCAAACGTTGTTCTTTCAAAAGTCTTATATGCCTAAATCCTGATTCCTTCTCTCCCACTTCCTTCTCTTGCCAATTCAAAATAGTTCTAAGATAGTCCTGTAGGGGTTGTTCATAACTGACGTCTGCAAAGATGGGAAAGAGTGCTAAAGTGCGGACAACTTCGGACAAGGTGGAAGGGGTGTAAAGGACCCTGTGGACGTCCGCAAGTCAGTATCTTTTGTTTTGATATTCTGCATTACTGCGTGCAATCCAGCATTTATTATTTTCAATTTGTTTCATTCTTGTCAACAGAATTTAATGACACACGAAAGGGTTAGTACTAATGTAGGCCTGTTGACCTGTCGCCTCAGTTCCTGAGGTTGATTACGTGGCCCACAATAATTCATTCATTCATTGCGAAGATTTATATAGCGCCCCTTAAAAGTTACTACTCAGAAGTGTTTCTGACTTCTAAGTCCAGCAATGCTGACAGGGACATTTAAAAATAAAATTTCGCTGCACAGTAATCTTATGCTGCAGATTTTCAATGTCGCTCGTCTGCGTCGAAACTCTGTTGGATGTCTTTGTTGGGTAATACGATGATTGGCCCCGACGACAAAATTTAACGTAGAATCTTATCGTGGAAGTTGCTACACGTGGGACGCATGTAAGAAGTTCTTGATCAAATTTATATTATAATTTAATTGATCTTACAATTTAAGAATATGTGATTTATTTGATTGTAAATAATAGGCCTAATATACCAAGACACAAGGAGCAAGACACAAGGAGCACAAGGTCAATCGGAAATCAGAACAAAGCAGATCTCATTGTAAGGTCAAGGTACAGATTTTGGATTTATTCTCAGCCCGTATGCCACTTTGTAGACAGTGTAGACCTATCTGACATCTAGCTGATAGTGATCGTAATTCTATGGAAGTGTCCTTAATGTCGGTATAGGCCTGCACAATCGTCATTAGACGATCTTAGATATATCGTGGGAGTTCGGCAGGTGGCTAATTACTACCAAACACTGAAATAGGCCTACATGTACGTCACGCGTTCGTCGATATGCTCTTCGCCAAGCTGTCTTGAAAATCTATATATGACAGTGGATCCTTAATTGAACCCTTAGCTCGACTACATAATAAACTTTTCACGATGTTAAAGCTGTTGACTATATCAGGTTGGTTTTTAGATTGTATTTGGTTACAAAAGTTAACAAGCTTCACGTGATTGGCAATGCCTGAGTAGAGGTTGAAAATTGCAGGACTCCATACGATGACACATGTACGATAGTAAGATACTCGGGGTCCCACTTGAAGAAAACTACTCAATAATTACATAGACAATGTATGATATTTGGTCAGAGAAATTATTAATGCGTTCCTCGATCCTGATGAAACAGCTTAACATTGATAGTCAATCGAATAGAACCGATTGATTATGAAATAAATATCTCCTTTGGAAATGCTTGTAACTTGTAATGTAACACGGAGACGTTAAAGCCTGCACAGTACATCAATTGCTAAGGTGTTGCGAACGGTGTGACTTGTTCAACATTCTTTAATCTACGATCAAGGAATCTATATTAGGTCCTTGACCCACGATTAACACTAATGTTGAATCAAAATGACAACAATTATCCTTTATTAATTTGGGACTACTACTACTAGTTACGTTACTACCGCCCTTACTGTCAACCATCTCCCCTCCATTGAATTTGTAGAAATGGTAGAAGAATTGGCTGTCTGATTTCACAGTAGGGCTTGTAGCCCTATACATTCAGTTTAGTTGGCAGTCACACGTCAGCCAGACATTAATATCCATTCACTTTATGTTTGTCTGCAGCTATGAGCAACAGTGTTATTTATTATCGGACAACTTACAAGCTCTATGTCGTTGCCTCCATGAACGTTTTAACCGAACAAGAGTCTTCTGTTTCTATGCATTGCTCTTAAGAGCCGTCGGACAGCTGCGTCGATATTCGCCTATCATGGAGCAACAAGAACGATATTAATTTTCAATGTAATAGATAAATTTTCAATGTAATAGATAAATCATTTTATATAGTGATTCATGTTAGAGGGAGTCACTCATGTGCGGCCAACCGTTACATCTGCCGTCGCTTCATAACCTCCGGGTTTTCTAAAAATCATTTACAGTTAATGCAAGGTTTTTTCAATAAAAAACCATTAATGACTGCCAAGAATGATCATTATCACTATGCAGTAGACTTAAAAACAACTGAATTATGTGATCTTATTACCTGTACCTGTTGACTACCCTACATCTGTATATTAGTAAACAAAGTGTGTACGCCAAAGGAGCGAACCGTTCCAATAGAATGGGCTGCCCCATTGCACCAATAATTAACAATGAACTGATTTACATTAGACTAATTTACTTCGATCGATGTTAGTACCGAGTAAGGGTTTGCATATTCAGGTCTTTTAATAATTAATTATATTATGAAAACTAGCACCGTTGGCTTTTATACACTTTAGACATTTACAAAGTAGCACATGCATTTTAATAAATAGTACGAGTAGTTGGATGACGTATACGTGTACTGATATTCGACAGTTCTACATGAGAAAACTATATCGCATGGCCTTACATGAATAGTGTAAAGTACCTCACGAGAGTGAAAGTAGCAAATGCTAATAGTAGTTCCAGCAGAGTAGTTGGATGATGCAGAAATTCCAATGGCAAAATATGGCAAAAAATTTACCTAACCTAACCAGACCCACTGAAAATGGACCCAACCCGTCTCGCGGGTCGACCTGACCCGTGAACAACTTTGAGTTCGATGAATTAGAAGGAACTGTCTTGTCGAAACGCACTGTTCTGGCGGCCTGTAGCGACGTTAAAAATCTAAACATGCCACCCAGTGGTCCACTGTATCGCATTGGGACAATAGATGTGATCACACACTGTGCGCTCAAAGGGCAATGGAATTCAAGATAATGATATGTTAATGGCTTAATTATTTTCACTGACGATTTCATTTAATCTTCTGTCACTTCCTGTGACTTACGCCAACTAGAGTGTAGCTTAGGCCCTATACATGTATAGGCAGACATTTTGTCTAACTGCAATTGGCTCTCCTTGAACTGGCGTGTTCTCTTTGTTACGCAAGTTAGGATCACTATGGCCCAAACTAGATATTTTGCCATTGGCATTTCTCTCTCTCTCTCTCTGTCTCTCTGTCTCTCTCTCTGTCTCTCTCTCTCTCTTCCTATACATAATTCTCCCTCCTCTAAACGATTATCTCTCGGGATTATCGCACTGGGAGTGCTACTCAATGGCTATTGCTGTCAGCGGCGCTTTATACATTCGTAAATTGTAAAGATCGTAATAATTACAATAACACACAAATGAACAGTTAACCGGAATAGAGCGAGGGTGCTGTGCACGTAATTGATCGACGATGTATCCAAACAGTTGTTTAATACAATTATTCAAAGGGTGGATAACATTTATCTATTTTTGAAATAATAGCCTGCGTCATAAAACAGAATCACTCTGAATTATGTAATCCTCCAAACCCTGAGCACAGCATTTTCAGAATCAGGAATCCTGTACAAGCATTCTTACATTCGATGCATTTGGTTAGGCTCGTTAAGCATCTATACATGTATATGAGTGAGGGTGTAGCAGTTCGCACATCGATCGTGGTAGCTGTATACCAATTATAATATGAAGCTCGAACCGTAAATAGCGACCTCAATGACGTCGTACACATAAACACTTATAGAAGACATGAAGGAGGATATCAACAATTGATCAATTTTATAAAGACTCAGCAGGTTTGAGGCCGTGCAGTCGATTTAGAAAAACGTGTTAGTACATTTTGTCAATAAAGAACAACACAAAATGACTATGACTCACTGGTAATGCACACTTCAGCCAATGCATGGAAATGCTCACTTTAATGCACATTGGCAATGCAAATTGAAACGTAAGCCAGTAGCTGTATCTCCTCTTTTGGTCGCTCTCACAACGGTTACTGTTATCGGATCTTGTCTGAACATCTCTGGACGACCCAACCGACACGACGCAGCACTCGTTAATAGATTAAGCATTAGTGAATAAACTAAGCATTAGTGTAGCGCTTTAGAAGTCTGAATTTTACCCAAAAAATAACACAATAATAGCAACGACAATTTATACGGCGCCGTAGCGCAACCATACAGTTGCAAGCACGTTTCACAAACAAATGCAACATCACGATTTTGATTCGAAGCCGGATAATAAGAAAAACTTACCAGTTTTAAACAGACGTGGAGGTTACATCAGTAGAGCAAACATTGAAGCACAAGCCAGTTAGCACCATCTTTATTCCGAAAAAATTTCTTATAGTTTATTAGTGCGAAGTTCCGGACAAAGGAGCTAAGACAACTTAGTAAGGTTTTGTTGGCATTACAGCAGCTTTGCTGTCGTTTGCTGGCGTTGGGGTGTTTGCCCAATGTTCGGTCAACATTCCTGGATCCGAAAGACGTGACTGTTACCCTTGGCCGGGTGCGTCGGAGAGTGGCTGCCAGGCCCGTGGCTGTACGTGGTGTGATGACAGTCCAGGATTCCCTGCCTGCTTCTACAACGACAAAGTCTGTCCATCGCTGGTCTTAGAAGGTAGCCGAACAGACTGTATGCCCGAGGGAGGAGACAGGGCCGACTGCCTTAGCAAAGAATGCCTCTGGTGCGAAACTTCAACTGCCGGTAAACTCCTCTGCACTCTTGCATGCCGTCGCCATTTATCCATTTTTATTATCGTCGTCGTCGTTGTCGTCATCACCATCATCAGCATCGTCGTTATCTTCGTCTTCATCATCATCATCATCATCGTCATCGTCATTGTGATCGTAATCATTATCATCATCATCATCGTCATTGTCATCAACAACAAAGACATTGATACCAATAATCAACATCATCGTCATCGTCGTCATCATCATCTTCGTCGTCGTCGTCGTAATCATCATACTCAAAAACAGCAGGAACATTAACATCATCATCATCATCATCATCATCATGGAACCTGAAAGGGTGTTAATAGCAACAAAAATATAGCGATTTGGAAACTAGTTTTGTCTTTTTTAATCTCCGTTAAATTCGAGAAATCCGATTCAGATGCTGAAAAGTATTTGATGTTTTTATTGGATTATGTTTGTTTCCAGGAGGCTTACTTCAGACAACCCCTATAATTTGACGTAGCGCTCGTTAACGATTGGCGTCATGCGCTTCACTTCTAAAGAGTACTTTAGAAATTCCGAGTTAATAATGTCGATTTATCGTTAATGACGATTTCTCAATTCTATGAATCAGCCACACTGACTTCATGAAACCTATTTTTACCCTCTTTTATTTAACTTGGCTTGCGTAAAGTTCATAGCGGACATCTAGCAACTCTCTTTCAGGTATTTCAGGCTTGCATGACAGTGCAATGTATCAACTGTTTACGGACATAACTCACAAATTGAGAAATAAATGACAAAAATGCAATGGATTAAATATCGTTTGACCACTCGAAAGAGTCCTCCTTGACGAGCTCCACTCCGGAAAGTATACATCATCAATGATATGTAATGGAAAATCTCTTAAGGAAATGGAACGATTGCACCATCTACCAGATACAAGATGGTTCCAAAAGCCCCATGTTTTTACTTTCACTTGTTCATAAATGATGGTGTTTCCGTGTCTTTCGTTGGTTTCCAGGAGTGCCTTGGTGCTTCCAAGACCCGAACGCTTCCCAAGGCGGCAGCCTTTGTCCCGTATCTATTCCTGAATCTGAGCGCGTCGATTGTCATCCGGAGCCCGGTGCCTCAGAGACCTCCTGCCTTCAGAGAGGATGCTATTGGTGCAACAGCGCAACTCAGGGAGTGCCATGGTGTTTCACGCCTAAGCAGAATGGGTATAGGCTGGTGGGAACGGTCACGGCCACGGCCAAAGGGTACACTGCCACCCTCGAACGAGTCAATACCGCTTCGAGGTACGGAGCTGACGTCCAGACGATTAGGATCGATTGGGAGTTTCATACAGCCGAACGACTGCGCGTAAAGGTAGGCTGAGATTCACAGACCACGTGCCTTGTTATATGATGCTGGTGGTTTCAGTTTAACGACACTGTGTGATCACAAAGATCATCAGCTTCGCCCTCCTCTTTTAGCCAGGCTTGGGCCAGGCACTGCCAGAGTACAAGCAGTGTGATGCTCAGTCGTTTCTCAATAATTATACATGTCGTTCGCCTTTCCACATCTTACGATGACGTGAGCTTGAAGACAAATGCACCTGTTGACCACACCATTATAAACATTGTTATATATTACAGGCAATGTGTGAAACAGCGATATTTTGAAATGCCTGATTTCTTAGATTTCAGGCAATATGTAAATCACGCATTTTACTAAATCCCTAGCTTCATACGTTGCCTGTAGGCTGTAACATATAGGCGATGCCACTGGTCTTATATAGGCCTCCTATTGGGAAAAGCTGGTTACTCGACACGCTACCGATAATAAAAAAAACAATGCGAATAATCCAATTTACATTAGTACTCATTATAGGATGGGAGGATGTACAGTACGGTGAAAGTGTGGAACGGTCCATTCACTCGGAGAGATTTTGCTGTGCTATGGAACAACGAAAGAAAACTGCATTGTTACAGTAGCGATGAATGGTGACTGTAATGCGCTCAATAAGATAAATGGTTTATTTCGTGTATCGATCCAAATCTTTAATGAAGTCAAAACCATTGCTGTTGTGGTTCAAGGTCTTGAAGGCTAGAGCGCAAACAGGGACGTCCAGATAGGGAGGCTTTCGTGACACTTGGAACCGGGGTGTTTGCCTCCATCACTCAGGTGGGATTAACGCCTCTGTGAAGCTGGTTCTTTAGATGACACCGTAGCGGCTGACGTCACCAGTGGGCACATGTAGGATGGGGCTACGGTGTCCGCCACGGTCACGTCCCAGATGAGACTGTATAAGCCCTCTACACAATGGGTCGCTTAGCGTCAGACCTCGCAACTCGGGTGGCTCTTTGATGTTGGGGATACCTGTGAGTATGCTGCCGATAAGGTCGTTCAGGGTTTAATGGCACTCTTTCACTGACTCACACCCAATGACATTTACTTGAACGGTTGGCCAGAGCCAATGGCACATATTATGGCATAATAAAGAAATGTATATAGTTGTATTGAACGAATATGTTAGATAAACTTCATTGTAGATAAGCGATCCGAATGAACTTCGACATGAGGTTCCTCAACCGATTGAATCTCCCCCGAATAGATTCCCCAACCCTCTATATGACGTTACCTTCGACACAACCAGTCCAGTCTTTGGGTTCAAGGTCATTCGCATATCAACGGGAGCAGTGATGTAAGTAAATACTAGGCAGACAGCGCCAAATGACTCAATCACATAACCCAACACAATGTAGCCCTTATTCGGGAATTGATATGATCTAAACATGTTCTTAATTCAATTAACCACTGTTTCCTTCTAAAGAAACTCCACTCGCCGTACACCTTTGACAAATTTTCTCTCAATATATGTCTAGCCATTTTATAGCACCACTGTTTATAGAGTGTGATAGTAGCAGGTGGTTGTCGCAGTTTAACGACACTGTGTGATAACAAAGATCATTAGCGTCGCCCTCCTCCTTTATCCAGGCTTGGGACTGGCACTGGCCAAGTACTATCAGTGACGGAGTTGATAGTAGCAGGACATTTAGCAAGGGCTTTATATATGGCAAGCGATGTGTTCTCATATCCTTTCAAGCCAAACCAGTGTTTAACGAAAACTTAGGGCTATCAGGTCCGTTGCATTTTGCAAGTAGGAATATGGTAACAATGCAACCACGGAAGTTGTAATGACGGAGTTGCAGTAGTTTTAGTAAAACGACACTGATCAGTGATAACACAGATCGTTTCCTCCTCCTTTATCGAGGCTTGAGACTGGCATGCAATAGAGATTATTTGAGAAAGTAGCAGATGGAGCAAAAATCCCGATTCCAATTCCTCCTCTTACGGAGACTTGTACAGCAACAAACCGAACTGAAAAGGCCTTGACCTTTGTAAAGAGTGAAATCGTTTCTGTTTCTCTAGTTTTGATTCAACGATCGGAGGACTCGTGTTTTCCGATCAGTTCCTGCAGATAGCCACTCGACTGGACAGTCCCATTGTCTACGGATTTGGAGAATCGGAACATCGAACTCTGCTGCACGATATGAACTGGAAAACGTGGGGAATGTACTCTCGAGACCAAGGTGTCACGGTTCGTTGAACGAGCGGTCATTGTCTCACTATTGTTAGCTGATAGTTTGTGTTGGCTCGATGACCCTAACTCGAATGAATTCGTAAAACGCATATCAAATATAAACGCTTGAACAATGACCTAACTCATCTCCGAACTCGTAATAGCGACTGAGTTTAATTTTTCTTTAATTATGATGATTATGAAAATTAGGCCCAATACCACCACCACCACCACATCATCATCGTCACCATCATCATCGCCATCGTCATCATCGTCACTATCACCATTCGCATCATCTATGGCGGATTCTTCCACGGGCTCTACCATTTCCACGAAGATTAGCCAAATGATGAGGCTTCTCAGCATAAACTCTACATGTCTGCGCGTACCTGACAGCGGCGACATTCTCAAACTCTGTCAGCGTTTTGATGCCATGAATTGGATGTTCTTCGTTACTTAACGTTACGCGGTAGATTACTCACATTGCTATTTCGATTAATTGCCAATGTAAATGATTTGTTGCAATGCGTCATAATAATAGTATCAAACAATAATGTATTATCAGACAACAATCACTTGTAGGATTCCAATTTGTACGGCGTTCATCCATTCTATCTAAATCTCGAGAGGAGCACAAATGCTCACGGCGTCTTCATTCTCAACTCCAATGCTCAAGGTCAGGTTGTATCTATAGATAGGCAAATACGTACGCCACTAACAAACCTAATTATGTCTGTATTGCACGTTTGCAATAGTTACTGTACTATAGGTGACAAACTTAATAGATGACGATCTTATCTGCGTCAATATTATTGCTTTATTTTGCACCTCAACAACAGACGCTGCAACTAATTTCCTTTTTATTTAGATCTGCATGAATATGTTTTTCAAATTCCAATGTATAGGACAAACAAAAGATATTTAGAGACAAACTATTTGGAAGCGATTATGACAGAGGATCCTGTTCTCTTCTGGAGCTCCTATGGAGAGATGGAGGTCCATAGCCTGTCCTGACTTGACTTTCTTTCTTGTTCTTTACAGAAGTGACCTTGTCGCCAGCACCTGCGCTGACGTATCGTACGATCGGAGGAATCCTAGACATCTACTTCTTCCTTGGACCGTCGCCAAATGGAGTCGTACAGCAGTACACGCAAGTACGTCATCTCGTCACATTCACATTCATATAAAATAATCATTCTCAAAGACAACGACGCAAAGACAATAAAATAGATTATAACTGTTTACAAAGGCAGAGTCTTAATTTCTTATATTCAGTCGTTTGATCGTCAGAATCAGGAAAACTCTTCCTTTAAGATGAAGAAAATCGTATTTTATCAGTCAATTATTTTCTTTATGAAAGCAAAATTGTTTTGTCAGAACTTCGTCAAATTTCCACCAATTTTAATACCTTTTGGTAGGTAGATGGCACTATAAATGAAGTTTCATGTTGTATACAAATTGTCCACCTCACCTGACTCATATCACCGCACTACCTTGTTAAACACAGATGTGACAGTTTTTATATAACGTTTAAATTTTATTACTTGCAACAAACTATCTAACGACTGAATTATCACGCAGTAAACTAAAATATGGTTTACTTAGCAGAGTTTTAATTGCTACGACAGATCTGCTTAAGAGTGTTATAGAATTGGTGCTCGAAATGAGTCCCGCTTACACGAATTCAAGCGCTTAGACGGCGACGCCAGTGGCCGATAGCAGCATCAGCGATCGACTGATCAAGGCACGCACACTCGTCAATCAGACGCGTTTTGAGTTCGTCGACGTTGGCTATTCTGGAGTGGTAAACCTTCTCCTGCAGCACACTCCATACGCTATAGTCGACTGGTTAAGATCCAGTTAATTCGGCGGCTACAGTGTTGGAGGGATAAGTCGGGTGTCTATCGCTCCAGGAAAGAGACGGTGTTGCGTGCTCGATGTGCAGGGGTGCCATCCTGTTGAAAGACAAAAAAACTAGCCTTGGGATACCCGGCGTATGTCTTGCCACAACTTCTGGTCAAGAAGTTTGTCGCGACAGTCCATAAGTCCATTCACATTGACACCCGGCTCGATGAAATGGAGTTCAGTGCGTCCATTGAAAGTAATACAATTTAGGCATTATACAAGAAATTGGCACATCTGTGTTTAACAAGGTAGTGCAGTGATATGAGTCAGGTGAGGTGGAAAATTTATATATGGTATAACATTTCAGCCATTTTTCCAATTACATACTAAAATTTATTAAAATTGGTGGAAATTTGACGAAGTTCTGACAAAAAAACAATTTTGCTTGGTTTATTTTGAGACACGGTGTATATAGTCTGCATTGCTGCGATCGCAATCTCGAATTTCAGCCTATTTACAATATGGTATAGCATAACAATAGTGTCAAGAGGTTCAGAAAAGGTAAGGTCTATTTTACAGCTACTGCACATGAACCTGGAACTCCTAATAGACCATTTCTATAGCTTCCTCATAAAAGCTGCGACAGTGTCTACTGAGACAGTACTATCATCCTTCTTCAGACCATTCGTCGAATCAATAACTCTTGAACGGAATAATTTCTACCCTAACATTCCACTCAGATTTTTATATCATTTTTACAGTCAGTTCTTTCAGTCAGTCTTTGTGTACCCTGTTAAGTTCTAATTCAAAGAACCCTTCTCGCTGTGATTCATTACGTACATGAAGAAGAAAAATTAAGATATTATGATATTTATTTCACAAGCATCTGTAGAGTGACATTCCCTTTGGTTTTATCTTCTCATACTCATTGTTCACCACTATTATTATTATATATTTTGTTCTATGCAGAACACACGTTTTCAGTGACGCTGTTTGTTTTTTGTAGGCATTGGGAAGACCTCTGATGGTCCCATACTGGGCTTTAGGGTTTCAGCTGTCGCGATGGGGCTACACGACCATTGATCAACTGAAGCAAGTTGTAGGAAGAATGAGAGACAACGACATTCCACACGTATGTTCTTTTCGTTCCCTTCATGATAGGCCTAAGTTTGAAATTATATGTACGCATGTTGTACTTATGTAATACGCATGTGTGCATGTGTACTTATGCTTATCTGTATGCATGCATATAAGCAATTAAGTTGGATAGTTGGAACAATTATTGTGTATAGGATGAATGCATGCATGCATATATGCACTTTATAAGCCTAATGTATGCATGAATCACTGTATGCAGAAGAAGCCTTGAATTCATATGAAAAGGAATTGAATATGATGCTGAAATCTCTAATAATTCATCTTTGATTTCCATCTTATGCATACTAATTTATCGATGCATTCGAATAATATCTAGATGTAAGCCTATATTGCAATCGTTTTAGCATGACATAATTTAAATAAAATAACATTTTCGCTTTCGAGCACGACTTGTCGTGATAAAGCGCGTTACAAATGCCGAGTTGTATCGTATATAAATAAGTGTTTTACTTATCCAACTGAACAATTCCTTCCTTCTAAGACTAATATGATCCAGTGTCGTCTTACGTTCAACGTCGTCATCGATGTCTTTTGCCGCATCGCATTGTCCATCGCTTTGTTCCGTTCTACTGAATTGAAACTGGTTTCTCTGCCTTCATTCAGGATGTTCAATACGGAGACATTGACTACATGCATCTGTACAGAGCCTTCACATACGACACAGTGGCCTACGCTGGTTTCCCTCAGTACGTTCAGGAACTCAAACAACAGGGAACCAGATTCACAATCATCGTGGTAAAGACGATGCCATAATTGTAATGCACTATTTGCTTAATTAGCTATAGACCTACTTGCGCGAAATGCTTGTTTTCCCGCTAAAATCTAGTTTCTTGGGAAGCGAACATGAAATGTGTAGACCACGAGGGTCAACATTTGTTGTTGATTGTCAGATGATACAGTACACATAGGCCAATTATATCTAAAGTTACGCAAAACGCCAAATTATGCAAAATGACATTACAAATGATTGCCAGTCATCAATAACATGACGTCCTTATTAAAAACATGTATGAATTTATTCATGGTTCTCAAGCATGGATCTACACCTCTGAAAGCGAAGGATTCATACTCAAAGAAGTCAATAATTATTGCTCTCTCGTTTCAAATTGTTCCTATGTCGTAGAGCTATTGTGTTATTTTCAGGATCCTGGAATATCCAACACAGCCGCACCTGGCGAGTATCCGCCTCTGGACCATGGCACCCAGCAGGACATCTGGCTCAAACGACCCGATGGTTCCTACGGAGTGGGAGAGGTAGACACTATGGTCTATAGACATTCAATTCCTTATTCTGAAGAGCTGGATTCAAATTTAGCAACTCTCCCGAACAGTAAATTGTGTCCGATGATGAGCATGTTGCCTCTTCGATGCATGCAGCTCAATTTCATGAAGTCTTAAGTAACATTTATGAAGAATATTTATAACGTATCCTGCGTTTATGGTACATACGTCCGTTATTCTTTTCGAAAATGAAGGTCGGTAGGCCTATGCTAATCGCTCTATATAGTCTATAAACTATGAAGTTGACCTTCAATGTATGTCTTATTTAATCCGTCTTCCAATGTTGCTCCTTTAGGTATGGCCTGGATTGGTCTATTTTCCAGACTTCAGCAATCCTAACACACAGGCTTGGTACACGCAAGAAAGCATAGACTTCTTTCAAGTTGTCGAATATGCCGCTCACTGGATAGTAAGTCCAGCTTCTCTCACTTTATCAAATGCTTCATTAGAGTCAATAGATGTCGACATATCTTAATATTGTTCGCTTTTAGACCAAGCATTCTGTTACGCAGCTTTTACACTTAAACTGTTCCGTATATAAGCCTATAGACATATTCCGTGGGCATGTTACATTACGTTGTAACATAGAACGGATGCAGCGCACAGTCTATAGTTGCGCCGATGGATAATTATAGCGCTTCCTTTCATTCGGTCATTGTGAAAGAACCTTCATCAAGTCTTTCACTTAAAATTGCTCAGCACCCATCAATTTTCTGTCGTATACGGTCGCTTGTGTCCTTTTGAACTTTTGGAAAGAGGGCAACATCAAATACGGTTGCAATGTATTGCATCGTAACATATTACGTCACATCTAATGTTTAACCTATTTTTAGACCCACGGTCACTCACCGCTATAATTTATTGTGGTCAAGCAGAATACGCTGAGACCTGTTGCTTCTGTTTTAGGATATGAACGAACCTGCTAACTTCCAACATGGAGACCTTGGAACCTGCACGAACAATGCACTCAACTTCCCTCCGTATATTCCAGGCAAGTAATTGGTACTTTTTTATATAGAACCTATCAGTTACTAAATCATGCCCTTGAGACGTAATGATTGGCATGAATTTAGCCAAATGGTCCTAATATGAGACATGTAGCTATTTCAGCAGATAATTAAGAATGTTTACCGTATCGTTCTTAATTTAAGTTGTGACTTTGGCTGAGAGATGCAGTTCAAAGTGCCTTGATCCTGCCTCTATTGAGTTATGCTTTCTAAAACAGATCTTGTATCAATAGGCCTATAAGGATTAGGTAAACTTACAAATAGGCAAGTTTTGAAATTAAGAAACAGCTCAGTATGCGACTATGCCAACAGGGACTTTTTGTCTGTCCTAGATTTTCATTTCGTCTCTCACAAGTCATCACGTGACCGATAGTAAGGTCTAAAGCTTTTAATATTGTGAGCAGTTAATGTAAGAAGGAAGGCACAGGTGTGTGTTTGAAACGGCAAAATCGGTTGCTCTGGTGTAGGCCTACATAAGATGCATTGAATCCGTTTCGTTTCTCGATGCCTTTGTAGCTATTCTGGACCGCAGTCTGTACCAGAAGACAGTTTGTCCGGATTGGGTTCAATATGCAGGCACCCTGTACAATCATCACAGTCTATACGGGTGGAATATGGCAAAGATGACACTCCCGTGAGTCGTCCAATTCATTCTATGCACGTGCAATTGAAGCCTGACGTACCTGTAATGGAGTACTTTAGGTCTAGTTATGACTATGACCGTCGGGAATTGTATAATAATTTAATGCTTTGTGGTCTGATGGGGTGTTACATAGAATTTTATAGAGAGGCATGCGTAAACGAACCTTTATGTGGTAGGCCTACTATTCAATTAGAGCTCCAGTATAGTCATAATACTTTAGTTCGGATTGATGACACAAGTAATGCTGATGGGCGAATGTTTAAATGGCTTGTAGTGGACTCGTTCTTTCAGAATCCGAGTAAAAAGTATGAGGATGACGCATTTGTCTAGATACTTAGGCCTATGTAAAGGCGCCGTCGCGCAGTATAGCGTGCGTGGTTCTGATTATTATAAATATATATTAAAAATCTTTCAGACTTTCAGTTAAGACTCTTATAAAATCACAAAATTCTTACGTGATGACACGTAATTTAACCTCCCAATTTGCGTTTACCGACCAATAAATAATTGATTGAGACCTGAATGAGCGATGGTCCTACAGTTGATTACACAAGAAAACTTCATAGTGGAATTTTGTTTCTTTCAGGGCGGTTCGAGCTGCAACGGGAAAGAGAAGCGTAGCCTTCAGTCGCTCGACTTTCCCTGGTTCTGCCCCATATGCACAGCATTGGCTGGGAGACAACCTCAGTAATTGGCCAGCTCTGGGATACTCACTCATCGGTAAGATTCTCAATTATCTCACGCTCTATCTAATCTATTTCCGTTTCCGTTAGCGTATAGATGCAAACTGGTTTCGGTTTAAATTAACTTAAGCCCTAAATATTAAGTTACCACAACTCAGCATTGTTTACCAGCAAAGTCATCGAAATTATAATTTATAGCCTTAGAGGTTGTACGTAAATGATGATGCTTTGCGGATGCTCTAATTAGTGAATTATTACGGCTACGCAGGTGATGCGTAATGCATTATTACGGGTATTATTATTATTATTATTATTATTATTTAATTTGTAACGCGCACAAGGTCACACCTAAATGTGAATCTGAGGCGCGGATAGTCAGTCAGTCGCCAGGAGAAGATGCAATTAGATTTCCAAATCCTTGAAGCCGGATAGTCAGTCATGCTCCTCTGCCCTACTCCACCAGCTGCATTGGCTCCCTGTTGAATTCAGAATCAAATTTAAATTAGCTTGTTTGACCTACACTATTAAGAAATAGTGAGTTTGAGTCGCTTTTTGATGAAAGGAAGTGAATTTGAGCTACGAAGAGAGAGTGGCAGTCGATTCCATTCCCTAGGAGCAGAGACATGAAATGCACGAGAGCCCATAACTATTCTGCATCGTGATTCAACTAAAAGACCTGTACTTGATGATCGTAAGCAACGAGGAGGAATGTAAGGAGTTAGTAGAGCATGAATATAGGTAGGTATACTGGTGATGATGGCTTTGTAGGTCAAACAAGCTAATTTAAATTTGATTCTGAATTCAACAGAGAGCCAATGCAGCTGGTGGAGTAGGGCAGAGGAGCATGTTCATATAGGGTATAGACCCTGCGCTATAGAATTTCACATAGTGTATGAGATCCTGATAACACGCTTTTATTCCTACAAGTATTATAGAATTTTCGCCCTCCACTGTACCGGTTTACCGGGTTTACCCTCATTCTTTGAATTTGAACTAATTTGCAGCCTGATCAAACACGGAAGCAGAGACACTGAAAGAATTCAACATTCACAGCAGCAGAGTCAGTTAGCAACACACAGTTGTTGCTGTAAACCAATAATATATTATTATATTCAGAAATGCTAATCTTTGAATATCTGTTTTGGATGCAAATGCTTTTATGTTAGAGCGAAATCGTATTCCAGTGTGTCTATATAGCGTTTATAGGAGACACAAGTGGGCCCTTAAGGGTTCCGTAGGTCTATTTTTATCGCATTGCGGTCTCATATGGGCCCGTCCAGTCCATTAGACATGCTAACAGAAAGTGACGATGACT
Organism: Bimastos eiseni; assembly: GCA_959347315.1. Classification (NCBI taxonomy): domain Eukaryota; kingdom Metazoa; phylum Annelida; class Clitellata; order Crassiclitellata; family Lumbricidae; genus Bimastos; species Bimastos eiseni. The sequence goes on along the minus strand of OY365806.1, from coordinate 17,522,735 downwards.
ATCGTATAATGTCGTATCTTTCCTGTCTTATCTAATATCTCAGCCACTTATAACTACTTCTTTCTTTCAGGAACGATGGAATTCAACATGTGGGGATACCCTTACGTGCGTATAGCTTCACTGACGTTCAGATCCTTATCTCAAATGCTTTTAGCCATCTGTTTATTTCTCACTGCACAAACGCAAGCGTCAATCTTCAGATTGAATTATCTATATGTTGGAGCGAGGTTCCTTTTTCTCTGGCATCTGAAGTCAAATATCTATCCTCTTTTAATGTTTAAATAAATTATGGTTTAATGTAAAATTTCTACTAAGAAACATTTCTAGACCGCGCATTCGATTTATCTTATTGGATTAGAGAGACTATACTATAACAAGAGTTATTTTATCTTTTGATAACTTTTAGTTAACAGGAATGACATTTACAAAAATTATCAGTTTAATTGTAACATTAATTGAAACGTCTAGACCAATGGCGGAAAAACAATGGGAATAGATCAAAGATATCGTCATACGCCCCTAAGACGCTCCTTGAAGGCGTAGTCTCCAGATTGAAGGAACCTTAGGTTGGTAGGCCTACAACATAGTAGACCCTACAGCAGTAGTACAGCTGATAAAACACAACTCCTGAAATCAAACGACCCGACGCCTGATTGACCGCTCTTATTTTAATAGAAATGTAGAGCTGAGACAAACGTTAGCGAGCAACAGATTGTTCGATAACAAATTATTTACGTAAAGTTGATTGAAACCATTTTGTATTAAATCTGTGCTGTCTCATTCTTAAGGTAGGACCAGATATTTGCGGTTTCAACGGCGATACAACAGAACAGCTGTGCCAACGATGGCAACAGATCGGCGCCTTCTATCCATTCTCCAGAAACCACAATTCACAAGGAGCAATCGTAAGTTGTACGCTGCTCATCTTTATAATATTCTTTAAAGCCATCGTGCTGCGACGTAAACAGATCGAGGGATTAGTCAAAAAAGTTTTAGAAAAGAGGAAACTTGATTTCATGGTAAACACGACTTCCATTTAGGCCTAATAAAAAGAGCAATCTTCTTATTCTTCTAGACAAGAATGGTTTTGGACATATATGCATAAGCTGACTAACATTAAACGTAGCCGGTTACTATAGTCATAAATCAGTCATAACTCGTGCGTGTGAAGACAATTAAAACATGCATCAAAAAGTTTGAAGACGCAATGCTTAACTAAGGCGACCAACCTCCCTTGCTGGTGTTACAATTAAAAATTTTCAATTAAGAATGATCAAGAACTAGCAACGGTGAGAACACAGGATCTTACCGTGACTTGAGCTCAGCCCTATTTTACTCATTCACATATAATGTATTTGCTCATTGCATACCTTGTCTTTCGGTTTAACTGCTGGTACTGTATGTTTGTATTATTAGACTAAGCAAGAAAGCTGGTGCAACTCAGTGAAAGGCCATGTTCATAGATGTCTAATTTCATGCCATAGTGTTCTACAGGTGACCTAATGCATTGAGATGTGTTTGTTGATTAGGACCAAGATCCCGGCGTTTGGCCAGAGGTGGCCAGGGTGACACGTGAGACTCTACACATCCGCTACACGCTGTTGCCCTTCCTATACACCCTCATGCACAAGGCACATTCCGACGGATCTTCAGTCGTTAGACCGCTCTTCTTTGAGTAAGCCATGCTAATAACGCTTTCGTCATCCACCGGATCAGTGTCTCAATCGGTCAATCAATCGCCTCTTAAACATTGGTGCTTTCAAGCAATCAGATTAATAATAAATATTCATTTATTGATCTACACGGAATGTCACACCGCAAACCATTACAATATGTTGGTTGTTTAGTACCATTGTCTAATTTAATCTAGTTTCAAATAATATTGTAATAGATTATGATACAAGCGAAAATTCGTTGGGGATTCTATCTAGGGGTTCTGTATATAACTCGATGGATGAAATTCTTGTCATCCTTAACAGGCAGTGTGAATTTTTGACTCAATCATTCGATCATTCGATCGATTTGTGCTAATCAGTTAGTCAGCCAATCAATCAGTCAGTCAATCAGTTAGTCAGCCAATCAATCAACCAGGAAGTCAATCAGTTAGGCAGCCAATCAGTCAGTGAGTTAGTCAGCCATCCGCTGGGACTGTTTCCAGATTCCCGTTCGATGGAAACACGTACTCCATAGATGATCAGATTCTCTGGGGATCCGCTTTCCTCATATCTCCAGTCCTAACGCAGGTAAATTCAACGCAGATATCAATGATTTCTGAGACGCGCAATTGTGTGCATGATTAATTCATTCAGGTTCTTTGATTGTGATAGCGAAAACTCTAGGAATCTCATTAAGGCGATCTTCAATTGGCATTTCAATTTATGAATTTGGTTTAACATGCTGTTCTCTGCTTGCAGGATACTTTCAGCGTAAACGCCTATTTCCCAGATGCTAAGTGGTACAGCTACTATGATGTAAGTAACAAATTAATGGTGTAGCCTCAAATATCTTAGATAATCTAATAAAATTATGTCTAATCTAATTAATTATGTCGTAATTAAAATACACATACTATCGATAGATGGTCGTTTCAGTTGACGAATTCTCAATCCTTATATCTTATAGGTAAAGAAAGTCGCGGTGGGTACAAGCCTACTAAACAATCAGGTTGATCGATGTAGGAGAATCTTAAATTTAACTGAAGGTTCTATGCGTTCCATGCAAAAAATCTAGAGTCTTGCGTTCCACGCAAGTAAGTAATTAAATAAGTAGATAAGCAAGTAAGTAAGTTAGCAGCCTTTTAATAACGCAAGACAAACGCTCTCATTAATATAATTTACGCCACTGAATGAGGAGAAATCCGAAACAACCTCGTCATGAGCTACCTGCAGGCAAACTTGACTGACGCTTGCTTATGTAAGTGCGTAAGCCTATAATTAAATCGTTAGTGATCGTAATCATGATCTCGAGATTTCTACAGCACCAAAAAAGCCATATGGAAGAAATCAACTTAGTCAGAAGCACTCAGTCAAAGCAACATCGAAAGACGGGTAAGCTCAGAATCGGTTCCAGATCGACATCGAAAGTCAGACGGTTACAGTGGACGTTGCTCATTGCCTAGGATCGGAACAGCGGAGGATATGGGTAGGCATAACGGAATGTGATTCAAGCAGGAGTTTGTCGGAAAGGATTGCACACATATTTTAGCAAAGGAACAGCTAGGAAGGAGACTGCAAGATTCTCAGTTTAGTTGCATAAATTACATTATTGTATGCTTATGAATAGGCCTAAGCTTATAGCATACTATTTTTTCGCACGATTCATGAAGCTATTATGTTTCTGAGAGACAGTGTTATTAAAACGTAGGCCTATTTACAAGTCAAGTGACTTGCAGTGCATTTTTTCATTGTGACTCTCACTTGGTCTTCCTTCTAATCATGACCTCTGTTTTGCTGCTGCAGGGCTCACTTGCCCCTGCTCGCGCTACATTCACTACGCTAGACGCTCCTTTAGACTTCATTCCTCTTCATATCCGCGGAGGGTACATTCTCCCCACGCAACAACCGGCCAACTCCACCCTATTCAGGCAAGTGTATAATATACTCAGTCATTGACTAACAAGCATTTATCTTTTTAACGGTCTTAATTAAATTCAATTCAATATTCGTTATTCTTAATACCCTATGTAATTGCCACAGACGCAGGTTGCTACAATGAAACTGATTCTTAGTTAAGTTAGTTTAGTAAAGATTAAAGTACATTCACAGTCACAATTACGGCATCACGCATCGCTAAATGTAAATGGTTGGATGGAGCAACAATTGTTTTAATTAATAATTTACATTCCGATACAGAACCATAGACACAAAGTTTCCTTAAATCAGATATAAGTCAAACACTAAAATAAGTTCTTTAATTCGTTATTTAATTCATATTTTTCCACCTTCTTTTTGTCAAACATGGGTACCTGCTTATGGGGTTTTCTTCATATGTGCAGTAGGTACGCTATTACACTCTTATGCACATGAATCGATCCCTGTGGAAAGGTAGATTTTCTACGATATTGTAGGACGGGGATACAGCAAAAGGTGATTCCACAATTTTGGTAACGTTACAAAATAGTTTAAAAAGTTGTGAGCTTTGTGACAGATGACACGAGTTAAGAGTTTCAAACACACTGCTTATCAAATGCTTCAGAATAGGCCTATTGATTTTTTTTATTGAATTGGTGTTCACTAAGAGAGAGAGAAGAAACACATTTTCTAGCAAAGGAAAAATAATATGTTATGATTTCTTTTCATTCACAGTCGGAACTTGCCAATGGGATTAATCGTTGCTCTCGATGACGTGGCACAAGCGAGGGGCGACCTCTTCTGGGATGACGGAGAATCAATTGGTTATCAATTGCACACATTATAATCATCATAACCTTCATGACCATAATGATATTCATTGTGACTAACCTTATTCTTCATCGGCGTTATGCTTGTCATCACGACCGTATATTCGAGATGACGATCATACTGAATCACTATAGACCTAATCATTGTTATTTTCTCGCCAATTTCATAATCATCATCAACATCATCATCGTCGTCGTCGTCGTCGTCGTCATCATCATTATAGTCGTCGTCATCATCATCACCATCACCATTTTCACTTTAATGCTAAACAACAGACATCTCTCTAACCGTAATCAATAATCTAATAATTGAAATGCTCATGAAGGCTACCAGGTAATCGACATCAGTTTCATCACTACGTCTGACATCATGATCATTCGTGTAATTAACAAACAATAATGATTACATAATCCTTCGAGATCTGTTCTCTTCATTCCAACATTCCTCCAGGGTTACCAGGATTCTGAGTGGAACGCAGGCCCCGCGTGAAGTCCCACATTACATTAATGTAATTAACAAATTTCTCTTTCTGTGCAGACACATTTGAAGGTGGAGCTTATTATTTCGCAACTTATGAAGTCGTAGCAAACGTAAGTAAGCTACGGACACTTTCAACAGTATGTATACATATATATGTGCCAATGATATATATATATATATATATATATATATATATGGCGGACAGGCCACAAGGCTTGAATGAATGATTTATTTAAATAATCGGCTCGCCATAGCGTTATTTTACGTATATTTTTTACAGTGTTGCGTATAGGAGGCAAGACCGATCGGCGGTTTTTAGTTCATTGCATAGCTTGCAGAAGCATGAATTGGCTTGAGTATAGCCTGACATGCGGTGCATCGCTATATATGTGGAGCAGTGGTTCGTACTGCTTCATACGTAGAGTGGTTCTCGTACCGCTCCAGAGATCGTGTTGCCATAATAATCCTACCTCTAGTGACAGCCGCTCTCGCGGTCAGGCCGGTGCTGCTTTTCGCTGATCTGGTGGGGTGGGCCCCTCTGCCGTCGAGCGCAAGACGCCCTGATCGTAGGAGTCAACAGGCTGACAGAGAAAGACCGATCGTGAGAAATGCTCACAGGTCTGGGTACCGTTCGAGAGTGCGTAGAGACTCTATAGACATAAATGAATGAATGAATGACAGTTCTGTTCGGGAATACGGGGAAGATGGTGGCCGTGAGTGATACAGACTGGGTGAGTCCCAGAAGGGACCGACGCATATATCGAGAGAGGCCTCGGCGGCCGACAGAGAGATAGACTGGGAAAAATCCCCGACCGTGCAGACCGTGGGAGATCTGGTGGCCGAGAAATATTCTTGTTGGCTACCTAGATCGGTCATAGGTACTCCTCACGATTTCCAGCAGGTTGTCGGATACGTGACCCCGTCGGTGGCCGTGAGAAATAGAGATCTGGTAAAGCCCCGAGCAACCGAACGTTACATCGAGACAGATTATGGCGACCGTTGAGACAATTTACAGGAAGAATTCCCCAGCGGACACGTTGGTTAAAAGACGGGGAGGGCGGCCCCGTGAAGCCGTTGGAAACAGACCGAGAGAGCTACCGGAGAAGCCGTTGACAAATTTTGGAAAACATGAATACATTCGATAAATACGAAGAGGGTGACCCCATTGGTGCGTTCGATACAGGGAAAGTTCCCTTTGGTGCCGAAAACCTGATCAATTGCGGGCGTCTCCGCATATTCTTTTCTATTTACGGTTTTCCGTAAATATCTATACTTGGCTACCTAGCGTGGTCATACTTACTCCTCCTGTTTACCAGCAATCGGTTGATTTGCGTGTCTGATCGCAATGTCTTAGGTCGCGGTTTCCCCGCGTATCTTTACTTGAATTACTAAACGTAATATCTGTACTTGCGGTATCCCCGCAGTATGTCTTCTTTATTGTCTTACGGTCTTTCGGTAAATCTTCTTGTTGGCTACTTATGTCGGTCACACTTACTCCTCTCGTTTTCCAGAAATCTATTCACTTGTGTGTCTAGTTGCAACATCTTGGCTCGCGGTTTCCCCGCGAGGTGTCTACTAATTTCTTCTTGTAGATCTAACTACATAATCTCTTTTCGAGGACTTCCTCGAAAGATCTGCCAGTAGTTCGTTCCAGTGTATAAGAGACAGAGTACAATTGCTTCAGAGAAAGTGATTATAATAATACATGTCTGTGTGAAACATAGAGGTAACGTGGTGACACTTACCTCAGGTGCCTGTGAGAGAATCGAGTCTGAGAAACGAGAGTTGGTGCATTACCGTTGATCAGAGCTATAGGCGACGAGTATCTAGATGATCCTACAATGAGAGGAATAAGTGCAGTCCAAGAAAGTTACAGACATGTGAGAGTCTGGGTGATCGGATACTAAAGTATATGACAGATGCAAGCAGGCCGAGAAAAATACTTGTTGGCTACCTAGTTCGATCATAGCTACTCCTGCCAGTTTCCGCAGGTAGTCGGAGACGTGAAAATTAGGGTGGCACAAGAGATACAAGCCGGGTAGATTTCCGGAGTAGCAGCCGTACAAACCGAGAGAGCTGCCGGTGGAGCGTTGGCACATACGGGGAAAGTTTTTTAGTAGATACGTTCGATAGAAATATCGGGGAAATTCCCGAAGAACCCGCTGGAATTACACGTGGAGGGTGAACACGTTAGAAGAGCACGTTACAAACAAGAGAAAGCACTGGTGCCGATTGATACCTTCAGGTTACAACTCAAATAACTATTTTTGATGGTTTTATGGTCTTTCGATAAGTATTCTTGTTTGTTACCTACGTTAGTTATAGTTACTAATCCCGGTTTCCCGAGTACCAGAATATATTATGGTGTTGGCGGACAATTGCCAACGCAGAGGACGGCCAATCGTGTGCATGATAACTTATGCGTGTGAGGCCGGTATGCCGCACACGGAAATTGACCAAGAAACACGTGAAAGTCTGGGCAGTCGGAAACTCAGGTTAGAGATAACAAGTAGACCAGTAGACGAAGAATTGATCGATGCGTAAATATTACTGTTGGCTACCTACGTTGGTCATAGATACTCCTCCCGTTTTCCCGAAGCGTATCTACTTGCGTGTCTGATCGAAGTGATCGATACGAGTACGTTTGGGTAATCGGGTACCCAGGTGAATACATGGTTGCTTGTCGTCACACACAGTTCAGAGAACTGACTGAAGTGCGAGGTTGGATCCCCTCGTGCGTAGGTCGTATTGAAGATCTGTGTGCAGATAGCGAAGGTTATAGACAGAAGACCTTCACTATCAGAGTCCGTGAATACCATGCCAGTGTCATTTTTATCGAAGCAGAATATATCAGTGTTGGTGGGTAACTGCTAACACAGAGGACGGGAACTTAGTCCGTCAATTGTTGTGCATGACAAAATATACGTGTTTATGCCATATACGGAAATAGACCGAGAGATACGTGTTGAGCAGAAGGCGTGATAGATAAGTGTCGGAAATGACATGACTAAGAGCTGTGCGACTTGTAGTGTCTAGGACAACAGAGTTTAGAGAGTTGAGAACAGTAATGTCTAGGAGTACAAGACGTTGAATTTAGCTACCGATAATTGTATAGGCCGAAATGGCTTATGGACTTGTTTCAAATATGTCTGAACCTCGTAACTTAAAAGAACGTTTGGTGTCCATAATTGGCGATAGTTTCAGAGTCACAAGATACTGAATTGTACGACATCAAGTAGAGAGGAAGAAGAGGCTAGTGGCTTGGAAGGTATGCAAGGCGAGGAAGACTTCTGCCGGTATGATTATGAACCCTGTTTTGAGTACGGCCATCCTCAGAACGTTGCCCATCCGGCGACCGCGGAATAGGCAGTCAGACCTCGTTACTAATTCGAGCCGTGTTACCTTTCTTGGAGAAGAGACCCGTCCTTAATCTTGCCTGGTGATAGTGATCATCCTGGTAGATATAGAGAGTAAGCGTTTGGCATTGAGATTTGGTAAGAAAGTGACTCGGGCGACTCCAGGCGTATCAGCGAGCTGGGGTCGACACCGTCCGTTAGCGCTAGGCAGGCGCTCGGGCGGCAGAACGCCATATATATATATATATATATATATATACCAATTTCCGAATCAATTTGAATTAAAGTTACAACCTTCTGACTTACCGAAAATTTTTCTTATTTAGGCTTATCATGGACCTAACTACAAAAATATCTATTGTGGCTCATAATTTAAGTAAAATTACTTGTTGGTTCGAGTTCCATAATTGTGTAATTATACAATATACAGGGACAGCTGACGTCATCTATCCAGCACAATGGCTATTCTGGAGTCAACTCGTTGTCAATGGATAACATACGGGTCCTGGGAATTACCAACACCGTCACCTCAGTCACAGTCAACTCTGCGGCGCATTCAACATGGACACAAGATGGCGCTACACGGGTAATTGTTATGACTTCAGAATTAGTTAGACCACAATAAATTTCATTGTTACTCCAGATGTTAATTGTCACGTTAAGGTCAGCAATAAAGGTCACGATCAGTATTGCACGAAGTAGGCTACAGCAACTTCTTTTATTCGTGTTTATTATCAAATTTCAAACTGTATAATACAAGTCGCAGTATGGACGGATGGCTATAAGTTATTACAGAGAGCGAATCTAACTGTATAACAGCCATGCAAGGCTCTTATCTGTTCAACTGCCGTAATTTTGTCAAAGAATAGCCTATATATATATATATATGTGGTCTAAACGCCGGTGTCTCTAATCGAAAATAACCGACAAATATAAAAGAAATTGCTCTGATACGGCAAATGACCAAGAATGCTAACCTAAGAAGAAGACCAATCCCAAGACCATTCTTTTAAGACTTTAAGAACAAGACCAAGACCGATGCATCCGAGACCAAGACCGATGGTCCGAGACCAAGACCAACACCGAAGCCTTCGAGACCAAGACCGCGATTTTCCGGTCTCGAGACCAAAACCGCGGTCTTGAGACCACATTCCTGATTAGGTTGTACTGTGAGAGGCGCTTTATAAATCCGTAAATAGAATAGAATAGAATCCCTGGCAAGACTAAATAGATGCCTTAGCACGCAGACGTAAACACCCAAAACATAAAGACTCATATGCTATAGATTATACCTACCAATAATTTTGCTAATCCAGGTTAAGTATAGTCTACCGTTTGGTTTAATTGCACTTTAAGATTGGCATCGTTAAAAAACCGTGTCGCATATTATCGATTGTTTCAGCAATTGACAATCACCGATCTGAGTCTACCGCTTTCAACTACCTTCGTTGTTCAGTGGAGCTAAATCTGGTTCATAGTCCAGATATCAATACGGTCGCATCATCGATTAACACAAGATCCAACTTTTCGAATCATGCGATATTGCCTCAATATGTGGAAGCATTTTGTTGACATTTGCCATTGCCTGCAAAATAAAAAATTTGGTTTTAAAATATCACTCGTTGTCTTGATTGTAGCCTAAATAGGTCTATCTGATTCTGCTAATATATATATATATAGGCCTATACCTTGTCTTAACCCTTAAGGGCCGCTGCATGTAGGCTATCTGTCGTCAGTAGGCCTGTTGGCAGGCTTAATTTATTTTACAGGAATAGGGCCTACATAAAGAAACTTAAACTGTCAGCGGCAGCTCAGTGCAAATGACACTTGCAAATGACAAATGTTAATTAGGCCTATTAATTATTGCTTGCCAACAAGTTATGAAGTGTAGGCAGAGGCGGCGATCTCTTTATACAAGTGGGGGAACACCCAATGAGAGGGGTAGGAAATGTGGAGGCACACGCATAACTTGTCCTCCTTCTCCTCCCTTCTCTGGGGGACTTGTCCTCTGGACCTCCCCGGGATTGCCGTCCCTGAGTGTAGACCTAAACAAACAGGGATGACTAGATTACCAACCATCTGATGCGCGTCAACAACAATAAAGTCTCCTGTCTAATTTTCCTCGATATCTCTTAATTGATATTCTTCCGCTTTCCACACCAGGGATCAATTTCAATCAACTTATGATTCTCCTGTGCTCTTAATTGACTCTCGCGCTGTTGTACACTCTAGTTAATGTTGTCTTCCTTGTCTTCCTGCTCCATTAGTCTGCATGCATGCAATAGCCAATAGCCACTATTCGCGACCCCTTAATTCTTCTATCTTGTTGCCCCTAACGGCTCTGTATTGTGGAGTGTGGACACTTAATTCTCTTCCCATTTAACACTACGTAGGCCTATACACTACTGCATCATCTGATAAACCCTTTTCTGTATACTACCATCTTCATGCAGACGAAACCTTACTCTTCAATTTAAATAGTCTGCCTTTCAAGTTTCAATGATCATCCATGCAGTTCCTCGACATAATATGCCGAAGCCTTTCTGCAGACCTGTCAGAGAGCTGCGTTCGCAGTCTCTCGGAACTGTCTTCGGATCTCTCTCGAAACTGTCCAGTGTTGGTCACGAGACATGAAACTCAAGACCAATATCAAGTTGTCCGAGACCAAGACCGAGACCGATGGTTTGAGACCAAGACCGATACTCTTTTATTATAAACTTGTAGAAGTGTTGAGATTACGATTAGGGCCTATGGAACTGGAGCTGTGTTATCATGGTGAATTGATTGCATGCGATCATCTGGAAAGTGGAAGGAGTTATGAGTGAGGGTTATCCCAACTCCCAATAATGAAGTCATTATGTATTAAGGGTTATTAGGTCTTGTTAGGGTCGCAATGAACGTCAATTCTCTATTTAAGACCAATCTCAGCCAGGGATGTGGTCTCGATCGAGACCGCGGTCTTGGTCTCGAAACGTTTTCGAGACCGGAACACTATACGGTCTTGGTCTCGGTCTTGGTCTCGAATGCGTCGGTCTCGGTCTTGGTCTTAAAGGAACGGTCTTGGGGTTGATTCCATCTTATAATAGCGTTCTTGATCCCTTGCCGTATCAGAGCATGTTTTTTTATATTTGTCATTTATTTTCGATTATTAGAGACACCGGATGTATAGGCCTTAAGCGATTGTTATCGATTTATGGCGTGCTCGCCATCTATATATACATGTTATTATGGGCAAATAATGCATTTGCAACGGAACCAGCCATTTCAAAATTTACTTTAACAAATTTCAAGGTTTTGGAACAGTCTAAAAATTATGTGGTCGGCCAAGTGCTGACACTGTTAACCTACAATTCCGAGAACAAAAGTAGCCTACACCATTCAAACTGAACGTTAATCTACTTGCTCAGACGTCTTAAGGTACATGTATTTTACCTATCGTATAGGCCTACTGTAACTAGTTAATAGTGTGAAATTCTCAGGCCGAAGCCAAGGGCTGAACCCGCAAAAGTTTAGACTGGCCGATAACTGTTTTCTGGACCATTATTTAAATTAGTATTCTTCAGCAATAAAATTTATGTTCTAAGCGGGTCATTCCGTTTTAAATTACTATCTTCATAAATTGAATTGTTCATAAAAAGTATCGGTCTTTTTCTTGTTCATTGTCTCAGATCATCGGTCTTGGTCTTGGTCTCGCACCACCCGGTCTCGATCAGTCGGGGTCTTGGTCTTGGGCCTCTCGGTCTAGGTCTCCAGGTTTTGGTCTCGTGACCAACACTGATCTTAGCAATTAGCGATTATATATAGGGCCGTACCTATAAAATTGCGCCCTGTGCCTTACTAATTGCGCCCTGTGCGTAGCATCAATTTGGCGCCCCCACATTTTGAAAATAGTGCGTTTTATGGAATAATAAGTTATTCCATCCTGAAATTTGCGCCCTTTCCACATTTGCGTCCGGCCCTGATTATATATATATATATATATATATATATATATATATATATATATATATATATAATGATATTACAATAAAATAACTGTATAATGATATAATAACATTTTAACCACTTAAAGTTCACGCGAAAGCTTTTACGCTCTATGTAATTTTTTCAAGAGCCTCTGACCTTTTCCAACGAATTTACATTAAATTATCACTTTTATTAGGCCCATAATTAAAATGAGTGTTGTTGTTCAAAGTCAAAAGATGGCGATATAGTATTTCGAGATAAAAGTTTCGTTTACGTCATAGATGGTGGAGTTGTTAGCCTAATACGTAATCTATGAAACTGCTTGACCGCGTGACAGATGTCATGTTAGATTAAATTAAGTTATAAAGTTACCAGTCTTAGCACTTGTACAAGATGTCATCTCCAGATGCACCTGAACTGAAAGGGGGACATCTTCCAGCAGGTATATTTTATGCAGCTTGGTATTACTTATACGTAGACAGATATACTTATGTGTTGCAGGTTTGCCACGTATCGAAGTCGCAATTATATTACAATAAAACAACTGCATAATGATAATTATAATGATATTTGTAAAAAGTTCATATGGCTGACATGCAATTATATTGCAGAACAACCGCGAACGAACGACTTGCTCAAGGTCCTTTACAGTGATCGTCTTGGACTATGATCAAACCCATACTCCGTGTTACAGGCTGACCTCTCAAGCCAATCGGTGCTTATGGGGTGATAGTTTTGATAGTCTTTGGTTTTATTTATTTCGTCAAGGTAATATATTGTTTTAGCGAACGTAATTATTTGCTTATTGACCATCTTGTTGGTAAGACCAGGTTGTAGTGTTGCACATTCTATTCAATATAATAGAAGTTGGATTGATGGAAATTACTCTTGCTTAAAATGGAAGTTAGATTGATGAAAATAGTACTTGCTCAGTTGGAATAGCGAAGAAATGTTGAGACGTAAGTAGCAGGTGGATTGATGAGACTATTTTATAATGTAAGTTGACACTGAATTGCTAAAAAAAATCAGTGTAGGTTGAAGTTGGATTGATGCTCAAACTAGATGTTAAATGCTACAATAGTCAAGGTGACTGGTAGTTATATGTAGCAGGAACACTACCACTGAGATAGTGTCAAACAAAGACGGTTATCGCAAATATCGGACACAGTCGCCGTAACTATTGTAGTCGTATGCTACAATAAGTGAATAATAAAATTCACTAAAACGATAGATTACCATTCAGTATTGCATGAGTGCTTGTTTTAGTGGAAAAAATAATTTCAGAAGCATGCATGTTTAGAACATCTACGTTGGGAGTTATTAGGTTGTTCTTGTTCTGATGAACATGGAATTGGCTATTGTAAAAAAAATGTGCACCTTCACTCAACATATTAACACTGTCTCTCACAGCTGCTTTGATCCAATTGTAAGTAATATCCTGCTCTCTTGCCGGCCAGTGCTGCAGTTATTTTAGTTCATACATTCACCACCAGTCGCCTTGACAATACTTGTTCCTTGACATAGACTGAGCACTTTGAGTGGGTTTTGTGTTTGGCTGCATGATCGAGTTGAAGCTTCCACAGATCAGGTCATGTGCAAAGTGTGCTGGTTGCCTCTATCTCATCATATCTTATTTGGGGTATCTGCCTTTGTTTGACGCTGCCTCAGCAAGACTGTGCCTGCTTATTTGCGGGAGTTACATCGCCCTATATCAGCCAGTAGTGGTTGACGACCACTTTGTACTGTGGTCCACAATGATCTGATATTCCCTTTTGCACGCACTTCAATAATGCAGCATCAGGCTTTCTTAGTCATGGGACCGACCACGTGAAATTGAATTCCTCTTCCCCTAGAACTTTTTCTCCTACCTAGAAACTCCTCATCAACATATCTTGAAGGGGTGTTATTTTCAACTCTATTGATTGATTGATTATTTATTTATTTATGTAGAATGTCATAATTCAGCAGTTTTTCTCCTAATTACAACTTCCTTACAGCTTACAACTAATCTTTTCTGTGTCGACTATTAAAATCTTCAGTTACATTTTTACAATTTTATTGCCTTATAGTGCATGTTCAGGAGTGACTAATTTTCCTGGAAATCGGTCTGATAAGAATGAATATATGTTAATAATAAATCTTTTATGCTTCAAAATAGTGAAGGCTGGAGGAATGAGAGTGGCACGTCATCACCACTCGTCTACAGGTGAATCGAAGAATGAAATGACAAAGGAGGAGCAAGAAGAATATGGGACAAGGTTAGTAGTTAGACAATTGTAATTGTTATTACAATTGTATGATATTCTGTTTGAATATAAACCAGTCATTGGTGCTCGGGCTCTGCTAGCCTAAACAATGTAAAGTATAATTAAACGCACAAAGTTTTTTGGCTGGCAGGAGATGCTTAGAATACTAATAAAGTCACCAGTTGCTGGCTCCACATGCATGCACAGCTCATCCAATGGATTCCATAGAAAGTTGTCAGGTCAAAGGAAAAGATAATTGTATGACCAATTGACCATGTGTGAACAAAATATCTTCTATAAATTTATTCATTTAAGATAGTTGATTTTTATGTTAATATCAGAAACTTGATATTGCACAAATTTTGATTTGTTACTGTCATAAATTGTGTTGTTGTATTTTCAGTCCTCCAAAGACTAACAAAGATGTTGTAGTATCTGGGGCCTTGGCCAAGGTAGGTGATAACTGTCTTTAACAACATACACTTGTGTTTTAACAGCATGCACTTTAACAGCATAATCTTGCTTTTCTTTTTGCCCATTTTACAATATGGCTAAGTATGGAAATGATATACTACACAATTCAAAGTCAAAGTTCATTGCAATATAAATGCATATAGCATCGTAAAACATTATCAATTATACCATAAAAAGTAAGTTTTTGTGTTGCTATTTTTATGTCTTTGATATTTAGATTGTTAAAAAAAAGATATAGATGACAAATGCTATGAATCTGTTACTATTTGATTATGTGATAGGAGGAGAAGGCATATCCTCCAGAGGCAGTTAAGCATTTTCATGAAACTCCTCTACCTTCAAAGGAGATGAGACCTGTCCAGACTAGGCACAACATCAACCAACCTAAGTAAACAGAACATCATCAGGGGACCATGCAGCATGAACTGGAACCCTAGTCCACAAGACCAACATGATTGGCTAATGCCGCCATTTTTCTTTTGTTTCATCAATTTGACGATTTATCGATTTTAAAATTGCATATGCTATGAGTCTTTTGGTTAAATATTGCAATTACCTTGATTAAGATTATGTAGAGATAGCTAATGAGTTTCAAATTATTCAAACTCAGTATTTTGTATGTGCAGAATGTATGTCTCAGTTGATTATTGATGGATTTCGGTTTATAACTACTTGGACTTGTGCTTAGGGAAGGGTTTATTCGAATATACACAAAATGCAACAAGACATTGATTTCGCTGCAATATTTCTTACTGACAGATTAAATTAATTATGTGGTTCATAACAAATTGTAGCGAAAACTTTTGGTGGCAGAAATATTATCTCGTATAAGTACTGGTAGATGTAAATGGTGGTGGTGGATTTAGTTGTGTCTTTAAGCAATAAATGTTGTATACTTATTTAGTGTTAGAATTTTGTGCTGATTTATGTCTTGCACAAATTCACGCTTGGGGCTGTTATGTTTTAACTGAGCCATGATGCAGAGCAGTTATTGGCTCTCGTGCATTCCATGTCTCTGCTCCCAAAGAATGGAATCGATTGCACTCTCTTCGTAATTGAAATTCACTTCCTTCCTTCAAAAAGCAGCTCAAAACTCATTATTTCTCATTGGCTTTCTAGATGGCTGCACTGTTAATCCTTTAACGACCAGCATTATTGATAATGTCTTACGTTTTACTATGCTCTGGTCGTTAGAGGGTTAAAAGTGATAATTGTTGCTTGTTTACTATACTTAATGCATTTTTTTAGTTTGATGCATCAATAGTACTTGGCTGTTGTCTGACTGTACCAGAAAAAAAGATAATTTAGACAATAATTTAAGCTTATCATAGTCTTAGCTTCATATAGTCATGAGCATTTTGTTTATTTATCGTCTTTAGTAACTGTCGTTACTGTTGCCATCCAGTTCTTGATTTGGTAATTTAAGGCTGAAGGATGTGACCATTTTGGTTAATCGAGTAACTTTCACCACATATCCAATGCCATGGCTTCGAATTGTACTACATCAAGAGATGTTGACAATTTATTGTTGAGCAGTGAATAAATGAGCATGTATTCTTATGTGGCTGATGTATTTGTTGTCGTCTTCTTAACAACGGATGTGATAAAATGTGTTGTCTTTACAAACATGCAGGGCAATTGGTAAGGTTTGAACCAAGTATGTAGATAGAATCCTGCACGAGTGAGAAATTGAGAATAGCAAGTTTTCTATACTTGGCACACTGCTGTAACTGAGTAGAGATTTTGTGCAGAAATGTGTTTCCAAAATCACAATTATGCAGATATTTCATGCCTGGTAAACAAGAAAGTGGAACATAGCATTGTATTAACTGTCAACCAGTAGCCATAGATAAATGTGTGGCCAACAAGTCTCTTTACGACAAGTAAATTTGGTTATTGTGCATATAATTTTAATAAATAGTCTGTCTACCTTAAAGCAGAAATCCCCAGTTCCTATGGAAAGTCCCAAGATCTTGAGAAAAATTCCAAGAAGTGGACGAATTGGGTAATATAGGCGTAACCGGCATGGCTTTAATTCTTAGCAAAATATGATATATCATGTACCACAGTTTTAATGTTTAGTTTTAAACTACTGGAGATTCTTGCCTTGTTTTGTGCGTTTTATTGGTTGACTGGCGTGGTTTTCCGAGTATCATGATCATTTACGTGCAGTATTACTCTAAAGGTCTTGTTTTTTTCCATCGTTGGTCTCCATTACTTCGTCGGTGTTTTTGTTTTCCCCATTGTCGCCGGTCATTAAGGCCTGGACGCTACAGAAGTTTATTATTATTACATCAATCCCAGGTAAAACGGCCATGGATAGTAGGATGCCAGCTGTCGTCATTGATAATGGTACAGGGTCAGTATTTAGCATTAGTTGTCATATTCGGGTTACTTTGTTTTCATCCAAGAAATAAGTAACAAGGTCGTGTTTTGGCAAACCTATCTACCACAACGAGGTGTACACAGAGGACAGGGCACATTAGCGGATTCGTTAGAGCGATCGCATTGTAACTTGTAACGGAACGTTTATATAGCGCCGCTTACCTCAGAGGCGCTCACGACTCGAGACATAGCTAAGTGGAGAACAGAAGAGCCTTCAGGCGCCTCACGAAGGCGGCAGAAAAAGGGTAATTTATGGTTTTAGCGTCTCAAAAATTTCATGCAAGCATGTACTCAAGAAAAACGCAGAACTTTTCCAAAAACTTTAATTCATTTCATCAATCCAGTTTCTATTTAGATTTATGATTATTTTCATCGATCCAGCTTTCATTATGCTTTTTTTGGTGAAAGTGTATTTAGCGTAGCCGGTTTGTGAGAATGTCGATGCGACGGATGTAAATAAAGTCGTGTACTCGCAAAAAACTCGATTGATGAAAAGAAATATACCTAGATGGAAGCTGGTTCGATTAAAATAGTATTGCTTTAATAGAAGCTGGATCAAAGTATTATTTGATAGTCTGTCTCACTTGTGACCTAAATCATGCATACATTTCTTGAGACGCTAAAACCATAAATTACCGAGGGAAGAGTGAGCACCTCCTCCCGGAGAGAGAGGGGGAGTTTGTTCCAGCTGGAGGTACCAATGTACGCAAAGATTCTGGATTAGGCTGTGGAGAAAAATGGAGCATTGTTTGATTTTTCCATTGTTGTGACTAAGGGATTGTGCATTCGAGCCTCCTCTCAGACAATTACTGTGTGGAGACTTCGAAGAAACCTAAGTTGACTTACAGTAGCTCAATCAACTGATTAGTCTTAATCATGATTAGTCATGGCCAGGCATTTTCACTATTGTCATCTGTGGTGAGGATATGGTCATGGACAAAGATGATGATGGTTATGTAATATCATTATTGCAATGTTTTAAAGATGGATGACATTCGTATAATTACTTGAGCTGCAAATTGAACAACATTCTTGTTGGCGTACATCTTTTGTTGTTGGATCCTATAGGTCAGTTGGTAGATCACAGGTCAGAGGTTCCAGATCTCAGACCTGGTGGATCTTGCAAAATTTCACAAATGTATGTGGGTGTTTCTGTATGTGCGCCTATGTGCTTATCGACTGAAATTATCTCCTTTCTGAATTCCGCAAGTCTCGATTTTTCTACCAATTTCATCTCTCGCTCACCATTCATCAATTGCCTCAAATTCAGGATCGATCACTGTGAAGGCTTTCCATTCAAAACAAAGGACCACCTTTTCATGTATATCATGCTATTTGATCCTCTCTCAGCCTTAAAATTTTTTGTATCTAATGAACCATCATTGCGGTCTCTGGTCTTCTGGAGCAGAGAGATGGCTGAATGGTAGCATGCTGGCATGAAGATCAGAAGGGCATGGGTTCTAGACTCGATTGTCAAATAAGGTTGGGTGGGAGGAATCCACTCACTACCTAGGGGGCGACTATTAAACGAACAGTAGGGACAGGTGGGTGCATTGCAGACTGCTTGCAGTTTTAAGTCGACTCCTGTAAGAGTACTATATCACGTAATCTTGCGACATACTTGTCAAGTTTGAATCAACTAATGAGGATTATTATGTTTTGATCCTCATTTGCTATCTTTGGAGAGCCCTGCTGACTAGAGCCAGGTGATAGATACCCTGTGCTTAACTTTTTAGCAGTGCTTTTGAAATTCCAAGATCGTGCTTTTAATTATGATTATGTGTGTACATCCAGCATATAGCCAGAAACATATGATATGTGTTTTAAGAACATCTAAAATGTTTTGTTTTCTTATTGTGCCGATTTCTTTAGCTCTAGAAGATGATTAATTACAGAGTTGATTATGTTATTTAAACTTCAATCAAACCTCTGACAGATGTGCAGTTTCCTCCTTGGTTCCTCAATATGACCAATATATGCATATTTCTGGTTATATGTAAGATGATTAGTTTGGCAAATTTTCATATGATGTCATTCATTCATTAGTTTCGAAAATCGATATAGCACCTTTTCAAGAAACCTACTCAGAGGTGCTTAATAAACAAAATTAAGGCAACTTTATGCTCTGACAATCTGACAAGACTTGTGTCTTTTGATTGGAAGTAGGTAGATTATTTATTTATATTTTCCAGAAGAGAAAGTTGCCTCTTGAAACCTAAAGCTGACCAGCTAATCTTAGGATTTAGAAGGGAGTGCTGTAAAGTATAACAATCAGCAAATATTTGTGTGTGAGGTTTGATTTTTTGATACCAGATATACAAAGATGGGTTTTGCTGGCAATACCGAACCTCAGTTTATCATTCCGTCATGTATAGCTATCAAAGAAACTCCAAAGGTTGGTGACCAGGCAGCAAGACGTCTTGGCAAAGGAATTGAGGACTTGGACTTCTTCATTGGAGATGAAGCTTTGGATGTGCCTTCTTATTCTGTTAAGGTTCTCAAGTGCATTCAGGGCTGTCTTCAGTGATATTTGTTTCTTTTTGTGATGTCTTTGCCAAGTTTCCAAATGTTTTCCTTGTTTGGTAAGTTTGTGAAATTTTGTTTCAGTTTTGATTTTCTTTTATGAGTTTTTATTCTTTCTTGCTTAAATGATTTTGTACGTATTTGTAATATTTTTTTAATTGTTCCAAATATTATAAAGCTATCTTTATTTTCAAAGCCTGCTAATTTCATAAGTTTTGAAACGGTTATTTTTCTGTTTTATCTAGTTGTTTTTTATTAGCATCAGTATCATTGTTATCGCCACTATCATCACCATCTTTCATGCCATTTGCATATTTTCTTTGAATACAAAGTCTGCATTGACATTTGTACTGAAGTTTTTAATAGTATGAGTTGGATTTCTATAACATATGCTGATAGATGTAATATCACATGATTTGTGGTTCTGATATACATTTCAGACTGTTGCTTCTTAGTGAACAACATGTGTTTTGCTATCTTTTGCTATGGATGTATTGGAACCAAGACCACATTGGTGCTCTGCAATTTCCAGTTACATTACATTACAATAACACATTCTGTCATGCAATTAGAGGTAGCTGCCATTATACAGATATTATCTGTATAATGGCGGCTACCGTATATATTCGCGTATAAGTCGATCCGCGTATAAGTCGAAGCGTAATGTTTTGCCAAAAATAGCATCCAAAAGCGACGACTCACATATAGGCGAATCGATAAACTCAAAACGAGTGATGACTAGAAAATTTTTAGTGATTAGAAAATTTTCCCCGAATATACAAAATCTAATAAAGTTGTGTTTGAAACTCATTCTAACATAATATAAACAATCAATATATAAAACCAAATGGATGCCTTCCGTCCACTGCCTCCAGGTTGTATTCGAAATTTATTAAGTAAGGGAGGCATCTCTAGCATGGGATTCGAATTTCCATGCAGTTCAGCATACTCAACAACTTTCAACTTGAAACCAGTTTTGTAGGAGGCTTGCTTTCTCTTTGTGGTAAGCATCTGTAAGTATTTTACTACACTAATCTCAAAACTTAGGATGTACCTAATAGAATACTATAGCACAGGTATATAATAAACTTATTTTAATAGAATTACATTTCGATTTTAACTATATGTAGTCCGTAATTTGTAGAACTATGATTTATTGTGAAATCGATGTTAACAAACTAGACTATTTTGCCTCTCGCGTATAAGTCGAATACCGTTTTTGTCGTCCTAAAATTGCATTAAATTTCTTGACTTATGCGCGAGTATATACAGTACATCTAATTGCATGACAGAATGTATTGTTGTAATGTGATACAGATCTGGTTGAATGTCCCCATTCTGATTTGCATTTAATCATTTTGGCTGTTAAAGAAATTGTTCCTGAATCAATTCTTAACTTATTAAAAACAATTCTATTCAGAAGTGTTTTGTCCGCTGTTGTATGTACTAGTGGCCGATCCGTCATGGAATTGTTGAGGACTGGGACCTGATGGAGAGATTCTGGGAACAAGCAATTTTCAAGTATCTGCGAGCTGAACCAGAAGACCACTACTTTCTTCTGGTAGGATATATCATCTTCTCGGTTATGGAATGACTTTGAACATTTTCATCAGATACGTACCTGCAAAGTCCTGCATTCTTGAAAATGAACTTTGATATGATCATTGGTAGTTTATAACTATCGCATAGGACACCAATGGATATTAGTTGAGACTGCACCGTGCACATACTTCTTTTTTCCTGCAAGCATTTACAAGCCATTCATTTTGATCATGATTTGGTGTTGTCACATTGGGAGCACCTATGAGAAGTATCTCTTGAAGTGGTGCTATATAAATTTGCGATTTTGATATCATGTGTGCTTAATCTAGTGGTGAAGCAACCAGGGAATGAAATATATGTGATGTTATTATAATTTACTTTATTTACAATTTATTACTCTTTTGTGGAAGAAGAAGGAAGTTATGGTTTGTTAAAATGGGGCAAATCCATGATGATCTGCAAAGCAATTTTGTTAACTTTTATTTACTTGTTAGTTTGACATGAGTTGGAAAATGCACAATTTACATATTTTATAAGTTATGTATTTGCTTCCTAGAGTTGTGACTTGACCAATTTCATAAATCCACAATTTCTAAGATGGATCAATCATTCAGAACAGATTTTGTCAATAATGAAATCTGAGAGACATTTTTAAACCATATTCTTGGTTCTCTTAAATTGTGAAAGTCTGTGACAAATCGACTTAAAAGATCTCGATTTCTTGTGATATGTTGTTGGATGCAAACTAAATATGTTGAATGTTGTAAAGCAAAACATGGTATAAATGTTTTGTCAGTGTTTTTGCATATGTTGATATAGTTGTGTGTTTTTTTATGGTAAAATATACTTTAAATAAAATATTTGTTTTATTTATGTTGTGTGAATATGTATTATCCTGTTTGGTTATGGTAAGTTTACTTGTTTGCATTGATTGATAATTCTAGTTGTTTGTGTAATTAACTTAAGGTTAGCTTTTCTGTAGACAGAACCTCCACTGAACACACCAGAGAACAGAGAGTATACAGCAGAGATTATGTTCGAGTCGTTCAACATTCCCGGTCTTTACATTGCCGTTCAGGTGTGTTTAGTTCGTGGCCAGCAAATAAATTAAATAGGCGTATCAATATAGTTATTATGTAACCACGATTTTTCTCTATCAAGTACATATATAGAGTACAGTGAGCATTGACTAAAAACTGAATAGAACCCAGTTTCAGATTATTTAATTGCATATTGCTGTCTATGCATTTTGTATCTTGTATTACAATGGCATACAGTTTATGCAATTATTTTTAGTGATCTGTGTGGTCTGCTAAGCAAGTGCTTTTGTGGTTGACCCCAAGGTTAAAGCAATTCATCTATGCCATGTTATTTATAATATCGCCTATATATAAGGCAAAAGTGTTTGTCACTAAGATTATGATACAGTTGATGTTGTGTGTTTGAAGTGACATTTTACATAAATAAATGGTTATGGTTGTACATGTGAAATGTTTTTCACTAAACATTTATCATAAGCTTTAAACATAGTCATGTTTCTGGCATCAACACTTTGAGTAGTGCTATAATTGCAAATAAGAATTTATGTGATAACTAGTCTTAAAATCTTTTTATCATGATTTATCATTATCATTACACAAATTTGTGATTATATATTTCTTGATTATTATTAACATTATCATTAAATTGTTTTTATTTAAAAAAATTCACATGTCAATTGATATTCTAAAACTAGACGAGTCAGAGTTTCCAAGATTTGTGTATTGGCCTTAATGCCATTAAATTACTTATAGATATTATACTTTGTTGGAATAATTGATTAGTTCTGTGTTATTCTTGAACTGTAGGCTGTTCTTGCATTAGCTGCGTCATGGATGTCTCGTCATAAAGGTGAACGCACCCTAACTGGAGTTGTGATAGATTCGGGTGATGGGGTCACTCACATAATTCCTGTTGTAAGTAATGCAGTTGTTTTTGTTTAAAAATCTGAGTAGTTCACTGCATTCTATCTGTGGAACTGACACATGTGATAATTCTAATGCTTCTTTCCTATTGTAAGCCATTCACATTTGGCTATTAAAGATTTTGTTGATGGGGAAGGAATAGTGCAGTTAAAATGATCTTATGTTCTCGTGATGTATGTTAATAAACCTAGAATGAAGGCATATAACATAAAAGTATGCAAAAATCTTTTAAAATGCTTTGATCACTATATTATTTAACTTTACTTTTCTCATCATGCCTTTCAGCATATTTTACACTAGCTCTATTTTCCATTTTATATGCTGTGTAAGTTTAGGGACAGCAAGTCTAAATTGACCCTTTAGAAGGGTCCATTTTGGTGTGCTGCAAGAGTGTTTACAGTTGCAGTTATGTAACTCTGTAATGAAGGTAATTGTTTAAAGTGTCTAAAATGACTTAGGGAATGAAAATACTAAATGTCAATTTCCTGTTCATCTGATTAAAGTTTTAGACCTGGGATATTATTGATTATAATTAAATTATTGTCATCATCTTCATACCCTTGGTGACTGCACACTGCTTCCTCTGACGAGACCTGTGCACTATGTATGCACGTGGCTGTGTCTTACACTCCCTTACAATGATCATAGTTGCAATTTACTCTGTTCTTTGCACATTTCACATTACAAATAACACATCTTATTTATCATTGACTAGTTGTCATTGTGGTTTTCCAGGCTGAGGGTTATGTTATTGGCAGCTGTATTAAGCATATTCCGATTGCGGGTCGTGACATCACCTTCTTCATCCAGCAGTTGCTTCGGGAGAGGGAGGTCGGAATCCCTCCAGAGCAGTCACTGGAAACAGCAAAAGCTATCAAGGTGAACTTCATTGCAGTGTTATCGATCTCGACTAATGACTTGCTATGGACTTAACTAAAGCTCTTTCCATTTGCTTTTCCAAGATTCTCACATGATTTACTTTAATCATATATTCCTGTGTGACATACTTTTTGATGCATTTCACTGCAATATGCTTCAAATGTCCTCACTGATAACAAATACTGTTTTTACTCCTATATGCCAAGATTTTCATCAGTTTTTGCCACTTTTCCATTTAAGAAACCAAGAGCTATAGTTCTGCTATTTGCCTACATGTTTGTGTATTGCCTTAAATGTCTTTTAAGGATGTCACAATGGCAATTAAATTGCTACCAGACCGATCTAAATGGTGAATCTTGACTCATATAAGAAAATTAGAATGACACACAAAATTACTTCTTGTCTACTAGTATAATTTTCTATGTTTTGGTAGCATTTCTTCATATTGCCAGTATTTTTACTTTTTGCTTTAGGAAAGGTTCTGCTATGTTTGTCGTGACATAGTTAAAGAATTTAGTAAGTATGACAATGATCAATCGAAGTGGATAAAGACATTCGAAGGAGCAAACTCAATCACCAAGCAGCCTTTCATTGTTGATGTTGGTTACGAACGATTTCTTGGTCCAGAGATTTTCTTTCATCCTGAAGTGAGTGTTGATTACTTTACTACTCATAACTGTACTTGTATTTCAGTATTTTATGAATTCTTAGCAATAATAGGAGTGACTTCCAACAATTTTAGTTATACATAGGGCTGTCAAGATATTTTTTTATTGCTTCCCGGGTACCCGGCAAAGTGTTTGATGAGTATACGTCCAAAAAAATGCCTATTTCTTAAGACAAAATGTGTGAACACTTAAGTGCATATGTTAGCCACCAAAATTACAAATGTCTATTGTCAATTCAATCACATCAGTAATATTCATTGATGAATATATATGATGTGTGTTTGTGTGACCAGGCTGAAGTGTCCATTAGTGCAAGAGAGGAGAGTTATGACTAGGATTGCAGACTGTAGATGTGTTTTATACAAACTTGCCGAGTATTGATGATCGGAGATTTTTTATGGGAATTCTCACTGGTATTCATTCAAAACTTTGCTGCTGGGTATACTGAGTGCTGTCAAAGGGTACCTGAATACATGTTGATAGCTCTAGTTGCAAATATTGATAAATTGTAAACCCTGTTCAAAATCATGCAGATTATTTAGGAATGTGCATTAACAAATAGGCTATTAAGCATTTGGTAATCCTATTGGACTCTCATCTCGGTGAAGCATTATTGTTAACTATGAACAATATTCTAATTTTATTTTAATTTAGTTTTTGTGCTTTCAGTGATAGTGAAAACAGTCGAGGTATATTTTCTGTTTACTGATTTATTCTGTGATACCATCTTGTTTGTAACAGTTTGCCAATCCTGACTTCGTAACTCCTATATCAGAGATGTTGGATGATGTGATACAGAACTGTCCAATTGATGTACGACGTGGTCTCTACAAAGTGAGCCACTGATTCAACCCTTTTATTATATAAATAAATAATAATATCTTTGATGATCAGTAAAATTGAACAAAAGAAATTAATTGTTCTTTAGCTGTTCTCATTTGCCGTACCGAGGGGCGGGGCAGTGGGGCCGTGGCCCAGGGTGCAAATGTGGAAAGGGCTCAAATTTCAGGATGGAATAATTTATTATTCCATAAAGTGCACTATTTCAAAATGTGGGGTACCAGATTGATGCTAGGCACAGGGCACAATTATAGCTCGGTACGTCCCTGGCTGTTCTGTAGATACCAAATTTGGTTGTCAGTTTCGCCATTGCATGAGAACTCTAACATAAGATGAATTCAGTCAATGAATATTATTTTGTTGGCTTGGGTACCTGTTTAAATGTAATATTTTAAGTGTACATATGTCTAAGAAACTGCACGAGTATGTAGACAGATTTGAATGGATGTGTGATCTTGTTTTTTCCTGTGTCATTGTTGTTGATAGAACGTAGTACTTTCCGGTGGTTGTACAATGTTCCGTGACTTTGGTCGTCGTCTTCAGAGGGACGTCAAAAGAATTGTTGATGTCCGGTTAAAAGTCAGCGAAGAGCTGAGTGGCGGAAATCTAACGGTAAGTGAATTATGATTACTTCATGCTTTTGATTACCATAGACTCTGCATTTGATTGAGGGAGCTAAAATGATTTGTTGTACTGGATGACTTGGATAATCTTGTGACTGGATTTTCTTTCTTTTCCAGCCTCAGCCAATTGATGTTAATGTTGTGACTCACCATATGCAGAGATATGCCGTATGGTTTGGTGGGAGTCTCTTGGCATCAACAGTAAGTGTTATGTCCCTAATTAAATACTTTAAGTTGACTAAAGTTGAAATGTTGTAAATAAATGGGCACAATTTGCATTTTACCAAAATTTTTTACATTTTTAAATAAAAGTGACCATTAATAACATTTTATTGTTGGGTGTCGACAAAATATATCATTGTATTCTTTTGTTATAGCTAAATTATCCATGCAGTTGATGTTTTGCAGGACAACTCCAGCTTTGATTAAGATTTATAAGATTCATGAAATTTATCTTGTATTAGTTATGTCCCCAAGAATTTTTCCCAGTTGTATTATAAAAATGGTTCATGTGAGTTGACAATCACTTCAGCCCCAAATGGCAGAAATCATCCAATAGTAAAGGCCCATCCATATATTATGTACGCTATGAGGGGGAGGTTGCGTGATTGGAGTTAGGAGACTTTGCGTATGGCGAGGGGTTGTGGTCTCGACAAAATGTATACGCATGCATAATAATCATGATGTCCACATTACACTATTGATAATTCTGTATTATCTTATGGTCGTCGATAGCATTTTATTTCATTAAAAGAAAGTAATGTGCAGTTATTCTGTGCAATGAATGTGACATTAGTGCCACCTACTGACAAAATTAGCAAGAAAGAAGCATTATTATTTTCTTTTTGAAATGTATCTGATATCTGGATGTTTATTTTTTTATGAATGAGTTCTGTTCAGATTGTTCAGACCTAAAGTTATGGAATATTAAGATCAGAACTAAAAACCTAATCACTGACTATAATATTATTCCTGCTTCATCAATTTTATTTAAAATTCTAACTTTTTTAAATGTAAGTTGATATCGTTAGAATTTTATATCTTCATAATATTTAAAACATTTTTTATAGCAAATATAATGTTTAACTAAATAAATAGTAGCCTATGGAAAAAAAATGTCTCATAAAATGGCTTTGGTTATTTAACTTTTTTAAAAGATGCATTGTAGATGCTTAGTCATTTGGGAGGGGTCCACAAAATGTAAGAGGTGCAACAGGGGTGGGAGGTTTGTGGAAATATAATCATTTTGTGTATGTAATAATGGAGTGAGTCGAACACCAACGCAATTATTATTATTAGTCTATTGACTTGTAATTATGATAATAATAATAATTTTTATGTTTGGTTGCAGTCAGAATTTTTTCAAGTCTGCCACAGCAAGAAGGACTATGATGAATATGGTCCAGCAATCTTTCGTCACAACCCACTTTTTGGTTTAATGACATGAAACGGTTTGCTTTTGGATCTGCTTAACAGCCAAAATAAGGAATTCAATCATCATTTTCTTTGTCTTTTTCTTTGTCTTCTTCCAGTGTCCATAGTTTATGAGCCTCTGTGCTCTGGTTTTAACTCCTAGATATTTAAGCATTTATGATTAATTCTTCTGGTTGTTCTTTTGCTATTAGTTGTGGTTCTCATAAACGGTTATTATTGAACCGATGAGATTTTTCAATGCCTGACTGACCGACCGTTTAAATGAGTTGATGCCTTTGCTGATGCTGTAAGGGTGCACCATAACAAGTAGACCTAATCAAATTTGATTTTACTACTTTTATATCCTTTCCATTTTATTACTTCTTGCATTACTTCCATTTCTTGATAAATTTCACCATTCATCTGCATGTATCTGTTGTCTCATATCCTACTATCGCTGATACAGCATACAATTTTTGTAATGTTATTTTCTTTTGAGAGGCTTTTACAGGACAATGCATCAACCAAGGGTCATGAATTAATGTTCTAGTGCTGAAAAATTTGACCTCGGCAAAGAAGAGGGGCCACTTGTCACTATGTAAATAATCACCCAGAAAATTAATTCTTTCACAATGCTGTGAATCTTCCTTGTTTCTTGTGTCTAGTCAATCCTTCTGCCAATCAAACTCACTGTGCATGAACTATGATGCTTCGCATCATACATTCAATCGAGAATCAGGTATCAATGCATCAGTTTCATTATTTATGGACGATTTCCAACAAATTATTGTATAGTTAGATTTCCTTGAGGTATTTATTGGGCCCATTTCCCAGCAGGTGGTACCTTTTCTCGGCCAAGGTCACAAATATATGTAGGGCCCTCCATTTTTTACAATGTGTTTCTGACATTTCTTTTTTAAGTGAGTCATTTTAACAAAAATAATACTTTTTGTAAGACATTTTATATTTAAGACTTAACACATCTACCTAGACTTGCACTTTGCATATATTTTGGTGTATTTGTTTGTTGGTTTGTATTTGACATAAGTTTTCATGTTTCAGTATCGTTGCCAAAAGAGTTTGATTACATTTTCATAGATATTCATTGTGTGTGTCTCAATCAACATTGCGACAGGAATAGTTGAATTTTATAATGAAATAAAATTACGATTATAAATTTTTAAGATCACATTCTGTTGAGAATGTGTGTGGTAGAGCATTACATTGATGGCAACCAGATATTCATGGCTACTGGGCATGGTATTCATGGGCCTCTTAGACGGAAGTGAATGTGTTCTGTAGTAAAAAAAATGATAAGTAAGGTAACCGTTGTAGTAAAGTATAAGCCGACTGTCCTGACCAGATTGGTCTGGAAGAACCTTAATGGCCAGACCTTGATGATGTAGGGTGGTGGGACAACAGTTAAACCTTGATTTGCGAGACGATGGCGGTGGATAGCAGCCCTATGCATCTCTCAGACGGCGACAGAGACTGTGAGGGCGGTGCCTCCCATAAGTAAACGAGCTAAACACGCAGATCTACCGAGGAGCTATGCCATCATCCTATCGCCACGAGCGGAGACTTAGGGGGGGACAGCGGGGGACGATCCCCCACAAGTTGAGGTGAGGGGGATGGAGTAGCCTATAAGCCCCCCAAATTTCAGGCGATTGAACGTGTGTTTGCTGGTGTCTTTCTCATGTCTGAGGCTGGTTCGTGGTGTACTTGCCTGCAGTGGCGTGGCGAGGGGGCGAACCGCCCCATGCGGCACTTGTCGTAGGGGCGGCGTTTTCGGAAAAAAATAAACAATTTTTTTGGCATAACTTGCACTCTTCAAGATTCTTGCTGCTGTTGTCTAAACCTAAAGCTTTTTTGCTATTTCTCGACTTAAAACTAACATACGATATACCCAAGGACCATCGAATGGCGCCTAGTGTCAATAGACGCGCTGCAAACTGGCAATGCTTCGATCCTCTGTCTATCTTGCCATGACTTTCGCACTTATAAGATTAAATAAATTTTGCAATTATAATAATGCACAAATTCTTAGATTGACGAAAAATCATTCTTTCCTAAGTAAAAAGTTGGATTAATTAAGGACAATCTCTGCTTAAATACAAATTTGATTTATTAAAAAACTTGCAAAATGTATCATGTATTGATGCAAATAAAGTTCTCTGAAACAGAAGTTTGAGTAATGAAAGACGTTTTTGCCTACTGTGAGTGATGAAAAAATTAATGCAAAGTTGGATTCACAATGGAAATCTAACTTAAATAGAAATTGGATTTATCAAAAACTCTCTTAATTAGAATCTGGGTTGATGAAAGGGTTATTGCCTAAACAGAATTTGGATTTTCAAAACTAAAGCTAATTAAAATAAACTAATTAAAACCAACTTAAGACCCACAATTAGAGAATCACTACATTCCAATTTAGCAATTCTTTCAGTTGAACGCTCTTTGACAGGCACAATTAATTTTGACAAGGTTATTAGTAATTTTGCTGCAGGGAAAGTAAGAAAGCAAGAAAAGTACATTTTTAAATTGTAACAGTTAACAGGTATAATGAAAGTATGAGACCGTACCGTATGCGTATGATAAGTTCATTCATTCATTCATTACGAAAATTTATATAGCGCCCCTTCAAGGTTACTACTCATGAGCGCTCCAATTAGTCAAAGTTATCAGTTACTAATCTATTCTATCTAAGTACCATACTTAGGCCTACTATGGTCTCACTATGATTAAATTATTGTTTAGGCCTAGGACTTTCTTTTTAATACGTATAGAGAAAGAATAGGCCCTATGATTTGTATTGTTTAATTTTAATTTTATGGGGACATTTTATAATTTTCGATCTAGCCTGCAAGACGTTTAGTAACTTTATTTTGAGACCTGATTTATTTGTTTGTTTTATAACTGGTTAATATCTTAAATAATACAATCTTATTCTATTTTCATATCTCTATATCTAATGATAATGCATTTTAATTAGTCAAAGGACAACACAGCTTTAATGTCGATAGTGCATGCTGATGCTGTTACTAACTGTAGGCCCTACAATGATTTGGATACTGAATAGAATAATCGTAATGTATATAAGAGCTTAATGAAAGCCCTCAAAACAGACGCCCTATGCCTATCTCTTTGTGCATATAGGCCTATATATGCAAGAACGAAGTAATGGAAAAATAGGCAGAGGCGGCATTTTGTACCTTCGCCAGGCGGCGCTTTGCCTCGCTACGCAGCTGTCTGCCTGTCCTAGTTTGCGGGTTTTTTCTGGTCAGTGAGTGTCTCATCATCGTGAGGTGCAAGACACCAGGCCGAGAGATAAGAAGCCGACCTGCAAGTCAATTTAAAGTTCAGAGGTCGTGACCTCGCCTGAGTTTCGATGCTGTGTCTGGTACACGTGTGCCTAGCTGTGTGTCGGCTCTCTAGTATCGGTTACACAGCGGTGATGCGTGCTTGATCGAGATATATATACATGGTACACAAAGCAACCGACTGTGCAATTATATGCATGCTGAAAGAGAGGGTATGATAAATTATAATGATATTGAATAGAAGTCTTGACAAAATATTTATATACATGCTTACATTCACACAGACCGAACGATCGTTTAAAAACAACCTTCAGAACTGATTATGCCTAATCTACATGATGAAGGTTCAAATTGTTATAATTATGCTTTTAAGGAGTAGGGCTATCCTTCGAACAATGAAATCAGGCGGCCCTTCACGGCCACCGTTGCTTCATCTGCTATCAACTCTTTTCACTTTGTTCCTAAGAGTTTATGTGGTTAAATCCTCATCCATAAGTTTACTCATTTTATAGCACTCAGCGTCTTTGAATATTTGAGTGATTTAGTCTAGTGGCAGCGTTGGCTTTTTGTGAAAGCGAGATTATTATAGTAGTCAACAAACGATCTCATACTAGAGGAGGTAAGCGTTATCTGTAGCATAATGCAAATGTAAAACCATTTGGACTTGTATCCCATGTGCGACGGAATAACCGTGAATATATAGTGTGTATTCGGTATTGTGGCAGTGACGACTTTAGCCATAGGCTCGAGCCAACTTACCTGCATCTTTCCTGGTTGCATGCCAGCGTCCCTCAAAACCAGCCCGACCCATCTTGGTTGGCTAAGTTTAGTATTGCCAAGGTTTTTATTACTATTTTAATGTGTTAGGCTTGCCAGTTACGGCGCTGTGCATTGCATGGCTAGTGCATCTCATTGAAGAATATGGGCCTACTTACTTAGTTCCATTTTTAGTATAATAAAAAAATACTCATCACGTTTCAGTTCTCTAGATCTACTCTCAACTGTGCTCCCCAAGTATTGCTGTTCTGACGGTCTAAACCGTTATTTAGTAAGTAGTGGTGGATTGGCTGGAGTCATTTAAAAAAATCGAAAAGTGAAGGTCAATGCTAATCTTCCATGGCCCCTACGTCTCTGTAGGGGCCATGGGAGATTAGCATTGACCTTCACTTTTCGATTTTTTTAAATTTCATTAATTAAGATCAAGCTTAAATTATCATCTCCCTTGAGCTATTCATTATTAAATACACTCAGCAGAACAGCAAACAAATGTAAATGAAAACGCTTTTATATAGCTACCGTATATACGCCTTTAATATTATAACCTCGAACCTTCTCATTTTTCAACAAGAGTCTGATCCAATGAGATCCTTCATCACCGCTCGTCCTTTTGAATGGATGCCACGCCAGCATTACACACTTGCCTTGTTCAAAATGAGATGTGTAACGTAATGGGCCCCCTGCGTGGCTGCCGACAGTTAAATTCGACTCCTGTTGTAAGGTTTTTATTAAATT
This sequence comes from Bimastos eiseni, assembly GCA_959347315.1. Taxonomy (NCBI): domain Eukaryota; kingdom Metazoa; phylum Annelida; class Clitellata; order Crassiclitellata; family Lumbricidae; genus Bimastos; species Bimastos eiseni. The sequence goes on along the minus strand of OY365806.1, from coordinate 17,490,144 downwards.
AATAATAATAAAAATAATAATTACTTAGGGTTATTGTGCAAGGACCGTACTAAACCTAGATTTAAATCTCTTAAATAATCCAGCATCGGTAAGCGAACCGCAGTAATAATAAGTTATTCGTTTATTTAGAAATAACACAATCTGACAATAACGCAGAAATGCTTAGGCCTGCACCAGTGACAACGAACAATAGCAGACCAGTCGCTAAAATAAATTTAAAAAACTAGTAGATGTTTTAGTATAATGATCTGGGGATAAATTTAGAGTCGTCTTTGGGTGGGAGAACATGGTTGTGGGCTCTTAATTGGTGATTGGCGTGGGTGCGGAGTGGAGGTTGGAGGTATACGAGTTGGTTAAAACATGTTCGGGGTTATGTAAAATGGAAAAGAGGAGACTCACGAGACGAGGCCTATTTTTGCTGCATCCATGATTGGGAATTAAAATTTCTTCCGACCTGTCCCCCGAACCAAATTTTTTTTTATTTGTCCCCCCCAAACCCGCGACCAAGTCTCCGCCTATGCCTGTCGAAATAGAAAGCCCATGGTCATCTCAAGTCTCAGCAGAGCAGGAGTATCGCTCTCATTTCCAAGATGGGTCGTCGCCTGACGAGAATCTGGAGATACCCGAGAGGCGATTCAAGGTATCACGCAACTCAAACGTCTATGACTCGTCCAAAACTCACTAGTCAGAGCGGTCACCAGAACACTCAAGCAATGGAAAGCATCATCACACCAATACAATCCTCAAATTACTCCACTTCTCCACTAGCTAAAAATCTCAGCGTCAGGGTGCATTCATTTCAAAGTCCTATCACTAATTTGAAACTCCATAAAATACTCCCAGCCTAAATATCTTCACGAACTCTTCCCCATCAAGCCAACCCGTTCTGCCCAGGAGTGCAAAAAACCAAGATTTCTTTTTAAATCAAAATTTTTTTTGGTTTTATTTTGTTTTATTTGTTTTTTTGGTTTTAGTTTTCCTTTGGATCTTGTGACAACAGTTTTGTTATAAAAAGCATCAAACACCTACAACATGAAAAAGAGCTCAAACATGTTTATATAATTAATTTAGCTTGATTTCCAACTGAACAACACACAGTTACTAATAAAATAGTAATATTAGTAAATTAAAAAAAATATATTGTAAATATATGCAAAAAGCCAAATAACCAAAAAACCAACATGTTTGCAGCCCTGGTTCTGCCCGATCGTAGGCCTACTCTTGTCTCGCCGTTACTCGACCCCTGGTTACTTCTCATCTCAAGTTTTCCAACCAAACCATATCCAACGCCGCACCACGCCTCTGGAACGATCTGCCTCTTGAATTCTGTACTTTTTCGCGACCATGTGCTGCTGTGCTTTATTTGCGCTTGTTACTGAAAAGTAGGTTGTCTTATTTACTGCTTGAAATATTTCACTGTTATAATCGAATCTTAGTCGAAGGGCATCAGGTAAACCCAAATTTTTACAAAAAAACGATTTTTTAATATCAAAATTTACGATGTAACGATTTGTCGGACTAGGCTGAAATTTTCGAAGTAACGCCTTTTTCGATCAAACTCATTATAACCTCTGTAGCGCCACAAGTTAAATGTATATGCCTAGGACCTACATGTACTTGAGTTTTATTTGAGTAAGCTTTGAGACTCAGTGAATTCTGCATACGCCAAGTTACTTTTATAGACAAGGTTTTTATATATCTATCTGATTTTTAGATTTAATTTAATGTTTAAGTTTACTTTTATAGGTTGAACAAAGTATTTCTATATTATTAAATGTAAATTAATTAATTTAATTTCTTATAATTATTGTTTATATCAGATAAATTCTTTATTTGAGTATATGAATAGGCTAATTAAGTTATCGAGATTCGGTGACTTCTAAGCGCAACAATTACAGGGCCTATCTCTATTTTGTTTTTTTTTACACTGAATGCAGAAAGACTTCAATCGGAAGACGATTGGCTTACTTCTACTGGACCCACGAGGAGGGTGCAAGAATCTCGGCCGCAGAAGGTGAATGTTCACTTATGTTAATGATTCAGATGGGCCTATCAGCTAGGCTTACATGTCTAGGTTAAGCCTTCTGAAAGGTCTTGAAATAGTTTGCAGTCCGTTTAGACTCAACAACTTAGGCTATATCAACGGTTACCAACCTTCTTTTTGTTGTAGGGCCTACCCCAAACAACAAATTTTTTGCGTATCCCAATAGAAAAAAACTGTTCAGAAGCGTTCTTTGGTAATTTATTTAATTAGAGTAGGTTAATATTAGAATAAGAATATTGGTTGTAATTATAATATTATTAATGAATTTTGTTAAATCATTTTATAAATCTATATAATATTTGACAAAGCTGTGACGTCATTTCTGTGACAAAGAATTAATTGATGATCATAGAATAAAATAATAGCAAGAAAATTATTTAACAATATTTAAGATACTACTGTTATAGAATAACTAAAATATGCATAAATATGGCATTTAAAAATCTGCAATTATCTGTTTCTGCAAACAATATTTTAAGTAAAATTTTCTTTCTTGTGTAGGCTTACCCCTTGGCAACAGCTAGCTTACCCATATAGGGGTACGCGTTCCGCCGGTTGACAGCCGCTGACTTAGGCCTACACTATAAGTTAACGAACAACTGCATGTCTACTTTAATACTTTAATAACACAAGGCCTATGCAACCAAATCCACAGGATGGGTTAATTTATAGGCCTAACACTCTGACTTGCTCTAGACCGAATGTGATATACTAATGTTGGTGTCCAGTTTCTATAGCATTCGGATGGGTAAACTCAGACAACGCTAGAAAACAGTCAAAACTCCTCCACTTGTTTGCACTCTGATAGTGCCCGTCAATCCCTGACAGCGTCATTTTTCTGACCATCAGTATACTTTTCATAGGCTTTTTGCCACGACTTTTAATCTGTTTTTGGATCTTTGAATTCTGGCGAGGATGCCAGGACTGAAAGCTCCGTAAGACATGGCACCTCCGCCACTGACACAGCTGCTCTGTCACCTGACATGGTGGGCTAGCTGTTGCCCCCGAATTCCTTCCTGAACAATACTTCCTTCATGACCTGTGATGCAGTGAAGCATTGGCAGAATGACGCTCGCTACTCGATGGATCACAATTCCGCACAGAAGCGACTAAAGGCGATCCAGTTGACTCGTGGATGCAGCTATAGGTGAGAATGAGTTCTTATGAAGGTTTGGGAAGAATCCAATAGATTGGTTGCCGATGACTGTTCAGACTATATAGAAAATGCTAAAGCCAATATTATAGATAATAGGCCACGCATGCCTTAGGCCTCGCTGCCCTTAATTGTTTCCATCCTAGATCGTCTTTCTAGGTCTCTGTCTTCTTTTCTCTAATTATCCTAATATCCTTAAATCTACACTGTTGTAACGTAAGACTTTCAACCTGCATGTCCACTGAATTCTGGCTTTCAGATTTCCGGTCTGTTGGAGCCATGCTGGATCCTCAATTGGATAATGAATTCTGATGGTGAGTTCACTTGATGTAACCATGGATTGATTATGTCTTGGACAATAAGAGTGACACCGGCGCTAGAGAATCCATTGGGTTCGATTCTGCTAGGCCTATACGACTTAATATTTTTATACTGGCTTTCTCGTATTTCGGTGTAATCTGTCCAACTCCCAGTTTTACTCTAGAGCTCTTAATTTCTCCTTTCTTTTATCTCTTTGACTCTGTCTTATTTGTTAGTTTCCTGTCATATTGCTCCCTTGCTTTGTGTCGTTTTAGGCGATTGCTGTGAATGTAGGCCTATGTATTACGATCCGTGCATCTTTCTATTAATTACACCATTTTTGTTACATCAAGTAAGAGAATGACCAACCGTACGCAAATCTGCTGCCAAGTCTGGTAGGGTAAGTGCAGCGCACGATATGTCATTACCAACGGCAGTTTGTAATGATATCGTGCGCTGAAATGAAGAAAGAGATCATGGAGTTCGAAAATAGTTCGGCGTTGGCTTCAGGTCTGCGATCAACACACAACTATCTTCGAAATCTATGCTTGAGAAATGTGATGGCCAAGTGCATCACATTTCTCTGTAGGGTCTTAGAATTAAATTAAATGCATTTGGTTAGTCCATTCACGGCAAGTCTCTCAAGCAGTTTTACTTTCTATTTTCACCCAATGACTTAGTTAAAGATGGCCCAATCGTCTTTTATTAGAGCCTAATCGCTTTGCGATTTAATAACAAAGGCAAAGGTGACTAAGCAGCTAGAGACTCTAAATCTCTGCTTCACATATCATTCCAATTTCTGGCTCATTTTAACTGTATACATCTATCGTTCTCAATACTCTCTCTCTCTATTTCTGCATCTCCCATATGGGGCGTCAATCCCCCCTGAGTGATGGAGGCAATCTCCCCCCTACCTGTACGCCTCTGTCTCCCATAGGCCTACTATTGGATTGTTTCAGAGTCTCGCTTTCAGTTTCATGCTTGTTGAATCTTTGCCAGCATAACCACTTTCGTTGTCCACCTGTATTTTTGCTATCTGTCTGTCTTCTTAATTACCTACATCTTTGTCTGCCTTTTGTCTTTATATACTTGTATCTATCTGTTTGTGTGTCTATATGCATGTCTGCCTCTGCCTGTATCTGTATATATCTATGTACATGTATGTATGAATATGTATCTGTCTATATGCCTATTTGTCTGCCTGCCTGATGTTATGTCTGTCTGTCGATTTATCTACCTATCTGTCTGTCTGCATGTCTGTCTATCTATCTTTATGTATGTCTGCCTGTATCTCTATCTACCTGTGTATCGACATGTCCGTCTGTCTATATCTCTGTCGGTCTACATGTCTAAGTATCATCGATGTTTATATTCTCTGCCTGTATCATTCTTTCTCTGTCATTTTACTTCCTATGTCCATCTGTCTCTGGCATATATATATAATATATATATACATATAATATAATATATATATATACATATAATATAATATATATATACATATTATATATATATATAATATATATATATACATATAATATAATATAAATATATATCTTGTTTGTTGTTACTCTATAACTCTCGTTCACAATCATCCAACTCTTTTCCTGTGTCATTCCATGTGTCCTATCGTTGCTGTCTTGTCCTCTCCATCGCTTCCTGTTGACTCTCTAATTCAATTTTACTTACACCCATGTCTCTTTTTATTCGCTCATTCTTTGATCTATATACCTCCGAGCCTTCCATTTCCGCTCTTTCGACTTACTCTCAAGTCTCTGAGTTGCGACTATTCATGTTTCGTACAAACGGGAATGTTTATCTTGCGTTTCCATCGCCGAAAACAACAGAAAGAAAATTCATTAACGATAGCAACTGTATCACACGTTATTACTAGAGTATTGGATAACACAGATTATTCGCATTTTTAATCATTATTGGAAGCCCTGATGGTAAAAACCAAACTGGCGGAAAAAAACTAGCCTTCTGCTTGGGAGCTGATGTGAACGGACTGCGGAGACCTTTGCCAACACCTCCTCGTGGTGGCCTCTGGGCGCGCAGTTAAACCAGCCAGTTGGTTGATTGCTTGGCAAAGATTGGCAACAGTAGGCCTACATGTAACATCGTCACATATAGGCCTACTCTTATTATCAATATAATGTTCCGTTGTAGGCTATGGCGTTGCGAAACTGCGAGCGTTCGTAAATTGTGATGGAAAGAAATTGACAATCAAGGATTTTCGTCGCAACTCGATCACAGCATGCACGATTCCAACCTTTTGATTTAATTAACTACAGTTTGACGCTAATCACACCTTTCTGGGTTCAATGGTTCTTTAGATATTGACAATCTTAGATATTGACATTTTTAGCAATCGGCGGCCATGTTGGACGCCATTTCGAGAATGACCCGACTAAAATTAAGTTCGGTGTTGGGCACGAGACCAAAAACTCAAGACCAAGACCGAGAGGTCAAAAACCAAAACCGAGACTGAGTGCTCCGAGACCAGGACCAAGTCCGAGACCAAGACCTAGACCAAGACCAAGACCTAAACATTTTTGCAAACAATTTATTAAAACGGAATAACACGCTTAAAACAGCAATTTATTGCTGAAGAATACTAATCTTAATAATGGCCCAGAAGCCAGTTTTACCGGCCATTCTGAACTTTTGCGGGTTCAGCCCTTGTCTTCGGCCTGAGAATATCACACTGTAACTTACTAACAGTAGGCGTCTATACGACGTACGTAAATACTTTAAGACATCTGAACAAGTAGATTACCATTCCGTTTGAATGATGTACTTGTACCGCGGACCTCGGAATTGTAGCTTGACAGTGTACACCGACTACACGTGGCCGAGCAGTGTGACCACAGAGTCCTTAGATTGTTTCAACACTTTGAAATTTGTGAAAGCAAATTTTTAAATGGCCGGTACCGTTGCAAATGCACTTTTTTCTGCCCATAGTAACATGTATATTAAGATGGTCAGTACGCCATAAATCGACAACAACTGCGTGGGGCTTAAACATCCGGTGTCTCTGATAATCTAAAATAACCGACAAATATCGAAAAATTGCTCTAATACGGCAAATGATCAAGAACGGTAATTTAAAACGGGGAACAATCCCAAGACTGTTCTTTTAAGACCAAGACCGACGCATTAGAGGTCAAGACCGAGACCAAGACCGATGGTCCGAGACCAAGACCAAGACCAATACCGCGGTCTCGAGACCACATCGCTGAAAAATGTAGCAAACTGTGACGGTGTATATTTTCTCAAGTTGAAATTTTGCATGTGACAAAATGCCCCTTCCAACTTTTAACTTGAGAAAACATCTCCAATGCAAAACCCGTGCCTTCTACGTTCCAGAGCATTGCACACTACTATATGGTGAGTTTATAATCTAAATAGCGGTCAAAAAACAGTCTGCACAGGTCAAAAGGCCTTCCTACACTATGAAAATCATTTACATGCAAAATGATTCTGGGGCATGAAAAAATTACCTATTTTAACACCTCCCAATTAACCTTCCTAGCTGTGTTAGCCAAATTAGCATATCTGGATGTTGTGTGCACACATCCTGATGATGTCCGCGCACAAAGATCTTACAATTTTTCCTACGCGACTGTTGAGAGAAGATACCCGTGAGACAACATGCCCCTCCTCTCCTACCACTATGATTATCATCATCATGGGCGGTATTCACAAGACAGGGTTAACGCTAATACCCGTATTAAATATGGCCTATACCCGACTAGTGGGTTATATCGCTATTCATGAGACGGTATTAGCCCTCTCGTCGGGGTATAAGTCTAATCCCACTTACAGGTAGGTTTAAGTCCGCTAATACCAGCTTAAAAGCGAAAAACAAGTTTGCAGCCCTGTCAATTCTCGACCAATACGGCGCCATCCTTAACAGTTACTCAGCCATAGCTGATCTTCTGGAACTGGACTCTGACGTCCAACGGACTGTCTCCTAGATTTAGACAATCCCTCTGATTTGATGCAGTGCTCGTGAATAAGCTGGTGTACTGCGCTTTTCTTTCAAGTGCACTTCAAAGTTTGAGATTACGATTAGGGTTACCAGCGGCATTGGCATGAAAAAACAACAGCAAAAACAATGACCTAATGATAGTAATATTAGTACGTGGTATAGTGGAAGTAGTGGAAATGGTAGTAGACTAGTTGTAGTGGGAGTGGTAGTGTAAGTACGTAGTAGTGAACGTGTGGAAGCAGTATAGTAATAGTACAAGCATTGGCATTAGGCAGTATTCTTTTATGTGGAATTGCATTTGATCAATAACGACAGCAACCAGCATAGGATTCAAGAACCTTTATTTAGTGTGGGTTAAATTGACACGATCGGTCAATTTTCATTCATCTTCGAATATAATCATCCAGATAGCATGGATCAGATTTCTATCAGGAAGTCGGGCAAATTGGTCGTCTGTGACCTCAATTCATACTAGTTTAGTGTTTAGTACTACATAAACAAAGCAAATCAAACAATCAGATACAATAAATTTATTACATTCCAAGGAAGCAGAGGTATAACAAGGTTTTGAAAAGTTGGGGACATAATTTCCAAAATATTGCGCGAAGCCCCCCCCCCTTTTTGAATTTTGCTCCCCAGAAATTTGAAAAATAGAGAAGCACAAATTATCTTAACAAAAGTCATCTTAAAAAGCCATCGGAGAAACATAAAAAAGAAACGATTTGGGGGGCACATTGGGGGCACTGAGCACTAAAATAGGGAGGCTTAGCCCCCGCCCCCAGTTTTGAAACTGGGGGCGGGGGCTAAGCCCATTGCCCCCCGCTTGTTACACCCCTGCAAGAAGTTACACAAATCAATATTAAACCTGCGTTATTCTAAACTGATATTCATAATAATTGACAAATATATCGACAGATTGTCAAACAGACAGATTGACAATGTTACATAAGATGCTTTATGGTCTAACATGTTTTTAATTGAGCAGATCAATGAATGTAACGTAATATAACTTTTGTTGTAACTGAACATTTTTAGGCGCCGGTCAAAATCAGCGGCGCTCCCGACCTAAGTCTGTGGCTAGGTGGAAAATAGAAAGGTCTTCAAGCGCCTCAGGAACTGACCAGAGGAGAAAACTCCTTCCGCCAGAAAGGGAGAGGAAATTGTTCTAGCTGGAGTGGCCTGCATAAGCAAAGCTCCTTGCTTGGGCCGTAGCAATGCGCATGTGGGGGACCAACAATAATCCACAGATGAGCGGGCATGGAGGACACCCTGTTGCAGAGAGTAAAAAGGTAAGCCGGGGGTAGAGCCAACAAGACAGTTTCGCACCAGAATAAGAACTTTGAACTGTATGCGCTGAGGTGCAGGAAGCCAATGAAGAGAGTCGCAAATGAAAGATGAGAAGTGAGCAAATTTTGGGATGCCGCCAATTCGTCGGGCAACAACTTAAGGATGGACTGGAGCTTAGATGCGTTAGGTGAGGGAAAACCGATATAGGCAATGTTTCCAAAGTATACCCTGATCAAGGCATGAACTAATGTCGTCACAGTAAGAAGAGGATTAAGGATGCTCCCCAGCGCAGAGGTGTACAAGATAAAATGTAGTGGAGCCAATGCCAACCTCTGAGGAGACCAAAAGGTATAGGGACCCAACCCGTACGGGTGAATCCAAAGACCTTTTATAGAGACCGAGAGGAATGAATGAATGATATTCATCGCATATGTGCATCATTTTTGCAAACTATTCAACTAGACAAAGTCGTTCAGCTAAGATCTCCCTATTCTCATTCGGATCTCGCATTCGGATGGTTTGATTATGTAAAAAGATTACTAGGTCCCCGAATTCCACACAATGCTCTATACTTGCAAAATTAGCATGTTTAAGCTTATTATAGCAAAGATGCTGGAAGGATAATTCATTCAAAGCACTGATCAAGTTCACACCTGGGGCTCGAACCTAAGAAAACGTTTTAAAAAGCCATTAATCTTAAGGCCAATTTTCCACTTTGCGTTGCAAGCGTGATATAAAGGCTACACTAATGTCGTCAATGCAGTGTCGAATAGAATGGAATTGACACAATTGGTAGAAGCAAGATCAAGAGACAACGTTGCCATGGTCAGAGAGAGAATGGATGGAGTAAAAGGAGGAGACCCAAATCCCGAACAGTGGAGGAGAAGGAAAAGTGAGTGAAGGTTTAGGACTCGAACCGAAGAAAAAATCGGACTCAAAAACATTAACGCCAAGGCCAATGCTCCACCTTGCATTGCAAGCATGACATGAAGGCTACACTAATATAGCAATCTTTCAGAGAACAACTGCAAGAAGTTTCTAGTACCTTTCACAATTCCCTCTCAAAAGATGCAACATAGCATTGAGATTCATGAGGTCATGATTATTAAATGCTGCTTTTTCACTCACTGACTGTTAACACTGACTCGGTCATGAAAATGGTCCTATAGAAGTCACGTATAGACAAGTATTATTACATACATATTATGTATACATATTATATATGTAAACATATATATACATAATGATAAAATGAAGACAGAGACATGTATATAGGTCTATTACATAAGCTCACATACCATATCATTATATTATATTATAATGAATTGAAATAGCGGGCAGCAATCTTTTCACCCTCTAGCTTTATTCCCTGGGAACCGACGGAAAGACAACCGCAATCTTAATTAACATCACTATCTGCTGCCAGTTTTTTATTTACCACTCCTGTACTTTTGTTATAAAAAAATAACATCACTGAATTAATTTAAATAGGCCTACATGCGCTTTCGCATTCACCATCATTCAGTTTTTGTAGTTCATATGTCATTTTACGAAGCTCGATCCTTTTAGGAGTTGTAGGCCTATCTATACACAGGAGAGCAACTCATGCATTAATGTACTCACCGCATTTATATCTTTTAATCGATTCAGGCTGTTCGTAGTAAGGAATTGGCACGCAGTGTGTCCATAGTGGGCACGGATTCGGAATACAAGGGTCTACAACAGAACCTGACTTTGTACAGAATATTATTTAAAACAAAGCAGACCACAAAACTGTGTCCATCGTCCACAGTGGACATGATCGTGGTTGGAGTGGGTAAAGATCGGATGCTAAATGCTAAAAATAATATGTAGGCCTAAACGCATCTGTGGCGTAACAAGGCCTTTCAGCGTCCATGGGCAAGATTTAATGCCCCTTTTTAATTTTCTAGTATATTCTTAATCGTTCACAGTAGGCCCTACTATGTAACAATTTATACAATTACAATTTACAAATATTACAGAAGGGTTTTAGATTTTATTCAGTGGTAGTGGTTTTTTGTTCTGTAATAATTAATTAAACATAATTTGTAAACTATTTTTAATACAAAATGACAAATTTAAGGAATATTTAAATAAAGCGGTCAACAGTAGCTTGTAGGGCTACTAATCTAAAAATGGAGATATTGTAACACTTGGTTAATGCTTAGTTTTAAGACCATGGTTACAAACGAATTTTTCTAGCTTTTTCAGATGTAAACGCATCTATTATTTTGTCAAAATCAATTTGATCGAAAACATCTTTTTAAATGCTCAAAAGCGCCAAATTACTCAATCGGTTTTGTGTCATTGTGCTACGTGAATAGGTCAGTTCCTAAAAGATTTTTCTCAAGTGATTAAAAGTTTTAAATCGAAGTTGAATTAGCAAGCATTATTATCGTCAATCCAACTTCTATTTTTCATGTTAGATGGACAAATCTAATAATAACTTTCCGGTTCGTGAATCACTTGTCGTCAACTACTTGTCGGTGATCCATTTTCCCGTGAAGCATTAATTTTGTCGTGGAACCTGGTTAAGCACATCAGTATACATCTCCATTATTTGTTACATGCAGAGAACTTTTGATTAGTGAAAACATAACTTACTAATGCATGCGGCTCATGTATACTGTTAGTTGCCTCCATAATAAACGGTTGATTAAAGTCAGTTATTTAGCAATACAATCTTGTTTTAATTCATTTTATTTCCGCAATTCTGGGACGTTCAACACGTTACAACTCTCTCAAAGTGCCCCCCTAAAAGTTAACATTGGAATTACATGTAGAGGGACGGAGTTCTGGTCCATTGAAACCTTTTCGACTGGCTCTGGAAATATGCAGGCATACTGAACTGTCTATAGCCCGATTAATCAAAGCCCAGTGTTTATTTTGCTTCTGAGTCGTTAATTGTTTACCTTTTATCGCTTTCTTGAATATCGATCGACTGCATTTCTTCGACATTCCATTCGGCTGAGAAAGAGAAACTGCGAACTTAATCTGAAGAACAAGAAGAAGAACTCAGGTTATGGCCACCAACTTCATCTTTCTGGTCTGGTCTCAAAATTAGATAACACCATTTTAATGACTTAATCAACGAAGGAGCAATGTTGGTCTACGAAACAGACACGCGCCTTTAAATTCTCAGTCGCCTAGGCACTATCACGCCACCTCCTCTTCCCTTTTCTTCTCCTCCGCTTACTCCTTCTCCTAATCGTTCTCCTCCACCTCTTGCTCATTAGTAAAACTGCAGAAGCACCAACAGCAACAGGTGCGTTTCGTTTTCTTAACACTCATGCACAATTTTGAAGTATTCGAGCTATTAAGAGCGAATAATGTCAAATGAAATCATGGTTTTCAAGAGATATAATCATATAACAAATGAAAATTGCAATGAGCACCTGTTTAATGTGCACGAAGGCCATTATCGCTATAAGTCTATAGATGATTTTATGATACTTCTTGTGATTAATAAGTGCGCGTTATGCATAATTATGACGTTGAGTGCATCAATTTTGTTTCGAATCTCACACATGCTATGTAAAGTACCTTCATGATGAAATGTAGCCTACAGACGAACGTGGCAAACTAATGTATGTAAATAGGCTACGTACGCATGTATGGATGCGTGCATGCAAGTTTTCACATATTCGTTCGTTCATTCTGAGCATTTGTATAGCGATCCTTCAAGAACCTACTCAGAAGCGCACCCAGCCTAGCCACGACTAAAGAAAACAGACTTGTGAGACTCATAAAACCTCGCTGGGCGAACCAAAGGAAAAGAGCGGAACAAGAATCACACCCACGTCATGAGCAATAACGCGACAGACCAATGGAAGCTGACGAAGCTGATAGTAACAACTCCGTACAACCAGGTTCATATATTGAGAGAGGCGTGGCCTAGAGTCAAAAGTATCCACCAGATTACGGACTGTGAGATAAAGCGTTATGTATGAGAAAAGAGTAGGGTAAGCTGAGGGGAAGAGGGAGGAAAGAGCAGGGTAGGCTGAGGGAAGAATGGAGACAAGAGTAGGGTAAGCTGAGGGAAGAAGGAAGAAAAGAGCAGGGTAGGCTGAGGGAAGAATGGAGACAAGAGTAGGGTAAGCTGAGGGAAGAAGGAAGAAAAGAGCAGGGTAGGCTGAGGGAAGAATGGAGACAAGAGTAGGGTAAGCTGAGGGAAGAAGGAAGAAAAGAGCAGGGTAGGCTGAGGGAAGAATGGAGACAAGAGTAGGGTAAGCTGAGGGAAGAATGAAGAAAAGAGCAGGGTAGGCTGAGGGAAGAATGGAGACAAGAGTAGGGTAAGCTGAGGGAAGAAGGAAGAAAAGAGCAGGGTAGGCTGAGGGAAGAATGGAGACAAGAGTAGGGTAAGCTGAGGGAAGAAGGAAGAAAAGAGCAGGGTAGGCTGAGGGAAGAATGGAGACAAGAGTAGGGTAAGCTGAGGGAAGAAGGAAGAAAAGAGCAGGGTAGGCTGAGGGAAGAATGGAGACAAGAGTAGGGTAAGCTGAGAGAAAAAGGGAGAAAAGAGCAGGGTAAGCTGATGAAAATGACTGAAAGAATACACTAAAGCTGCCTAAGGTCACCCAACCAAACGATCTGAGTTTTAGAGAAGTTTAAGAGAAGCTGATTGTAATTTGTTTGTCATCCAAGAAGAGAGGCGATCCATAGTCAGACACATCTGACGCACAGTTTTGACTGCATCCGTCGAGCGCTTGTGAATGTCAGCTTGCGCACATCATCTGCATGCATATAGTTTGCGTAGAAAACACTTACTCTCTAGCTAGGGTAGATATCAGCAATATAGAGAAGATAGCAGTGTGGCGGACAGGGCACAAGACTTGAATTAAAGAATTTGTTCGTAAATAATCGGCTCGCCATAGCGCTTAATTTACGTACATTTTCTTACAGTGTTGGTATTGGAGGGAAGACCGATCGGCGGTTTGTAGTTCTGTGCATAGCGTGCAGACGCATGAATCGGGTTGAGTATAGCCTGACATGCGGTGCGTCGCTTATATTGTAGAGTGGTGACGACTGCTCTGCATATACGGTGCGTTGAATTCTTTGGTTAGCGATTAATACCGCACACCCGTGTGGTCGGTGAGCGTTCGTTCAAAGCCTGGTTCACGGCAAGTTGCGAAAAAATATAGTTGCGGACGAGAGGGCGTCCAAAAACTAGTCCGAGCTACAGCCGAGCGTCTGGTGTTGAGACCGACTCCGCCGATCTGATAGGGCTGGGGCCCCACCCTGTTATCGATCGCGAGAAAGTCTGCAGCCGATTGTGAGGTTGCTTCCTCGGGAAGATCCGACAGTGAAATAAATAAATCACAGGTCTGTGTAAAGACCGGGTAAAGCCCGGACTAGCCGTTCGGATAGACCGAGAAAGATCTCGGGTGGCCGAAGTGATACAGATTCCCGTAGTAGCAACCGTACAGACCGAGAGAGAGGACGGTGGAACCGTTGGGTAATACGGGGAAAGTATCCCAGTGGATACGTTCGATAAATACGGGGATAGTTTCCCAGTGGATACGTTCGATGAATACGGGGAAGGTGACCCCATTGGTCTTACGACGATTACAAGAAACGGTCGCGACTGGTGCCGAAGACCTCAATATTTGCGGGTGTTTCCTCATATTCTATTCCCTGTAATATATATACTTGGCTACCTAACGTGGTCATACTTACTCCCGCGGTCTTCCGTGGTTTCTTGACTTGCGTGTCTGATCGCAACAATATCTTTAATCGCTGTTTCCCCGCGATATCTCTTCTTGATTGTATTACGGTTTTTCGACAAATATTCTTCTTGGCTACCTAACGTGGTCATAGATACTCCCCGGGTTTTCCCGAAGTCTCAGTATATATTACGGTGTTGGTGGACAACTGCGTAACGCAAAGGACGGTCAATCGTGGTGCATGATAATTTATACGTGTGAGGCCGGTATGCCACACACGGACATGGAGCGAGAGGTACATGGTGAGTGGAAGGTGCGATATCCGGTCGATGAGTGTCTGGGAAAACGCGACGTTAAGATCAGTGACCAGTATTGCCTATTGCAAAGTGACGAAGGGACTTGTTACAGATATTTCTGCTCTCCGGAACAGGGAGAACGTTTGATGCCCCCTGTTGGCGATTGTTTAAGAGTCACGAGATGTAGAATGATACGACGAAGCTCAGGTCTGGTAGAGTGAAAGAGGAAAACCGTCTCTAAGCGAGTAAACAAGAAAGGGAAGACTCAGGTCGGTAAAAGAGCGAACCCTGTTCTGAATAAAGGCCATCCGGCGACCGCGGAAGAGATAGAGTCTGATCCCGAGACAGAGTCATTTGCTGTTGCCTCTTTTAGAGCAACGGTCAACCCCGATTCTCCTCTGACAGTCACTGCTACGATAGGCAGAGATGGAGAACAGTCAGGCTATACTAAAAATCGACTTAGAAGTGTCTCAAGTGGCTCCAGACACAGAAGAGAGCTGGAGCCGACACCGTTGTGCGACCTGGTAGCGTCCGAACGGTGTACGCCACAGCAACTACCGTCGGACTGTCACTTCTCTCGTGTCCTAGTTCCGCTCTAAAGACCGCACTGTATTCACAAGTCTACAACATCCCGTTCAACTCATTACTCCTCACCCGCTCTCCTGTGGCTCATTCTTCTGCCATAAACCTCCGACAAATCCTGTTCACCCTTCCCCACTGATATATCTGGCTAAATCAAAATTCATCCAGGTCCAAACACAGAACCTTTGCGTTGTGCAACCATGTCATCCAACAAGAAATTTCTTCTTTAACCTCTCGATATTTGGTCTATGCTAAACCCAGAAACAACCTCATCCTTAGCGGCCTTCCTTCTGCTCTCGTCCACCGGATCTCAAACTCTCATTCCCCTTCAAGACACCTTATCATCCACTTCATCATCTAACGCCCATATACAACTGATTGCAAAACAAACAAACTACCCTCAAATACCAACCTCCTCAAAGTCCGCAAAATCTCCACAGACGTCACTGCCTTCCTGGTCAGTCAACCGGCTGTCGTCCTAAATCCATCTCGAAACTCTTTCCGATCATTTGAATGCTCATCAACGACCGTCTGACTTGCTTCGGATATAATTTATACTCAGAGTTTTCCACATTCACCACCCTTCTACCTACTGCTCGAAATCCTCTGCTACTATTCCCAACGAATTCCTACTGACCATCGATTCCAATGTCCATGTTGACACTTCTCCTGACACTCTTCCATCTGACTTCATTATCTATTTTGACGCTCCTGCTGACACACCTTCCTTGGACTTCCTGAACCTTCTGACATCCGTCAACATCGCCCATCTCGTCAACTTCCCTGCTCATATCGGAGACCACACCCTCAACTCTTTTATCACTCTTACCTCCATCCATTGTTATCAGAGATAGGCTTAGCCGTTACAAAATGATAGACTTAAAGCTCCCCCCAATTCCACCTCCATCTGAATATATAGTCACATGTGCATGTCATCATCTCAATTCTCCGTCGTGGATTGTCAATCGCTTGACTTAATATTCGACTACATTGGATGGTCTAATCTGTAAAACATGTATGATGCATTGCTGCGATGTGTGGTCATCGGCTCAATGCACAGATATAAGGGCTGTCCTTTGTGCATTCACTGCCAGAGCTAGGATTAGAGGAGGACGAAGAGTAGGAGGAGAAGGAGGAGAAAGGGGAGGAGGAGTAGAAGGAGGAGGAGAAGAGTAATAATAACAACATTAATTTATTCCATTTAAATAAGTTCTCACAGACGCAGCTTGTTTGAGGAGGAGGAAGAGAAGAGGGAATGATAAAGGGGAGGGCAAAGAGCCTGAAAGAGGAGGAGCAGGAAAAGGAGGAGGAGCAGAAGGATAGACTCTTCATCTGTCCTTGCATCGGTTATGAACGTGAAGTGCAATACAGTCTATCATTGGCTGCCAGCGGAAACCCGCGACCAATCACGTACAACTATTTATTAACCGGTTCTCGCAAGATCTGTTCTGTTCCTGCCAAATCTGTCGATATACATAGGGCTTATACATATATGAATAGTCCCAAGCCAGTTAATCTGTCTATAGACGGACACCAATAAGTTATATGTTGGAATATATTATATATACATATATATATATACCAACGTGTAATAAATTATATGTACATATTATATATAAGTGACAGTGCTAACAGTTGACTTATGCCGATATGCCTTAATAGATGGCCAATAGATGCATATAGGTCAAATGGCCAATCGTTATAACCTTTAGAACCCGTTAGAATCAGTCGGTATAGTCTCACAGACCCATAACGCTTCGAATTGATCGAGTTGTAGAGTGCAGCTCTTTAGCTAGACATTGAAAGATGGCTGCAGAAGTTGACGTTAGACCTATACGATCACCAAAGACAAAATGAAGGACTAAAAATGTAAGTATTTGATCTTATTACCGCATCCAATGTTTAGCGACTAATCTCGTGTTATGCCAATGTTTAGGCCTGTACTTCAATTCCGGTTATCTAAAATGAAGAAAACCACTTGTCCATTTATTAATCACCTATGCCCAGCTCATTATCAAAATTAGAGTGCTTGTTGTGCGTAACTTGTTACAATGTTTTGTTTGAGTAGGTCTTTAACTCTTGAACCGACTGTCGCACTCGAGGCTTAGGCATAGGCCTACTTTAGAAACAGAACAGTGTTGTAGCATTTTATAATGTGCTTTGATCGAGGCTTAGGGAGACCTACATGATAGCGTTGCATGGTTAACATAGGCCTGCTGGCCTTCCTAACAGGCGATATTTTTCTCTGGTAGATCTGTAATCTGCCGGACGGAGCTAATAAATATCACAGCTAGTTCGCTATACATGTGTCAGTACTTGGACCTTTAAATTCTGGCTTTGGAAAGAACAACGTGCTGTATCATCGCATTCAATGGCTGAAGAGTCAACTTTCGGGAGGTAAATAAATCTCATCCAACTTTCCTACGTTCCGCAAGCCCTATTCGGACGACGTGTTCTGCAAATATGTAGGGAAATTGTACCCCAGAGTTACTGTGGAATTTAAAGTGAGGAGGAATGATTTGTGTCTATCAATAGGATTTTCCGGTTCGATGCAGTCTAAGAAGATAAGATGTCCTAGGACAAACGGACAACCTTCATTTTGAAAGACCTTTTACCTCTATTGTCAGATATCATCAAGACCTATTCAAATGCATGGTCTATTGTCAATTGGTATCTGAGCGGAATGAAGAGATGGTCTAAGTCGAGGATGGTTTGTCGGGTCATTAAAATCCAAAGAGTTACAATCAACATCGCTCGACTATCGTATGACCATTGCATGACTTTATAGTCTAAGGTCACTTGACTTGTTATGCTTTGCAAAAACAAAAAGTAATAAAATGCTGGTCGTGGTATCTATCTTATGGCTTCAGGAGTCGTGCAATACTTAAACAGTAGGCTACAGGCCACTTGACATTGCTCGACCATCGCATGATCTTGCAAGTCACAGTGAGAGCAAACCGGTATATACGGTAATCGACTGACCTTGAAGATCAAGGTAATTTGAACTGTCATATCTGTTATTTTATATATTATAGAATTCATTACGAAGAAGATTTGTATACCTCCCATTCAGGGCTACTACTCAGGAGCACTCCCGACCCCAACACGGCTATAATGAATAGTTTTAAGTTTTTATCCCATTTCTTGCAGCTGAAGCCATGTCAGCAGGTCAAAGTTTGACGTCATGTCACATGGCGTCACGGATGAGAACCCTAATAGGACAGAATTAATTGTAGGGCGTCAGGAAAACGTATTAATGAAAGCTGCCATCGTCATATGTCGTCCAAATTACACAATTAACGAGATTAAATATGATGTGCCATATAAGCGTCCACTGACGGACGTAAGAGCACATGAGTCAAACAAAAGTTAAGTAGGCCTATTATATAAAGGAAGAACACAGAAACGAGTGGTCCTACCAATATGTTGTCTCCTTAATTGAAGAGTGGCAAGTGACGAATAAGATAAAACCAACAGGTGAAAAAAACAAAGATTTTTATAAAATCAAAAGTTTGTTTTTTTGGTTTAATTTTGTTTTTTCGTGTTTAGTTTTGCTTTGGATTTTGTCACAGCAGTGTTGCTATAAAAAACATCAAACACAGCATGAAAAAGAGCTCCAACTCGTTTCTATAATTAATTTAGCTTGATTTCGCACTGAATAACACACAATTACTAATATAATAGTAATACTAGTAAATTGAATAAAAATATTTTGAAAACCCCAAAAACAAAAATTGTCATTTTTCTTATCTTTTGTTTTTTTGTAAAAAAACCAAAACAACCACATAACAAAAGACCAACTTCTTTGCAGCACTGGATAAAACACACCATAAGAAATATAATAAGCTTCACCTCAAAGAAATTTACAACCGATCAATGTCAGTTTCTTATTTGACACGTCGATGAACTTTAAGCAAGTAAAGATATAAAAAGGAATGACTATAGTCTATTTCATTCATGCAGTGATAACACGAGACAGGTAATTCGATTAGTTTATGGACGCCGTGGACGTTGAGTTGGTTTAAGATGATGTCTGATAAAATTATGAATTTAATGAGTAACTGGCTTGAAAGCCGTGTTGAGAATTTATGATCTGGGTTTGGTAAAACATTTTTGTACAAAACGCCTACGCCTCCCGCTATTGCTATCTGGCTTCCTTCTGCTCAGGGAGGCTATCATTCCCTACCAGCATTGGCAAAATCTTCAAATTTAGTTCTATGCTAAATGCTTAAATGGACCTCTGCATACTCTGTCAGGCTCTGTGAGGATCTCATCATTATCAGACTCAGGCACCCCCATGCTGCGGGTCTTGTGGCATAAGGAGTGTAAGTGTCTACCGCCCTCTACAATTTGGAAACGGTGCTGTTTTCCAAGAACTGAGTTGCGAACATCTCTCGGTAGATAGTTAGAAAGGCGCTTTGCAAATGTTCTGGAACGATGACTTATCATTTCCAGTGTTGTATGCAAGACCTTAAACGTCAAGACCAAGACGAGACCGAGACAGTGAGATGCCGAGACCGAGACAGTGAGGTGCCTAGACCAAGACCGAGACACTAGGTTCAAGACAGTTCGAGACAGTAAAAGACAAGTGATCCTATATGAAAGGCTGTAAAATACTAATGTATCAGTTTTCGAGAATAAGGTTCGTTTGTAATTTCAATTTGAAACTTAATTATAATGTCCAAGAACAGTTTTTATATTGACGAGTTTTATTTGTTTCCATATTTCTTCTTCGGCCTACCTTCTGAATAGTATAAAGAACGCACGTCTGAAATCTTCTAGACGATTTTAAACAAGCAAATTCGATACCAAATACCAAACAAAATTATAAGTTTGCACATGTCCTTACTCACCCTGAGAAACTCGAAGTTGTTCCGATCGTTTCGGTTA
Organism: Bimastos eiseni; assembly: GCA_959347315.1. Taxonomy (NCBI): domain Eukaryota; kingdom Metazoa; phylum Annelida; class Clitellata; order Crassiclitellata; family Lumbricidae; genus Bimastos; species Bimastos eiseni. The sequence goes on along the minus strand of OY365806.1, from coordinate 17,469,917 downwards.
TGGTGGTTTTACATCACTGACAAACTATTAGCCAATAGCTATTGTTTGTAAATAGGCCTAACTTCAAATTGCGTAAACGCAAACTTCACAATATTAGGTTCTCTCTCAGACATTTTTTTCCACTTTAAGACGATTGAATTGATTTCAGTATCATGTGACTCGCGCGTTAACCAGAATTACCGTTTCTCGTAAATTCCGGTTTCAGTTTCTAGCCCAAAATTGTAAGACAGCTAACGCGTATTTTATCGAGACTGCCTGTTCGAGACAGAACAAGACATTCACTTCAAGACAGTTTCTAAAAATTCGAGACACTACCTCGAGACCGAGACCGAGACAGCAGGTTTCCGAGACTGAGACACTAAAAAACTGTCTCGAGACGTCTCGAGACCGAGACACTGTCTCGAGACCATGCAACACTGATCATTTCGTATACATCATCTATTGAATCGCTCTAAGTCGATAGAAGCAGATTGACGTGTCTAACTGAGATATAATGGACGTTGTGCGTGGATATAACAATATATACATGTAAGTAGGCTGTACACAATGTAGGTAAGCTTTTAGTCTTTGCTAGGAAACATTTCAGATTCTTGTGTTTCAATCTTTTCTAGGAGACCTTGAAGTCACTGGATCGAAGCTGAAAAAACCCAGGATGAACATAACTTACCATCAGCAGATCTATTCTTTTGCCCAGTGGCATGCGATACATAAAGGTATGACGATTGTAACTTCGTACGGCACACTTTCCGTTGCAGATTATGTCCAAATATTAATTAGACTTAAATATTTATACGGCAAATGCATAAGGCCAAATCATTTAGGCTACACTTGATGTATTTGTGATGGCAAGTCAAGTCGTTCAATGTAGCTTGCAATGCAGACCTGCATTCGATGAGTTTTAGCAATTTAATGACGGGAGGGTACAAATGCGACTTGGAATAAAATGCAGGGCGTCGTTGAAGCGGTAACAGGTCATTTGCCATGACTGTGACACGTTTCAGCATTGAATTTGAACGGCAATGAACATCATCCAGAGCGTCATCTAGAGCGTCATCTAGAGCGTCATCTAGAGCGTCATCTAGAGCGTCATCTAGACTAGATTTCTGTAGTTACTGTTATTTTATTATGTATCTATAAATCGTTAAACGATGACGATGAACAATTGTGAATAAAGAACTTGCTCAATTAAGGTCCCACAGAGTAACTATCTCTGAGAGAGAGGAGAATCGAACCAGTGTTATCTGAGTTAAAAGGCGAGCCTACTAACCAAATGACTACTGTATCCCACGTGATTAGTTAAAATGTTACTTGTTGAAGCGAGGTTCAATGTTTCTTAATTTCATTTTATATATTTTATTTAAGTAACATAGTTTAAGAATCTTCGAAATAATGGCTCTGTCGTTCTCAGATCTAAACTTTCTAAAGAGTGACGTGCAACTCGTCGAACATGAACTTCTGCTTGCAACAGCCAGTCGTAGCTGCTTCCGGTTTCTCGAAGGATCCGAACGGAAGTCGCCTCGCCTACGAGCTAAGGAAGGCTATTGCGTCATCCTTCAATATCTCGGAGGTCGTCAATATTTGGTGCGTACTGTTGGATCTAAGACTACACAAAGTTCAACCAGCCGAAGCAACGACAGTGACATCACCAGAATCATAAAATGCAACCGGAAGGACCAACAGTCACGTGATCACTTTAAGTTTCTCGTCTTAGATGACTCGCTACCTTATCCTGAAAACACAGATGTCATTTTTGATTGGTCATTGGCCAGCAACTGTCAGCTGGACAGAGGAGTGTCTCCGAGTGGAATGGGACGTGGGGTTGTTTCCATTCGGCGGGACGACAGGACGTCCGAGGTCGTCTGGAGTTCTCAACCAATTGCTCATTTCGAGTCGTACGTCAGTTGTCGCAAGCGCTTCGTTATCGTCGTTGGTCCGCCATATTTGAACTACACGCAGAAGCAGAAGGAGGAGGGAGAGGGAGAGGAGGAAGAGAAGAAAGAGGATGAAATTGGGAATGAGGATGGAGACTCCTGTCAACCATCCAGCTGCATATTCGACGCAGAGAATCATTCCATGAAGGTTTGCTCAGTTGTTGTGTTATCGTAACTGAGGTTTAAGCAGGTTGTGTAGGTATGACATGGAATAGATTGAGAGAGAATCATGTGGTATATAGTGAAGAAACCTGTACCGTATAATAATACATAATTACGGCAAGAGCTATTATTTAGTTCTCTATACATTGTGACATACAGTGATTGAATTGTCGGGGGGTTGGGAGGATTCAATCTCCCCCCCATTCGTTTTTCAATCCCCCTAGTTAATTCTCAAAAATTACCTTGGGGGGTCAGGACAAACCCCCTCAAATAAACTTTCAGTGGCTAAGTCTATATTTACCGGGTCCCTATAGCGCTCAAGCCTTTGATTATGATATTTTTATTTAAAAAATCGTCATGTTACATTTTCAGTAACAGAACAACAATGTATAGTAGGCAATTGCATGTGCTTGCACTATTCTGAATATACAGAGTTGCCTGTGATAATGAAATGGCTCGGTGAGAATGCTAATATTACACTGAGTATTTCTTGAAGCCTCGTCAGTCAGCACGTCGAAGGGGTCGACATATAAGTCTCGGGCAGTGTCAGAGAGAGGGCATAACCTCTGTCCCCTTTATACGCTGTGTGCCCACTGGGCGCGGCAGCTGCAGCTACAGTACGTGCATGTACGGGGATGATACTGAGATGAAACCAATGTACAGCAGTGATATGGAGTCTGCCACAGACCTAAATTTGTAGTTGGTATGTACCATTAAACCACTTTCAGGACTGCATGAATGAGCTTACAGAAGTTTGGATTTTCCCGCCAAAGCGATTTCCAGATATGTGATGGTCCTCATGGAGAAACTGAACCAGCAATAACTAATTTAAGATGATGTAACAGTGTAGCTGAGAAGGCTGATGAATCAAAAGCTGGTAAGAGTGTATGAGAAATCTCGTTCTGACTGAAATAACAATGGCCAAAGGACTGCAAAACTGGCCTCTAGGCAGTTACAGTTTGAGTATCTCCACTTTTCTCAATTTTCACTCGTTTATAATGTCTATCTTTCCACTCTTCAATCATCATGGTCCCAAAATTCTTTCAATAGTGCAATTTTGGGGGGAAACAGGTTGCAAAAATAAGCAAAGAATTTCCTGTTAATGAAATACAAGCAGCATAGTATATTGTATAAGAGTATGGCATGTCCAACAACAGTGATGGTGCAATGTTAGGTATACGCCTAGCAAGTTAAGTTAAGGACTTTGATAGTGCTGCGTGTTTCTTGAACTGATTGTGAGAGATGATTTAGTCAAATTAATATCATACCAGGGAAAGAAACAGACTGACTAACATTCTGTTGATGACTTCTTTATGGTTTGCATTAATGGCGCTTCCTCTCGCGCATTTGAATGTCGAAAAGTGTGTTATAAATTGGTTGAAGCCAGGCAAACCTGGAGCCCTGGACAAAACTGTAGGCTTGCCAACAGTTGAAATTGCTAGAGTTCAAAATTAACGAAAACTATTAAGGTGCCCTAGGTGCTTTTATTTATATCACTGCATTGGCAAAGTCATAATAATGTTTGCTGTATATTAGTATACCTACTGTAGATCAGACTAGGTTAAAATCGCCAGCACTACTGATTTTTTTATATTTTGGTAGTAAACGAAACTGGGACCCAAATATGATAACTACCTGAACATCTTAGATGTGCATGTTGTTTGTAAAATTACCAATGTAAGCCCCTATGGTGTTTATATTTGACGTCAGCAGCCAATGTTACTCTGATAAATGATAAATAAACTGATGATTGAGAACAACACAGCTAGATCAAATTCGTGTCCCCCACACCCACCCGCTGTCATCCTTTACAATTTAGCCTCTGTATACTGGTTTAAGGTCCCTAAAAATTATGACATGCGGATAATTTTCAATCCCCCAGTTCAAATTTGACAATTCAAACACTGGTCACATACAGCGCTATAAGGTAGCCGCATAACTATACAAACAGCGTCGCAATTAGGAATAACGATTCAGATGTGATATCATGGCATGCTTCATGAACCCAGCAAAAGATTCTCGACCATTGCCAAGTCACATGCTCTTCCATTAGTTTTATCACAGAATCATCAGTATCAGCTGTCCGTTCCATAGAGCTGTGGTCTAAATCGTCGAGATGTTCAATGAGTTGGAATTTATTTGATTCCAACAGGTGTTCCATCTGAGACATTCACGTGGATCGGCTGATGATCGAAAGAATCGATGGTCAGCCAACGTCGCCTTCGACCCTCGACCCTCTCGTGAGCACGTGGGTGTTGTAGTCGCATGCGCTGACACGTTCAACTATCTGCCACGATCTGGACAGACCGGAAGTCTCCTCATCGTAGACGTATTACGTCAAAGAGTCCTCCACGCCAGGCGAGACAGACTCTACCTTTCCACGGATCTTCAGTACACGTGCACTGGAGAACAGCTGCTGACGTCATTCTCGCATGACGATGTCGTCGCCTCTCTGCCGTTGACGTCATCATCAGGTGAAGCAAAATGTACGGATAGACGACCTTCGCACTTTGCCTTGTTATCTTCCAAAGACCTCTCGTTACTTCGTCATCTCTCACTTTTACCGACATCCTCACTGGTCACTCCTATTTCATCATCAGTACTTTCGCAAGATTTTAGAAACTTTGCAATGTTTCTTTGCAGCAGTTATAAGACTGCAGTAGACACATCACAGTCTTCCTCGATGAATGCCAATAATTATTGCCGAATGGATGTCGTAAACTTCTGTTTTCCGGCTGAAGTTGGTTCACTGTTTCATTTATGTTTGGACTTCGTTAGGAAATTGGTTCCTAGGAAACATATGCTAGACTCTCTTCCAATCCCAAATGCTGTCGCGAGTCGTTTGAAGGAGCTTTATTAGATGCAGGCCAGATGAGTAGTATGGCCAACCACGTGATCATGTTTCATGATGTCTTCCACTAAGTGTATTCCACTGTATCAAATCTGTCATTGTCATATCCGGCATACTTGTATTCTAGACTCGATTGCCTCAATAATTCAATAGCATATCGATCGTAAAATATTATGAAGTATGGAAATAAACGAAGGTCAAAATTACTGCAGGTACGTGAATAGTTGTAACTAGTTTGTGTAATGTAGGCCTACATTTCTGTATGATAGTCAATTCATACGCTAGGATTGAAGATATCTCGTGAACCGTCTAGTATTAGGTTTGTTGTATACACGTATGTGTCACAATACCACGCGATCTATCGCTCTGCGATTTTGTGTAAGCAATTGGTTCGCAGACTGGAACATATATGACCGGCCCGTGCCGGCTGTTTACATTTTCAAACAGTTCGTTATGGCTTGCCGAGGTTGTGCCGCAAGTTATCACCTGTTGGAATACGAGCAACTTTCTACGAAATTTCATTTTTTATCATCAGAGTCAAACTTCTATACAGTAATTTACTTATTTAAAATTCCTTTCAAAAGCGACCTACGTAAAACTGGTATCTGTAGGCCCTATGTAAGGTGGAGATTTTTATGCAGAGAATCACTGGGTCCTAAACCTATTTCAGGCAGCAATATGCACAAGTAGTCTGACAAGTTACGTCTTGCTTTGAAATGTGTTTATTCCGAATTTTTAATTAGTGTTGTGACTTTGAAATGTAAAGAGTTACCATAGACCTACTGGTATACTAGAGAATCCACGGATCGTTTTGACAACTGAGGGCAAGTGATATGACGTAGCTATCTAATCCCTGTGATGTGATTATGGCCGATCTATTATAGCCTAATTAGGTAATGAAATGCCACAGCGTGACAGCGGTCCATAACTCTGCTCAGGGACAACAAGCTCAACACGAACTTCATCCGAATAAGACTCTCGCTGTTGACTTTTGTTTGAGCATCGTGTAATAACAAAACGATCGCCTTGGCTTCAATAAATGGCTCCTACATAGCAACATATCGAAAACGACCTCAGTTACTCTTCTCCCTTCTATATCACGATCGAGTAGCATGAGCATTGAGTATTGAGCACTATTGCGTAGAGACTATTAGTAGCTCAATCTACTGTAGACCGATGACGCTTCAACCTGTGAGTGTGGAGTTGACCCCACAGAGAACACCTAGAATTCCATTCCCATACGTCGCCACTAAATAATTTAGTCATGTAGAGCGAGAGTCATTGTAGAGCGTCATAACATGGGTCAAAAGCACCTGCATGCATGCAGCGCGTCTGCTTCTATTTTTATCTTCTTCATATTATTATTGACTCACTTGAGAGCAAAATGCAAACATTGTATCAGTCCGCTCATCGTGCACGAAAATAGTTCCCCCACTACAGATAAACAGACGCTATCCTATTTGGCAAAATCGTACTCCGCTAAAAGGAACCGGACGATATAAGAGAGCTATTCTATGGTCATTTCGTTCAGCAAAAGGTGAGTGTTATACAGCACATAAACTTAAAGAACTTAATGTTATATTAGGGCCTGCTGTTTAATATTAAAGCATGGTTTCGCTATCGTTGCGCGGGTTCAATGCGGAAGCCTTTGCAGCGATGGCGTCTCTAGACCTTTGCCTGTCGGCGTGCCTTGCGCAGTTGAGGCCACTACTGGTTGTATTCACGGAACTATAGGCCATTGACCCTATAGTAACAGGACGAACGCGTCCCTCTATGTCTATGTATGCCACAGTCCATGATCGATAATTAAGGTGCATATAAATCAGATCTATCATGAGGTATATACATGTATGTATATATGTCTAAATGGGTATACGTGCTAATTATGCTAGCGGATAGGAATTAATCTCTTTATGTATCGCTGCTTCAGACTAGAAGACGGCATATATGCTAGTTCATCATTCCTGCAGCCAGTCCTGCAGCCAGTCAATCAGTCCGGATAGCATTTGATAGGAGAATGCAACTTGATAGAAGAATGCATAAACAACCAGTCAGTCAGTCAGTCAGTCAGTCAGTCAGTCAGTCAGTCAGTCAGTCAGTCAGTCAGTCAGTCAGTCAGTCAGTCAGTCAGTCAGTCAGTCAGTCAGTCAGTCAGTCAGTCAGTCAGTCAGTCAGTCAGTCAGTCAGTCAGTCAGTCAGTCAGTCAGTCAGTCAGTCAGTCAGTCAGTCAGTCAGTCAGTCAGTCAGTCAGTCAGTCAGTCAGTCAGTCAGTCAGTCAGTCAGTCAGTCAGTCAGTCAGTCAGTCAGTCAGTCAGTCAGTCAGTCAGTCAGTCAGTCAGTCAGTCAGTCAGTCAGTCAGTCAGTCAGTCAGTCAGTCAGTCAGTCAGTCAGTCAGTCAGTCAGTCAGTCAGTCAGTCAGTCAGTCAGTCAGTCAGTCAGTCAGTCAGTCAGTCAGTCAGTCAGTCAGTCAGTCAGTCAGTCAGTCAGTCAGTCAGTCAGTCAGTCAGTCAGTCAGGTGAACTGGAGAGGGCTTCTACGCCGTTAAAACGCTTGTTCTTGTATTGTTCTACTGCTGTGGACTCATATAGTGGTTTGTCATATTGGTCATTCATATGATAAATGAATGTATTTGCGATCTCTCTATCTTCTGTCCATCTGCGGTCGGTCGCATCCAGGCAAATCATCCACACGGACTGTTTCTTCTGCACCTGTTGACTCTGCCAATCTTAAACTCATAATGGTCTCGTGTTGCTTTGTATTATCGATCCTGCAATGGCGCAATATAAAGACCCTTTGCGATACATCTCTCTGGTGCATTCCCCCTTGTCTGCATGTGTAGGCCGATAGAGAGGCCTAGGTCTGTGCTTAAAGTGTCGTCATCGGAGAAGGGCGTTAACGCCCTATAGGCCTACACAGCCTTTTAACATAAAGATTGTTCAGTTATGTTAGCTCAGTTGTTTGCCCAATTACGTAGCCCGTCTGGTTCTAGCTATTTCAATTTTTAAGTGTCTGCTTTAATTGGAATCACATGGATTGATATCTGCTATTATCTGCTGCAGGGCCAGTAGCCACTTACGGAAGTAAGTTCTTCTCACAGATCCTGTAACCCTATAGCTACGTGTATGGCCTCCTGGGCTGATGGTAACCTAGCAAATGAAACCACAGGGAATACCATCAACCGAAATATTTGCAGGATTATCTATTTATACGTTTTAACGCACATGCATATGCAATTTTATGCATATTTATATTATATGATGCATATGCTTATTCATACGATATAATGCACAGTCATAGGACCTACGTATTTATGAATATTCTATAGTGGCGTATGAACCAACGAACGAATCAACGCACGAATGAATGAAAAAAATGACTAAAGGATGAATGAAGTATGAAAGGACCAATGAATCAGCGAACTAAAAATGAAGGAATGAATTTTACGATTTCAACAGAGAGATTGCATTTTTATCAAATATGATTGCATGCATATATTCACACGCATGCATAAACAAACATAAGTACTTACATATAGGACCTATATAAATATATTTAGTATATATATATACAATATATGCATTAATGAATGCATATACTAAATGTACACATCTAGGCATACAAACACATTTATGCATAACATAACATATTCCTTTATTGCATTCTTCAAATTGAACATAATTAGACAACAAGTAGCTGGTATTAGAATACAAAGGGAGACACCTAAAGGGGCCAGGAAGACCCCGCTAATAGGGACACCCAAATAATCAAATACAGAACTTTCACGTTAAACGGGAGGCGGAGTAAGAGAAGGATACAGAAAATAAACAACAAAACAAAAATTGATTAATGCCGAAACACACACACTAACAGTAAAACTTAACTAGTTACCTAAATTGCACATTGTACGGTAATTCAGATAAATGAATTGGTGGTTCTGCTGACTTTAAATGAAGTGATGACAAGAAGACATGAGAAATCAAGTACCTACGTAAATGTGTCTTAAAAACTGAAAAAGTAAAAAGGGTTCTCAATGCTATGGGTAGTGAATTCCAGAAAGATGAACCAACATTTTTCAAGGAGAAACCACGGGTATTAACACGATAGCGAATAGGTCTGAGGTTACCAGCCGACCATATTGAATATGTGTGGATATTTATGCATGCATACAAATCTTTAGGCCTATACGTAAAGCTTTAGGCCTAGCGTGTTTTGCGTACGTTAGTTGGATTGAGTTCGCCTGACCCTAAGGCAAACACAATAAACGGCCTATGACTATCACCGTAAACCTTCTGAACGATCTTTTAGTTTGCACAGGTCTAAGTAGCTAAATTGAACGGATGTTCTGTTTTTAAGCAACGATCCTTGAGATCGCCTCCACAAACTGATAAAAGCATAAGCTGTCTGTTTACTTAATATGTCACTGTGGCTTTCAACGGGGTTAACTGTTATTATCCATGGTAATTGCAACTCTATAGCTTTATATTTGAATTTTGGTTGCCTATCTTATACGTATCAGTGTATCAGTACATACAGTAACCGGAAATGCTGGTTATATAAAGCACTAAGCTGCGCTATGGTATATAGATTCTCTTAATTGAATAACATTTAACTAAATATATGCGTGGAGAAAAAGAACGCTAATTATGGTTTAAGATTGTGAAAAGTAGTATTTCGTTTCTTATCCGATGACTCAGTAACCTCGATATTTCATATCATAAGGTCAGCAAAGTCTTTTAACTTGAAGAACACTCACCATCGGCCTTAAGTCATGCCGCTCTATGCGTAGCAATTGTAGCCTTAAGGCCAATTCTATTTTGATCCAATGATTTCATCTACGCAGAGTGAACGAACTTCTCTGGTGATCTGGGATTTCGAAATCTCTTCGGTCGTTTGAAGGAGACAACGATGGACGTCATCCGAAATATTCGGACAGACTACAAGGACTTTCTTGCTCACCTCTTCATTGACTTTTTACTGCTATGGATACGGTAGGGTTTCCGTCGATCCTTTCATCAGTGTAAAATACAGTTCTAATGCAATGTAATGTAGTCGAACATTCATATAGCGCCTCTTCGGGATACTTACAATAATCTTAAGGAGTCGCCAGTGGCGGGCCCACGCACAAGCGTGGAGCCAACCAACGGTTACCCGTCGACAGCTAACAGGCGGCATGGATGCTAAGGGTTGTACTTATACCTGATTTGTTGCTTGTTGGTCCGTCTGCAGTTGCCTATTCAGCTTTCATCTGTAAAAACTGCAGGCTTGTCCTTATAAATACTCTTAAATGCATGAAATTTTACCAATGATTCTGAATGACAATTAATGCAAATCACATGCGTTCATGTTGTTCTTGGTTCAGATTCGTGGACAGAATTTACCGATGGAGGCACGGATCAGGCGTTGCGGTAGCGAACACAGGAGAGGAAAGCAACGCTGATTTACAGGTGCCTACACCTCTATTGGCTCTATTGAAATCTTGTTAGTTGTTGTCTAGCGATACGTTGCCCTCCTCCTTTCTCCAGACTTGTGACTGACACTACTAGAGTACGGGAAGTGACGTAGTCAATGAGCAGCTTGTATTAGAATACGCTTAACATACAGGACTGTGGATATTTGCAACTGTGAATGTCTCAAAGGTCAGCAAATAAAGAAGCACATCTGACTTAACTATAACTGCTTTTGCTTTACCCGAATGCTGCAATGCGGATGGCTGAATTAAGTACTCCGTTAAAGAAGCTATGATAACAATTATTTTTTTATGTGATTGATAGGTTTGCATGGTATAATTTGATATAAAAATGGTTTTAAGCCAATAGGATTAGACCAATAGGATCACAGGCCTACTTATATACTGCTGATAAAAAATAAGTAGGTCACCTCATTTATGGCTCATACTTGATATTGGTTGCGAGGAACGCATTCATTTCCCTCGAGAAAGAAGGAATGTATGGACACAATGATCGAATTTCAAGATCGTGGACAATGTACGATTTTGTCACATAGTTTTGTCGTAAATAACACAGGCATCAAATGATATTGATTGGAGACGTAGGCTTAGATAAGGTTACGCATAATTATAACTGATCCAAATGCGTTACATGAACCGCAGAACATTAGTTCCGAACCCAATAGGCTATGGTATGGCAATTGCATCACACTAAATCGTGTGATGTAACTAAAAATGAACACAGAAGCGATAGTATTCATTTCGATATCATACATTTATGACACGTGGAACCTGTACTTGAATGTCACGTGCACGAAATTCAACAATGCAACCTTGTATGCCTTTCACCTGTAACGACTTACTACCTGGAACGACCTTCCAACTGGAACGCTCTTCCAAGTGGAGAGGCCTTCAACCTTGAACGGCATTCCATCGGCATCCTTTACGTACATGTACTCTCTCGTCTAGAGTAAGAGCGTTTTTAAGTAAACCCGGACTCCATCTGGAAAATATACCCAGTTAGTGAAATGTAATAAAATTCACAAGTACTGGATAAGTAAAGGTTTATTCTTAAGATTTTCTTTCGCCTGCGATTCCTCGGTGACATGAGTTTATCTGCTTGTAGAAAAGCATGCAAGAACATTGTAAGTATCTGTTCTGTACAAAGCCTTAAGTTATGCTCAAAAGTCGTTTAAACCTAGCAAATCTGAGCGATTTTTAATGGTGAGATGTACTGAAACTGTTCTAGGACACGTCACGACAGAGAGTTGGAGACAGTACAAGACAAGCAACTGAGTGGACGGAAGATGTTAGAGAAAGAGACTCCAGACAACATGAAACTACAGAAGTTAAGGAGGAGGAGAACCATTTAGGAAGAACCGAGGAGATGCATTGGCTGAGGAATGAAAGAGATTCGTGTAATTACTCGGAAAGTTTGGAAGAAGTGGATTCGTCCATACTCGAATCAACGCACGACCTTCAGAGACAGATCTCAGCGCTTTCAGATTACTACAGCGATGACGAAGATCTTGCCAATAAATGGACGAATGCAAAACGAGACGAGGCAATCGTTGAAAGTCTGGCAATTGCCGAGAATCTGGATCGTGGTTCGGCTGATTTTAGAGAGGCAAGTTCGACGTATGATTCATTTTGCGAAGGTCTAGAGAAGTTGAGAGTTAATTTCAAGGAATTTCTGGAAAAGTGGAAGAATCGTGATGAAGACAACACAAGAGAACTCAGATGGTTCGTATCATTAGAAGACCTTCGAAGAAGAAACGACGGATGGAATCGATATGCAGAGGATACATTGGATTGGAGAGATTCCGGTTCATCTGTACTTGATGGAAGCCGTGAGGGATCGACCAGCCAACTCAACGAGTCTCTTAGGAGCAGCCTTGAACAACATTCTCAGATGCTAGTAACCCACGAACAATTGACACAACGAAGAAATACCTTGAATGGCCGAATGACCCGTGAGTACAACGATACAAAGAAGCTGCTGACCTTGATGGATAAAAAGAGGATAGAGTTGCGTGCGAAGGTCAACGACCAGGAATTGAAAAGTTTGAGTGAATCATGTGACGCCCTTTACGAACAGCAACCTCAGCTGAGAGACAATTTCAAACGCCTCACTCGCGATATGGTTATCCGAAGGAAGAACGTCCAAGATGGTGTTGACATCTTTAAGACTGCTGCAGAAGAGTTAAGCAGCTGCCTGAGCAATGAATCACAGAGATTGAAAGTCTGGAGTGAAAAGAAGGCTGTAAAATTCAACCAGATTGAGCAGGTAGCCCACCAACTAAAGAGGCAATTCGACGAACGAAAGGCGGTCGTGACTGAGATGGAATGCAATTCTTATGTCACAAAGTTGACCGATTGTCTCCGTCTTCACGAGGCGTCATCAACACAGTTCCTTGAGGAATGGAGCTACGTGTCGCGCCAGGCAAAAGAAATTCTCAAGCAGAAGTACTTGGAAGTTAACGAGCACGAGGAACGTTGCTTTGAGTGGAAAGAGTTTTCGGAAGTAGATGAGCTTAGGGAGGAGTACGAGCGACATTTGGAGGCATTCCAGGAGTACGTTTCGCGTATCTGTCATATACACGAGCGACGTTCTCCGGGTGTTACCGGAATCTTTGGACGAAAACCAGAGAGTACAGAGTTCAATAGGTTTTACCAAAACTACAAACGGAAGATGAAAGCCATTGGAGAAGATTTTTCTCATTTAGAAAACTCGAGGATGCACTGCTGTCAGGAAATCGAGAACTACAGAGAACAATATGACGTCATAACAGGTCTGACAGAGAAGCAAAGACAAGTAGACGATGTACTGAGAAAGGAGGAATCGATGGTAAAAATGACACAAGAGAAGCTGAAGGGATTTAGAGATTCGATTCATTTGCATCTCTTAAGTATCCAAGGAAACCGGCTCTCTGATGAAAAACGGCAGATCATTGAGGTTCTGATGAGGATCGAGAAACATCTTAGCAAGTACAAGCAGACCGTTGAAATGTTTGCAAACAGCTTGACTGCTACCAGGAGCGTCATCGAAGAAGTTGAGAAAGCACAAGTGCTGCAGCGACATTTTGAACGGCTGGAGTCCTTCGCTGCTGACTGGGAGAAATATAAAAGTTATGAAAAGATTTACGATTTGATCAGTCAGATCGAAAATTTTCAGGTAATCGAAAATCCGCTCAGACAAAATTTTGAAACTCACGAGGAACGGGTCAATTTCCTTGAAAAACGATTGCCGAAATTCAGTGAACGTCATGTAAGAAACTATTCAACGTATTTGCAGACGTGGTGCACTTATTCACTGGAGTATAACGAAAACGAAATGGAGCCCTTCTCATTCGATGAAATGTCAAAGCAAAATGAAACTTGGTTGTCGGACTGTGAAAAAATTCATCAACTTTTAGACAATTTAAAGAGGGAGTTGACGGGTAGACTTCAACAGCTGCAGCGCGTTGACGAGAATCTGTCTCTGTTGAGCGCGCGAGGATATGGTCTTCCCGTTTCCGAGTCTATCAATTCCTTCATAGAAAGGTTTGATGGGCAATTTCGCCAGGTAGAGAACGTCTATCAGAACTTTAGACAAGCACTGACGGACTTCCAGCCGGTTTATGGTAAGTACTTTGAGTTAAAGACGGGACATCATCGAGTCTTGGCGACGTTGACCAAGGAACTCAACAGCGAGGATAAACTCACAGAGAAACTGGAAAACTGCGAAGGACTGTTGATAGGACATCGGGATCACCTGGAACGGCGAAGAATTGAGATAAAGATGAAAGAGTTGTTGGTCTTGATGGAAGAAGTGCTATGCGTAAAAGCTAAGGAAAGTGAAACCCAAGTTGCATGTTTGGAAGTAGAGTCTGAAATATTGATAAATAATTTCGTGGATCTGAGTGGACGGCACCATTCTGATATCACCCAGCTAGAGATTCCAAACGTGCGAGAATTTCTTATTGCCTTGAAAGGTTTCGACCTAAACCTTAAAGGTTCTGAAGAAAAGCTTAGCAAGTGTGAGAAAACGTTAATCAAAGAAGAGAATACTGTTCATGAATACTGGAAATCAGTTCGACTTCTGACAGCATTTCTTACAGAGGAGGTAGATAAAGCGAAAGTATTGGAGGCACGAATTGAAGCAGGCGATAAATTGTTACATGTTTGTCAAAGTTTCATCGAAAGTTATGCCAGTCAGGAAAGACGCTTCGGTGATCATTTGCTTGACGCCAAGAGAAAACTTGCTGCGTTCAACGATGCATTTGACTCTACTGAAACCGAATATATTGATCTAGATCAACTGTTTAGAAAGTACTGTTCGCAGTTTGCAAGCGATACGAACGGAGACAATTTTAGAACAAAAAGCTTCGCGGAATTGACCAAACTGCTTACTGTTTTGGAGGACTGTAGGAAGCGCTTGCATGAAGCGGAACATGTCATTAAGACTATAGAAAACGATGCTCGAAACCGACTTGAAGATGGAAAGAGAAACAGGGAAGGAATCCAACACAAGTCGGCTGTCCTTTCAACAGATATCAGCGATCGCAGAGAGATCTTGAAGAGGTGTAAATTGCTCTTGTGCGTCATCAGTGAGAAAAAGATTGAACGTGAAGATCAAGCAGCTGCCTTTAAGAAAAGACTGCAGGATGAAAATTACGAAGAGCATTGCGATATGTACAAACGCAACCCAATTGAGAATGAGGAAATATTAGTTTGTTCACTGTGCTTGAAAAACACTAAACCTCATGAAGGAATTATCTTGCGAGAATGTCTGCACCGATTCTGCAAGTAAGCACAGTATCTATATATAGTATTTGATAACCCGTTGTCTGGTAAAACCTATGCTAATGTCCTGGCCAATTAATTATCCACCATTATAATAAGTTTATTTCTAAAGTTCTCTAAACCTAGAGCTTCATCTAAGCATAAATAATAGCAGTACCTGCAATAACCGTCCACAGAGATCTGGCAGCGTATGCTAGGCTATATACTAACATTGACGTTCTGTAACCTACTGCGGTGTGTCAGTTTGATTTTCATTAAACGAAGATAAATACGTATGTATTTTGTGCTGCTGTAGTCTATGATCGCACAAAGACTTGTATAGCTCCGTTATGGTCATAAAATTATTTTGTATGCAGTGAGCGGTGCCGTAGGTCTCTAGCGTAGAACAAAATCTCCAAGCCACTGAGTGTGTGTAACTTTAACAGTAGGCATATTAGAAATCTATCGGACTTTATAATCAAGACCGTAACATTGTTGCATTGTTTGTAGAAAGTGTCTTGAGACGCATATAAGGCATTCTAAGACCGCCGAAGTGGCTTGTCCTCACTCAAAAGATCAGACACCATGTTTTGGTATCATTCTTGACAAAGAAATTCAAACTGTGAGTATTTATATAAAAATCATTGTAGATTTTATAGTGTTCTAGGTTTAGGTTCTGATAGCTCAGCGCCAATTATGAAGAATTAACTAGAGCTAATGACCGGATTTTTATGGTTGGCGTTGTCACAGCGACAGAAAGCGAAATGCCATTGCTAATTAATAATGTGTTTTAAAATCTGTCAGTGAATTCATTACAAACTCGTTGTACCAGACTACCCACAATCACCTCCAAGCCTTAAGATCTGCGCATATGTATCACAATCGCTAGACATCCGTTATCCAACCGTCTGCATATACTCAGCCTTCATCATCCCATTTTCCCATCTTGTCCTTACATGTATCCTATCCTCGCTTTTCTGCTTCTCATCATCCAGATTCCAGTGACCACCATAACCAGCAACAATTTCCACCCTAGCCCCGTTAGGTGTACTCGGTGTGGACCCCGGATTGTTAAAATGCCACACGAACAAAGCAAAATTTTTATTATTTTATCATAATTTTATTACCGGAATTTGATACCGCCCTTCTTCCAACATTTTTTGCTCAGAAGTGCACAGACACGCCTCGACGGCGCAATTGCAGTTGTACTGCAGAGCAATTGTGCGTGACGGACTTGCTCAAGGTCCCTACATAGTGACTTCCCGGCCGAGGGTCGAACCCGCTCGCTCAGCGCACACTGAACGTTACGGGTTGATCGCTCTAACCGATTGGCCACTGTGCCACACAACATAGCTATTGGGAATTTGAAATTATGTATTGCTGACATATAAATCTATAAACGGCATAACCTCTACGATGGAGGGCTAATGTTTTTTGCGTTGAGAAATTTTACAGACTTGTATTGTTTTCCATTTTGTCATAACTTTTTTCATTTGTTTTATTCATGATCCTAAAGTTATTTGAAATGTATCTTTCAGTTTGGCGAAGACGTTAGCAGGGTGTGCGCTGACAGAAGTTTATCGGAGTACAAAGATCAGAGCAGATTTGTGTTGACATGTGGCAGCTGCGACGGACTTATTGTTGATGATGGTCAACCGAGATGTCAGAAACCATTCTTCCACTGTCCTTACTGCGAGAAAAAGAATTGCAGGAAGTGCAGAGTGGTTCACGAAGGCGGCGAAACTTGCAAAGATTACGAGTTGACGCTACCTTACAGAAAGGTTTGCAAGCATACACGCACTAGACTGCCCAAATCTGTGAGGGCCTCGTTTCTTGTGATGGCGACCTGATATGCAGTTTTTCAAGGAGTGGTGTCGCCAGTCACCATCCCCAATGCACCCTGATGGAGTTGTCGCTGTTGGTCCGCTACTGCCTATTCGTCAGGGACAATCCCCGCTTATTTCGCAGCTACCCTTCATATACTGCTTGACGGACATTCCACTATCCGCCATCTGTGGACGCGCTGGGTTGCAGTACAGCAGCTCTGCGCCATCCTAGACTTATAATATGTAAGTAGTGTTAATAAAAATAAATGTAGACTAGACCTAACCCTACTCACAACTCAAATAGCAGATGCAGATCAATAAACCATGTTTCCTTTTTGTGTCTTTATTGAAGATCGTGGAATCGCTCAAGTGCACACTATGTATTGAAAAAGATATCCAGGTGGTGTTCATTCCTTGTGGTCATCTTGTCTGCTGCGAGGACTGTTGTGAGAAACTCAGAAAGCCGCCTCTCTGCCCGCATTGCAAGGCACCTGTCACTAGAGCCATGAAGATCTACTTGCCAACGAGCGACTTAAGACCAGACGACCACCGAAAGATTTCACAGAGAAAATAAGTCTGTGACTGTCGGCGAGATTCATAAAAATCACACTTTTCGTCACAGTACTAGCAGCTTACTGACAATAGAACAGACGATAGACTCAAAAGGGAACACGGGCTTCACTTGAGTAGGGACGCCAATTTGCAAGCAGTGCCGATGTCGCCGAAGTTTATTTTATTACTTAAGCATGTAATACAGCCTATAATATCTATATGTAACAACACACACACACACACATCCACATATACACATATATACTTTACTTAGTACTTAGTCCTTCCTGTGTAGGTCTACACATCGGGCAACGCACTTCCTCCATTCGTCTCTATCCAAAGCCAGTGTCTCAGTCTCCTCCCACGATATCTGCAAATATTTTAGGTCGTCTCTTATGGTCACTGGCCAGTTTTTTTCTCGGTCTTCCTCTCCTCCGTCGCTCTCCCGCACACCAGGACATCACCTGTTTAGCTCTTCTCTCCTCCTCCATGCTGCAGACATGACCCATCCACCTTAGTCTTCTCCTTCTGATGTTGATCTTGATGTCTTCTTATCCCGTTTTCTCTCGTACGATCTTGTTGGTTATCTTGTCTTTCCATGATATATGCAAGATTCTTCGCAGCCATCTGTGGTGAGCCGCCTCCAGTCTCTTCCTGTTTGCCACCGTCATTGTCCACGTCTCAGGTTCATACAACAGTGTAATCTCTACCATGGTATTGTACAGGCTGGCCTTGGTCCTTAAAATACATCCATTTTTCTTCCAGATATTTGTAAGTCACAAACATATATATATTAGTATATATATATGTATATATATTAAAACTAGGCCTAGCGCATGCAAATATAAAACGGTTGCTAAAAAGTTTCTCCTATGCATGAGATCGCTAAAGAAAAAAATAATGTTACATAATTCTAATCTTTTTCTTGAACGTAGGCTAGAACTAAGAATAGAGTGATAAAATCGATGGCGCAGTTTCTGGGTCTAAAAATAATTTTATTATTAATAGTCCATCGTAAAATGAAATGTGTTAGCCTAATGTGAGACACGTGATTCGATAATTACTAATTAAGCACGTAAGAGAACCCGCTGTTTCACGAAATGCTATTTGTTCCAGTCTTCGCGACCATCGGACAACAATTTCTTTGCTTGTTTGACCACCGCATTACCAGATTTTGCTTCTTTCTCGATAGGCCTAACTTCCTACTTTATGTCTAAATATTCTGCAGGAAATTCTCTGTGAATCGTGCCCTTCTTTGTATGATCTCATTTCCCGTTAAGCCTGCGCACATGTATTGACTTTGTAACATTATGAAGCCGTCAAATTGTTACTAAGGCTGCAAATGAAACAGAACCATAATATTATGTGTAAAGTAGATCTACACACGCAAACTACCAGCAGTTCGATCTCGAGCTTTTGAGTAAGTTTCTTGAAGGGGCGCTATGTAAATCTTCGAAATGAATGAAGGAATGAATAACCGATACCGATCCGATGTCACGATATTGAAATAAACTGACAGCGAAATCGGTTTTGGATAAAACGAATAATGCACGTACCGAAATAAGCGATTTACAGCAATAAAGGCGAGGGTTTCTTTCGAAAATATAATTATTATAGCCTTGTTTTGAACAGTTGATCAGGCTCAGCAAATGACAAGGTTCTGGAATATCGTGAAAATAAATTTGTGCATAATATTTGTTGAGGAGAAGCTGCTTCTGATCAGCTGATCTGGATGCTAAGTCATCTTCCTTCCGTTCACTCTTGCCGTGAATAAACTTCAGAATGGTGAGCGTAATTTTCTCTTCGTCGTTCTTTATCATCGATGCACCGTGGTTAGGAATTTCGATCATGTGTCATTTGCATAATGATTAAGTGAGTAGCCGTTGATAAGCTGATCAGAGCCGAGGGATTAGTGGGCCAGCCGACATGGGCCTACGATTCTGAGGACGATTCCGATTCCTAACCGCGGTGCATCTCAAATGAGCGCTATATAAATTCTCCTATTAAATAAATAAATAAATAAAACATTACACAAAGGTTCCTAAATTTAAATATATCCATTACGCATAGGCATAGGCATACACCTGAGAAAGTTTGCAAATTCAACAATTTATCAACAGTAAGTCAACTTATTTAATTAAGTTATTTCCGCATAATTAGATTAGTAGAGCGAAACTATGATGGACCTATGTCAGACTTGCTACCTCTCGCCTCTGCACTGATCAAAGTTATCCTTCCAAAGTCAAGTTATGCTTGCATTAACACATTGCATACGATTATATGCATACGATTTGTAATCGTATGAATCATAACTTGCAGAATGCGACGAAAAAGGTCTTTGAATGTTGTGATAACTGAGTTACTTTTAGCTACAACAGACCTTTCTCTCGTGCCATACCCACATGTAGTCCTGTTGGCTCATCTGACAAACCTCGGGTTGCATTTTTGGACCTATTGTGCACGTATAAGCAGATTTGATAGGGTTGTAAATTATGTGCCACATATTAAGTCATACGGGGAAAACCAACTTAACCAAGTAAAACTTCTTTTGTGTGTATAGGAAATGGTTATTTAGGCCTATCCCATAAAATTTAGTAGGCCTAGGCAGCCGAAAATAAAGCATTATAATTTATAATTTAATTTTCATTTATCATATTGCTCATACGCATAATTAATTATCTGTTGCTCATAAATCCATTGTTCGCTCTAAAAATGCAAAAGAAATTTGCCACTTTGTCATTTGCGAGGCTTTTAGAGCTGCATTGAAATACGGTTACCGGAGCTTTGATCACAGGACTATAGGTCATAAGACTTTTGACCATCAGGTCCGTTGATCACAGGCATATTTACCATGCAGGACTGCTGATCATAGTTTAAAAATAATGAATGCGGAACGATAGTCCGTTAAACATGAAAAGCATAATTTTTTCATATGAAATTTAAAAAAATTTAACAGTACGTTACTCTATCTATAATATATTCTACCTAAAAGTTGAAATGAACAGCTGTGTCCAAACAAGTCAACAAACCATGCGTATGACAAATGTGCCGTGGATCGAAATAAGGGCAATAGGCCTACGTGAGTTAGTCAGTAGGCCTATACTTGGCTGATTGTCTAGAATTCTTCGTTCTGCATCTAGAATTGAACTTGCACTATCCTTTGCGCACATTTCACACCCTCAACGTCTTGCTTTTTTAGTGCACGGTTGCTGTCCCATAAACACAGGAAATAAGGATATATAGTGTATCCATACCTCAGTCCAAGCGAAACCCAAGCATCTTTCAATAGCCACAAACGTCTCACTTGCAGTCGGGATATTTTGACCTTCAGAAGCAAAGTTTTCACTTTTTAGTAATCTTCATTCAGGTGTACAAAATGACCGATATGGAAAGACGGACACTGGTTTTCATTGCGAAGCAACACTGCCAGCAGACATCTTGCAAAATTGTCAATAAACGTACACTACTGGTCTGGTTGGTGTCTTATGCCTATAGCTTCGAATAGTCCGATGACGTCGGTACAGAAGCCGAGTGACATGGAGAATAACTGGGTATAGGCTAGTTGTCTTGTTGGTCCTTAGCAGTCTTGACATTTGTATCCAGTAGATTACATTCTTTAATTCTGGACGCAAACTGTTCTGCAGCAGATTTAGAAACGTTTAAAATTTTAAATCTCTTAGTAGATCGAGTTCTTGCTGATTTTTAAAATGACTTGAGTGAGTTTCTCCCATCGAACACGCTTCTGCTTCCCTGACGTCATCGAATCTAGCGCTCACAGGTCGTCTGTTTGCTCGCGTTCAGTTCTGTAATGTACGTCCGAAAGGTCATGAGTGAGGGCATTTACTACAAAATACGATTATAGCATACCCGATGCATGAGGTGGGTGCGCATCAAGTAGCATTCTCCTTAGAGCCTACTTTTGCGATTGGGGCCCAGCCATATATGCGTGCGAAAAAATTTGATTTTCGTACGCCCTTCTCTCTGTTGCACCACGTACATTTCGTGGACCCCCTCTCCATGCGTACGTACATTTGGGCTCTCTCCCCTCCCCCATTGTAAGGGTTAAATAGATGAAGTCACCTGCAAGACATTGATTTTACCACAGGCTATTTATTTTTGTTAAGCATCATATTTAACAGTTAAAATGTTTTAAATGTTATGACGAAATAAAACACTAACAACACTTGCATTTTAAACAGTTTTATTGCTACATGAAAGGAATATAGTCTGTGATTGGGCTTAAAGTTCTGATTTTCATATTGTGGTCGTCATAATTAGACAATTATATTTGCGTACGTACATATTTTCGGGACCCCTCCTTCCATCATATGCACCCGTATGCAAAATTGCCGAAATTCTAAACCCCCTTCTAATCGCTGCGTACGTGATATGTGGACGGCCCCGTGGGTTATTGCTGCTCTTATAAAAAAGTCAGTAGGATCGTGATCCTTTACAAATCTCCAGTGACACTTGCATGTATTTTATTATATCGTTGAGAGTTGCTGTAAGACTTACTCTTAGCCAACTTGTTACCAATATTCCATCTAGGCCTCACGCTTACAAGCGGTACTTCAAAAAGCGAGCATAGTATAATTCTAACGGCGCTCGCTGGGCCACTGTCCCATACGGTCTCCCTCAAGGCTATGTTATTAAGTTTGCTTTGCATTCTGCGGACTTATAGGGTATTTTCCAGCTGTTTGGGGTGTCGTCACACCAGTTTGCTGATGATACTTAGGTCCTTCTTGATGGTCCAGCCTGAGCAGCTTCCTCTGCTGCTCATATGGTTGAGCTTTTGCCAGAAGCTCTGCCATAATTGCTTAGCTCTGTTCTAACGTTTACGTCTCTAAAAAGACACAATTAATCTGGCCTGGTGGTCGCCTCCAGATTCGTCAGATCATTGCAGAGTTTCTCTCCATCTCAGGTTCAGCCTCATAAAATTTACCTTTTCTGCTCGCGATCTGGGAATTGTTTTGAGTCCTACCCTTATCTCGTGAGTCATCAGTTGTTTCATGAGCAGCATATCGACAACCCTTGAATATTGACACTGCTTACAGCATATCGACAAATTCTCTTCAGTGTTTACCTATTTATTCGATCGGACTTGAAGTGCTTTTTAAATTATTTACGTAGGCCCACAATAGAAAAGCGACAAGGATTAGCTCGAAGGGTGTCCGACGTTTTCTTCGTAAACAGTTGTTCGTGAAAGAATTCGTCGTAAAGCCCAATTGGCCGTAACACAATACTTTGTCACCGTATATAGTGGATAGGATGGATGTTAAAACACTTGAAATTTTTAATGTAAGCACCGTGAGAGTTGGGTGTGGCCAGGTTAAGCATCGTGAGGGTTGGTTAGGGTCAGGTTAGGCGTCGTGAAGGTCGGTTTGGGTCAGGTTGAGCATCGTGAAAGTCGGTTAGGGTCAGGGTTAGCGTCGTCTTTAGACATATGCGAAGAACAATAGGCCGAAAGAATTGTTACATACGAAGAAATGCTTTACGAATAATTGTTTCGCAAAACACTGTTTTGCAAAGAATTTGCCTATAACCAGCTCTTAATGCACAAGTAGTAATCAACACAAGTGTAGATTAACTTCAGTTTGATAAGTAGACCTAAATGATAAGACATTGTTCTGGTGGAGTAGCTTGACCGCACGATTATGGTAATGGTAGTTTTCCTACACATGCAATGAAAGACTATAAGCGCAAAGTTGAGTGGGAGACAGGTTATCGATTATAGAATAGCGTAGAGGTACGGAGGCATGTCAATGTCGTATATCTGCACTTAAGATGGCTTGAGAAGATGGTGGAAATAAAAGCGAACAGTTTCTAATCGCTTTCAGCTTTGTCATGTTCAAAATCCAAAAGAGATAAATCCATACACTATGTACAACACATGTCATTGCACCTGTTTTCAATTATTTTGAAGTCATAAACAAGATGTTTAAGACCATTCCAATGTTCGTGTTTCGAGCACTTCTCGTTGAATCAATGAACAACCTCGCAGTCACTATAGAAACACGCAGACGATGTATTCTTTCTGAATATTTATTTCATTAAGTTTCAACATCTTCCTAAACAGATCGATACCGATCTGAATTCATACATGAGTAAACCGTTTCATCATATTACTGACTATATTAAATCGTATGAATTTAATACATTTGAAGTATTTTGTCCATTTCTTTAACAAACAAATAGTGCTGCTGAATCAGTAGTATTCCTCTAAGTTCTTTCCATTTTGATCTCACGCTGTTGATCCATGTCACATCCGAAACAGATATCGCTGTGCCGCTCAGAAATCGACTGATTGCAGCGCCCTTTTGACGGTTCTGATCTGCTCCAAGGGATGTAAGGTTGTGTGGCTGATTAAAGAAATCTACAAGTACCGTCTGCCAACCAGTTCTTCCGTAGGTTGTTGACATTTGGTTAATTGCCTTTACAACAACCTGTAATTCTACAATGTGGTCTACATGGTAACCTGTTCGCGCCTGTAAACCGTGGTCGTCTCGCCTTCTACCGGCAGCTTCTAAGAAGGAGCCGACGGTATACAGCATGTCGTTGTTGAAGGCTGCCATAAGTCTGCAAATTTTAAAATATCAAATAAGACTTAATAATATTGAACAATGAGATCCAAGCGCCAATAACTGAAGTATATTTAAATATTGGTGAACAATGTTCCCTATTGGGCCACGTCGCCAAACAACAGCCCATCGATTTGAATAAGATATAAACATTGTAGTATTATCATAATTATTATAGGCCTATTAACCTTCAATCAATCAGCCAATCACACCGAACTACAGAATAATAATTATAAATAATATAAAAGAGTAGACGCCATCAGTCAACAATAGGCTAAATGCTAAGTGTTATTGACTTAATTTTTCTTAGTCTCGGCATGTGATGACAGGTAGACACTTGTCTCCATTCAAGAGTGATCTTTCCATTAACAGTACGCTGGCTGCACACTGTTATCCTCGCTACATTTGGTAAATGGTTCAAGTTGAAAACAAATTTCGAAAGATCCTTCTCA
This sequence comes from Bimastos eiseni, assembly GCA_959347315.1. Taxonomy (NCBI): domain Eukaryota; kingdom Metazoa; phylum Annelida; class Clitellata; order Crassiclitellata; family Lumbricidae; genus Bimastos; species Bimastos eiseni. Next base: position 17,445,355 of record OY365806.1, on the reverse strand, counting down.
TCTGGCAGGAATTTGAACCCCATCCTACCGGTTGACAAACCAGCAAATAAATTGCATACTGTCATAAAAATAATATCAAGACAATTTCATACTAGTTTCTTAACCGATGTAGCCTACAGAAGAGTAATCATTATAGTGCAAGTTAAATTGAAAACGCATGTATAATTGGGCCAGTGTGACTGTTAAACAAATGTGCTTTAGTTCAAAACCAGACATACTCTTCATCATTGGGTCTATCACAGGGTCAACGTAAGCTACTCTTGTGTAGAGTCAACATTTATTCAGATACTGTCTAGGCCTACCGGTATATAATACATTGGATAACGTCTATGGTTCATATACCGTAACGCACGCACATTTAACAAAAAAATTGGTTAATCGTGCAAAAGACGACGTTCTCCATTATTTATAATTTGATGCAACTTGGCAGGAATGGGCAAATAACAGGCTGACATGTAATAGAATAACAAATTACCAATTACTGGTGAAAATGTAATTGAATTACACATTACCAATTACGTTAAAGTTTTGCTATAAATTAAAAATTAAAAATTATGTAATTTCAAATACACCAAATTACAAATTACTAACATTGTCAGAGTCAATAAATGCAGGCATGATTCTGCAAGAAACACAATAATGCTTTCTACTTTCCAACTCATTTGTAGGGATGAACCAAGTTTGAAATTTGTCGAGTTTCTATTATTTAAAAAGAGTCTCATTCTCTTGATTTTTAGAATGACAATTCGCGCAACCTTTATGAATTTTTTTTAGCTTTTCCTTAGTTTTCTGTAAAAACTAGTAACTTGTATGCACTAATATTAGCAGTATTTGTGCTTTTAGTTAGGTCGATTGTCGCTTTGTAGATAAAATAATAGTATTTGTGTTTTTAATGAGCTCAGATGTCGTTTTATAAATTAAAAAATTCAATTTTCGTTTCAATACAGAAAATCGGAAAGAGTAACACTCGGACCCATTGTCTCGACCAACAGAGTTGAATAGACATTCCTGAAAATATGTAAAAAATATGCTGCTTTTATGCTTGTTTACATAATAATTTGAGTGAAATATCTAAAATAACTGACTATTAAACAGATTTTTATCCTTTTGCAGGGTGATGTAATAATATTTTCCAGCAGCGTATCTGAGAGATGGCGTCTGTTAGGCCTGACCTCATGGTTGCAAAACTGAAGAGTCTCTCTAGCAGTGCAGAGGAGAGCAGGGCAACATTAAATTGCAAAAATAAGTAATTGTAAATACTAGAAATACTAAAGTAAGACGATTTTTGATCCAAGGAATTTTTACGTGACCGATTTTTTATTTATCATGTGACGCGAAGTAATTTGTTTTTCATAATGTAATTTGAAATTACAAATTACAGGCAAAGACTGTAACTGAATAACAAATTACATTGATTTCGGGCGACAAATTTTATATTAATAATTACAAATGTAATTCAAATTACATCATTTCAATTATTCAGTGAAATTACTGCTCATCCCTGCAACCTGGTCAATTTATTTATTAGAAATTTGTACAGAGTTGTACACGACAACGAAACAAACTAGCTTAGACGATTCAATACGTTAACATGTAGGCTATTTGTTTGTCTGTCCATGAAAGTATTTACGATGCATGAAGACATGCAGATATGGAACCCAACAGGTGAATAGCCTACTGACTGTCCGGTGCCTTACAGATTAGTAATGTAACAGAATTTAGAGACCCCTTCCTTTATCATTATATACCTATTGACTGCAAGCTCGGCAATATTTAACAGCTCAAGTGCTGAAATCTACCTCGTTGGTTTCTTGCTCTGATCTTCACGTCAAGTAGCCTTCTTGCACCGCTTATAACATAGACTGATCATAAATAGGGCGTTGTTCAATTTATACTGTCTCTTACAGCTTACTCGAGTGAGATATCAGCGGCAGCATGATTTAAAATATGAATGCTAAAACATCGCCGAGTACTTGAAATGGTTAACCATACACTACCGCAATAAGACTTCTGAAAAACACAATGTGGAATTTCCGTTTGTGCGTATTTAATATGATAAAAAGTAATGCGTATAAATCTAAGAGATAACACTGAGTAGCATTATGCGTTAATGTGGGTATATGAAATGGCTATGCAACGAGCAAAATCTCGTACGCGTTCTGAAAAACACAATGTGGAATTTCCGTTCGTGCAAATTTGATATGATTATAAGTGTTGTGTATAAAAGTCCAAGTGTTGTTATTGAAAAGCATCTGCTTTTGTGTGTACTTTATATGAAATGGTTACCAGTATGCCTCGCATGAAAATCCGTGCATGTTCTCAAAAACAGAATGTGCAATTTCCTTTCATGTGCATTTTGCATGATGATAAATCTCGTGTAGACATCAATTAGCATTTGCGTTTGTGTGTAAATTAAATGGTTGTCTTTCGTGCACATGTGTATTTGACATGCTAACAATTGTGCCGTAGAAGTCAACGGAAAAACACTGAGTAGCATCCGACTAGGTAATAGGCTATATGAAACGGTTATAAGTGCTTCGTATAAGTTCGAGAGAAAATACTGAATGGCATTTGTATTGTATTCTGTTGTATTTCCGTTTAATGAGAGCATATACTTTTAATCGGGCTCCCACCTTCATCCCTTCGTTGCCTGAAGACCTTTTTATTTCCTCGCGGCTGTCGCGCTGAAAGCGCTTCTGAATAGCTTGTACTGTAAGAAGCGCTATATAAATAACTAGATACGATACGATACGATATACATCAGTTGACGGAACGTAACCATTTGCATAAAAAATATACTCGAAACAATATTCCATGTTGTGTTTAAATGGGCAGTTGGGTAGTAGAGCATAGACTCTGATGTGCAAAACAGAGAAAGTAAGTTCACGTGCGCTGCCACTAAGGTTGATTTGATCAATTCTTTTCTCACTAGGCAGCGACGGTGGTAAAATCAGATGTATAACGAGATAAGCCCCTTGCATGGCTGCCGACAGTTAAATTCTACTCTTTTCACAGCTTATCATCGTCCGTTCATATTGCATATGGTACATGCAATCATGCTGAGGTGTGTCAGTTTGAAATGAAATGAAGATGTTATTATTATTGTGAGTAGGCCTACATGAAATGGTTAACAGTATGCCCCGCATGTCTTCTGAAAAACACAATGTGGAATTTCCTTTCGTGTAGTTGATACGACAATAAGTGTCGCGCATAAATCTTAAAGAAAACATTGCGTTTGTGAACATTGGCCAGTGAAGCGGTAACCGGTATGCGTATTAACATTCTATATACGAATTCAGATATGCATATTCATAAGTTATGAGTCCTGCTGTTCATTGGATGACAGGGTAGGTTAATAAATATTCATTGCCAGTGACGTATTACTAATGAGCAAACACGTGGCTGATTATTTAGTTATGCGTTTTATAATTGCTTTTCTTGTTTATAATTCTTTAACGCCCTTGATAAAACTTAGTTTAAATTTATTACCATTTATATGTATATGTATGCAGAATAAAGGGCTGCTCTTTCAACACTTGACCTCCATGGCTTAAGCACCGTTAAATAAGCTTTCTCACGCGAATCCGATATTGTAGGCCTAATTAATGTGGCGGATTGTGGTGCTCTCTTATTATATGGCAGGTTACATTCTGAATGTAGGTCTGAATTCGTATATAGAATGTTAATACGCAACCGGTATGCCCGCATATAAATCTGGGATTCTTCTGGAAAACACAATGTGGAATTTCCTGTCGTGTGCATGTGCAATAACAATAAGCGTTGCGAACATGTCCACGGGACACACGCGTTTATGGGTATGAGGCGGTTAACGGTATACCCCGCACGTATTCCGAAAAACACAAAATGGAATTTTTTCTTTTTGCGTATTTGATATGAAAATAAGCATTGCGAACAGGTCCACAGTAAAACCCTGAGTTAGCATATGCGTTTATGGTTTTATGAGATGGAAATGCTCTACGGTGGAAACACCGAGGAGCATTATGCGTTTATGGGTATAGGTCTATGAAATGGTTAACGGTATGCTCCGCACGTCTTCTGAAAAACTCAATGTGGAATTTCCTTTCGTGTTTATTTTGCTATGACAATAAGCATTGCGAACGAAAGAATAATTCCACATTGTGATTTTCAGAAGACATGTGCAGCATACCGTTAACTATTTCATATACCCACAGACGCATCTGCTACTCAGTGTTTCCCGTGCACATGTTCGCAACGCTTATTGTCCACGGGAAAACACTGAGTAGCATCATGCGTTTATGGGCCGGTCTATATGAGATGGTTACCCCGCGCGTCCTCTGAAAAACACACTGTGGAAATACCCTTTCGTGCGTATTTGATGTGATTAGACACATATAGGTATATAGGTGTTGCGCAGGCCTATAGGCCTACCTTCTTTCGCGTGTATTTGCACTTATAAGCAATGATCTTATGCGTGTTTTGCAAACTGTCTATCGTCATACATGCATTCTACTATATACCGGCGGAGACCGAAATGGAGAGGCCTACAGGTTGAGCCGACTCGTTACAAAATTGACCAATGAATTATAGATTCTTCTTACAAGGTCTTACCAGCTAACCATACATGAGAGGTTAAAGCCGTTAATTTGATTATTTGAGTATTTTCTTAAACACAGCATAGTCAGTACGCGGGCTAAACATAGAGCATATATCCGCCTCTGAGTAGATATCCTGAAGAGGAGCTATGTAAAGTGTCATTGATTGGTTGATATGTCATCGTGTTTCTACCATTTTCTAGCAACCTGTGTCTAATGTCATCAACTGATCAGCACATTAATTGTTAGTTTACCTGTAACAATACTGTGTGCGGCACGGTGGCCGATTGGTTAGAGCGGTCGGCCCGCAACGCTCAGTGTGCGCTGAGTGTGCGGGTTCGACCCTCGTCCGAGGCCTCACTGTGTAGGGACCTTGAGGCGTGAGCAAGTCCCTCGCACAGGAGGTAGACCGTCGGGTAATTGTCGTCGGTTGAATTCCCGCTGGGATAGTTGTCTCGTATCAATAATATTGTCATGGTATTTGGTGTCACTGGGCTTGATTATCGTCATGATTAATTGTCGTGGGATGAATTGTCCTGAGGTTAGGCGTCCTGTATTAATTGTCCTTGCATTTAGAATTGTGGTATGAATTGTCGTGCTACCGTATTTCCTTCTTCTGACTACACCTATCGGACTGTAGGCCTATAATGTTGTAATGTTTCTTGAGATACGACAGAAGCGTGACTTCAACATACAACGCTGTTGGGAGCTGCCAAAAGCAAAAGGGTGCGATACAAGTGCTTGTTTGCATGAGTATTACAATTACGACGATGAAATAGGAAGCGATCATGACATGTAACAATGATTTCACAAAAGAGAACCTAATTACAAACAGGTTGTTATACATGATTTTGGCGCCCCCGAGCCCCACTGATCTGTCATCACTACGGGCCCGTAAGAGGCGACATAATATCGCGTCGTAGTTCCAAATCAATTGCAAGCTGTGATCTGTCCTACAGTAAATTGAAGCTAATTTTATCGTATTTGCAGCTTCAATGGGACAAATCGTCTCAGCGATCCTCTTCTTCTAAGCATCGAACGAGAAACATGGGATAAAACAAATTTTGATAAAGTCATTGACCAACTTGCGACAGTTAAATCAAGAGAAATCAATTTTCTACGGACTGTCTATGACAGTCATGTATAAATGGCCCGAGCATAAAAGTAAACAGTTCAAAAATGAAGAATGCAGTAGGCTAATCATAATTATTGTTGCTAAATTGTGGTAAACAACTACCTATAAATATGTGGAACTTGTTTAATTGAGCAAATGTTTAAAAATAAAATCTTGAATTTTGATGTGATGATGTGATATCACATTTCTTTGGACTCCTTTTCCTCGTTACACATCGTCACAATTGCGTGACACCCCTCCCCAAGGTGCGTGACGTCATGTATGGATGGCCCCCAAATGGGCGCCAATTCTGTAGTTAGTCCCCGGGCGCAAAAATACCGTAGCTATGCCTCTGCACAAAGTATATGTTTGCAATCCGTTTCAAAACTGTTGTTGACGGCAAAGAACACGAATGAGCTAAACAACAGTCAGTCATGAATCTCAGAGATCGATCGAAACGAGTCAGAAGACATTTCCAGACAGCAGAGATCCAAAAGGGAGTGGCGGTTGTCACCATCACATGTAAAAGTTACGTCTATATATGCCTAGGTTTCACTCTCAACGTCCAGTGCGAGCAATCGATCAGTTAGGCAACAAGTTTATCTGAGCAAATGTTATAGGCCTACTTATTGCGTGATCTTATCAGCTGAAGCACATACGCAAAGGATATTTGCATCTATGGACAGTCTTCCTTATCTGCTGATAGATTAATGTATAACAACAAGAAGACCTGGACAAATGTTGTACTTATGGAATCTTCCTACAATCTTAACAACATGGATATGGTACATTTTCCGGAAACACTCATTCTACAAATGAATGCATCAATGATCAGTATGTACATGCATTATATAGGCTACACTGATAAATACATTATGCAATTGCAAACATGATATACATATACATGATACGCCAATACCTGAAAATACATGCGCTCATACACACCATTGAAACATACATACATACATACATACATACATACATACATACATACATACATACATACATACATACATACATACATACATACATACATACATACATACATACATACATACATACATACATACATACATACATACATACATACATACATACATACATACATACATACATACATACATACATACATACATACATACATACATACATACATACATACATACATACATACATACATACATACATACATACATACTTGTAAATTGACGCAGAAAAACTATAAAACTATGGCTAAATATGTAAGTCAGTCGATATTTTGTTTGGTAAATCTCCCTGCAGTTACAAAGTAGCATTATTCCAGTTCCTAGAGAAATATTTACTTTGCGAAAAGCAAAAGGCAATTTCCATTAATTAATTATCAATCAAGATGTCTTATGTCAACTAACGCTTTGATTTTCGCAAAATAACACCACCGCCCCGTTTTCCGGAAAACTCGAACGTAACGTTGGAGTGGATTTGCTGCGCTTGTGTTTGGTTGAGTTTGGTGCATACACAGATGCATTGCTGAGGCCCATATATACATATATGTATTGGCTTTGATACACTGGGGCACTAGACCTATGTATAAGTTATCGGAGCCATACGCCTATATAAAGCACCATCCAGTTTCCATGTCATTGCTAATTCGACAGCTGTGGAGCTTTAAAGTCATCAGCATACACGCAGGAACTGAATCCAGTCGATCACCTTCTGAAGCCAACTCTGCAGTAAGAAGTTTGTGTTATTGAATATCTGAGCAGATTTTCTTATTGTTATTAATTTTTTTAAGGCCTAATCATATCCCTATGTGGTCCGTTTCTTATTTTCCTTAATTGCTTTAACCTTTTTATAACAGCAGTAGGCTGACTTCATTTAAGATATTAGTATGAATGTTGTTATATGTTAAGTTAGTATCCGCTTTGAAAGCCTAGCAGATGTGTTACATATTTTCACTGTCTGGTTTACCTGGAGGTTCAGAGGGTTGGACACTCCCAGATTCAGCAACAAGAGCTTTTATGTAATAATACGAATTCTTCAGATTGCAAAAGATCCTCGTCAGTCGGCCCTCTGCTTTTTTCCTGACAAATAGGACCCTGCATGTATAATAAAAGTTCTCCATACTAATGCTATTATTTTGATCACAACATTAGCCACAGACTTTGCTTCATGTTAGGTCACACTGCTATCGTTCCTTCGCGATGGCTGGTCACATGAATGGACTATCATTGCCCGCTGTCTTCTGTCGCGTGCCGCATTCATCCACAAATCGCAGCACCCACAAATCGGGTCCAGTTCGGGAATTTATCGTTCCATGAAGATCTCGGTCTTCCTTCACCTCGCTCCCACCCCCACGAGACCCGGCCGTCATCAGGCTCTAGAAAATGTCAAGCGACTGCCTCTGGATAGGCCTATGCAGTATGCCACGATATCATATAGTTGTTTTCGTGTGTTGGAACTGGCCATTTGTTCGTTTCTGGCCCCCACTGATGCATACAACCGTTCGTTGGTTAGCATTTTTGTCCACGGGATTCTCAACAGCTTTCTGGTGCCCTTTTTTAAAATGCTTGATATGACTTTCTTAGCGCCGGTGAATCTGCTGGCGTGGCTTTTGTGGGCGCTGAGAAATTTTCGATAATTTACATTTCTTCCTCCTACTTCTTTAGCGTCCAGGCCCCGCATCCGTATGTCGTCACTGGCCAAATCAATTGACGCCTGCTTGCTTCATCAAACTGCGATTCGTTTGAGTGTCACATGCATATTCATGTTTATTTGAGTCATTTTTTCTTCATCCAATTGGCCGCATTCTAATAATGACAACCAAGACGCAGTCAACTATAGCAGAACTTCTGTCTCCCTTCTTCCCCAGTCTTTCGTAATATATGTACAATCATTTTGATATGACGAAGCGCTCGTGTATATGTTGACGCTCTTTAATTAGATTTTAAACAGTATTATAAACATTCAAAGTTTGCCGTCAGCAGCTACAAATGTTAACGCATGCTCTTCAGTTGAAATTTAGAGTCTCACTAATCACATGTTTTCTGTTAAATTGAATATCGAATCGAATAGAGGTAAAGGTTTGAATTCGACTCGAATTATCGAATCCATTCAGCGGGTACCGGTTTCATGTTCATGTAGGCTTATTGCATAGCCTACTTGATAGCACGGGCGTAGGCCTACTTGATAGCACGGGCGTAGGCCTACTTGATAGCACGGGCGTAGGCCTACTACAGTGACACATACAGTAATAATAACATAAATTTTTGCCGTATACAGTTTCTATAGTATATAATCAATAAATCCAAAAATTAAGTTAATTGACAGAATCAAAATAGCACTAAGAATTTGTAAATATTGAGACCAATTAGACTGTTCTCTCCTGGTTTGCTTGCTCTGAATGAGCCAAACGAATCTGGTGTAGGCCTATGTCGATAATGTCATGTCCAAATGAAAGTTTCTGCATTTGTTTTTAGACATTTGTATTTGTCATGACCTAAGTTTCTTTCTATTATTTTGACCTCCAACTGAATTTTCTCTCTGACAAACAGTCTGGGACTTGAATACCAAGTAGGCCTATCAAATTATATCACGCGAAATCCACGACAACACTGTTCAATTGAATTTATAACCTGAGTCCGCTGGATGTCCCGCTCTTTGGCTATTTACCATCGCCTTCGATGACGAATTAAATGTCGTCGTGAGCGGCGTTACAACAGACAATTCAACAACGCAGTAAACCATTACCTTACAGCAATACATGTCACTTTTGAATCATCGTCATTTACGATTCGAATCGAACACTGCCGCCCGATTCTTTTTCGAGCCAGCGAGTACTCGAAGCTTCGCAGGCCACTTCTTAGATAATAGATCTAGCGTCGTCCACTGTTAGCATGCCCATGAACCCGTAATGGGATTTATATGGGTGTCATATGGGATATTGGTTATACAAATGTAATGACCAAGGGTGTAACAAGCGGGGGGCAGGGAGGGCAGCGGTCCCCAGTTTCAAAACTGGGGCAAAGCCCCCAGTTTTAGTGCTCAGTGCCCCCCATGTGCCTCAAAATCGGTTCCTTTTTACGTTTCTACAATGGCTTTAAGATGACCTTTGTTAAGATAATCTGTGCTCCTCCCATTTTTGAAATTTATGGGGGAAAAATTTCAAAAAATGGGGGGGGGGCAAAAAACATTTTTTGCGCTTCAAGCACAATATTTTTTTAATTATGCCCCTCCCCGCTTTTCCAAACCTAGTTACACCTCTGGTAATGACAAAGATACATGTACATACAGTATGCATAATATTGATGGGCTCCCTTTTGCTCGCGGGCAAGGTTCATTATTTAACCGTGTGTTCTGATTTTCGAACCCCAGCTTGCCAGAGGATGACCTCTCAGTTCATAAGCAGGTTTTGGTGGAATATTAAGTAGGATATCAAGTGAATATCAGAAAGAACAATTAGGAATCTTGGTTAGTTTTGATTGTCCTCATCGCAAATCTGAACACATTTTGATGAACGCTGATCTTAACAAGGTGAAATAATATAATTATATTCTCTGTATTATCGCCAATCAATCTTAATTCGTAAGTCAATTAGACAGTCGATGATTGTCTATGTCAATAACGTTTAATCAATGAAGTCAACTGAATTTATGTTCGTAGACATGCCTCGATATACCGTCGACAGTCTTCTAACAGCAGCTGGAAAAAGTAAAAATAAAAAGAGTTCAGGGAGACCCGGGTTCGATATGGACCATTTCGTCGAGTTGCAGTTGGTTGTGGCGGCCCTGAATGAAATGACATCTGAATATAAGAAAGAGCCGTTGGGAATCTTAGTTGATTTCTTCAACACCAACCGTAACCTAAGGGAGATGCCTTCAGTGGATAATCAAAAGAAAGGTCAGGCGGTAAAGAGGTTCCTCGAGCGCAGAGCGAGTCAGCCAGGTGATCAAGGCTACATTCAGCAGATCCGAGATTTTTGGCATGGACAGCTGGAAAGAAACCTACAGAACTTCGATGACTTCAAGACAAAGTTGAATGCAATTCTTTAAAGGCCAGTGTAAAAGAGATGATCATCTCCATTCAATACAAAGTCGTTCTGCATAAGAATGATTTACGTGCGTTTACATACTTATTCACATACTGTAGATTCGTAGTTTTTCCTTTTTTGAATCACCTGTTTTTTGCCGCTTCATGTTTAGAAAGCAGTAGCAGGCTCATTGTATCTCTAATCGGATATAAATCAACCTTTAACCTTCATTTAAGAATTAATTATATGGATAAATTTAAAGAAGACGAGACTTTATTTATTTAATTGAACGTTGAACTGTTCTTAATGACGCGTTTAGACTCTGATTTTGCACTTCGCATTTACTTTTCATATTTCCGATTAAAGAATTTTCAGTTTACTCTGTGTTAGTTTATAAGAAAGAACGACTCCATCATGATTAACTGTCAGTATAGACCTACTTATCAGTGATGTAGCAAATAAGTAGAACTTTGGAAATACAAAATGCAACGCTGCTCAAATGTATTTTAAAAATACAAAATAATGTATAGTATTTTGAAAAAATACTTCAAAATACTTTTAAGAAATCTGCATTTTAGACCTTTATTGTTACTCGCAAGTGTGTAAATTTGCACGGCACTAGTGTACCGGACAATAATATTTATTGGCTTCCTATAGTTTCGCAGGACTTGAAGCATTGATAAAACTTTAATTATATTGTAATTAGTAACTTCTATTGCGCCGGTGTCTAATGCACAAGCGTCAACCGAGGGTACAATAAAACTAAGGCATAATTAGGTTAGTACCCAGATGATCAGCCGTAAGACATATTGAAAGAGGCAAGTTTAAAGTTGCGAACGAAATGACTCAAGCTTCTAACTTAGAGATAGAACTCCAAGTGATCCTTGAATTCCCTGTATCTTCTTTGAAAGTGACAGATAGTTTCAACATGCAAGTGGACACTCTAAACAATGTTTCACAGCAATGTCTGGACTTCCAATCTGTCTTGATCTTATGCCATAGGCTGATCCCGTTAAACTGTCAATCCGCTGTCAAAAAATCATAACTGAATCACAGTCACATTTCTCTGATCATATAAAATTATCCAAAACTATTAAGTTTTTCCTCTACCGTAAACCGCCTTCCACGCAGTCTTCTCTTGCTTACAGGTCTTTGAAATTGCTTAAGAGCTTCGCCTCGTCTTTGCATAGGCAAAAAACCATCATTAATTTTTGTCTTACCACTGTGTTCATGCTCAGAGCAGACAGCTGCGGAGCTCATTGTCCAACATAATTCAACTTCCTCTTAAATCCCATTAAGTCTGAGAGCGTGTCTGCATGCCCTTCCCTTCCCTTCCCAACCCTGGTAACACTCAGCGGCTTGAAAGCTGCCGGAATTTATCAACTTCCTTCTTCTTTCTCCCTTCTTCTCTACCTTCTCATATAATAAATTGCAGGACATTCGAATTTCTTGGCATAATTAAATTGCTATGTTTGTGCTTAGGTATGCTATAAGTTATACCAATGTACCAAATCTTAAGTTTTTTGGCTTCTAACATGAAAATTCCTCAATTTATGCATCGCTCACAGATACTCGACCACTATCACAACTAAAACTTGAAGTTTTCAATAATGTATTGCTTCTAGCATTCGCTCCAATTCTACAAAATCCCTTCACATACCAAATATTCAAACTGTATTATTGATATAAATTTTTGAAATATTTAGAGATTTTATTAATATTATTATTATTACCGTTACTAAATTTTATTATTTTTATTGCTATTTTAAATGTTATTATTAATTTTATTATTTTTATTAATTTTTATTAACTTTTTATTAATTTCTATTACTTTAATTATCTTTATTATTAATTTTTTTAAATTTTTATTCTTATAATATTTATTTTCTTAATTATTAATCATAAGTTCAAAAGAATGAAAATTGAGGGTTGGCACAGCCTCCTTGTCAATGGTCGCCGTCGCCAGAGGGGTAGAGCACGTGTATTTAGTGTAAAAATAATACCCCTGTCATTCATGTGTCAACTCCATGTCAAAGGTCGAAACATAACTCTCGCAACCACCACTACTAGACGATGGGCAAAGGTCGTTGAGATAAGCACAATACAAAGATTGCCTGCGCTGGAGGAACAATGGATGATTGTCAGGTCGTTGACAGCTGATGTATACAATGCCTACTGATAAGGCGCCAGATGCCCAGTGCAAAGGTCCCCTGCTGTTAGGATACGGATCCCATTGTCTGTGGTTAAGGGGGCGCGTTGCCTTCCTTCTATTGTTGAGTAGGCTTGTTGGGCTACAGCCTAGGGTTACTTCAGCGAATAGGAGTGCTGCACTGGCTTCCACTCCGATCAGCTAGGGCTACACAGGCTATGGACTAGAGTTAGAATGGCCTGAAACAAAAGAAATTAGGTTTGGCCAGACCACAAAGTCCGTGGGTCATGACCTAGATACAAAGTATAGGTCACAGAAGACAATGGACGACGTCATATGTGGTTATATAACAATCCAAAATAGAAATGTGCTAGAAGACCTACTACCACCACTACTAGTGCTCTAATACTATAAGTGACTTGATCTTACTTCCGCTTTCGACACCGTCGATTCTGGCATTATAGAAGAAAGTAGTTGTTCCAACTAATGACAGGAATATTTGAATTTTATTCTGAAATAAAATTACGATTGTAAATTTTTAAGATCACATTCACATTCTGTTGAGAATGTTTGTGCAGCATTACATTGATGACAAACAGATAGTCCAGGCCCCCAGGCAAAGCAATTTCGGGCAACTAGCCATCGACATTTAATTTTGGGCCCTTGGCATAGCAATTTCTGACCCTCTGGCAGAGTAGTGATGGGCCTCTTAGAAGGAAGTGAACGTGTTCTATTATAAAAAACGATATTTAAGGCAGTGCCTAGATGCTTAGGCCTAAAATGTTGCAGTAAAGTGTAAGCAAGATGCTGGATTTTAGTAGGCCTAACTTGAGTGGAGCAGAGCCAGAAAAATTATTCCACACGAAGGAGCAGACTTTAACTATACTCCGTTGGCGGGTGGGAAGCCAATGAAGAGAGTTTTTGATAAAATACGAGATTTGGTCAAATTTCCAGATACTTCATAGCCTACATACATTCATACATTAGTTTGCTATGTTCGTCGTTGTGAGGGAACCGCACGGCTCTCAGCGACGAGGCCATGAGAGTTAGTGCAATGTGCCTGGCCATTGTTTTGTGCGCGTGTGCTGCAGTTCTAAGCTGGTGTCGTCCAATGGGCTGCAAGGTCTCTCTTTCACGTCGGCTGTCCAGCTCGCCAGTAGACAGCGCCGTCAACGATCTCATCAACCGCAGCCTAAACAAAGCCAGGACCCCGGCCGTTAAGGAACCGATTGACCAGATCGGTCGAGAAGAACCTTGATGGCCAGACCCTAAGGGCGTGAGAAAAAAGGTGGACTTTGATCTGGGACGTGATGGTGGTAGATATTCACCTCATACATTCCGAGGCTCGAAGGAATTGGCGTTCACGAGGAAAGACACCAAAAACAGATCTACGGAGGAGCTAGTATGCCATCACACTGTCGCAATAGAAAATCTCTCAAGCCACAGCAGAGCGAAGGTACCACTTTCATTTCCAAGATGGGTTGCCGTCTGACGCGAATATCCGGGGATACCCGAGAGACGATTCAGGACTTCAAGGGCATTAACATCATAACAACAACAAGGACAACAACGACAACAACAACAACAACAACAACAACAACAACAACAATAATAATAATAATAATAATAATAATAATAATGACGGTAATAATGACGGTAATAATGACGGTAATAATGGTAGTAGGCCTAGTAGCGTTAGTGGAAGTGGTGGAGGCAGTGGTGGAAGTGGAAGTAGTGGTAGTAGGTGCATTAGGCAGTCCAAATTCCTTTATGTGAAATTGCATTTGATAAATTAATCACAAAAACAAGTTTAGAGTTCAATTATCTTTAATTAATTGTAGGGGTTAGATTGCCATGATCGTTCCATTTTCATTAGTCTTCGAATATAATCATCCACATGGAATGGATTAGATTTCCGTCTGGAAGTAGGGCAGATTAGTCGTTTGTAACTTCAACCACGGCCATGGCACTATATAAACTAAGCAAATCAAATCATCAGATGCAATACAATAAATATATTATATTCCTATGAAGCTACAAAAATCTACATTAAACCGGTGTATTCTAATTTCGTTTAAACTGAAATTGATAATAATTAAAAAACATTCGTCGGCGGCTGAGCTAATAGATAGAGAGGGAGAGACAGACAGACAGAGGCAGACAGGCAGACAGACAGACAGAGAGAGAGAGAGTGGAGACACGAAGGAGATCCGAATCCTTAGCAGTGGCGTAGACAGAAAGGTGGAGGAAGGTCCGGGACTCGAAGCGAAGAAAAAATCAAACTCAAAAACGTTAACGTCAAGGCCAATGTTCCACCTTGCATTGCAAGCATGAGATAAAGGCTACACTAATAAAGCAATCTTTCAGAGAACAATTGCAAGAAGTTTCTAGCACCTTTCACAAGTCCCTCTCATAGTGGCGCTGCAAAACGTTATGAGAAATGAGCTCCAGCTTATTTGATACTGCTCATTCACTCATTATCTTTTATCACTGACTAGGTCATGAAAATGGCACCGTGGAAGTCATGTATATGTACGCTGTGGCTATAATGTGGTACATTATTACATTCATATTACAAATATATACTATAGGCCTAGGTCTATATGCATATTATGTATATATGATAAATTGAAATTTCGGGTAGCAATCTTTTTCACATACAACATTTCTTCACTCGCAACTGAGGGAAAGGAAAGACAGCAGCAATCTTACCATCATTACTTGCTACCAGTTGTCATTTATTCATACTTTTGCTATCTATTAAATAAGCTTACTGAACAAATATTTCAATGCGAATTCACGATCGTTCAGGTTGTGTAGTTCATATTTCATTTATCGTAGTTTGGTCCTGTTCGGAGTTGTAGGTCTAGACCTATATACCGAAGAGCAACTCAAACATACATGTACCAATGTGCTCACCACACATAATATAAGGTATCAATGAAGTTCCGGGTAAAGTAGGCACGAAGTGTGTAGCTGGAGGGCACGGATTTGGATGACAAGCGTCTACAACAAAAGTTGATTTTTTTCAGAATATTACTTAACACAAAGCAGATCACAAAATTGAGTCCATCTTCCACAGTGGACAAGAGGAAAGGAAGAAGATCGGATGCAAAAAATATGTGATGGCATTATATCCAATTAATTAAGCCTATATATTATTGCCATTTGCTCTGGTTAGAAATGCCTTAGTTACTTTCAATTTACATTTGCAACTCCGGCATTTTATTAAAAGATACATTTTTCATAATTTACATATGAGTTTTTATGGAACTGCTGAAGCAAACTATAGAGCAGTGCTTAGATTTGACAGAGTTAGCCTAAAATTTAATTATCGGTCCTTAATAATTTTAATGAAATGATGCTCCGTTGCTTTGAGTTACATACATTTACAATTCCATTATTTTAATTAAAAATACACAGTTCAAAGTACTGTCACTGTTTATAATAACTGACTAATTATTATTATTAACCCATTTATGCCTGATTTTTCAAAAACATATTTTTTCACTTTTAGTTTGTCTAGTGTAGGCTACTTTCAATCTGCTAATGTTCTTTGGCTCTGCCTAAATTTTATGCTATTATTTATACCTTATGTAAGTTACTGTGTGTTTGCAACCGTTTGCTGGTAGTATTTTAAAGAATATTCTTTGTTACTACTTATTTGCTTATAATTATTAGAGAGTGAATTCCTAGACTGTGTCACGTCAAAAGGTTCACCGAGAAGATGGTTGACAACGACTGGTTAACGGACAAAAGGGTCCCGACTAAAAAGTCATTACTCATCCACTGCATTCGGTAAAATAGAAGTTAGCTGAATAATAAGAATGCTTGCCTAAATAGAACTTTGTTTGACGAAAGTAATTTTTCTTAAAATAGGTGACATAATAAATATTGGATGCATATGACGGTTGCTAAAGTAGAAGCTGAATTATTGAAAAGGGTTCTTGCTTAATTAGAATTTGGATTGATGAAGGTATTATTCAGAAATAGATGATAAATAAATAATAAATATGGATAAAAATATTGGCTGCAAAAATAGAAGTTTGTATAATTGAAAAGAAGTTTTGCCTAAATAGATGTTGGATAGATTAACATTTTCATGCTGAAATCGAAGTTGGATAAGCAGGCATTACAATCATCGATCCAACTTTTTTTTACACAGTAGTTGGATTAACAATAACTTTCTGGTCTGAGAATCATTAGTTGTCAACTACTGCCGTCGAAGACATGACTTATTCGTGCTGATCACGTACAGTTGCATACTAGTAGCTGCTTCCGTAATAAATGACTGATTCAAATCAGTTATTTAGCCATGCAATCTTGTTTTCGTATTATTTTCGCAATTCTGGGGCGTTCAACACGCAACAACTCTTTCAAAGTGCTCCCTCTGAAGTTAACATCGGAATTAGAGGGACAGAGTTCAGGTGGGTTGAAACTTTGTCGACTGGCTCTGGAAATATGTATGCATGCGGAACTGTGTATGGATCGTTTAATCAAAGCCCAGTGTTTACCTGCTGAATCGTTGATTGTCTTATTATACCTTTTACCGCTTTCTTGGACATTCCGTTCGGCTGAGATAGAGAAACTGCGAACTCAATCTGAAGAACAAGAAGAAGAACGCAGGTTATAGCCACCAACTTCATCTTTCTGGTCTGGTCTCAGAATTCTATCATAAACGACTTCAATAAACGAAGGAACAACGTTGGTCTACGACACAGACACGCCGCCTTTAAATCCTCAATCACCTAAAAACTGTCACGCCACCTCCTCTTTCCTCTCCTTCTCCTTCTCAGCGTACTCCTTCTCCTACTCTTTCTCTTCCACCTCTTGTTCATTAGCAGAAACACCAACAGCAGCAGGTTAATTCTCGGCGCGTTTCGTTATCTTAACACTTAGGCCTACATACAATGTACAGACGAACATAGCAAACTGACTTACGTATGCACGCATATTGTTGTTGCTGGATAGATGCACGCATGAATGCGTTCATTCATCCTAATAATTTACTTGACGCCCGTTCAAGAACCTGTTCGTGGACGCACCTAGCCTATCCTATCCAAGAATACGGAAAAGCGCCTAAGGCGACTTGTAAAACCCTGCCGGGTGGACCAAGAACAAAGAGCAGAGCTCAAGTAGGAGGAAATTCCAGATGTACGGGCCCACATACACAAAAAACCCATTGTGTTGCCTAATAGACAGTGAGTCCGTGTAAATAAAAGCTCGTTCTACAACGAATCCTACGCTCTACAAAGTCGTATACTGGGCGACCAAGATCCCGATTGTGAGATGGAGCACAAGCAATAATGCAACGCGAAACCAGAGCTGCTATGCTGCTTGAAATCCGCCGGGACAAAGGCAGTCGTTGCCACACATCACGCAAGACAGTTTACGTAAAGAAGGTCGCGACACGAAAGATCGCAGACTAATAATTATGATCGGGGCAAACACAAGATCGTCCAACACATCAGCGATGTCAAACAATTTAGAAGCATTATTTTCATCGATCCAGCTTCCATTTAAGCAAATTTTTTCATCAATCCAACTTCTGCTTACACAGCCTTCTTTTCATCCCGCTTTCGTTTATGCGGCATAATCTCATCAATCCGGCAACATTGGTATTTGGCAGGTAGACGATACACAAAAGAAATAAAAGTTGAATAAGAGTTAATTGAGAAAGTGAGGGAATTTATTTAGCTTACATATACATGGCCCGCTGTTCTGGACCAGTCTTCCGCTGGAAATACGTTTTTGTATTACTCCTCATTCATTTTAAAAAAAACAAATCGCGATCCTTTTTAATAAATGGCATGACTGGATGGCCATTTCAAATCCCCCCACAGGGGATCTTAAATGTATCTGCTCTGTCTGTGATAGAGCAGATGGTATCACTGTGGCGTTTGGTCCCACACTTGTCGTCCGTGCCCACCTCCGCAATAGTTACATTAGTTAAAGAAGACTAGAAATAAAGGAAGATTTAATACAAAAATAAAGAGAAGGAAACTAAGCATCTTTGGACACATGTGTAGAATGAATGAAAGCAAAAACCGTAATGATGGGAGTTATGGAGGGAAAAGGACGACGCGGAAGACCAAACAGAAAGTGGCTGGACGATATTACGGAATGGTGCAAAATGGACCTTCACATTTTAAGAATAGCGGTGCAAGTCAGAGAACTACGCAAACAGATGATGAAAATTGTATTGGACACCTACGGGTCTTCGATCCATGGGCCATGATGATGATGATGAAGCCCATAAGATGGTGCAGTATGATCGATACATATGTAGATGAGTGAGTAATAAAGAGTGGATCGGGCTTTATGGGGTAATCTTATTTTAAGTTTAGACAATATTCCCAAGTTTATCACAATAATATAGATGAAACTGTGGATATATGCTCTTTCCAGGAGAGGCGTTGATCAACGATGACACCTAAAAATTTAGACGACGATACTTGAGTAATGGGGTATGCATTATAATAAGAGCTGACATGGAGTTTGGTGACGGTTTCATGTAGATTCCAAATGAAATGTAGTCAGTTTTATCTAAGTTTAACGTCATTTTATTGGCACAAACCCTTTTGCGACTTGACTTAAATCATTATTTATACTGATCAGTAGATTCTCAATGGAGGAGTGAGAAGCAAATAAGTTAGTATCATTGGAATAGCCTTTGCAAATTTTTAGGCTGATGGAAAAGATCAGAGCTAAATTAATAATTAACGATCTGATCTAATAAGCACACCATAATGGATAAGCGGGTTATAGCTATATTTACAATACACTGCTTCAAAGAAGTTCTTTTCAGATAATATTTTAACAGTTTTAAGTTTGTTTTTCTGAGTTCTTCCAACTTTTGAAAATGATGTTCAATTGCGGAAATTTAAACATTAATTTTACTGAAGTAATAATAGGGGAATGATTGTCGACTAAATGAGTAAATATGCCTATATTCCGAATGTTTCGCAGTAGGCTTTCGACATTTACAGTTGACCTTCGTAACTTCTAGTTTGAGCATCAATGAAACGCCTACTTACACTGTAAGTTTTTCATCAATCTAGCTTCCGCTACAACTACGAAAAAGTTTAATCGATCCAATTTCTACTTACTTTACAAAGTAGTTTCATGAATCAAACTACTCCTTACACCATACAAGATTTCAGCATTACAACTCCCATTTAAACATGGATTATCTATATAAATTCAACTTCTATTTAAGCATGAATAGACCAGGTGTGTGTAACCTACGGTCCGCGGAACGTTTAATGCGGCCCGAGAGACCTGCAAGCTCGATTAATATATTTTTTTAATTTGAACAATTGGTTGTAAAATCCTTTGAAAATTTATAAACTCAGTGTCAAACTTTCGAATTATTATAATAATATCAATTAATCAATTCATAGTATTAAAAAATATTAAGAACATCACAGCAAATTTTTAAAAAATCGAGCTGTATATTTTTGTAGTTGGAGTTAATTTTCTAGCACATCCACAGCACCTTGTTTTATAATCACCTCCTGAAAAAGTTTTATTTATTGACAAACTGCTGCACGTTAGGATAAGTTAGGATAGTTTGCTGTTTGAACTATTTGAAATTAATTAATATTAAGAAAATAATTTTGAATAGTTTGTATTTGTAGTTTTAAAAGTGGCATGAGTGCATCAAACTTAAAAAAAGAGAAAAATTGATGACGAGTGTAGGGCATTCAACAAAGACTGGGTGCTTAATATGTCGGGAGTCGGTGCCATCTTTGAGAGAAGAGTTTTCAAGGTGTTTAGTGATTTTCAAGCTCTTGAGGACCAGTTTGCTCCTCTCACCATGCCATTTTCATATGATATTGATAAAGCCCCTACTGATCTGCAACTTGAATTAATAGACTTGCAGAATGACATCATTCTCAATTTCAAAGAGATGGAATTAACCAAATTTGAATTTGTGAAAAATGTGTTAAATGTATGGTCTCTCTATAAATTCCTAGAGCATTATCATGCGGCCCTCCGAAAAATAATAATTTTCATGCGGCCCTCTGCACATAAAAGGTTGCCCACCCCTGGAATAGACTAATAATAACATTAATAATAATAATAATAATAATAACGATAATGATAATTATTATTATTATTATTATTATTATTATTATTATTATTATTATTATTCATGCAAAGATGTATACAAGGAAGCTGAGGCAAGGTTAGCCCAATAGTGAAATAAAATGGTAAGGACTTAATAATAGGAATTGTACATAATGAGCGTCCGCTATAGGCCTATTTGCCTATATTTCGAATATAGACCTAAGACATCTACGACATGAAATTTTACAAAATGGAATATAATAGAATGGAATTAAAATGGAAGAGAATAGGATGAAATAGAACTGAGTGAGATACAATAGAATAGATAGAATAACACTAGATCAGACCAGACTGAGCCATGGAACATAATTATATAGCATAAATAGTCTTGAGCCACAGAAGTCAACATCATTAAGGCATTATTACTTGTAAAATCAGTTTACATCAATCAAGTGTCTGACTTGTCGGGGGTCGGGATCGGGTTAAATTTACCCCAAACTCCAAACGGTTTCTGCATCTAGACTATGCTGCAAATTATAGGTAGGCCTACCTACATTTGCTTAATAATGTTCGCACTATCGAAGAAGCTAGTTTAATCGTATGCTGACTGCTAACTCACTTAACTTACCGCAAGAGGCAATAATAGTTTATAATATAGCAAAACTGGCTCAGTTTGCTACATTATTAAGAGCGTAGACTGCGAGAGAATGCAAACTGCGATTCGCTTCCTGACGCTGGCTTATTTCAAAGATTTAAACTCAGACAAATCCGGTTCTATGACAACGCTAAACATTAAACTACAGTAGGCCTATCTATCGTTCTCTGTCTGTCTGTCTCTCCCTTCTCTCTCTTTATGTACATCTTAATTGTGTATATATAAGTAATAGTATATCTCGTCTCGTATCTATTAAAATGCCCTCAGTGGTGCAATCTTGCGAGCTACAGGTTAGCTGACCTTCCTATAGGTGCCCGCCGATCTTTGTCTCAGAAATAATTCGCGCACATCAACCGTAAGTCGGGTAGTTGATCCAGACAGTATTATAACTTCACCAAGATCTATACCTATTAACTGCCTCATAATATCTTTTGACAACAAAGGCCGAAAATATTTGCTTGGCATATCACACAACTCAAAGCATTCATTGTACAATCGGCTATTCAATCGGGAATCGTAAGATGTACGTACCATTGTACCTCCTTCGAATAACTAGGGCATAGTTACTCGTTCTGGATGAAGTCGTGATATGCCTTCATGTTCTGACCGGAAATTGTGACTCCTAGTAAAATTATTTAAGTCGCTGAAGACATGGCAGGAAAATACAGTACTTGCTGTAGTCCTGCGCTGCACCATTGCAAACTAACTTGAGGGGCCAAGCCGACCCCATCGGGGGTCAGCCAGAAACCGGAAGCATGGGGGTCAAAAAAGAAGCATGGGGCCAACCAACCCTCTGACCCCTCCCCAACAAATCGGACACTTACATGGTCTCTTGCACCTTGTAGCAATCTTCTTCACATACTATCCTTTTTCACTCGCAAACGAGGGAAAAACAGCAGCAATCTTAAGATCATTTACCCAGTTGCAAGTTGTCATTTGTTCGTACTTTTACCATCGATCAAATGAGCTTAATGAACTAATATTTCAATGCGTATTTGCAATCGTTCAGTTTATGTCGTTCATATTTCATTTTAAGCAGTTCGATCCTGTCTGGAGTGGCAGGCCTATATACACCGGAGAGCAACTCATGCATATCAACGTACTTACCACACATATACGTTTTCGTAGAAACCTTGGGAGGCATTAGAACGCAGATTGTACGTGTAGGGCACAGGTTTGGATGACAGTCATCTACAACAAAACCTGTTTTTATACAGAATATTACTTAAAACAAAGCAGACCACAAAACGGTGTTCATCATCCACAGTGGGTTCTTCGCTACGCATAATAATGACGTTGAGTAGGTATGCATTCATTCCGTAACGTAACTCACACAAGCTATGTAATGTACATAATACGATGTACAGACGAGCATGGCAAACTGGTGTGCGAATGCTCGCATAACATAGATGTATGGATGGATGCACGTATGAATACACGTACGTTATTCATGCTAATAATTTATTTAGCGCCCGTTCAAGAACCTGTTCGTGAACGCACCCAGCCCATTCAAGAATAAGGAAAAGAGTCTTAGGCCCCCTGTAAAACCCTGCAGAGCTCAAGTGGGCAGGTCACTCCAGATGGACGGACCCACAACCGAGGAAGCATGCCGCTGCCTAATACTCACTGACTCCGTGAAGTTAAAAGCTCATCCCTGGACGCATCCTACGGTCTTCAACCAGAGGTGCAAAAAACCAAGATTTTTTTAAATCACAAGTTTTGTTTCTTGTTTTTTTATTGGTTTTATTTGTTTTTTTTAATATTTATAGTCTTACTTTGGATTTTGTCATAACAGTTTTGCTATAAAGAGCATCAAACAAAGCATGAAAAAGAGCTCCATCTCGTTTTTATGATTAATTTAGTTTGATTTCGGACTGAATAACACACAATTAGTGAATTAGTAATATAATAGTAATATTAGTAAATTTAATGAAAAATATTGTTAAAAAAATAACCAAAAACCAGTTTTAGGAATTTTTGTTTGTTGTAAAAAACCAAAAAACCAAATAACCAAAAAACCAACATGTCTTCAACGTCGGATAAAGGGCTGCCAAGATCGCGCAAATAAGGTGGTGCACGACCAAGTACGCAACGCGAAACCACAGCTGCTATGCGATTTGAAATCTATTAGAACACAGGCATATTATATCGTCGCATTAATTTCGTTGCAGTTCATTTAATCGCATAGCTTATTTCGTCGCATTTCGTTACAGATCTGGAAGCGGGAATGACGAGAATATTTCTGCCTTAATGGAAGAGGGTATAACGAAGGAATTTCTGCCTAAATCGAAGCCTTATTGGTCAAAGGATTTGTGTTCAATTAAAGGCTGAATAAAATGTTTGAAATGTTGTTTAAATGGAAGGGGGATTGATGAAAGGATTCTGACAGGAAGGTGGATTGACGAAAAGCTTTATATTTAAATAGAAGCTCCCCTCTGCACCCTGCACACCACACAACTTAGCCATCAAATGAAACCTTCCTCAATTGACCACTACCTGTAAGCAGATTACACCCAACTCTACTCATCCTTCTCCCCGGGCTCTTTCTCCACAGTAACCCAATGTGGTTAACCCAATATCTCAATGGAGGTCGTCCAACATCCTCTGCCTCAACTCTTCTAAACCATCATAACCCTCACTGACCAAATTAAGAAAATCCCCGACTTTTCAATACACATAGTTCCATAAATTCTCCTTCTTTTCACCCCTGTTGCTTCTGTCCACTATCTTTGATCCTCATCTCTCTTCTCTATACATATCTCCAATATCTCGCGGTCCTGCTTAATGCACATTAGTGACTTCCACCGCATCCGGCCCATACTTGACATTAAAATTGCCTTCCGCCGTTGATATGCCTTTATTGGATGACTGAAATTCCCTTTTTTTCTTCAAACTGGAAGTTACACAACTCTAGCGTCTACAACTTATCCAAAACCCACAATTCAGATCTGTCACTAGAACGCCCAAGCATCATCAAATCACTCCATTGGCAAAAATGCTAAAGGGCATTGATTTCGACGCTTGATGGCTAACCTACAACTCCCTACGGCATACATGGTTACCTGCCCAAATATCGTTGCGAACTCTTCACCATTAACCCTACCAGTTCTACTAGATTATCCTTCTGGCTTAGTCTCACCTCGACCGCCAATCATCTCAAGTTCTCCAAACAATCCATGTCATCACCGCACCACATGTCTGAAACGATCTGCCTCTTGAAATCCACACCTTCCTCCACCATTATTACCTACCACCCACCATCACCTGTCTCTGGCTCCTCTATTCATCACCCATCGGACCTTCTATTCAAACCTTTAGCAACCATTTCAAGAACTGTTTCCCAGACTCGCACGATCTTGATCGACCAGATCGACCACTTGATCGATCAAAACGACACCATCCTTAACAGCTTCTTTGCCTCCTCTGTCCCTCTGAAACAGACTCTGAATTCTTTGAAGTTCTTTCGGACTATTCCTTTGGACAACCCCTCTGATTCGACGCAGATCTCTTGAATAAGTTGGTGCCCTGCTTCTGACTTTCGAATGGCGCTTTAGAAGCTTGAAGCTTACAGTTTCGATTATGATTATGATTACAGGCTTGTACAGCAGTAGACATATTTCCGGGGAAAATGCCCGGATGATATACTTGGACTCCACGGTCCCATATTAAATAAAAGGTTCGGGAACGATGGGAAAAGAAAATGCAGGAAGTACAGTAGGGACGACCAGATAGCAGGTGTATGTGACGGGACAAAAAGGAAGGAGGTTAGGATAAGGAAGCGGAGAGTAGGGGATGCGAGAGTAGGGGATGCGAGAGTAGGGGATGCGAGAGTAGGGGATGCGAGAGTAGGGGATGCGAGAGTAGGGGATGCGAGAGTAGGGGATGCGAGAGTAGGGGATGCGAGAGTAGGGGATGCGAGAGTAGGGGATGCAAGAGTAGGGGATGCGAGAGTAGGGGATTTGCCTCGTCTTGAGTTTGTCTCTGATTACGGGCCTTGCCAAAATTACCCTGACTTTCTTCCGCTTTCAACATCGTTGATTAAGATACTCCTTCAACATCTCGAGCACAGGTTTTGGTTGTTGTTTTCCTGCTGTCAGCTGATTTGTGTTTTCCTTGTATCCTAGCACTCAGACAACACGTATCAATCAATTAACTCTAATACCAAATGTCTTGAACAGTGATGCCCCCTGAGATTTTGTAATTAACCTCATCCTGGCTAATTGCCCATTAACTGTCACCGTTCTGACGTAACCATTGTCTACTGACACCACACTTTACTTCTCTAATCATGTCAAAGTCGTAGGTAAATCAACTCACTGACATATATGAAATATTTGTGCAATGGGATGTTACATGGCATCTTCTTCTTTTGATTCTCTGCCTCTTAGTTAGGTTCAAATGTCCTACGTCGCTGATCCCCTTCCTGCTGGATCTTCTCTTTGAGTTTTCACAGCCCACTGGCATCCAATCCAGCGTCATCTGTCTTGGTCTTTCTCTGGTCCGCCTCTCCTTCATTTGCTTTTGATGACCATCCTAAGTAGGGAATCTCCTATCAGTGTGTGCAAATCCATCTCCGTCGTATCTTTCTTATTATGCATGAGGCTTCTTTCTTCTTCAATCCTTTCCATCGCTTCTTGGTTTGTTTTACTTTCTGTCCAGCTGATTTTCTCCATTCTTCTCCATGTCCTCGCTTCGAAAGTCTCCAGTCTTCTTATGTCCGCTTTTCTCATGGTCCATGGCTCAGCTCGATGCAGCGCCACACTCCAAATCAGTATTTGGATCCTTCATTTACATTTCGTATTCGACTGATATCGTGTTCAGTCTATTCATTATTGCCTGTAGAGTGTAGACCTTTCCGACTTCTTGTGATCATCGCATGGTCACCTGCAAAAACCCTTCAAGAATTTCAATTTTCAATTAAACAGCAGCGGTGACAGCGTACATCTTTGCCTCATACCTCTACCCACCTTTTCAGGTTTTGAGAACTCTCCATCTAGGTCTATCCTTATTCGCATCTTCTGCCCTATGTACTCGTTTTCTGTTGACTTACTGTCTCTCCAATCTATTCTAATCCGCCTCAATACGTTTCCCATTCAACTCTATCAAAACAAATTCTTGTATATAAATAGAAATTTCTCATCTATATATATATATATACTATATATCATGAGAAAATTCTCTAAGCTTTCTCTAAGCACAGATTATCGTCTACTAGACCTCGACTGTCTCTGTCCTTGCTTGTGCTCAATCTGCCAATATTCTTATCACGACTTTTGACGCACGGGTAGACCTAAATACGGTCAGTAGGCCATCATTGTCTGATCATAAATCTGTCAAATTCTCACTCACAGTAGATCTGGCTTCCTTTCATATTGACACTTTGCTATTATTGTTATTGGCTAAGAAGATAGGCTGATTACAAATTCCATAAATATCAACATAGCACACCAATGTCGCGCTCATTCCACTAGCTGCCGATCAATCAAAAGAAAGAATTCAGTTTAAAATCGGTCCTGCATTCAACGGATAAGCGACGCTGAATACGATGGTAGTCCTGACATAATTTTTGAAGATTAACATAACTACTTACCCTCAGGCCCTCCGAGAGGTGAGGCAGAGGCAAATACCCAGGGGCCCGGTGGTTTTCTAAGGGCCCGGTCGGGCCCGCAGTCAAATTTCTCGTAAAGCCTAAAGATTATTAGAGACGCGTGACAGCCCTACCTATTGGCCCAGATTCTTGTAATTGCTCAGCCCAGAGCCCTTAACTCCTGTAGGCGGCCCTGCTTATCCTGACTCTTGCAATGCCTGGCGCATAAACAGTTAGGCCCAATAGTGGCTCTCAGATATTCTCGGTTGCTAGTCAGAATTTACTCTCTAGTCTTGTGCTTACTGTCTATTGCCCAGTGTAATTCAGGACAAAATTTAAATTTCACCTTTATCTTATCTCATTGCCATTAGTAAGCTACCTGTACCTCGTGTTTATACTTGAATTATCGAATTTGACCTAACTTAGACTAGATCATAGATCGTGAGTCTATGCGAATTAAAGTGAAGCGACGGTAAATTGGTGTTTTATTCATTATGATAATTTTTAATTGAAGTCATTAGATTGTAGATTATCAATCAACCATTCAATCAATCGATCGACCGATCAATCAATCATTCAATCAATTGAACTTAATATAGCGCTTCATTAAGAGATCTACCCAGCTGCGCTTCCGGTCAGACTTCTGCCAAATAAGACAGATTCCACAGTGGAACAAAAATGGGGTAGAGATAGCGATATCACACATCTTGGGTTATAACCTATATCCCATATAATAACCCAGAATGCAGAGGTCAAGGCAGGAACTGATCATAAACAGAGCAACTCAAAACTTTCTTCCGAATTGATATCTGCATCATCAGGTGTTGACAAAAAGTAAAGCTTTGCCTTAGACGACTTCTAAGTGATTGGCTGTAGGATTGGGCATGTCGTAATGTATGCTTAGGAAGCAATGTTGCATGATAAAAGTAATGCTTTGCCATAGACGACCTGTAAGGGATTGACTGTGGGGGGCATGTCGTAATGTATGCGTAGGAAGCAGTGTTGTCTGATACCAAGGTAATTATCAGCTGATGACACTCGAAACGTCATAGCCGACTAAAGATAGGAATCAGTCATGATTGACTTTTGAGTTGACGACTATGGCAAATAATTTTATCGTCTGATCAATAGCAGACCTGCGTACGTCCAAGTTCGCCCTTTGGATCTGCGTTATCTGGCTAACAATCTTCTAGAACCTAACATAATAATAAAGTATAAGGCATCCTCCGATAGTCATCGAACGTTTGACCCTCTTCAAAGATCATATTTGATAATATCTGCTCAAAATTAGCGTAGGCTACGTCTCATGATGTCATTGGCGTAATGACGTAGTCACGAGTCGTCCTCGTGTAAGATTTAAAAGATGTAATTGCTGCTTCTTCTATTACACTGTTTAACACGATTTATTTCTTGGGCAATGAGTGTATTATCCTGCTTCCTTGTGCCTCAAAAATATAGGAAACATTTTTTATTAACTTGAAATTTTGCTTTTTGTGACCAGTACCATCATATTTTTAAATTTAGGCTATCTATCTCCAAACGATCGAATTTGTCTCTTTTTGTTCACGCAAAGTGAACAAAAGGAAAGCAATATAGTCAGAAGAAACCGCATTATTAACTACAATTAATCAAAATGAACATGTAGGGGCCTATTAACACTAGAGTGATACAAAAACGATCACACGATATTTTAGAAATGCGTTGTTTTTCGACATTTACGGTTAACTTTAGGCCTACTGTCAATCCTTTTCACAAATGTAGTCTCCCATCATGTTTTTGTCATACCGTCCTTGGTAGCAGGGGCGGCGTTCCCGGAGGCGTCGCGAGGTACAAGCCCCCTTTTACAGAGAGGATATACGTGTCCCCTCTGTCAAACGAGATCACCCCCTCTGCCTGCTTGGTAGCGTCGTTCAAAGTCTAGAATATCCGGGTGGAAGCGCTCGGCTTGTTTCTCCGAGTATGTTCCCATGTTCGCCTTGAAGTTATCAAGTTGAGCATCAAGGATATGATGAAATCTGAGGGACATCCTGCGGTCCATTTTTTTCGTAGTTCTTCACTCGAGTCTCAACTGGCTCTACATAGTTTTCGCCCTTGTAATTGCCCAGGAAGCCTGTAACCACCGCGACAAAGTTGTTCCGAGCCGCTTTTTTCTTTCTAGTGAGATTTTAGGGAGAATTCCTTGCGCTCCGTGATTTTCTTTATCTGTGGTCTGACGAAGGAAAACATCGGTTTTGACCTTTGCCTCAGACAACCTAGGGAATAAGTCTTGAAGTTGAAGGATACTTGAAAGCTGCCGATTCCTTATCTATAACTGTTACAAATTGTTTCATTAGGCCCAATTTGATGCGCAGTGCATCTGATGGACCACCAGTGACTCTCACTTGACGTTTTGCTCCCCACAGAGAACTCAGTCAGCTAGGGCCAGTCCCGCCTGTGCGCCTTGTTGTTATGCTGTCCCGAAGACAAATATAGCAGGAACACTTTGTCGAACCTGATTAGACCTATCTGCAATTGTGTGCCATTTTGTATATATAATGCAAAAGTGCGGGTGGATACAGTCCAGATAGGCAGAGGCGTAGCTATAGAGTATTTTGCGCCCGGGGACAAACTACGAAATTGGCGCACCTTTGGGTTCGTCCATAGATGACGTCACGCGCCTAGTAGGCAGAGGTCACACATTGTGTCGATGCGTGATGAGGGGAGGGGATATAAGAAATGTGACATCACATCAAACATAAAAATTCGCAATTTATAATTTTTTTACTCAATTAAACAAGTTCCACTCAATTAACAGCAATTGCTTACCACAATTTAACAAAAATAATCATAATTATTTTATTTTTTACACTCTGTATCAATTTTGGGGTTTTGGAAGTTAGGCAGCCATGTTGTAACACACAATCAGGAATCAATTATGCCACCCAAATGCAGCAGGCCACAGAAAGTTGCTGCACGTCGGCAACGTGAATCAATGGCCGTAATCGCAAAAGAAGTAAATTGAGAGAGTGTATATTGGATAGACGAAGAAGGTCTGGATCTGAATGGAATATCCATTGAACAGTATGATGTGGTCCACGCTCTCCTTATTGCTTCCATAATGGGATATTTTTGCTTCTCCGTGGGTGAATGTCAAGGCATTATGATTGGATTGTTTCAAGTTAATAATATCAAACATTTTTATAAATGTAATGATTCTACCATAGCTTTTCATCTTGTGGAATGCAAAATGAGTGTAATAATTCTACCATCTCCATTTTTCATCGTTTCACCATATAGTTTTAAGTATTTTTACAGTTACCTTTTTTGATAATTATAAGAAAATGTTCATATAATATTCTGGACAACTGTTTTTATCCGGAGAGGGTGTAGAGCTTTGCGACGTCATATTTCAGAGGGTTAACTTTTGAGACGGCGTGCGACGAGAGGAACGGGTCAAAATTCGTCCATAATTGCGCTACGTCAATTATGAACGGCCACTTTTCTAATTTATTTCACATTTATAAGATATATATGAAGGCTATTTATACATGACTGTCATAGACAGTCAATTTTTTTATTGATGTAACGATCGCAAATTGGTCAAAATCGTTGTCAAAATTTGTTTTCTCCTATGTTTATCGTTCGATGCTAAGAACAGCAAGATTTCTGAGACATCCTGTCCCGTTGAAGCCCGCAAATACGAAAATATTGGCCTCAGTTTGCGGAAGGACCGCTCGCAGTTTGCAATTGAAACAGCAATTGTTAGAAGAATTTGCAGTAAAATGCGTAGATTTGGAAATACGTCATGAGTATTATGTTGCCCCTTACGGGACCTCAATGATTACTGATCAATGGGTCTCTGGGACGCCAAAATCATGCTTTTCAACATGTTGGTGATGAGGCTATTTGTGGTCGCCAAAATTTAATCTTACTAATTTGGTTGGGATAAAATAAAAGAAAGAAAACAATAGTTGTAACTCTCATTTTGACGCCCCTCCAACTCGGTGCCAGAGGACACATGCTCCCCTCTGACTCCCCCTTAGCTACTCCTCTGAAGATAGGAGAGGATAAATAATCAGCAGAGAGCGATCATCGGTCACAGTATGATAACCGATATAAACCCTGATGACATATATTATTATTCTGCAGTTTTTTTAAACAATTTAATGACGCCAGCGTACTAAAAGCGACTGGGAAACCAGTGCAGATCGTCGTCATACTGTTAAGTAGGCCTAGCTCTAACTGTTCTGCTTTTTCTTACAAAGAAAGAGACTGAAATCCTAACTTAGTCTAATAACCGCATTTCTCTCTTCTCTTAGTCATCAATTTAGTGTCTTACTCAAAGGCCTGTGCCTACTCAAATCATGACCAAACTATGCACCCGCGAAATAGCAAGAATAGGCAGCAAATCTGTCTAGTTTAATCGATTAGGTCTATTTATAGGGACCTATAAATATGAAACACGCCCGCCTACCTAGAAATGTAAGCCTAGTTGAGTATGCTGTACACATGGCGTGACTTACGTATAGTAGACCAGTTTACCTCATAAATAAATGGTCATGACGGTCATTTACAAGAAGGAAGCTCGTAAGCCATGTGTTTGTTTCTGCTTTAAAGCTCTCCCTGTGGGCGCCAGCCGTGAGACACGCGTGTCGGCTGTGGTCTGAAAAGGAAAATAATCTCTCTGCCTCTGATTCAATACTATCTAAATTGCCTATCAGTTGTCTGACGCAGCTGTACACCTGCGCACAAAGCCACTTGAAAAATATCGCGATAGGTAGGTGGACATACCTACTTTGGACTCAGGTTAAGCCTAAGGCTTGCGTCGCAAGCAGCGCATAATCTGAGGATAGCAGTCGAGCGAATTCTGTTCGCTTTTCAGTTGCATTCGATTCACTAACAAATTGTCCAAAACAAAGGTATTTCATGTATTTCGCAACAATAGCCTAATTGACTGCGAAACTATTTTGTATTTAAATATACGTTTCAAGCGAAGGCCACAGACACGTGGTAAAGTGCGGATAGGGCTATAGGTCTATAGGGGCCTACTTTCAAACTTAAAAGTAGGTAGGCCTACTACCTGGTCTATGCTAAGACTGAGATACGGTAAGGTTGGATAGCCTATATATATATATATAGTCACCGAAACAGGTGTTACAAGCATTTTAAATAATGGGTCAATTGAATCTAGTTTATTGTTGCTGAGATGTCAATAGGAAAACTGTAAACGATAGTTTCACGACTCGTTTGACCCACTTCACTGTCATTTGTTTCCATCGCCGACTTGTTTTTTTAATGGCGAGCTAATAATATATGTAGGCAATAAACGATGGAAAGAAATAAGAACGGAGAGGTTCATTAGGCTCATATGCACAACGTTTTAGCACGGTCATAAGTCAGTGAATATGAAAAGTAGAAACGACTCTTGCATGCGTTTCAGCTGAATTTTAGGTTCAGAACAGGTTTTAGAGAATGAGGAAGAACGCTCCATATACTGTGATGGACCAGGGTATTATATTGAAAATGCTTGCCGTTTCGATACTTTAGGGAAGATCCTGTATCATAGGTGTGTACCGCACTGCCTGTACGAAAACAGCCACCAAGTGATAATGGCAACATGCTGTACATATGTCTATTGTTATGATAAGGAAACATACATCGACCAATATCGGATATTTACTTATGTAGTCTGTGCGTTGAGTAATTAAATTATTAAGGTCAAATCAGATAGTGTAAGGTAAAAGCAAGGTGAGGCAAGCCAGGATAAGCTATACGGGTCACGATGAGATAAGGTAGAGGCCTATCGGACGATAAGATAGGAGAAGATATGGAATAAGCAAGGTGAGTGACTTATCGCAAGGCTGGGTTTTAACGGTAAAGATACCGAAGGAAGGCAATGTCAAGCGAGACAAGGGCAAGACAAGGTAAAGGATTACGATAGGCATGCAAAAGAAGCTTATATGAAGGTGAGGTGATTGAGTACGGTAGAGCATGGTAAGGTAAGGCTGTGCAAGGCATTTCAATTTAAGTTCAGGCAAGCAAGGTAGGTTATCTAATCCATGACAGGGCTGTATATGTATATATATAAATATATATACATACATATATACATGTATATGTATATATATATAAATATATATACATACATATATACATGTATATGTATATATATATAAATATATATATACATATACATTGGGATGAGGTAAATTAAAGTGGGAAAGTGGTGTGAGAGAAGTGTCGACAGTCATGTCGACTATATACAATTATTAGATATATCTTTTTCGCTCTTGCGTCTAAGCTCGTCATTGCAGGTCGAAGACACCCAAGGAAGGCATCGTCGTCCCTATAATCTTGATCTGACGTAGTTCCTGACTTTTCATTATGGCGTTCCCAAAAGGGATTTCGCCAGTTGTCTCAGCCCTCAGAATTCGTTAGCTGGGAACAACACATTTGTGCAAGATGGACAGTTGTGCCTGTTTATGAATTTTAGTAGAATTTAATTAAGAATGTTTAGGCTAATGAGAAGGGCCTTCGAAAGTCTAATCAGTCTATATTACTAGTGTTTACATCCAAAACAAAGTGATGCTGTATCCACTGAAAGTCAACTTAGCAAGCTTAATAGGCCATCATTCCCGCCTAAAATCAGTTTCATAACATATATTGTTACAAAAAAGTCATGTCCTCGACTCGTTGACTGAAGAATTTCTGCTCTGTCGTTCCTTCTGATTTCTTAATAAACTAAGATCATTGGTGACTTGTGGTGCTTTGAGTGGTCTTGTTACGGCCATGCACTTTCAACTTAGTTAAATGTACACTGTGTGTGATTTCAGGGCCATGGCCACATACATGAGCAATTCGCATCCTCGTTACACTGTCAAGAGTATACTTAAGGAGGCTGATCGAACGCCAACGGTGAGAAAGTCTCCGACCACAGGACTGCACTGCGATCATGTCATCGAACTTCAGTTGATCGTAGCTGCACTCAACGACCTTCTTCCGATCGTATTCTGGCAACAACCGCTGCGTGAACTACTGTCGCATTTTGACATGGAGGACAACATCGACGCCATTACGATAGAGGAGAATCGGAACAAGGGCGCTGCAGTGCGCAGACTCGTCCAACGTCAGACCACACCGGATGACGTAAAATACGTCACGACTATCAGAGAAACATGGCTACAGCTGAGAGATAAGCTAAAAGATTACGAAGGCTTCAAGGTCAAAATGGACAAAATCCTAGAATGCATTTAGGTGGCCTGCAAGCTGTACATATAACGATTGGGAATGAACAGTCCTGTAGGTGTAAATTCTCAATGGGCACTAGATTATTCCGGAAAAACCAAAAGACACCCAAAACAAGGGGTTTAATTGAGACTGCGAAGTCTCGGAAAATGACATTGGCGTAATTAATGGTAGACTGGTATGACAACTGGGTCAGAGGTCAATGGAGGTGTTATTTATAGACCCGCACAACGTCAGACCTGAGCCACAACTGAACTATCCTGAATGTTCCAGTGATGGGTAATTAAGGATAATTAATTAGCATAAAAATTAGTTGAAATGTTGAAATTTTATTATAGAAATATCATTACAAATATCACAATGTCATTATTAGAATAAGAATTTGTATTTTTGGAAGAACCAATTAATCAGAATTAGAATTTAGCACTTAGCTAATTAATTAGAATTAGTAGACAAGGTTGTATCAAACTACACACAATACAGCTTACTAGTTTACATTGCCCAGATTCTCCAGAATATATTGAACAAATATTTCCGAGAACTCAAATTTCAAGCAATTTCTTCAGTTTCTGCTTATTACTGCGAAAAATTTGTGATTCCTATTTCCACGCTCTTTTCTCATGTAGGCAACACCAAGCTATCGCTCGATTGAGCTTGATCTTGTAGCAACAAATAATATGCTGCTCAGATGCATGTGGAAAGTAGGCAAACTTTCTCGTCTATTTTCTTTCAAGAAGCTAAAAATGCCAATGCTGAAGCATGCACTTTCCAATTATGTTGAGGTTTACTTTACTCCTGAGTTCGTTTATCTATAATATAGGTTAAACGAATAATATATTATATTGAAATATTTCATAAAAGCGTGTAGGCCAGCAATAATTAAAGGCAACTCTTTAAAAAAAATCATAAAAGATCAGACTTCAAATATTTTGGATATTTATTGCTTGCAATTCATTTACTTGATCAACCCGATTGGCTCTCTGGACCTGACTCCTGCCTATGTGTAGACCAAGAGCTTATCATAGCCCAATAGATCAATGCTCCAACCTGCAACTGCTTTTACCAACAGTAACCAGCTGCGTCAATTCCGAGTGGTCTCCCGGTCTTACTCCAGGCCTACTAGAGCTGCAACTATGCTTTAATCCACACTTTAGACACTATAGTCGTCTGGCCTACTGCGTCACTGTACAGAGCCTACGCAAGCAGCATTGGGTAATTGGAACGGATTCATCGATCTAACCGGAGGCTTTCGGAGGGCAGACATGTGTGGTGCTTACCTTCAGAAAATATTATCCGCCCCAATACTGTTGGCGCCCAAATGGCATTGCGCTCACTCTGCCCAAGGGTTTCTCGTCGTCCCATTCGAATGTGCTGCGATCACACCTTCTCGATTCTGAGCCGTATACCACCTGGAATGGACTTCCTCGGGGCATCCGCATATCACCTAGGAACTCCTCATCTTTTTATTCTTCTCTCCTCTTTGGCCGTGGTTGGACTTGGGGCGCGCCGCTGAGTAGTTTCTTATAGAGGCGCTATATCGAATTACATTGATTGATTGATATTTATGTTGACGAAGCGCCTGTGCATAAGCTGGTTCCCGCGACTCAGAGTAGTAGGAAATTGAATTAACCATAATATTGGTCAATTGTCCTAGTTTATTCAATTTCCTACTACTACTCAGCTTTTATGGGCTCTGTAGAAATGTTGAGATTACAATTACATCAATGCAGCTTGTTGCATCGAACAATCAGATTATGGGCTTTGAACGGAGCAAGTTAATCGTTGGCTTCGCCTATAACTTGGGAATAAGTTAAGGTATAGTTTATGATCATAGTTAGTTTAGGCCTAGTTAGTACGTCCTATGTCAGAATACGGTTTTATATAAAACTCAAGACGACTGTTAATAGTAATTAGAATAAGCCAAATATCGGTTACAAATTCATTTTGAAATAAAATTAGCTACCATGCTAAGTGATTAATTAATTACTTAGTTCCTAATTACTTAACTACCCATCACTGATTGTTCAGTAAAACAGCCGTCGAGTGAAGAATGTCTCTAGTCAATTAGCACGTCTTTATCTATTGGCTGTTGTACGTACATTCTGACGAACTTCATGAAAAGGATTAGTTTTTAGTATGCCACTGCTATTGTTTGACTAATCCAGATTGCGTTATTAGGGAGACTTCTGGACAGTGTCAATAATATGTCGCTGTGTAATTGAATTAGCTTAGTAACTGACTTTTACATGTGTATCTGTACATTTTAACATGTGTTTGACGAGTGACGAGTCAATTGGTGTGATGGTTGTACTTTTGAGGTAGACTATACCAGGAGCAGATTAACATATATACGCACACCTGCTCAGCGCTCAATTAGGTTGAGCAAGAAGTTAGAAGCCCGCTGTGATGGGCAACTGCCTGCTGCTGAAGAGCGTTTCATCTGGAACCCTTGAAGTCCTCCACCTCCTTTTCCGGTTTGACCAATGTGTAAATTTCAGAACCTGGAAAGTTGTATGATATTTGACTGTTGTGGTCATGCGTACGTCTCTGGTGGACGATTTCAGATCCAAGTCAATTAGACTCAAGACGAATGAATTGTCAGCCTACAACTGAAATAAACAGCCAAGCAACCCTTTATTTGTTCATTATAGAGCAAATTGAACGGTTGATGCAGGTGTTGTCCATCAAGAAGAGCCAGAAACGTTGTTAGCGCTATAAACTCGCGTCACGACATCTTACGGCGACGAGCGAATCAATGTAGAATCATCCGCTGCCGATTATGTTCACTTTGATGACACCGATGTCCAATATCAGATGAATCCTTCAGGTGTAATGTAATGTACCATATTGATGACAATGTATCGAACATATATATATATATATATATATATATATATATATACACCGCGTTTCAAAATAAACCAAGCAAAATTGTTTTTGTCAGAACTTCGTCAAATTTCCACCAATTTTAATAACTTTTGGTAGGTAGATGGCATAATAGCTTAAGTTTTATGCCATATATAGATTTTCCACCTCACCTGACTCTTATCACCGCACTTTCCTGTTAAACACAGATGTGACAATTTTTGTAGAATGCAAATTCTAGCATAGATGTAAAAAACGGAGAGAACGAGAAAATGGTAAAATACTCAGACTATATTACGACTTTGTACTGCGTCTTGAAATTAAAAACCTTACTGACGCAGTTCAGATTTAATCAGCAAATAACACAACTTTCTCATGAGGCACTAAGTAACATCAATCTAAGTAGCATCAATCTAAGTAACATCACTAAGTAACATCAATCTACGACAATGTTTCACTGTTTATCAGTTTGATTTAATAAGACATTAAGAAATTCATAATTGAAAGTTTTAAATCCATTCAAATTAAAATTGTAAACGAACACGTAAGTCCTCACAAGTCCATGTTGACATAAACTAACAGAATTAAAAACCAAATCACCTAATCAATGTACACAGTACAGAGTGAACTCTGTTAAAATTGTGCTTTTGAAGTTATACGTATATAACAACTTGATATCCATGGTGGTTTCAACTTCAATAATATCAGTCAGCCAATCAGTCTATACTTGAAATAGCTATTACCGAATAGCCTATTCGGTAATTTGTCGAATAGTAGCGGTCGGATCGAATATGAATAGCGGTCGCGTGACATCAGTTGGTGTCAGTCTCGTAACGGTGGTGTCCGGCTATAAGTTGGTCCATAGCAACGGCCTCTGCAAAGCCGATTATTGCCAGAATGATTCCGCTCGCCGCATAATTAGTAAAGTTTGGCATCGGAGGCACAGTGGAAACCGAGAACCTGGGAGGTTTGGCTCTTATCACAGGCATGGAGAACCTGTGTGTGCACATGCGATACATCTATATAACGACGCATCCATGACAAGGATGATATGCGTAACAGGGAGAACCTGTAATTGTGTCCCGCGAATTGGGAGAGGAGGGTTGCGACGGCGTTGAGGGTCAACTCAACCTGAACGGGCATTTTCATTCGCGCCTTTCATCGCTCGTTGAATTCCCCTTCCCTCCTCTATTCCAACGAGAAACGCAACGCAGCAGATGACTGACGTTTATGCCTACAATCGAGTCTTACAGCACAACAGCAGCAACGTCGTATTATAACATTTCAGGCGCTAGAATTATATTGTATTGTATTGTATTTAGTTGGATTTACATACTTCTCTCCCAGTACGACCTAATTAGAGGCGAAAAGCCCCGTGGGAATAGCATAGTCGTAAGAATGCGGACAGAAGCAGAAGCACATCGGGTTAAAATTGGAGGGCCAGTCACAGAGGCGCGTTTACAAAAATCGGGGCTCTAGGCGCAAACATTTTGGGAGCCCTCTGAATTTATACGCTGAGTCTAAGGAGCCGTCCATAAATGACGTCACGCACCCATTGGAGAGGTCATACATCTGTGACGATTTGTGACGAAGGGGAGGGAGTCTGAGATATGTGACGTCACGTCATCACATCAAATATCGAAATACGCAACTTAATTTATTTACAAATTTCACTTAATAAAACAGTGAGCCAGCTTCTGGTGGCGAAGAGGCTCAAAACATGCAGTCTTCTCTCTTACCAACACAGCTAATCGAGCCGATTGATATTCACATTAACAAAGCAATTATGAATTACCACACTACACTTGTCATGTGAATGCCTAGCTGCAAAAATAGAGAAAATATTTTATTGTATTTAAAATATTTCAGGCGTGAGACATACTATTTTGTATGAAAGTTCTCATTTATTCGGGGATCCCTCATCGTCCCTGTGTGAAGTTTTTTCATTCATTTGGAGGCCCCTGAGACGTTGTTTTTTATTAAATGTTTCCATTCATTTGGGGGGCCCCGAGACGTTATTCACATTAACTCACATTTTGTATTTAATGTTTTTATCATTCGGGGGCCCCATGAGATTTGGGGGCCCTAGCGCACGCCTAGTGCACCTATAGGTAAACGCGCCACTGGTCACAGACGGCATGATGTTCCAAAGCAAAAGACCAACAGACGCATAAGCGCGATGTTGGGCGAGAGCCGTCCTAGACCGAATTATCAAGGGATCATTTCGATATAAGGAACGAAGAGGACGACGAGAGGCAGCAGAAATGAGACGACAGACTATAGATCACAAGGATAGTGTGGCGCTGACAAAAAAGCACTCCGGATATAAGGATTAGAACTTTAAATCGAAGGCGGGCTATGAGCGGAAGCCAGTGTAAGTGCTTATTCATGAAGGTAGAGATGTGAGAGCACTCGAGGAAGGCGGGCGATCAGGCGGGCAGCCGCATTTAGTCTAGGCCTACTGATTGAAGAGGTGACAGGAAAGATTTCAGAAGACCAATAAGAAGCGAGTTACAGTGATCAATGTGTGAGCAGACAAAAGCATGAACCATAGTGGTGAAAGTCTAGTAGTGGCATGTCAGCACTCATAGTAACTTTTCGGAACATAAAATATATCAAAACTGCATTCTGCTGCTACGTGTAACTCGTCCGATGTGTCACTGTGTAGGGACCTTGAGCAAGTCCTTCGCGCACAATTGCTCTGCATTACAACTGCAATTGCGCCGTCGGGGAGCGTGGACTTTTGAGCAAAAAATGTTGGAAGAAGGGCAATATCAAATTTTAGTTGTAGGCCTATTTCAGTTGTATTGAATAGGCCTTAAAGCGCTCAGCATCATTACTCCAATTAAACGATCTTCGTATGACGTCTTCAACGGCTACATTACTACGTCACAGGGAGGACGTTAATATCAAACGCAGCCAATTCAAAGTTGACCGTTCCCAGACTTTGTAGAACTTTTAGTCTCCTTTTTCTGTTATTTCAGTCATCTTTGGCGATTTTGGCAGCTGTTGTTATGTTTTGTCGCAGCCATGATTCACGGAATGACCGCCAGAATCGTCTGCTTCGTTATTGAAACGCTATTAACTCAACCGATTGATGTTGCGCCAATATATTCATACCCATTAGTGGCTCAGCCACCGTCGAAGAAGCCTGACGCAACGGCCTCAGTCAACATTTCTTCATACCCATTGGTGGCTCAACCAGCGCCGAAGAGCCCTGAAGCAATGGCCTCAGTCAACATTTCTTCATTCCCCTCAGTGGCTCAGCCAGCGCCGAAGAGCCCTGAAGCAATGGCCTCAGTCAACATTTCTTCATTCCCCTCAGTGGCTCAGCCAGCGCCGAAGAGCCCTGAAGCAATGGCCTCAGTCAACATTTCTTCATTCCCCTCAGTGGCTCAACCAGCGCCGAAGAGCCCTGAAGCAATGGCCTCAGTCAACATTTCTTCATTCCCCTCAGTGGCTCAACCAGCGCCGAAGAGCCCTGAAGCAATGGCCTCAGTCAACATTTCTTCATTCCCCTCAGTGGCTCAGCCAGCGCCGAAGAGCCCTGAAGCAATGGCCTCAGTCAACATTTCTTCATTCCCCTCAGTGGCTCAACCAGCGCCGAAGAGCCCTGAAGCAATGGCCTCAGTCAACATTTCTTCATACCCATTAGTGGCTCAACCAGCGCCGAAGAGCCCTGAAGCAATGGCCTCAGTCAACATTTCTTCATACTCATTAGTGGTTCAACCAGCGCCGAAGAGCCCTGAAGCAATGGCCTCAGTCAACATTTCTTCATTCCCCTCAGTGGCTCAGCCAGCGCCGAAGAGCCCTGAAGCAATGGCTTCAGTCAACATTTCTTCATTCCCCTCAGTGGCTCAGCCAGCGCAGGAGAGGCCTGGTGCATTGGCCTCCGCCCCAGGGAAACGGTTCCGTAGACGCGGCCGTCTGCTTGGATTGGCAGTAGTTCAATTATCGCCATGTAGAGTCAACCAGTGCTTGAATCGAGGCGTATGTTCGACAAATGTACTAGAAGCAGCAGGGTTCGTCTGTAAATGCCCCGATGGATACTACGGTTACATCTGTGACGTAGGTCTGCATCACTTCCTCACTCGTCTCTCTATCTATCATTCCTATTTCCTTTCCACCTTTCGTAGTCGCTTTCTTCCTTCTGTCGTTTGTTTCATCTGCATTCCTTCCATCCTTCTGTCCGTTCTTCCTCCAATCTTCCTTCTTTGCTTCCTTGGCCGAAACCTTGCATGCCCTACCTCCCTCCCTTCCTTCCTTCCTTCCTTCTTTCAATCATCCGTTCCTCCGTTCATTCAGTTATTAGTTCAATGACTCAATATGCTAGACTGGTATCATAATTATTGCATCTCGAGATCTATCTGATTGCTGTCTGTATGTCTATTCATCGATTTCAGTCATCCCAAGTTATCGATGTTTTGATGAATGAA
Source organism: Bimastos eiseni (assembly GCA_959347315.1). Lineage (NCBI taxonomy): Eukaryota > Metazoa > Annelida > Clitellata > Crassiclitellata > Lumbricidae > Bimastos > Bimastos eiseni. The sequence goes on along the minus strand of OY365806.1, from coordinate 17,403,673 downwards.
GTTAGTTGGAGAAATCCAAACTGACTACTTTTATTCGTTAATAATCCGAGTGTGCATGCTTTTTTCGACCCGGCAGTTACACCAGACTGCGAGAGCAATCCGTGCAGACAAGGCTCCATCTGCGTCGAAACGGAACATGGTTTTCGATGCGATTGCAAACCGGACACATCCGGACTCAGATGCGAACGTAAGTCACATGCACTATGCTGAACTTATAATGTTTTAAATAGTTAACCTCAGTGGCCAAGGCTTGAATCTCGGATCAACCAGATGAAATATCGATATAATCGCTCTGTAGACGTATATCAATAAATCAATCAATTAATCAATCAGTCAGTCAAGTAATCAATCAATGAAACTTTATAGCATATAACGCCTCTTCGAGAAATCTACCCAGTCCAGCCACGAGCAAAGAACATTGAGAGAGATGTAGAAACAAGATGTGGAGTTCTTACGTAAGAGCCGGAGGTCTATATGGAGGCAGTCCATTCCAAGTGGCAATGCCAACAACAGAGAAGGCACAATGCTACAGCATAGCAGCGCGTGAGTATTCTTATTCTTGTTACCGAAATTTTATACCGCCCTTCTTCCAACATCTTTTTGCTCAGAAGTGCATACACACACCTCGACGACGCAATTGCAGTTGTACTGCAGAGCCATGGTGCGCGAAGGACTTGCTCAAGGTCCCTACACAGTGACGTACCGTACGAGGCTTGAACCCGTGCGCTCAGAACACACTGAACGTTACGGGCTGACCGCTCTAACCGATCAGCCACTGTGCCACACCGCGAGTACTGAGTATGGGACGCTTAGCAGATACTAGGCAGCGCCCTTTGAGCTCTGGCAGTAGTAGAGCGACATAGCTCCTGAAGGTAAACAGGCGCAGCCCCAACAAAAGGCGCTATACGAAGCGCTGCATATTTTTTCCGTTTTTGGCAATGAGCTAGCTCTATCCTTTCTGCGCCACTTCCACTCTTCTATTTCATCTCTCACGTCTTCTTCTTTCTTCTCCCATCTTCTATACTTCTCTCCTAGCTCTTAGCCATTCACGTCCCGTTGCATACTCTCTTCTAATCCTCCCACATATCCTCTAATAATCATCTCATCTTCCATGTCATTTCTTCTATCCTCTCCTCAGTTGTTCGTGTTTTGCTGCAGTCAACGGCCAGAGTGAGCTCGTACCTCCGAGAGGATCAGAGAGCGGCTACACGATCAATGTCGTCATGATATCGCTCAGTGTCATGCTCGTTCTTGGACTAATGCTACTCCGCGTGGAAAAAGAGAGGTAGGTGATCATACACGACGCCATTAATTCGACTTTGCGGTTACTCTTAAGGAGACAATGATACCCACATAAAAGAGATTTTACCACGTAATTCAAAACAAGACTTTAGAACGTAGGTATATATGGACACGTCATTTCGGAACTTTTATATCGCCCTTCTTCCAACATTTTTTGCTCTGAAGTGCACACGCCTCGACGGCGAAAATGCAGTTGTACTGCAGAGCAATTGTGCGCGAAGGACTTGCTCAAGGTCTCTACATTGTGACTCCTCGGACGAGGGTCGAACACACACTCAGCGCACACTGAGCGTTACGGGCCGACCGCTCTGACCAATCGGCCACCGCGCCGCACGATCGGCCACCGTGCCACGCCTGAATCTGAGACAAACTGCCTAATTGGCATGTTATAATGAGGACTCGAACCCCAGATGGCGTATACCGAAGGAGATTAGTCATCTTGCAGATGTTCAACCTTTGGATGAAGACCGGAATTAACCAGTTATGCTCAGACAGAACTTGTTGACGCATTCGTTTCTATGGAAACAGGGATATCCATCACGTCGATCCCTCAGTAATTGGGAATGAGAACAATCCAGAATATTGGCAAGTGGCCATCGACTGTTTTATAAAGGCAACCAGCAAGCAGGGAGTCGGCAAGTATAGGGTTATGTATAGTACACTCTCAGCAAGAGAAGATTAAAATGGATATATAGAATTCTAGATGACGATTTAGAAGGTGATCCCGATGATGATGATGAGGAGGAGGAGGAGGAGGAGGATTACGACAACGACGACGATGATGTTTGGCAAAAATTTTGAGTCTTAATGACTCACACCAAAGCTTTTCACCAAAAAGTAAGAAAATAATGGATATTGTTTATTTTTGGGCATGAAAAGTGCAGGTAGGCCCCTACGATACTTTCACCTCTGAGTAGATTTCTTGAAGGGGCGATATGTAAACTTTCGAAATTAATAAATTAATTCCAGTCCAAAAGTCGGAATACAAGCATGCAGGCTACATCTCGATCGTATATATCTTCAAAACTTGTGTGGCCCTGGTGCGTCCACGTCCTTTGTTCCTTATTAAATACTGTATGGGTTTAGATGCTGACTTATTATGTATGTGCCTATGTGCTTGTATGATTGCAGGCATCGTCTGATTGGTTTCAATGAGCAGAACGTAGGAAAACTGAAGTTCAAAACAGACATGGGGTCCGTGCTCTCTACCCTGTGTTCGCAGTTAAGGGAATTCATCCTTGGCTACTCCGCCAAAGTGCAAGGGAAAAAGAGAAAGAGTCACCTTCCAAAGAGCATACAGGCCCTTGAGGAACACGAGCTCGCTCTGAAGGCAGCTATAGCAGAACAAGGTTTATACGAAAAAGAATATATTGACGATTTTCATGAAGAATTCGACGATGATGAGGACGAACTCTAAGATGAGGAAACTTAAAAGGCAAGACGTAGGACAAGACAAAGGGTTTGAAGGACAAACGAAGCACAATGGACTTCCTCCATATAGACCTCCGGCAGAAGAGAGCCGAGAAGTACATGGCAGTGAACATATATAAGTATATATATATATAGATATACATGTATATATATATAGATATACATGTATATATATATCCTGAAGTAAAGCATATAAAACAACTGTATATACGTAGATGAACTCATGTATACATTAATACGTGTATATATTATTCGCAGGCATGTATGCATAATTGTATATCTACAGTCCACACAAACAAACGTTGAATAGCATTGTTGCAAGAGTTCTGTAAATGACGCCATCTGGCGAATTACATGTTTTGATAAACACAAATGCTGTCTCTCTCTC